>JAVGWX010000012.1:50300046-51022546 GCA_036924085.1 Ariolimax columbianus
ACAGCAGTCAGTGACCACCAGTGATTAGTACAGCAGTCAGGGACCACCAGGGATTGGTACAGCAGTCAGGGGCCACCAGTGATTGGTACAGCAGTCAGTGACCACCAGGGATTGGTACAGCAGTCAGTGACCACCAGTGATTGGTACAGCAGTCAGGGACCACCAGGAATTGGTACAGCAGTCAGGGACCACCAGGGATTGGTACAGCAGTCAGGGACCACCAGTGATTAGTACAGCAGTCAGGGACCACCAGGGATTGGTACATCAGTCAGTGACCACCAGTGATTGGTACAGCAGTCAGGGACCACCAGGGATTGGTACAGCAGTCAGTGACCACCAGTGATTGGTACAGCAGTCAGGGACCACCAGGGATTGGTACAGCAGTCAGGGATCACCAGGGATTGGTACAGCAGTCAGTGTCCACCAGTGATTGGTACAGCAGTCAGGGACCACCAGTGCTGTGATGGTGATCGAACCCAGCACCTTGGGGTTGTGAGCCGTATAACTTAACCACTAGCCTACGCCGCCCCCGTTGGTCAGTGATTTGATAAGCATGACCATCACGCCTGATTTCGTATTTACAGGCAGAAACAAACTCCCTCCACTTCATAGGTCCTTGTTTGGGGACTGACAAAACTGACCATAACGCGTGGTGGTGTCTGTGAAAGCAGCAAACAAATCCCTTCATCTCGTTTTGATTGCATCCATCATTCGCTAGGTGATCTAGCTCTGATTCATGGTTTCAATTTTGACTTCCACGGTTTTTTACCAAACTGTTTTAGTTCGAATTATCTTTAGTCTTCCATTTGAAGACCATCGCATGGCTGGTTCTGGTGATGTTTTCATGTTCTCGTCATATGACATGACTGACCCAATTCCAGCGTTGACTGGTTGTGATGACGCACACTTCCTGATTTCCCCAGACATGCAGTTCTCTGTTGGTGGTAGTGCTTGGGCCACATAAATATATGATCCACCTTAAACAAGATGTGAGAAAAGATAACGACGTTGACGTTTCTTTTTCTGTCACTCCCCGCAGCGCGCCGGTACTCTGTTTCTTCTTCCTCTCTATCTTTTTATTTTTCGTCTTCTGTTCCTTCTTCTTTGCGCCCATGATCCGCTGGTTATGCTTCATCTGTAGGTCAGTCGCCAATATGAAATATGTGGTCTTTACCAGGTAGAAGCGGTTGCTCAACAGTGTTTGTCTCAGCTGCGCACCATCTGGCCAGGTCTAGCATCTCATGTAACTAAAAAGGGTTATTCTGACCCCCTGTTAACATATTTTCAAAAATCTGAGAGCAGACATGAATGTGGAGGGATCTAGATCGCAAATCAAGTCAAGAACAGCGATGGCCATGGTCGCCCTGAACAGACTGCGAATAATCTGGAAATACAGGAACATTAGCCTTCATTCGGTCACCTCGGTATACCTCTACCCGTGCGAGTCTTGGACTCTTAGACGACTGCACTAGACCATAAAATTTGCACAATGGAAATGAGATGCTTTTCGAAGAATTATTGGCATTTCATATCTGGATCGCGTTACAAAGAAGAGTATTTTTGAAATTGTTTGGAAGAAATTATATCAATATAAAAATATTTTGACTATAGTACAAACAGGAACATTGACCTTTGAATGGACATATATCACGATCGGTGGGGCTGACCAAGACCGTCCTGCAAGGCACTGTGCCTGGGAAGCGTGGGCAAGTAAGACCAACAAAGAGGACAATATAAAAGAGTGGACGGGAAAGTCTATAGCTGAAACTAATAGCCTGGCGAAAAATCTAGACGTATGGCGGGAACTGGTTCGACAAACTGCAATAACGCTGTCTCAACGACCTTCTAGGTTACGGGACTGATGGTAATAATAATGATGATGATGATGATGTTCACATGACCACTCACACAGAAGCACAGACAGTACGCAACTCTTGCGTATTCTTAGAATGACGTGTGTGCTGTATTGCGAAGACCTCCAAACTAAGCTTGCAATTCTGTTCTTCCGTTCTCCTTTCTGTGTTTAATGTTCATCCACCTTCTTCTTTTCTTCTTCTTCTTCTTCTTCTTCTTCTTCTTCTTTCTCTTCTTCTCTTCTTCTTTTTCTTCATATTCAATCTCTCGCTACCAAATCCTGAAGTGGGCATTACAAGTAGAAGAAAGTTGTCTGGAGAGCAGATTGCGTTATTTCGTAGTTTACAGCTTGACTATAGCATTTGCACCTTTCAGTCCAACACATCCAACTTTAACAGGCATTTTTGAGTAACGGGTAAGCATTCCTTCGTCTATCTCTTCTCTTTAGCCAGTCTGCCCAGTTGCAGCCTATTATCCAAGATCCCCGCCTGGAGATGTAGAAGGGTCTTGTTGGCAGTTCTGGTTCGCTGGCCCTGATGCTAACAGTCAGCTTTGGGTCGCTGACCACAGCGTCTTGATCCCGTTCGTCTATCTGATATAACCTGTTTCTCCGAGCGATGTAAATATGTACATTAGGGAATTTCAGACATATAAAAAAGGGGAATGCGGCATAGCTGTGTGGTTTCCTCTGATCTATTCTCTCTGTACAGCGAATTTTTATTCCGTTCTCTATAGGCAATGCATGGAATACTAATTGGTTGACAGGACTTGAACAACTTGCGTTACACTGATGTCACTGTGTTAATAGTGGTCAACATGTTAGTTCTTCTAAGCGAAAATAAAGGTCTCAGTTTAAATCGAAAGAAATCAGAAGTAATGGTAGTAACATAGCAGCCAACGAAAATGGTGTATAAAGGTGATCGAGACGGAACTAAAATGAGCGAACTCATTTCAATACTTGGGCACCCACATCAGATCTGATGGGGGATGTACTTATGAAATAAAGAACAGAATAGCCGAAGCAAAATAAGTCTTCTAGAGTATGCGGGAAGCTAGTGAAAAAAACACTTTTTACTGGATTTAAGAAAGAAAGTATTTTGGATGGAGAAAGTATCCACAATGTCAGATGGAGTGGAGCGAGTTATTTATCTAGATTTTGCAAAGACCTTTGGCAGATCATCTCATCACAGATTATTTAGAAAGTTACATCCACGTGGAACATGTGGCCAAATAGATAGAAAATTGGTTAACGGGAAGATAGCAGAGAGTGGTTAACAACATGGTTGTGTGACGTAAAACGTAAAATGCAACAGGGCTCGGTTTTGGAACCAAAATTCTACTTTATATAGACGATTTGGATAATGATATGGGATCCATGATTACAAAATTCACGTGAGACAAAAATATGCAGTAGTGTCTCAGTTACAGTTGAAATGGATATATTTTTGATCAGATTCGGGAATGGTCTGAGAGCTGGCAAATGGAATTTATTGTACAGTCATCCACATTGGTAGATCCAATATGGAACATAATTACAAAATGTCCGAGAGCAAAATTAGAAAAATAGAAAAGGGACCTAGAGGTAATAATAGATCATTTAGGAAAGGTGAGCGAGCAAGCCAAGGTAGCAGTGAAAAAGGCTAATACAATATCAGGAATAATAAAAAGAAATGTTAAACATAGGTGCAAGGAAGTGATAGTCATAATACAACTATATAAACCACACGTATACAAAGCATTAGTTAGATCTAGATTGGAGTACTGTGTACAGGTGTGTAGTCCTGATCGTAAAGGAGATATAAACATGCTGGAAAGGATACAAAGAAGAGCGACAAAACTTATAGTGGCATTTCAGAATTACAGTTATGAGAAAAGATTAAGAGAAACTGGCCTACAGTCTCTAGAAAAGATAAGATTTTGAGGTGTTTAGTAAAGGTTTATAAGATAATCAAAGGAACGAACAAATTAGACTATTCCAGGTTGTTTTTAAATACAGCCGTCTACCAGAACAAAAGGGCACACTCAAATTAATTAAAGAAAGGTCGAGATGAGATACCAGGAATATATTTTGTTTGTCAGAGAGTGGTGAATACTTGGAATGCAGTGCCCCAGGAAATAGTGGAGGCAGGGTCAATTAATGCATTCAAAATAAATTGAATGTGCATATGTATTTTAATGCCCCGTGAATGTAAAAGAAACTGATTCTATACAGACTCTGCCGAGTCTTCTGATTCAGAATAGAAACGTTGTTAAGAACAGTTTTACTTAAGTTAAGTTAAGTTAAGTTTAAGTTTAAGTTTAAGTTTAAGGTTAAGTTAAGTTAAGTTGTTAAGTTAAGTTAAGTTAGACTGCCAAAAAATCTAATAACGGGGCTTTTTGACACAAAACCAGCTTATGCCATAAATCATGACAAGGAAGTGACCACTTTTCGTGCCTGTCTTGAGAAGAAGCGTGTTGGAACAAACGGTGATAACTGCCAGAATCGCAAGGAAGACGGACAGAGAGAGACAAAGAGAGAACATATTGTACAGCTAGAAGGCATGACAATGGGAGGTGATCAACGATAGAATTGATAAATGACACAAGTAATACAAGGAAATGGAGGTCCATGATCATCAACGCCGTCAGGCAGGACACTTGATGATAATGTAAATATGGCCATCCTCGATAGTTCTTGATTTCCTTCAGTAATCGGTCTGGGATGTAATGTATTTAGTGTCCTGGCTTCTTCATTCATTATATTCACGTGCAGTCCAACTTATTAGATATTAGAATACACTCAATTTGTGAGACTCGTTGTAAACACCAGAAGTCCGGGGGTTTAGCTTGACTGTCAGAGGTTGTGTCTGGCGCACGACAAAGGAGCATTTGGCCACTGTGGTAGCTTGCCCGCACATCGACTCCTGGTTAAGACAGTCTTGATTGTCGTGGTGTATACGTACAAATAGTGCAATGTTACCTGCTATTCCAGATTTCTAATGTAGACAATAATGTTCGTCTTGTTTCCTCTGTGTCGTCATCTGTGACTTTGTCACATCGCCCATTCAATAAAAGTTAAAAAGAGAGTTATGGAAAATGGACATCCCTGTCGCATGGGCTGTATACAAATCAAACGATTGTGACTTAGAAATTGTTCATGTCTTTCTTCCGAATAAGCATGGAGACCTTCAACTATTTGGCCGAATGCAATATCAACGGTATACTTTAACTTGACTCTCTCTCTTGGTTGTTATTGCTGTTGTTGTTGTTGTGTTTATAATGTCCACAATGAGTAATTTTACTGTTGTGTGTGCCCTAAACAGAGACGTTAAGTGGCGGGTTGCGGTAGCTTTACTCACACCCCTAGCGTGGTGATGAAGGTGGACCGCGGTTTCCCAGGCGGTTGTGTTATGCATGGTTTCATCTGCGTGCCGTTCACTACTACCGGGATCACGTCGATCCACATCTTGTCAGGCAGACTGCCTTGAAAACAGCCTGTTTTCAGGGACCGTTACATGGGGTCTTGGTCAGTATATTGTGCCTGGCCCTGGTACGACGTCCTTGTCAGAAGGCTCTGCCTGACCGGACAAGCGTCTCAATTCACCTACCTTCTCTTGATGAAGGATAGCATGTTTCTGCTTTATGGTCGGGGCCACACCTGCAAATTCCAGTAGCATCCCTATCATAGCGCCAGCTACCAATATCTCCAACCGATTTTCCGTGAAAGGTTTGCCTTTGTATATTACTGACGGAGGCACGCCTTTTCCACCTGTGACCGTAGTCTTTTAGACGATATCAGGACGTATAAACCAGTGCGTGGAGGGATGTGTGTCTGTGTGTACCTATGCTAGTGTTTCAGTGATGTCTGTGTGTACCTATGCTAGTGTTTCAGTGATGTATGTGTGTACCTATGCTAGTGTTTCAGTGATGTCTGTATGTGCCTATGCTAGTGTTTCGGTCATGCCAGATGTTTCTGTGTGGTTCAAACCAGACAGAATGTTCTTGCTCATTGAAGAACGAAGTGTCCTCGCTTTTATGGAGGTCAAAATATTTTTTGTTCTTCAAATTACCAGATCTCAAATATCTGGGTCACACCTATATTTTGTTAATCGTCAGGTTTATTACAGCATACAGCATCGGACTTGCTGTGGAAGCACTCATTAGAAAGGGAATTATATTTGTAAAGGGAGGAGGGGGGGAAAGAAAGGGCAAGTCTTCGTTATTGTTAGCTTACTTGCTTACTTTACTTTATCCTTCCACTGATTTTATGAAGCGTGGTGGGAAGATGTAGGTTTCGTTCCTAGACAAGATGTGTTGCTGTGGTTGTTGTGAGCCCATGTTAGTATAGGATGTCTTTGATGTTGTCTCATTAATTTAATGATTGTAGTGTCAATTCGCACCTGGTTGGTGAGACTGATGTAAGACGGTGAAGTTTCCAGGAGTGCAGACGAGGACGTGAAGGGGTGACATTGGTCAGAATATTTCACCTGAACCTGACGTGAGGTCATGGTTTTGGTCAGTGTGTTTCACCTGAACCTGACGTGAGGTCATGGTTTTGGTCAGTGTGTTTCACCTGAACCTGACGTGAGGTCATGGTTTTGGTCAGTGTGTTTCACCTGACCCTGACGTGAGGTCATGGTTTTGGTCAGTGTGTTTCACCTGAACCTGACGTGAGGTCATGGTTTTGGTCAGTGTGTTTCACCTGAACCTGACGTGAGGTCATGGTTTTGGTCAGTGTGTTTCACCTGAACCTGACGTGAGGTCATGGTTTTGGTCAGTGTGTTTCACCTGAACCTGACGTGAGGTCATGGTTTTGGTCAGTGTGTTTCACCTGAACCTGACGTGAGGTCATGGTTTTGGTCAGTATGTTTCACCTGACCCTGGCGTGAGGTGATGGTTTTGGTCAGTGTGTTTCACTTGACCCTGACTTCAGGTGTGGTCTTGATCAGTATCTTTCACCTAACCCTAACATGGAGTGTGGTCTTGATCAGTATCTTTCACCTAACCCTAACATGGAGTGTGGTATTGGTCAGTATGTTTCACCTGACCCTGACGTAAGGTGTGGTCTTGTTCAGATTGTTTTACCTATCCCCGACAGGAGGTGATCGTCTTGGTCAGATTGTTTCACCTGTCCCCGACAGGAGGTGATCGTCTTGGTCAGATTGTTTCACCTGTCCTGGACAGGAGGTTATCGTCTTGGTCAGATTCTTTCACCTGTCCCCGACAGGAGGTGATCGTCTTGGTCAGATTGTTTCACCTGTCCCCGACAGGAGGTTATCGTCTTGGTCAGATTGTTTCACCTGTCCCCGACAGGAGGTGATCGTCTTGGTCAGATTGTTTCACCTGTCCTGGACAGGAGGTGATCGACTTGGTCAGATTGTTTCACCTGTCCCCGACAGGAGGTGATGGTCTTGGTCAGATTGTTTCACCTGTCCTGGACAGGAGGTGATCGACTTGGTCAGATTGTTTCACCTGTCCCCGACAGGAGGTGATGGTCTTGGTCAGATTGTTTCACCTGTCCTGGACAGGAGGTGATCGTCTTGGTCAGCGTGTTTTCCCCATATTCTTTCAAGAGAACAGAAAAGAGAAAAGTGGACGAATAAGAGAAGAAGATACTGACGATGATGAAGGATAAGAAATATAAATACATGATGATGGTGATGAATAGAAAATAAGAAGATGATGATCACGATGACGATGATTAAGATAATGATGCATAAGAAAAAAAAGAAGAAAAAACACAAGAGTAGGAATGAGAAGAAGAAAAATATGATAATGGAGACTAAGAAAATAGTGATGATTCAGGTGATAACGTAGTAAGAAAAAAAAGAAAAATAGAAGGAACAATACTAAGAGAAAAGCCAGAAGAAGAAAAAGGAGAAAGCCGGAAGACGAATAAGGAGAAAGTGAATCTGACGGCCCACTCCGTCGCCGTGTCCCATATACTCCAAGGAAACATTTCGTGTTATAGAATACTGGTGTTATCTTGTCTAAGCCATTCATCGGGTCTATTGTACTCTGCATAACATATTATGTAAATCATTTATAAGTGCGTCAGATCATATTTAATCTTCTAAATGAAACACATAGGCCAGTCCTCTGGGATTGTACAATAAAGGAGATTTGATAACTTCACCTCAATGTCACTTTGAGAAACCAGATACATGTGGATTCATAAATACGGAAAAAGAGATTGAGATGTGAAAGGGAGGGAAGGTGTGTAGTTGCTATGTCTGAGAGGTTAGACGCATGGCTCGCAAGAGACGAACGAATGAACGAAAGCACGAAATAGTGGGTGTTCGATTCTCGCAAGTTTCAAGAATCACCTGTCTCGAAGGACTTGAGACAGGCTCTAAGACCTTACACTGTAGTTGTTGTTCTTGTTGTTGTTCTTGTTGTTGTTGTGAATGTCCACAATGATTAGGTTTACTATTTTGTGTGTTCTCTAAAGGATGTTTGGTGTCGGGTTGGAGTAACTGTCAATAGGCCTGCCTGCAATGCTTCCAATAATGGTGAAGCGGATAGACTAGTGTGGACACTCCCAATGAGACCACTTTAAAAGAAAATAGTTGTGTAATTGTACTTTTCCATGCCAAAGGTTCGATACATTTTTATCACACCTCGTGAATGCAAAATCCTCTGTACCCACCATGCGTAGAAGAGAATGGGCTTAGAAGACAGACATACGAGTACCCAGCCCGAAGAAAATAGGCCCAATGTATGTCGTAAAAGCACTCAAATTGTGCCCTTGTTGGAACTACATAACCATTTGAACATTCCCAATCTTTCGCAAAAGGCTATTAAAGAGGGTTGTGGTTAAGTCTTCCAAATGCATCATGAAAAAGAAAACAAACATTGTCATTACAATTAGTCACTGCTAATGCTCTTGGACAGTTTTCTTTGAAAGTTTTTTTTTTTTTTTTTTGCGTTCGCCTTATTTCTCTAAACCCGAAGGCGGTGTGCGTTGCACTGCGTTTTTATTTTGCGCCGGTCGGCCCAGTGCATCCGACTTCAGCATGCATTTTATGTAAGGGTCTTCTTCCTCCTGCATTTTCTAAGGGTTTGCTTCCCCGGGGTAACGGCCGGTGCTGTGGTGGGGATCGAACCCAGCACCTTCTGGTTGTGAGCCGTGTCACTTAACCACTAGGCCACGCCGTCCCCTCTTTGAAGCAGTTGAAACCTGCGCACCACTTCGAGTGGAAATGTTACTCAGTCATTGTCATTAAAAACGAATAAAGATGTCTAGGTATGGAACTAGCAACTTCATTATGTGATACCATCTTTAAGTAAATGCCGGAATACCGGTTCCCTGAAGCCGTTATGTTGGCCAACTACTTAAAATAGAAAATCTAGAGGTGAATATGTCAATGTTGTAAAATATATGCATATCTATCTATCTATCTATCTATCTATCTATCTATCTATCTATCTATCTATCTATCCATCCATCCATCCATCCATCCATCCATCCATCCATCCATCCATCCATCCATCCATCCATCCATCCATCCATCCATCCATCCATCCATCCATCCCAGTCCGTACGCCCGCCCGTCCGTCTGTCTGCCTGCCTGCCTGCCTGCCTGTCTGTCTGTCTATCTATCTATATATTTATCTATCTACTTATCTATTAATATATATATATATATATATATATATATATATATATATATATATATATATATATATCTGTCTGTTTGCCTGTCGGGGTGCCCGCCTGCTTGTCTGTCTATCTGTCTAGTTTTATAAAAGCAAAGATAGAATTATAATCTCCCACCCTGTCTAAATACCACAGAAGAAGTGAGTTCTGAAATAATTCTCAAAGTCACATTGACAGAACCAGACACAATAGGTGTTTGTGTACGTAATCGTAATACAATCTCCGCCTGAGCTGGACGGTTTCAGTTTCAAGCGGTATTGTAAGGGCTCATAAGATGGTGGTGTCGCGACAGATGTATATTCCGTTTTGTCTTCCATCTTCTCCAGAACGATCCTAACAAAGTATAAGGCCATTAAAGTATTGGCTTCTTACATGAGGATGTTGAGAGGAGCGCGTGGCCGAATGGTTGCCTGCCGACAAGAAGGGCAGCAGTTCGAATCCCCATATGGCATATGTTGTTTTTCTGTTGCGGGTGAAATAAACAAACATAGCCAGCACATGAGGTGGCGACAACAGTGGTGAAGCGGCCTGTAATTATCAGCCTAAAAACTCCCCTAGACTACCCCAGTAATGGGGACAAGTCGTATTGGCAGTTTTACAGGAAAATGCATCAGCATATTTTGTGTGCATTTGCATCAAATGTTCAAGTACAATGTTCGTGTGTACATGATGAATTTGCTAAAACATTCACAACACACCGTTAGCCACCTGTACAACATGCATGTCGGTGCAGTGGTAGCATTCTTTTCTCGCTATCCTCCATTAAGACGTCTTGTTTTATCTAATGTGTATTTGTTTTCTTGCTCACTTTCTTAACTTAACTGAACGTTTTTATACTGGTTTAGAAGACGCTGCAGAAGACTCTTCTTCTTATTCTTCCTCTTCCTCGTTTTAATAACAAGAGCACGAACAAAAACAATTAAAATAACTGTAACAAGAAGGGGAGTAAGGAGAACAAGAACGAACAAAAAAGATGAAGATGAAGAAGATGAAATAAAGTTAATGCTAAAAAGAAGATGAAGATGATGGTAAAGCAGAAGATAAAGCTGATGATGAAGAAATAGAAGATCCAGAAAAAGAAGAGAAGAGAAATAAAAATAATAACAACAAGAAGAACAAGAACAGGCAGAAGGAGAACAGAAAGAACACGAACAAGAAAAATAAGAGCCGGTAGAAGAGTAGCAAGAGGAAAAAGAACACGAATAGTAAGAAGAAAAAGAAGAAAAAGACAAAAAACAAAAAAAGAAGAAGAAAAAGAAGCAGAAGAAGAAGAAGAAGAAGAATTAAAAACAAATTAAAAATCAATTCTCATCTCAAACTGTTTGTTCACTGCCCACATTTCTGCGCCATACAGTCAAGACGAATATACATAACCTCTGATCTCTCTAATTTATGCGAGGGGTGTTCAAATCAAACCGGAATTTGTTGTTCTAGTTCTACCTGAATTTGTTGTTCTAGTTCTACCTGAATTTGTTGTTCTAGTTCTACCTGAATTTGTTGTTCTAGTTCTACCTGAATTTGTTGTTCTAGTTCTACCTGAATTTGTTGTTCTAGTTCTACCTGAATTTGTTGTTCTAGTTCTACCTGAATTTGTTGTTCTAGTTCTACCTGAATTTGTTGTTCTAGTTCTACCTGAATTTGTTGTTCTAGTTCTACCTGAATGGGTTATATCGTGCTGGAGCTACTATCATTAGTTAGGGGCACTTGTGTCCTATTACTGCTAGGTGGCTCACTTGTCATGGGCCAGTCACGTGACAGATAAATATAAATAACGGATAAAACTGTTTGTTTTTGCTTGTGTTGTGATGAAATGTCTTGTGAAAGAAGGCATGAAACCTGCTGACATTTACAAAAGACTGCAATCACAATTTGGCGATGAGACACTCAGCCGCAGTAAGTCAGTTCTATTGTGTAAACGTTTTAGAGAAAATGTCCTACATCAGTGAGTGATGATCCTGTCGTGATGGCTCCCAGCCGAAAGATAATGATTGCGTGTGTTTTCTGTGACAAACTTGGCATAATTTTTGTTGATTTTCTACTCAATGGCGCCACTATCAACAGTGATAGTGATGTGATTTTGAGTGATGTGCATAGCCGTGTGCGGGAAAAACGACCTAGTTTGATCACAAAAGACGTCCTGATCCTGTGAGAAAACGTTCGACCTCATACGACTCACTGCACTATGCGCCATCTGCAACAACTTGGCTAGGAGGTATTGCCACACCCACCTTACAGCCCAACCTTTGCTCCAAGCGATGTCTTACTGTTTGGACTCCTAAAAAAATTCCTAGAGGTCAGCATTTCATCTCTGATGACGAAGTGAAACAAGACTGTCCTGGATTGGTTTAGACGTACTGACAAATCTTTTTATGCTGAAGCATAAACGTTGCAAGAGATTATATCGAAAACTAAATTGCATTTTGACTACTTGAACAAAGAAAGTATTTTTCCCTACATAAATAAGTCCCGTTTGACGTGAACGCCCCTGGTATTTTCTGAATGAACTGTTTGAATGTCAATAGATGACTCATGTGGGTGAAAACAGATTTGGTCATCCATGTTGTTTTTTTTTTTACCTAGCATGCTTTGTTGAATTTAGACCATTGGATTCAACTACTGTTTGTGTTTTGCTTAAGTGTTCTGTTGGGTTGCAACGGCAATGCTTTGATTAATTTGGGCAGGCGGATTCCACAAGCAATAATTTGTTTTAATTAGGCAGTCGGATTACACAAGCAATAATTTGTTTTAATTAGGCAGTCGGATTACACAAGCAATAATTTGTTTTAATTAGGCAGTCGGATTACAACGACAATAGTTTGTTTTAATTAGACTGTCGGATTACAACGACAATGCTTTATTTTAATAAGTCAACTGGATTCACTACGCAAAGCTTTGTTTTAATTAGACATACTGGGTGAAACCTACAATGCTTTCTTTTAACTAGACAAACTAATCCAGCTGCAATGCTTTGTTTTCAATAGTCGGATTCCACTACTGGAGTTTTGTTTTAATTAAACAATCGAAAACCACCAGCAGTGATTTGTTTCAATAAGAGTCGGATTCCACTGTCTTTGCTTTGTTTTAACTAGAGAGTCGGATTTCACTGTCTTTGCTTTGTTTTAACTAGACAGTCGGATTATACTGTCTTTGCTTTGTTTTAACTAGACAGTCGGATTCCACTGTCTTTGCTTTGTTTTAACTAGAGAGTCGGATTCCACTGTCTTTTGCTTTGAGTTTTCAACTGACCGTAATATTGAGTCAATAAAACGTTTCAACTAGGCCTGTGTTCCTATGCTTTGTTAGGACCACGATAGAAAAGATGTACACTACAATTAGTAAAAGTTGTGTGAGCCTTCTGCGCATGGATTCAAACTCACTGTCCGTATAAAAGTGGCTGAGTTGTAAGAGTGTATCAGCCTAGCCATTAGTCTAATGGTTGAATCTTCTTAAAGGCTTACGTATTACTAGTATTCTAACATGCCTATTTTTAGCAGAAATGTTTTTTTTAATGACGTTTATTCCCATCTCTGACATTTCCCAGAGAACAGATGATGGCATATATACGTCTGAGGAAAAAAGGCATCGTATACATGTAGTCGCAACGCAGTGTACGTGATAAATCTTTGTTAGCTCCAAATGAAAAAATTGAGACCATTCAGAGTTGTTTTGCTCATTTTTCTCTTGTATCTTGTTTCCTGGTGCAGATTTGGCTGTACTGTGTTGTACACCTAACCGTCCAGTGTATCTGAATTCAGCAAGAATTTTGTAAACAGGTTTACTTCACATCGGGGGACCGGTCCTTGCAGTTTCAAGAACGGGAATAGCAGGATGTTTGGCCCCTGAGCGGTGTCAGGAACAGCTACGCGACGTCCCCTTTTGTATCCCCCTGCCCCGCCATCGGTTTGAACGTGTCGATTTTACCAAGAGGTCGGCGTCCTACACATTTAGGGACCCGCTCCATAACGATTGTTGCCGAATGTCGGTGAGATATCTGATCGTGATATAAATGCATCCTCGGTGTCATGGTATCCAACATGACGACCTTCATTGGCTAGTCGGTTGGTCGGTTGGTTGATCGGTTGGTTGGTCGGTCGGTCGGTCGGTTGGTTGGTTGGTCAGTCAGTTGGGTGTTTGACTTGTTTGTTATTGACCCTGCAGTCTGTGGGCTCCTGCCGTTTGGTCCAATTTCTTAAAGTGGCATCTGCAAGTGTAAGGGAGCTGTTGTTTAGTTCAGTAGAAAGTGTTCCATTTGTCTGGTCTTTGAGGAAGAAGCTAATTCTTAACACCGGCAAGCGCCGGACACTCACAAAGTTTCATAGGGATGTGTGCACAGCCGGCACTCTGGAGTATGTCATGGTTGGATTCTGTTCAAGTGACTGTTAAGTTGTATCTGTTGAGTGCGAAGTCGGAAAATGTTGCATTGATCTCTCCTATTCAGGAGGTTCATATTGTCTTTGGAATTTCAGATGAACATAAGTTTGTAGCTTTATCTCCCAGTATTTCCTATTGCCCATATATTCAGTCAAGCCTCTTTGTTTGTAATCTTCAGTAAATGTTTGACTGTCTGTATGGTTGTTGGTGTGTATTGTTGTTCTTGACTTGATCCCTTCTTAGCCAGTCTGTCTGCCTTGTCTTTGCCAGGTGAATGTAAGTAACAAGAATCAATTGCATAACTATTCTGACTTCATTGGATGTAGTAAATTGGCTGACATCTAGGGATATTTGTTCATGCCTACAACGACCACCATCTTTCAGAGCTTGAAGGGCAGATAAAGAGTGTAAAGATTGCGATGCATTGGGCGTTGTTTTGTAAAGCATCAAAAACAGGCCTCAAATGACGACCTTCATTACAAATTATAAACACCGCCTTGGGGAATAGAGTTATAAGGCGAACGATATAAAAACATACATGGTTTCTCCACGTGTAAATCTACCTTGCCGAGGTGTGGAGATGGCAGACAAAATCTGTAAGGACTTGTAACGGATCTATTGCTCTAGTCCTTATGAGAGTCTTTACAGGGAAAGAGCAGACAGTAGGTGTTGTTGCCTCAAACCTTCATAACTTACGAAGAGTCCATAAGGTTTATTAGATAAATGAGAAACAGGGCATACTGGCTACACAAGAAATAATGCGTATTACCAGTTGCACAGTAGTGAACAGGTGATGATCTTCAAACTTCTCACATGCCAAAATAATCGGAGGTACCATCTATTCAATAAAGTGAACATAGGTGCTATTGACGAATCTACCTGCTGTACTGGGAAAATGACCACAGAACATCTGCTGCAAAAGTGCCCGACACACGAGGTCTAGAGATGCACATGTGGTCATCACCAGTACCAACACTAGACAAGCTGCATGGCAGTGTCAACAGCCTCAGAATAACTACTGCTTTATTTGAACAAATTCAAGTCGAAATCTGACAGTGTACTAAGAAGAAGAAACCTTCATGAACATGTAATATACTTATTAAGCTGGTCATTCTGGGATTCTTGACAATGAAAGAGCTGATAATAGTAATAACCAATCATCGCAATCGAAGATAGTGACAGCATCAGACTTGTGCATCGTGATGTGTTCTCATAAAGACCAATCCTGGCACGGCAGACCCTGCCGCTGATGGAGCACACGTGTGGGGCGGTAGAAGAATAGGGGTACTCGACATGTTTGCTAAGGATTTCAGAATTAGGTAACGTCCTGCCATCGGATCCAGAAAGAACTGACAGCAGACATAGAGGTCTCAAACATTCATGAACATGAAATAGATCAAATATTCTTGTCATTCTGGGATTCTTGCCAATTAAATACATAGTTCTGGACATAAAACAATGCCCACGTGGGATACATTAGCTATGAATACATTTGTCTTCTGAAATAAGTTTTGGAACACCTGTTGAATGATTTCCAACAAACCATTTATTTCAGAACATTGAAATAGATAGAGGCCAAGGTCAAAGATCCAGCACAGTGAAATAGCTGACAGCAACCAGAAACTTATAGCTGGCTGCTTGCATCAGGGTCAGCTAACCAAAGCTGGCTGCTTGCATCAGGGTCAGCGAACCAGAGCTGACTGTTTGCATCAGGGTCAGCTAACCAAAGCTGGCTGTTTGCATCAGGGTCGGCGAGCCAGAGCTGACTGTTTGCATCACGGTCAGCGAACCAGAGCTGACTGTTTGCATCAGGGTCAGCGAACCAGAGCTGACTGTTTGCATCAGGGTCAACGGACCAGAGCGGTCTGCTTGCATCAGGGCCAGCGAACCAGAGTTGACCAAGGCCGTATCTGCCTGAGAGTAGTTGCCCTGGAAACAGGCTACGCTAGGGTATTCAAGTTAAGCGAATGTGGATCGCAGTGGAGGGGAGAACATTGTACTCAAAAGGTCAAGTTGAAACGATATGTGTTGGGCCGAAATGCTCAGATATCGCATCCTCGCTGTAAACTTCGACACAACGTCCTTTTCAAGACGAACGCAGACGAAGAAGACGAAGAAGAGAATAAGGGGAAGAAGAAGAAGTAAGAAGAAGAAGAAAAAGAAAAAAAAGGAGGATAGCGAGAAGAAGAGAAGAAGAAAAAGAATAAGAAGAAGAAGAAGAAGAAGAAGAAGAAGAAGAAGAAGAAGAAGAAGAAGAAGAAGAAGAAGAAGAAGAAGAAGAAGAAGAAGAAGAAGAAGAAGAAGAACATATAGGGCGAGCGTAGGGACAGGGTAAAAGTGTGCAAATCCAGCGAGTTACAGGAACGATCAAGATGCATACCCTTCTCTGCCTAGAATGAAATGATGTCAATTATTCACAATAGATGACTTAAATAAAACAAATGTTTCGTTTATAACTTTATTTTGTTTCGTACATTTCTTCAGGTTGGAACTACAAGGCTGGAAATAATGGAGGTAACTTAAAATTGTAATCAATTGCGATATGGTTTTACATTTTTTGTACATTTATGTTGTGTAGAGCCTACGGGAGCTGCTGCTTCCTGTCTTGAGCCTAGTGTATAGTGTTGCTTGCTGTGTGTCCACGTTATCGAAAGATTTATATACATCATCTATCCATCTACAACATGGTCTTCATTGTGTCTTGTAACTATGTTCTATTTTTAAATGAAAGCCTCTCAGCATTAATTGATCAGATTTCATTCTCATGAGACGACCATCATCTTCTTCTGCATTCGTTCTCAATCTCCCGCTATCAAACCCCGAACAGAGCATTACAAGTAGCAGGATGTAGTCCAGAGAACGGAATGCGTTGTGCCTCTGGTTTACAGCTTGACTGTGATATGTGAACCTTTCAGTGCGACACATCCCTCTTCGGCAGATCGACAATCTTAGTTTCTGTCATTCTTTCCATTGGGCTGATGAATAAATCGATAGCAAATTTTTACGTCATTTTTTATTTCATCTCTCCTGATGACAAGGTGACGTTTTCTAGTAATTTCATTGAGCCAAAACAAGATTGACTCTCACACGAAATAAAATATAACATCGTGTTGTTCTTTCTATCCCACACTCTCCTTCATTTTCTCCCTCTGTCTCTCTCTTCCTAACTTTCCCTCTCTCTCATTTCTCTTATTCTCTCTTTCTTTCACGCCTATCATATGTTTCCTTCTCTCTCATTTTCACTCACTCTCTCACCCTCTCGCTCGGTCTCTCTAACTTTCAGCCCGTCTCTCAAATTCTCTGTCACTTTTTCTCGCCTTTCCTATCCATTTCTCATTTCTTCCCCTATCTCCGCCCCCTCCCACCCAACCCCCCTCCCTCACGCCCATCTCCCCACATGTCTATCTTTCTCCCTCCCCTATCCTATTATACCTCCCTCTTTCTGTCCATCAATCTCTCTTTCACTCCTCTCTTTCTTTCCTCAATCCCCATCTCTCTCTCTCTCTCCCTCTCTCCCCTATCCTATTATACCTCCCTCTTTCTCTCCCTCAATCTCTCTTTCACTCCTCTCTTTCTTTCCTCAATCCCCATCTCTCTCTCTCTCTCCCTCTCTCCCCTATCCTATTATACCTCCCTCTTTCTCTCCCTCAATCTCTCTTTCACTCCTCTCTTTCTTTCCGCAATCCCCATCTATCTCTCTCTCCCTCCCTCCCCTATCCTATTATGCCTCCCTCTCTCTCCCTCAATCTCTCTTTCACTCCTCTCTTTCTTTCCTCAATCCCTCTCTCTCTCTCCCTCCCTCACCTATCCTATTATGCCTCCCTCTCTCTCCTTCAATCTCTCTTTCACTCCTCTCTTTCTTTCCGCAATCCCCATCTATCTCTCTCTCCCTCCCTCCCCTATCCTATTATACCTCCCTCTTTCTCTCCCTCAATCTATCTTTTACTCCTCTCTTTCTTTCCTCAATCCCTCTCTCTCTCTCCCTCCCTCCCCTATCCTATTATACCTCCCTCTTTCTCTCCCTGAATCTCTCTTTCACTCCTCTCTTTCTTTCCTCAATCCCCATCTCTCTCTCTCTCCCTCCCTCCCCTATCCTATTATACCTCCCTCTTTCTCTCCCCTAATCTCTCTTTCACTCATCTCTTTCTATCCTCAATCCCCATCTCTCTCTTTCTCCCTCCCTCCCCTATCATATTATACCTCCCTCTTTCTCTCCCTCGATCTCTCTTTCACTCCTCTCTTTCTTTCCTCAATCCCTATCTCACTCTCTCTCCCTCCCGCCCCTATCCTATTATACCTCCCTCTTTCTCTCCCTCAATCTCTCTTTCACTCCTCTCTTTCTTCCCTCAATCCCCATCTCTCTCTCTCTCTCTCCCTCCAGGACCTGAAAGATGGTACCTAGTAGCCCCAGACTGCGGTGGAGTAATGCAGTCCCCCATCAACATCAACACCAGCAGAGTACTTTACGATCCTAACCTTGAACTGCTCGACTTCACTGATTACGGTACTATGGAGGAGGTGGAGCTGGAGTTGGAAAACGTAGGCGGACACACAGGTTAGTGTGTCTTAATAGAGATGGATTTTATGTGACGTGTACCATGGTTTCTTCTTCTTCTTCTTCTTCTTCTGCTTATTTATTTTTCCTCTTCCGTTATTTATTTCTACTTTTTCTTCTTCCTTTATTTATTTCTACTTTTTCTTCTTCCTTTATTTATTTCTACTTTTTCTTCTTCCTTTATTTATTTCTACTTTTTCTTCTTCATTTACTTATTTCTACTTTTTTCTTCTTCCTTTATTTATTTCTACTTTTTCTTCTTCATTTACTTATTTCTACTTTTTCTTCTTCCTTTACGAGGCGGACTACTTCCCTCGAAACCAGAGTTTTTTGTAGTGTGGGGTTGTACCGTCTGGTCAGGTACAACATATTGATCAAATATGTTAGTCAGGGTCAGGCAAAATATACTGACAAAGACGCTGACCTTGGCTTCCACGCATCCCTTCCTGGAAACCGGATGTTTTCACGACAGTCTGACTAATGAGGTGATGGATCACGTCGATGAAGACAAGCATAGCACAACCACCTGGAGGATCTCAGTCCACCTTCATCAGCACGCGCGTGATGTGGGAAAAGCTACTGCAACCCGTCACTTAACGTCCTTTTAGGGGCGCAGAAATGAGTAAACTTACTCACTGTTGGCATTCTAATCAACAACAAGAACTAACACAATATAGTCTCGAACACTTCATCCTTGACAACATTGTCAGCTATAAAGAGACATTAAGATGATAAGATTCATCAGACATACTATAAACTAAGTATCTCAAACATAAGCTGCGAAAACCGTTTCTTTTGGCTTTCGGCGGAATTGATGTATTTGACGAGAAATAATAAAGTTTATTATCTACTGTAAAAAGCGAATTGCATGATTCCAAAAACAGAAACATGGTAAAACTAATGAGAAAATATTGATTCAATGCGAGCTCGATACAGAACAATTAATAACCGCTAACTGCAGAAAATTTAGGTTTTACAGAAAAAAAATAGTTTTCTTACCACTTATACCGTTTACGATCAAAAGGCAAAAGCTGATATGGTATGGCAACGTCTCGAGGTCCAATGGGCTAGCAAATACCACCAGGACACAGTATAGGGCAAACGAAGGCGAGGAGATCCTATAAAACGATAGGAAGACAACTGGATGGAGTAACCTACGACCTGATGAGGTACAACAAGCAGCCACAGACAGAGAGGGATGGCACAGGTTTGTGGAGGTGTCATCACGGGTGTCCCAGCGATCTCAAGATGGTCACGGGATAAACTGAACTGAACCGATACTGTTAAGACACGTGGGAAGCAAATTCGTCTTTCCTGCGCCAAGTGCGGTGCGTCGGTCAATGTGAGCCCGTGACGCTGCACAATCACTCTAATGTCATCATCCACCTGTCTCATGGCCGTCACCTTGCTCTGCAGCCAGATCTATCAGTGTTTGTAAGCCATCCATATTGAACCTTCATTCTTCTGTAGAATTTAGAAACTTTCATAACCTCTGACCACAAAATACCATAAGACAATAGTTTGACTCAATGAGCAGAAAAATGTCAAAACGGAAGACAAAACGTTATTCATGGACCGCGGCGTGGGAGACCAGCATGCGTGGCAACTGATACAATGAAACATCAAATCGACCAGATAGTCAATGACAACAGACTAGTCACCATTGAGGCAATAGTCGTGGATTTCAGCGGGAGAACTGCGCACAAAATTGTCCATGGTGACATCGCCTATAGAAAGTGTGTAGCAGATAGCTGACAAGGCTGCTGACAAGGCTGCTGATAAGGCTGCTGACAAGGCTGCTGACAAGGCTGCTGACAACGAGGTAGCAGAGGCGGTACAACATTACCCTCTTCCAACCCTTGCATCTTCCTCCATCTCCTTTCGTTTTCCTCCTAACCCTTTCATCCTCCTCCAACCTCTTTCATCCTCTTCCAACCTCTTTCATCCTCTTCCAACCTCTTTCATCCTCCTCCAAACCCTTTCATCCTCATCCAACCCCTTTCATCCTCCTCCAAACCCTAGCATCCTCCTCCAACCCCTTTCATCCTCTTCCAACCTCTTTCATCCTCCCCAACCGCTTTCATCCTCCCCAACCCCTAGCATCCTCCTCCAACCCCTTTCATCCTCCTCCAACCCCTTTCATCCTCCTCCAACCCCTAGCATCCTCCTCCAAACCCTTTCATCCTCCTCCAAACCCTTTCATCCTCCTCCAAACCCTTTATCCTCCTCCAAACCCTTTCATCCTCCTCCAAACCCTTTCATCCTCCTCCAAACCCTTTCATCCTCCTCCAAACCCTTTCATCCTCCTCCAACCCCTTTCATCCTCCTCCAACCCCTAGCATCCTCCTCCAACCCCTTTCATCCTCCTCCAAACCCTTTCATCCTCCTCAAACCCCTTTCATCCTCCTACTCCCCCTTTCATCCTCCTCCAAACCCTTTCATCCTCTTACTCCCCCTTTCATCCTCCTCCAACCTCTTTCATCCTCCTCCAACCCCTTTCATCCTCCCACTTTTTCATCCTCACAGCTGAAGTCCATTTCTCCGGCAAACGGATATACCTGAAAGGAGGGAGCTTGCCGGACAAGTATAAGCTGGAACAGTTTCACTTTCACTGGGGACAGAACAACCGTCGAGGATCAGAGCACGGTCTAAATGGCCAACACTATCCAATGGAGGTAAATACATGTGACTACTCCTCGTCGAAGGTTCGATCTTCTTTTTTGTTTGTGTTCTTTCTTTTCCTGGGATACTTGCAAAAGAATACTGTGTGGTCTTGAGGTAAGACGTTGGCCTCGTGGGCTGGAGGTCACTGGTTCAAATCACGGTTAAAACCGGGATTTTTTAAAAGTTAAATTTCGAGT
The DNA here is from genome assembly GCA_036924085.1 of Ariolimax columbianus. Taxonomy (NCBI): domain Eukaryota; kingdom Metazoa; phylum Mollusca; class Gastropoda; order Stylommatophora; family Arionidae; genus Ariolimax; species Ariolimax columbianus. The sequence goes on from JAVGWX010000012.1 coordinate 50,321,327, forward strand.
ATTTCCAACGATCTCTATGTAGTAGAGATCGAACGCCCGTGTGCAGTGTCGCGCACGTTAAAAATCCCTCGACAATTGGAAATCGAAAAGAGTAGGTTTAACTGCCGCTGCCCGGGAAAAATCGAAAATGATGTTAGAAATCTATCCAATCTATTAGATGATCCTCGTCGGTGCTACGGAGTTTGTGCCTTGTGCTGAGATTCTATAACAATATGGAGAAGAACACAGCACTTGTGAGTTAAACAGTTTGCAATGACGTAATGACGTTCTTCAACTAAACCAAACTTGCACTTCCACTGAGGAAAAAGCAGCGTCAAAGATCTGATTGCAGACTGAACGGCCAACACCATCAAATGACGGTAAATACATGCGATTTTTCGTCTTCTTCTTTCTTTATATGGTTGGTTGTTCATTGATCCAGAAGCATGTGGGCTCTTTCCATTTGGCACCCATGCCATATAATGGTATCTGCAAGTATTTGTGAACTGTTTAGTTTCACAAAAGTGTTCCATTTGTCTAGCTTCGGAGGAAGAAGCTCTTTCCTAACACTGGCAAGCGCCGGGTATTAAAAAAGATGGTGCTCAACAGTTTCACATAGCCGGCACTCTGGAGAATGTTCTGGTTGGATTCTGTTCCAAAGTGACTGTTAAGTTGTATGTGCTGGGTATGAAGTTAGAAAAGATTTGTGTTAACTTTGGGATTTGTGGCATAACTAGCAGTTGGAGGCGGAGAATGTGCACAGTGAACCCTATCTTGTAGACAGTATGCCGCGGCAGACAATAGTTGCTAAGTTATGCCCCCCTATCTGACTTCAGACCTGGTTGAATAGAAAGTCTCAGACGTACCAGAAGCAGGATGCCTTCCTTTGTAATGATAGTCTATATCATTTAGTTCAAGAACAGGGTGTCCCACTCACCACCTCCCTTTGATTATCGTCGCTAATCCTCCACACGACTTTCAGTGGTGGTTGATTGGTTGGTTATTGATCCAGTGGCCTATGGACTTTGGTCCAGTGCCATATAGTATTTTGGGGCGTGTGGATTTTCTTCCCACCCCCGGCAGAAGTCAGAAATGTACTGTATCGACATTTGGAAATTTAGGGGGTGCAGTTGCAACGCTCCAAGTTACCGAAGCCACGGTATGGTTCACTGCATCCATTCTACGCCACCAATTGTCTACTGGTTAGGCCGTGTTCTCCTAGGCTTTAGACCTGTAAGCAAAAGTTATAGACAATTGGATCGTCACGTCCTGTGCCACTGTGCCATTAAGGTTGGTTTCGATTGTCATGGTGCGACGAATGCAGGTTCTCATTTCCCAGTTCTGTTCATCATGGTGCTGGTTACCTCATAACCACACAGGGTGCATTGTATTGTCCAATATGAGACACATTTATACAGATGGGTTACTGGAAAGGGTTTAAGAATCAAATCGTTGGGTCTAATATGGAACGGGTGCTGGATTTAGACCCTCGGAAATCTGTGGCTAAGCTCTCTGTGGCTCGATTGGCCCGCATTCAGTGGTCGATAAAGGAATTGACGGAAGGGCACCACCATGAGTGGAGCCTGCGGTTTAATTTGACTCAACACGCCAACACTGTAAAACGACTGACAGACTGAGAACACTTCCGTTGGGTCTAATAGGGAACGTGTGCTTAACCCTACAGAAATTGCAGGTTCCAGGCACTTGGTCATTGACTAACTAAAATGTCCTCTATTGATTCGTTGGGTCTAATAGTGAACGGGTGCTGGTATTAGGCCCTCGGAAGACAGGTCAGTTTTACCCTACTAATGACAGGTTATCCTGCTCAAATCGAGAGGAGCCGCAGACATTTGGTTCACGTACTAGGCTGATAAGCCAATGGCGCGAGGCTACCATGTGAGGGATTACGGCCGAACGTCTCTAAGCCGGAATCCCGCCCAAAATCTCCACTGCGATGGGAGGCTACGATATGGTCGGGACCTGACGCTCGCGCCTCAGCCCCACCCGGTAGAGCCGCAGAAAGAGGTCTCTGCCGTCCGCCGATCTAAGCGGGCGGGAAGCTGCTCGATATTCACCCCATACGGCGATGAGGTGCGAAACTACCAGTAGAAGACTTAGTTCTTGGTCGAGGTGTCGTAAGCAGTCGAGCAGCCACTTCACTGCGAACTGTTGAGACTCAGCCCTTGATCATGAGATATGTCCGCATACCAGGCGAACAACATCTCCGTGACATTACCAGGCTTGTCCCCTGGTTAAATGCACTCCTGCCTCGCTCTCTACCTCTGTCTGCTATCAGTCATCCCAATGGACGCAGAATAAATGCAGGCCAGCGGACTTTGCACCTATGCCATATTGTGTCAACCTCCCAGGTGGCGGGGAATGCCAGGCGTACCATCACAGCAGAGAAGCCGAGAGAATAAAGGGAGCAAAGAGACACCCCACTCACATGCATATGCTACGTTTCTGACAGGACGTGACGATCCTGGGATACAGACACACTGGACTGCCTCTCTTTCGGGATAGTACAAACCAGTACATAGTCCATATCATTTAGCATAACTCATATATCATCGCCGCACCCTTAAGACACGAGTGGTGAAGACTCGATAGTCCTGTAAAACAACTTCCATAAGAGAGACAACTCTGATCACAAACAACTGCTGCCTTGCAAATAGGCTGGGGACAGCCAAAGGCTAAGGAGGGCATCCCTACAGAAACGCCTGTTGAAATCGGATGCACTGGGTCACAGGCTTAACAAGTAACACAGTGCAACCTATATCGCTGTATGATGATATTATGACCTAATAGAAATAAAGCGTAGCGCTCATCCTGTGGAGTCCCGCCAGGCAGCGAGAGTGCCGGGCCTCACGCCTCGAAGGGGCCCAACCATTGCTATTGGTGGTCACCACCCATGTGCTGTGGAGTCAAGGCACAAGGTGATGGGGCAAAAAATATTGACCAAAAACACAAGACCCTCAGAATACTACAGTGGAATGCGGAGGGAGTCATTAACAAAAAGCTTTCCCTGACACATCACTTGCATGTATCCAAGAAACGCACCTCAACAGCAACCATAAATTCTCAATCAGAGGATACCAGACCTTCCGTCTGGATAGAGAAGGTCACAAAGGAGGGGTTCTGATACTGACACGTAACTGCATACCGAGTAGCGCGGTAGCTGTCAATCACACCGGACAAGCAGAAATTGTAGGAGTTGACATCACGGCACAAGAGACGAAGATCCGCATCTTCAACCTGTACGGACCACCAAACAAAGACCTATCTCTCTCGAGTATGGAAGTCAAAGACTCCAACTGTAAAGTAGCTGGAGAGTTCAACAGCCACTTGGAGAGATGGGGATACTCGGACACAGACAGCAGAGGTGACGAAGTGGAAGATTGGGAGATAGACACAAATCTCTATCTAATCAATAGGCCGGAGGATAGCCCTAGCTTCTATTCTAGAACATGGCATACCACCTCTACTCCAGACTTGGCCTTTTCCGCGGTGGACATTCACCACAAAATAGACCGCCAGGTGCTAAACCAATTGGCAGGTAGCGACCACAGGCCAATTAGACTAGAAGTTGATATGGAAGTAGGCCCACAGGAAACAAAACCGCTCCCACGTTGGAATTACAAACGAGGCGACTGGTACAGATTTGCAAGCCTGACAGATGGGCTGTTTGAAACCATCAACACACGGAATAACAAAATGAAGCCCATGATGGAAAGCCTAAGCAAAGCAATAATGCAAGCTGCCACTGAAACCATCCCAAGAGGGGCAAGGAAAAATTATAAGCCCTATTGGAATGGTGAATTGCAGAAAGCGGAAGACGAAGTCACAAATGCTAGGAACATGGCAGAGAGAGAACAATCTATGGCGGCAAATATCGCCCTCAAGGCCACCACGGCGAAATACAAATACACTCTAAACCAAACAACAAGATAAATCTGGAAAAACAAAACAGAAAGCCTCAATTTAGACAAAGAAGGGAACAAACTATGGAAGTTAGTCAGAGCCATGAAGGACGAAACTCCATCAAACAAACAAATTACCATCAAGCAGGGCGACAACATGCTCACTGGAAAAAAAGCAGCAAACGCCTTTGTTGAAAATTATGCCAGAGCAAACCACATTGATGTCCCTGCAGATAGGCATACAGACATTAGTGTAGAGCAAAAGGGGCACGACAACATCAATATGGCACCAGAAGAGCATATGATGGCAAAACTAACAATGAATTAAATAGAAGAAGCCATGAGAACGTTAAAGAAAAGGAAATCTCCCGGAAAAGATGGGATAACAAACGAAATGCTGATGGGGCTGGGCCAAACAGCACAGAGGAAACTACTATCAGTCCTGAACCAAAGCTGGAAAAGGGGTATTGTACCCCAGGTATGGAAAGACGCAGTACTTGTACCAGTACCAAAGAAAGGAAAAGATAAAACAGATCCAAATGTATACAGGCCTATCAGCTTACTGAGCTGTGTAGGCAAACTGATGGAACGTATGACAAACGCCAGACTGATGTGCCATCTGGAAGAAAAACACATACTAATTCCACAGAAAGCAGGCTTTAGACAGTACAGATCCACTGAGGATCAGGTCACCCTCATAGCCCAGGAAATAGAAGATGCCTACCAGGAGCAAAAACACACAGTAGCGGTTTGGGTGGACCTAGAAAAGGCATTTGACAAAGTCTGGAAAGAGGGACTTAAAGTCAAGCTACTTAAAAGTTTGTGGGAAAATGTACAAATGGATCAGCCACTACCTCAAAAACAGAACAGCCAGAGTTCAAGTACAAGGGCAGATGAGCAAAAAGGTGACACTTGAGCAGGGAGTACCCCAAAGGGGAGTACTGTCACCCACACTCTTCCTGGTGTATATAAATAACATAACAGAGAATATACCAAGAAGAGTCCATAGCTCAATGTTTGCAGACGATCTGGCTATGTGGACATCTGAAAAGAATCTCACCATAGCAAGTAATCGGATGCAGCAGGCCCTAACATCGCTGGAAGAGTGGGTGAACTCATGGCTGGTCAAAATAAACGAGGAAAAAACAACATGTACGATATTCTCGCTATCAAACAAACCCCAAAACACCAAATTAAGTCTTAACGGCAAATACCTGCAGCCAAACGACAACCAAAACTACCTGGGAGTCACATTTGATCGGCGCATAACATGGAAAAGTCAGATCGAGAGAAACCGAATGAGAGCCAGAGAAAGAATGGCAATCATGAGGAAACTTGCTGGCACAAGCTGGGGAGCAGACGAAAGTATACTAAAGAAACTGTACACTGGAAGAGTGAAACCAGTTCTCGAGTATGGCATTGCGGCATGGACAAAAGCAGCAAAGGCGAACTTCGATAAAATTAGCAAACTCCAAAACCAAGCCATGAGAGTTATAACTGGAGGCATGAAGTCAACGCCAATTGTAGAACTTGAAAAGATTACAAAACTGCAATCCATGACCGACAGAAGAGACTGCAGAGCCCAGAAGCAAGCAGAAAAACTCAGAAGACTGACTGACCATCCAATGAACCAGAGACTAAACAATTTGGGAAATGGGAAACTAAAGCGGAGAAACTTTGCAGAAATAGCCAAAGCAAAGATGCACGAAAACCCCATGAACGCACTAACAACACCAAAGCCCATCCCTACTGTACGAAAACCTACCTGGAGGCAGCATATATTTCCAGAGGTGGTAGAAAATATACCAGGTATTGGAAACAAAAACTGCCAGACTGAAAAAGAAAGAAAAGATACAACCCTGAGCTACATAACGACAAACTACCCAAGCATGGACTGGACCCATGCATACACCGACGGTTCTGTAACAAACACAGCACAGAACGGAGGGGCAGGGGCATTCCTGAGCCTACCAAATGGCAGAAAAATAACACTGTCATTGGCAACTGGAAAATACACAAGCAATTTCAGAGCGGAGGCAGAGGCACTGAGGGCGGCAGTGGAAGAAATGGTGACAGGTAAAAGGAATGAAAACCATATAGTCCTGCTTACAGATGCCCTGGCCGTAGTCAGAGCACTAAAAAGCCAGAAAAATACTGATCTTAATGATTTAAGAGCAGTACTATGTCAACTATGCCAGCAGTCCGCACCAAAAAGAGTAGTGGTACAGTGGGTTCCATCCCACTGCAACATCCAAGGCAACGAGGAGGCAGACAGACTGGCAAAAGAAGGTGCAAGGCTACCACAACCAGATACTAGTGTGACATACGAAGAGTCAAAACGGCTTATTAGAGCTAGATACATGACCAAATGAGAAACAGAACATACTGGCTACACAAAAAACGATGCCTATTACCAGTTGAACAGAAGAGAGCAGGTCGTGGTCTTCAGACTTCACACTGGCCACAATAGACTGAGGTACCACCTATTCAACAAATTGAAGATAGATGGCACTGACGAATGCCCTTGTGGTACCAGGAAAATGACCGCTGAGCATTTGCTGCAAAGAGAGCAAATGTGGCAGTGTCGACAGCCTCAGGATGAACGCTGCTTTTATCGAAGAAATAAAGGTCGACGTCTGACAGCGTAAGAAGAAGAAGAAATCATTATATAGTATCTCATCTACTAAGTTATTCTGTAGCATAGTGTTAATTCTGATTGGTCATGGGAGAGGCCGACAGAGCTGACTCATGATGGGCCTTCATATATCAAGAAAAGGCATTTGACCGGGTAAACCGAAGTAGGCTATGCGAGGGAATGGTCAACTACTTGATGACATTCGTGCCTTGTACGTAAACAGTGAAGGTGCAGAACGAACGAATGAAGGTAAGACAAATTGGTTTCCAGTGCCGAGGGGTGTACGACAGCGGTGTGTTCTTTCTCCACTTTTGTTCATAAGTTATATGGATACAATTGCACGGTTGGCATAAAGAGTCCCTCAATGAACTGTTGTTTGCTGATGGTCAGGTCATCATTTACCAAAATGGAGAAGACCTACAACACCACCTGAGCTATCTCCATGTCGCTTGTAACAAATATGACATGAAGATCAACACAGGCAAGACAGAGACTATGATGATTTCAAGCGAACAATTGCAGAGAAATTTCCACATGAGTGACATTGGTATCAAGCAAGTACCTGAGTTCAAATACCTAGGTAGTATGTTCACTGATGACGACAGAGTGGACAGATAGATTGCATATATAATTTAGAAGGTGAACAGTGTCTACTATCAGATTGCACCGATTTTGTTACGCCATAGAGGGCTTCTTTCAATTAAAATGAGGCTGATAAATACACTATTTATTCCTACATTGTATTACCAATGTCAATCTTTGTCCTTACTAGCAACCCATCGAGTAAAATCCAGAACTGTGAGATGCGCTGTGTGAGAAGTGCAGCCGGAAAGACAATCCATGACCGAATCCGCAACACTACGCTGAGGCAGATAGTGGGGACAAACCCAATTAGTAACTACACTGACTCACAACAAATCAAGTAGTTTGGTCATTTAGTCAGAATGCATTATAACAGCCTGCATCAAAAGTATATCATACGCAGGTCTCTGGTCCACGAAGCAAGAGGCAGACCACGACCCACGAGATTGATGGATCGAGGGTGTCTGACAAGATTGGTGGATCGAGGGTGTCTGACAAGATTGATGGATCGAGGGTGTCTGACAAGATTGATGGATCGAGGGTGTCTGACAAGATTGATGGATCGAGGGTGTCTGACAAGATTGGTGGATCGAGGGTGTCTGACAAGATTGATGGATCGAGGGTGTCTGACAAGATTGATGGGTCGAGGGTGTCTGACAAGATTGATGGATCGAGGGTGTCTGACAAGATTGGTGGATCGAGGGTGTCTGACAAGATTGGTGGATCGAGGGTGTCTGACAAGATTGGTGGATCGAGGGTGTCTGACAAGATTGGTGGATCGAGGGTGTCTGACAAGATTGATGGATCGAGGGTGTCTGACAAGATTGATGGATCGAGGGTGTCTGACAAGATTGATGAATCGAGGGTGTCTGACAAGATTGATGGATCGAGGGTGTCTGACAAGATTGATGGATCGAGGGTGTCTGACAAGATTGATGGGTCGAGGGTGTCTGACAAGATTGATGGATCGAGGGTGTCGGACACTCTCAGAACTTTGCACCTAACGACATCACAAGTCTCCTACTTGGCAATGACAAGAAATCCACGCGCCCAACCACTCTGCGGCGCCGTATGGCAAGGGCATTAGGACAAAAGAATGAGAGAAGAAGAAGCATTAATCCTCCTCAAAATCAACGGAAAGGATACATTAGACTATAACAAGTTTACCGAAATACAACCGCCTACAAGAACACTGGGACACAGTCAGAAATTAATTAATGAAAGGTCAAGATTAGATACTAGGAAATATGTTGTTTTTTTTGGTCAGAGAGTGCTGAATGCTTTAAATATATTGCCACATGAAGTAATGGAGGCAGAAGTAATGCATTCAAGAATAGATTGGATGAGCGTAGGTATTTTTAGACTTTTTTTAATGTAAAAGAAACTGGCTGTAAATAGACTGCGGTTTCTAAACCAGTATAAAGACGTTGTTAAAATCTTAGTTTTCTGTATTTTTTTCTATGTGTATTATCATTCACATAGTTACTCATGAAGGACTGCTACGCTGTATTGATAATTGTCTATTGTTCTCCCAAGGTTCACTTTGTGCACAGCCAATATGGTCTAGGCAATTCTACAGACCCTGCGACTCACCCTTTCGGTCTGGCTGTGGTCGCTTTCTTCTTCAAGGTAATGCATTTATGATAGGTCAATATATATAACGTTGCCGTTATAGCATTCGTGTCACAGACGACTCCTTAGAAATAAATGACCAAATCTAGGTCAACGCAAGCATGGCTCCTGCCACAATTGGACATTTAAACAATTTTAATTCAATTTAATTAATTTATTTTGTATTATTTTTTTTATTTTTTTTTTTTTATTTTAATATATATTTTTTTTTTTGGGGGGGGGGGGGAGGGAGAATAAAAATCGATAAAAACTGTTAGGTCGTTGTAAGAACCTTGAATTTATTTTAAGCCGATGAAGACTCATTCGATATATGTTGCCAGTGAGGCACATCATACTGGCCAGGACGTCACGTCAGAGTCAGGCACAATAAACTGACCAATACCACTATCTTTCTTCCATGTAGCGTGCCATGGAAACAGCTGTTTTCAAGACAGTCTGGCTGACGAGATGTGGATTGACGTGATCCCCGTAGTAGTGAGCGTCACGCAGATGAAGCCAAGCATAGCACAACCGCCTGGAGGACCACGGTACACCTTTATCAGCACGCCTCGAGGTGTGAGGAAAGCTATTACAATCTGCCACTTAACGACATTTTCAGGGCACACAAAAGAGTAAACAGACTCATTATGGGCATTAAACAACAACAACAACAACAACAACCAGTGACAGCTTCTAGTAGCGAAAGAACTTTTGTCAAATTAAAAATTATTTTTAATTACTTAAGATTTATTAGGGCACAAAAACAGGATAAGTGTATTGGCTGTGATTGGTACAAAACACCGGTTATGTGATAAAATACGTTTCTAAGCAATTATAAAAGAGTGTGCCGAGAATACAATTATTAGAAGATATTCTAAAGTTGGAAATGCTTGTTAAACTTTTAAAATGTATTTATAATCCACAATAAAAAATCTCAGAGAATTGTTCGGAAGGAATCAACCGAAGATTTGCTATTGTCACAGGCAAACTAATGTAGATGAGAAATATGTTGCAGGGCACCAGAAGAAGGGAAGATTCAATAGGGTATGTAATTTCACTGTGGTAAGAAAAATTTGTATTTACCAGTCTGGCATGGTTCCAGTTCTACTTTACGGATCCAAAACATGGACATTACTACAAATGACATACCGAGGCTAGTAGCCGTCCAAATGTGCATCGAGCTGCGAATCCTGTCCATCCGATGACTTGACTACATCCGCAACGCTGAGGTCTCTGCGTAGACAGACTTCCGAATTTCGAAAACACTTGACTTTGTTCGGTGATGTCATTCGGCTGGACCAGGAAATTCCGGTCTACAAGATGGTTGGCAGGTAGTTCCACAGCTCCAAGAGACGTTCCCTGGCCTGCTAGAGACACAGAAGAGGCCGTCCTTCCACAGCTCCAAGAGACGTTCCCAGGCCAGCTAGAGACACAGAAGAGGCCGTCCTTCCACAGCTCCAAGAGACGTTTCCTGGCCGGCTCGAGACACAGAAGAGGCCGTCCTTCCACAGCTCCAAGAGACGTTCCCTGGCCGGCTAGAGACACAGAAGAGGCCGTCCTTCCACAGCTCAAAGAGACGTTTCCTGGCCTGCTAGAGACACAGAAGAGGCCGTCCTTCCACAGCTCCAAGAGACGTTCCCTGGCCGGCTAGAGACGCAGCAGATGCCGTCCTTCCACAGCTCCAGGAGACGTGCCCTGGCCAGCTAGAGACACAGAAGAGGCCGTCCTTCCACAGCTCCAAGAGACGTTCCCTGGCCGGCTAGAGACGCAGCAGAAGCCGTCCTTCCACAGCTCAAAGAGACGTTCCCTGGCCAGCTAGAGACACAGAAGAGGCCGTCCTTCCACAGCTCCAAGAGACGTTCCCTGGCCGGCTAGAGACGCAGCAGATGCCGTCCTTCCACAGCTCCAAGAGACGTTCCCTGGTCAGCTAGAGACACAAAAGAGGCCGTCCTTCCACAGCTCAAAGAGACGTTCCCAGGCCAGCTAGACACAGAAGAGGCCGTCCTTCCACAGCTCCTAGAGACGTTCCTTGGCCAGCTAGAGACACAAAAGAGGCCGTCCTTCCACAGCTCCAAGAGACGTCACCTGGCCGGCTAGAGACACAGAAGAGGCCGTCCTTCCACAGCTCCAAGAGACGTTCCCAGGCCAGCTAGAGACACAGAAGAGGCCGTCCTTCCACAGCTCCAAGAGACGTTTCCTGGCCGGCTCGAGACACAGAAGAGGCCGTCCTTCCACAGCTCCAAGAGACGTTCCCTGGCCGGCTAGAGACACAGAAGAGGCCGTCCTTCCACAGCTCAAAGAGACGTTTCCTGGCCTGCTAGAGACACAGAAGAGGCCGTCCTTCCACAGCTCCAAGAGACGTTCCCTGGCCGGCTAGAGACGCAGCAGATGCCGTCCTTCCACAGCTCCAGGAGACGTGCCCTGGCCAGCTAGAGACACAGAAGAGGCCGTCCTTCCACAGCTCCAAGAGACGTTCCCTGGCCGGCTAGAGACGCAGCAGAAGCCGTCCTTCCACAGCTCAAAGAGACGTTCCCTGGCCAGCTAGAGACACAGAAGAGGCCGTCCTTCCACAGCTCCAAGAGACGTTCCCTGGCCGGCTAGAGACGCAGCAGATGCCGTCCTTCCACAGCTCCAAGAGACGTTCCCTGGTCAGCTAGAGACACAAAAGAGGCCGTCCTTCCACAGCTCAAAGAGACGTTCCCAGGCCAGCTAGACACAGAAGAGGCCGTCCTTCCACAGCTCCTAGAGACGTTCCTTGGCCAGCTAGAGACACAAAAGAGGCCGTCCTTCCACAGCTCCAAGAGACGTCACCTGGCCGGCTAGAGACACAGAAGAGGCCGTCCTTCCATAGCTCCAAGAGACGTTCCCTGGCCGGCTAGAGACGCAGCAGATGCCGTCCTTCCACAGCTCCAGGAGACGTTCCCTGGCCGGCTAGAGACGCAGCAGATGCCGTCCTTCCACAGCTCCAGGAGACGTTCCCAGGCCAGCTAGAGACACAGAAGAGGCCGTCCTTCCACAGCTCCAAGAGACGTTCCCTGGCCGGCTAGAGACACAGAAGAGGCCGTCCTTCCGCAGCTCCAAGAGACGTTCCCTGGCCAGTGAGAGACACAGAAGAGGCCGTCCCCCGAACAATATGGCTTCAGCAGATAGTAACCTCCACCTCCACTCTGGACGAGGTCTGGAGCCGTGCCCCAGCAGTGGGTCAGAGTTGTAGCCGATCCACGCGACGGGCATCAGAAAAATAAACGAACGTAGTATTATTTTTATTATTATTCTCAGATGTACTTTAAATAAAACCATTGTAAACAAGATATTATCCTTCGCAATGAAGTGTTATAGAAGAATATTGAAAATAGCTAGGACGCAGAAGAGATCTAAATAGGGAAATTCTGCAACAACTATGAATTTTATTATTTTTTTAAGTTACATATTTGCCTCGCTAGTTTCTACTGGCGGAGGCGCGCATATTCCACCCCCAGACCGAAGTCAACTGGGCGATATTAAGACGCGTAAACCAGTGCTTGGATGTATGTGTGCGTCTGTATGTACATATGCTAGGTTTGTGCGCTCTCAGAAGCCAGCCCAACCAAAGTGCAATGGAAGGGCCTCGCCCTCAAGGCGAGCGTGAAAGTTGTGCAAGAGTGTGATTGTTGGACAGAGTAAAATGAAACAAGAATGTATGGAAAGAAGCGCTTGGATGAGAAGCTTCCCAGAGTTATCTCTCGTTGTATGTATAGAAGTTAGGTGGATTATAAATGCGAGTCACCTTCATATTCGTACCGGGACATGCAGGTATCGAAGCATACCAGAGAACTGATAGATTGGCCAGTACAGATATAGTGTAGGGCGGTGGAGATCGAGTTACAAACGAGGAAATACGAAATAGAATTACAACGGCTATAGGGCCTTTCGAAGATCTCTTGGCAACTGTCAAAAGCAGGAAACTCACTTGGTACGGTCACATATCGAGATCAAATGGTCTTGCAAACACAATCCTCCACGGAAAGGTGCATGGCAGACCACGAAGAGGCCGGCCCAAAAAGAGATGGGAGGACAACATAAAAGAATGGACCAGTCTCCGACCAGAAGAGTCACAGGCAGCGGCATCTGACAGAGAGGGATAGCGTGGAGTTGTGAGGATGTCTTCATGTGTGCCCCAACGACCTCACCGATTACGGGATGACCTGACCTGGAGGGCGGGACATCAATTACCCTAGCCGATAGGTTGGTGAGTACAGCTATAGTGGAGGACGGGAGATCGATGGACCGAGTCAATAGGTTGGCGAGTACAGCTATAGTGGAGGGCGGGAGATCGATGGACCGAGTCGATAGGTTGGCGAGTACAGCTATAGTGGAGGGCGGGAGATCGATGGACCGAGTCGATAGGTTGGCGAGTACATCTATAGTGGAGGGCGGGAGATCGAGCCGATAGGTTGGCGAGTACAGCTATAGTGGAGAGCGGGAGATCAATGGACCGAGCCGATAGGTTGGCGAGTACAGCTATAGTGGAGGGCGGGAGATCAATGGACCGAGCCGAAAGGTTGGTGAGTACAGCTATAGTGGAGAGCGGGAGATCAATGGACCGAGCCGATAGGTTGCCGAGTGCAGATATAGTAACGGGCGGGAGATCAATGGATCGAATCGATATCCTAAATGCCGTTAGGGAAATCGGCTGTAAGGAAGATTCAGAAGTGTAATCAGTTTCTACGTCCTGGCGTGACTGGTTGAATTGGTTGGGAAACGAGGGTCAGCAAGGAAGGCACACGCTCCGGGGTACAAAGAAGTCTGGTTAACCAGCACAGGACTTGAACGGTCAGCCATCACGTGCTGACAGAGATACTGAGGATGAGATCTGAGCGCGTATGGACTTGTCCCGAGTGCGATAAAGATCATCCGACGACTAACTAACTAACTAACTAACTAACTAACTAACTAATTTACTAATAAATACCATCACGAGGAAGAGGCTAGGTTATTTTGGGCTATATGAAAAAAATACAATAGCTTAGAGTGGCTGAAAGTAGAAGCCACAATGCCTGCTGTACACAGAAAAGGGGGGGGGGAGAGGGGAGTCGTCCCAGAAGAAGAAGGTACCAGGACATTACTGGCAGATTGAAGATGTCCGTGTATGACATGGATCGTCTTTCCATAAATCGAGATGTGTTCTACGCAACTGTGAAGGAGACTACGTTCTGGAAAGAATTTGTCACGTGACAAGACTCCTGACACAAGCAACCATCTTTGAGTCGCTGACCAATGCCAGCCCGTTCACTGACGCTTCCACATGAAGATTACAATGAAAGAAAATGATCAACATTACAATCATGAGACATGCTAGACCACTCAATAGAAACTATACGCCACATCATGAGACATGCTAGACCACTCAATAGAAACTATACGCCACATAATGAGACATGCTAGACCACTCAATAGAAACTATACGCCACATCATGAGACATGCTAGACCACTCAATAGAAACTATACGCCACATCATGAGACATGCTAGACCACTCAATTGAAACTATACGCCACATCATGAGACAAGCTAGACCACTCAATAGAAACTATACGCCACATCATGAGACATGCTAGACCACTCAATAGAAACTATACGCCACATCATAAGACATGCTACACCACTCAGTAGAAACTATATGCCACATCATAAGACATGCTACACCACTCAGTAGAAACTATACGCCACATCATGAGACATGCTACACCACACAGTAGAAACTATACGCCACATCATGAGACATGCTACACCACACAGTAGAAACTATATGCCACATCATGAGACATGCTACACCACACAGTAGAAACTATACGCCACATCATGAGACATGCTACACCACACAGTAGAAACTATACGCCACATCATGAGACATGCTACACCACAGAGTAGAAACTATATGCCACATCAAAAAGAAAAGACTTCCACATTACTTGGTGGTGGAAGTGGAGCGACCAAGTCAAATAAGACTAAGGAGGGTTGTGTATGGGATAGAAATCTTGGAATGAAATAGATTTTATTCAAAAGGAAATACAATTTAGCTTGTACGTGGCGTATCGATTGAAAAGGCAAGCAATTTATTATTCAGCTCTATTGTTGTGAGGTTGTCTGAGCATGTCTCTCCATTTCCCCCTATCCTCTGGTTGATCAGTCCAAAGACTGGTTGTAAGGTTGTCTGTGCATGTCTCTCCATTTCCCCCTTTCCTCTGGTTGATCAGTCCAAAGACTGGTTGTAAGGTTGTCTGAGCATGTCTCTCCATTTCCCCCTATCCTCTGGTTGATCAGTCCAAAGACTGGTTGTAAGGTTGTCTGAGCATGTCTCTCCATTTCCCCCTATCCTCTGGTTGATCAGTCCAAAGACTGGTTGTAAGGTTGTCTGTGCATGTCTCTCCATTTCCCCCTATCCTCTGGTTGATCAGTCCAAAGACTGGTTGTAAGGTTGTCTGTGCATGTCTCTCCATTTCCCCCTGTCCTCTGGTTGATCAGTCCAAAGACTGGTTGTAAGGTTGTCTGAGCATGTCTCTCCATTTCCCCCTATCCTCTGGTTGATCAGTCCAAAGACTGGTTGTAAGGTTGTCTGAGCATGTCTCTCCATTTCCCCCTATCCTCTGGTTGATCAGTCCAAAGACTGGTTGTAAGGTTGTCTGTGCATGTCTCTCCATTTCCCCCTGTCCTCTGGTTGATCAGTCCAAAGACTGGTTGCAAGGTTGTCTGTGCATGTCTCTATTTAAACATACCCTCTGCAGCTCTCTTCATTTCAGATCGTTACTGTAATGTCTCTGCCTGGGATGTGAAGGTGAGAATTCACATCTTTGTCAGCCCTATACATTTTCAAACAAATTATATTTTCTATCCACACTTGTTTTTGTACTTATGTAGACATCAATATTATACTTGATTATCACAGTCCTCTTTTGTTTTCAGATCGGCAAGAAAAATTATAAGTACGAACAACTGTTAGAACATTTCGACAAAATCGCGAAACCACGTAAGTGTTATCTTTGTTTAATTAAACTTATTCATTCTTCTTCGTTGTTCTTGGTTTTTGTTCTTCTGTTATGTTTCTTTTCTATATTCTTTCTTTCTGTTCTTCTTATATAACCATATATTTGTTTGTCTTCTTTAGAATTGTTTTGTTTTTTTCCTTGTTATTCCTTTTTGTTCATATGTTCTGTTCTTCTTCTTTGTTCTACATCTATATTCTTCGTTTTTAATCTCAATTTCTGTTCTTCTTTTCTGTATCTTTTTTTCTTCTTTTCTGTTCTTCAGTTCTGTTCTGTTCTTTTGTTTTGTTCCTCTGTTTACTTCTTCTGTTCTGTTCTTCTGTCTTGGTCTTCTGTGTTCTGCTCTCCTTTATGTTCTTCTGTTCCTCTTTCCGATAGTTCTTTTTTATCTTTTTTTTCAATTCTTCTGTTTTGTTCTTCTTTTCGATTCTGTTTGTTTCTTCTTCGTATTTGTTTTTCGTCTTTGTTTGTCTTCATTTTTTTAGTTATTCTTCTTTTTCATGTTTTTTTTGCATTTTTATTATTTTCTTTATTCTTCCGCTCGACTGTTGCCGGAGCTAAAAAAGGATGCAAAGAATAATACCAATGAAAACATGCCAATCATGTCGTTAGAGATGAAAATTAAGGGTTACACATATGGCCAGTTAACTAATTCTGTTGAAATTTCAACGAACATGGAAAAGGCATCTAACAAGAAATATACATCTCCACCATCGTAGACAGAAGAGGATCCTCAATCAGAACTTATGCAGAAATCATCGCAAGAGTTCCAGCACTCTACACGCGACATTGAAACCCCAAACAGAGAATATCATTGCCGAGGAGCAAGCAGGGTTCAGACAGGGAAGAAGCACTACAGAACAGATATTTAATTTAAAGCTGCTGAGCGAGAAACATATAGAACAGCAGCAAAAACTGTATCACGTGTTTGTTGATTTTAAGAAGGCGTTTGATAGGGTATGGCATAAAGCTCTATGGGCAACCATGCGGATGTATAAAATCAACGGAAATATTATAACGGTCCTTGAACACCTGTATGACAAGGCGTCCAGTGCAATTCTTGTGAATGGGAGGCGAGGGGACTGGTTTCACACATCAGTTGGTATGAGACAGGGGTGTACACTCTCTCCAACTCTTTTCAATATATTCCTTAAAAGAATTATGAGTGAGGCACTTGGAGGTCACGTTGGTACTGTCAAGATAGGGGGCCGAACGATTACCAACCTTCGTTTTGCAGATGATATCGACGGGTTGGCGGGTTCAGAAGCAGAACTCCAGGAATGGGTCAGAGGATTCGATGAAACAGCTCTTGACTATGGAATGGAGATAAACGCTGAAAAGACTAAATTAATGACCAACAATGCCAAGGGCTTCAACAGCAGGATAAAAGCTAACGGTCAGGAACTCGAGGTGGTTGACCGTTTTAACCTTAGGCACGCTACATAATTTATGAAAAAAATTTGACCTAATTAATTTTCTTAATTAGTCGCTGTGGTAGTCGTCTTTCAAAATTTGTAACTTTTATGTTTGTTTGTCAATAAATATGATTTTCTGGCGTGTAGATACACAATAGCATAACGAACATGTGGGTGTTATTGTTTTTGTTGTATGTTTGTTAGTTTTTGAGATTTCAAAAGATAAAGTTGAAAATTTATGAAAATCTCGGGAAAAATTTGGACTCGACCACTAGGCCTAGTCACTTCGATAGAAAACCATGGAAACCACAACAACGTATCGATACTGTGTTTACAATATCGCCACAACTGTTAGTTTCAATTCAAACGTAGTTCTTTCATTTAAACAAACAAAATAAACAGATCTACTCGATAAAGATCTTTCCCAACAACCTACTTCCCCTTTCGCAAAAAGTCGGCTTGCTCCAAACGGCGTATACAAAATTAAAACTGTTCAAAAGCCATTTGTAATCGAACACACGATACTTTAACCGGCAAAATATCGTGTATATATGGAGGACGTACTCAGCAGTAAAAAATGGCTGTCAGGAGTGACTCCGTTCAACAAAAAATTTTTTTTTCCGCACACCGTTTTTGCAAGCCTTAAATATCTTGGGTCGATTGTCAATGATGAAGGATCAAAATGTGAAGTGTTGGCCAGAATAGCACAGACAATAGCGGCGCTTGCACGGCTTAACAAAATCTGGCAAGGTAAACGGTTAGCACTATGCACGAAAATCAGATTAATGCGTACACTGGTCCTGTCTATATTCCTCTATGCTTGTGAGACATGGACAGTTACAGCTGACCTTCAACGAAGGATACATGCCTTGGAGATGAGATGTTTTAGAAGACATTTAAACGTCACGTACAAAGATCGAGTTACACATGAGGAAATACGAGATAGAATTACAACAGCAATAGGGCCTTTTGAAGACCTCTTGGCAACTGTCAAAAGAAAGAAACTCATTTGGTACGGTCACATATCGAGATCAAATGGTCTTGCAAATACAATCCTTCACGGAAATGTGCAAGGCAGACGACGAAGAGGCCGTCCCAAAAAGAGATGGGGGGACAACATAAAAGAATGGACCAGTCTCCGACCAGAAGAGGTACAGGGAGTGGCTGCTGACAGAGATGCGAGGATGTCTGCTGTAAGAAGAGCACCGGTTACGGGATGACCTGACCTGACCTGAGCTGACACTAGACAGGAAGCTAGATTGACCATCAACACTCATAATTCTCGCCACTCCGTTTCAAAAATCAGGAACAAAACATCGGTCTTACTGCAGCAGGCTAAACAATTGTTGCCAGTCAAAGAACCACACAAAATCAAAATGTCGGATTTAGTGCCAGATATGTTACAAAAAGGATTTAATAGATGTATCGCGTACATAGTGAAATACTTCATTGTTAGCTCCCTTTGAAAACCAGCACCTTTTACAGCATGTGTTGATATGCATTGAGCACACCAGCCATTAACCTTTTGCATGATTTTGATGTTTTTCTCAAATTTGGTTATGATAGCGGACTTTGCTGAAAAAGAAGAAGAAGAAGAAGAAAGACGGATAAGTAATATATTGCTGATATCAATTGGTTATTGATTCCTTTTATCCACAGATCAGAAAGTGCAAATTCCAACATTCCGGGTGCAAGATTTTCTGCCTCTCTCCAATCGTTTCGACTACTTCCGGTACCAAGGAAGCTTAACTACGCCCCCGTGCCATGAAACGGTGATCTGGTCCGTTGCTACGGAATTAATAGAAATCTCCGAACCTCAGGTAATACTTACTTTCCGTGTCCAAACACCACGTCATATAGCGTTCATCCAGTGTTCAGCCACTTGAATTGCACCATCGTTCGCCTTCAGCATGTCGCTCTCGTCACATGTATCTGGAAGGTTGGGACAAATCATCAGGTGACCTGGATCTTGTACCGTACCGCAGTCACATGAATCGCCGTCCGAGAAACCCCATCTCTTCATCTTCTTCCTACATGGCCATACGCCAGTTCGAAGTCTATTTATTGTCTTCCACAATGAGAAGGGTAAGAGATGTCCAGGGGCAGGTTCCTCCTGATGCTCGATCGCTGGGTCCTGTATCATTTCGTGCCATAATTAAGTGCGGCTACCTCAGGTAATTAATCATACACATGCGATTCCGGAGGGGTGGGAAGGGACTGTCGGGAGAGATGGGGTGGAGGGGGGGGGGAGGTGATAGTTACGACTAAATGCTCTTTATCATTAGATTGACACCATGTGATTCGTTTGTCCTGTTTCACTCCAGTGGAACTAGGGGACGGCGTGGGCTAGTGGTAAAGGGACACTGCTAACAACTAGAAGGTGCTGGGTTCGATCCCCATCACAGCACCGGCCGTTACCCCGGGGAAGCAAACCCTTAAAAAATGCAGGAGGAAGCAGACCCTAACATAAAATGAATGCTGAAGTCGGATGCACTGCGCCGACAGGCGCAAAATAAAAACCACCTAGGGGAATAGAGAAATAAGGCAAACGCAAAACAAACAAAAATTGTTTTTGAACTTCAGTGGAAGTGATAGTCCAAAATAAATGTCTATGGTGCTCGAAACTTCTCATGCTGAGCTGAGCTAATTACTTTTTGTAGCGGGTTACAGTTGCTCTTCTTACAGGAAAGTCACTATAGCTGAGAGGTAAAACGCTCAAATCTCAAGTAACGATCGAACGAAAGAACGAAGCGATGAGGTGTTTCGAGTCCCTAAAGTTTCAAGCGTTGTCTGGTCTCAACAGAAGTGGAGACCTAGTGACTGCTATCGGAGATGGGCGATCAAAATCCGGAGGCACCGTGCACACATTGAGCACATACAAGAACTCTTGACAATTGAAAATCGAAATTTTTGATTGATAGCTGTTGTTCGGGAGGAAATAATAAATTCTACACGTAATGAAATTCGTACTAAAAAGTCACTTGTCCAAAACTAGTATGTTCTTGGAGTAGACGGAATAAAAATGTATCTGCATCCAGTCGTCTCAGCTGACACGTCTTGCTCCTAGATCAACGCAGCTCAGGACGCGAGCGTGTGGTTGTCAATAACGCAAATTTTTACTCTGTCCACCAAAAAAACACCAAAAAAACACTAACGCCTTGCTATTCATCTAAGTTGCAAATCGATAGTGTAGCTATTGTCCTTAATGTAGTACATTAAGCATTCGCGTGTTGCTCGTTTCCCACAATCCCTACATTGAGTATTGCTAAAAAGCCATTGTGTTTCCTGAAATAGGATTTTCTATTGTTCATACTCTTTCATGTACTTTATAATAAGAACACTGTTACTTAATGGCTACCCCTTGTATATCATGTTGTGGAAAGGCTTATATTGTGCTAACAATTCTGAGGAGCTCGGGAAAACACTGCATTAGATTGATCTCAAAATTATAGAATCTGTTTATTGTCAATTTTATCTTCAGATGTGGTACAGTACATGGGCTGATAGCAGCTAGCGACTTATAGTTGGCTGCTTTCATCAGGGTCAGTGACTCATTGCTGGCTGCTTTCACCAGGGTCAGCGACTCATAGTTGGCTGCTTTCATCAGGGTCGGTGACTCATTTCTGACTGCTTTCACCAGGGTCAGCGACACATAGCTGGCTGCTTTCATCGGTGTCATCGACTCATTGCTGGCTGCTTTCATCAGGGTCAGCGACTCTTAGCTGGCTGCTTGGTTCAGGGTCAGCGACTTATAGCTGGCTGCTTTCATCAGGATCAGCGACTAATAGATGGCTGCTTGCACTAGGATCAGCGACTCATAGCTGGCTGCTTGCATCAGGGTCAGCGAGTAAGAGCTGGTCAAGATCCTTTTCCACCTCCAAAATACGGCACTGCAAACAGGCTGCACTATTGTAGTCTGTCTAAGAGAATATGGGTAGCAGTGGAAAGACAAAACGGATGTGTCGGACCGAAAGACGCGGAAATCGCAGCCTCGCTGTAAACAACGACACAGCGTCAGAAAGGTATTTGCAGGACGAACGCGAATAAGAAAAATATTTTCATTCTTCGTCGTAGTTCGTTCGTTCTCAAACTCCAGCTAACTTGCCCTGAAAAGGGATTTTGCAAGTAGCAGGATGTAGCCCGGAGGACAGAATGCTTTGTGTGGTAGTGTACAGCTCGGCTGCGATATTTGCACATTTCGATCCGACACATCCGACATCGGCAGGCATTTTGAAGTAGTACCGGGTCATCTTTCCTTCTTCGATCCGTTTTCTTTAGCCAGCGTGCCCTGTTGGGGTCTGGTATCCATGATCACCACGTGGAGGTGTAGAAGGTTCGTGTCAGCGCTGGGTCCACTGACCTTTACGCTAGAAAGCTGGCCTTTACGCTAGAAGTCAGCTGGCCTTTACGCTAGAAGTCAGCTGGCCTTTACGCTAGAAGTCAGCTGGCCTTTACGCTAGAAGTCAGCTGGCCTTTACGCTAGAAGTCAGCTGGCCTTTACGCTAGAAGTCAGCTGGCCTTTACGCTAGAAGTCAGCTTTTCGTAGCTGGCCTCTACATTTGCATGCACTGATCATAATATCTTCAATACATTGCTCGAATATCACCTCAATCTGAACCCCTTATTCACCAACAGATGGACAAGTTTCGAGGCCTCTTTGACGAATACAGCCTGCAACTTGTGGACGACTTCAGACCCATCCAAAGGATCAACCAGAGGACCATCCTCACCACCAGTCTTCTGTACCGTGAGACTAAGGGCAGTGACAGTGGCTCCTTCATCTCACCACAAACAACTACTTTCATCCTAACATTTATTTATCTACTTATCCTTATATTCTGAAACGAAATTTGAATCCAATCCTACATTACATTATTTTGTGTATTTCTATTTATTTTTTATTTTTTAGCAAGAAAAGTTGAAATGAAAACCTTAAATATTTTTGTTCTTCAAATTTATTAAGTAAAATGTGACACTTGTATTAATTTTTGGCCTAAGTAGCCTCACTTCCGTTCCATACTTTCACACGAGAACTGCAAAGTGAATGGATTCCTTTTTGAAGAAAAAAATGATATTTTGGTTATGTGTTGTTTCGAATGCCCACAATGAGAAAAGTTTCTCTTTTGTAAGGCCTGAAAAGGACGTTAAGTGACGGGTTGTCATAGCTTTCCCCACATTCCAAACGTGCTATTGAAGGTAGACCGGGATTCTCAAGGCGGTTGTGCTATACTTGGCTTTATCTGCGTGCTGCTCACTATTATAAGGATCACGTCGATCACATACCTCATTAGCCAGGCTGCCATGAAAACAACCTGTTCCCAGGAAGGGCTACTAAGAAGCCAAGATCAGTATATTTTATCTGACCCTGACTAACATGTCTGAACATTATATTTTATCTGACCCTGACTAACATGTCTGAACAGTATATTTTGTCTGACCCTGACTAACATGTCTGAAAAGTATATTTTGCCTTACCCTGACTAACATGTCCGAACAGTATATTTTACCTGACCCTGACTGACATGTCTGAACAGTATATTTTACCTGACCCTGACTGACATGTCTGAACAGTATATTTTACCTGACCCTGACTAACATGCCTGAACAGTATATTTTGCCTGACGCTGACTAACATGTCTGAACAGTATATTTTACCTGACGTTGACTAACATGTCTGAACAGTTATTTTACCTGACCAGACGTTAGTCTTCCTCTTAAAGGTCATGGATGTATCCACTTATCCACCACGTCGTTGTTTTAATTCTGGAGTTAGCTGCTGTGGCACCCACCTTACGGGCCACGTTGTGGATATTATGATGGGATGAACCTTGACTTATGTCCAGAAGTGTGGATATTCCATTCAATCTCTCGCAGGTGTGTTCTCGCGATATGTTTAGTTGGTGCAATCAACTTTGGTGACACTACTCTTTGTGCCTGACCCGGTCATGTACAGTCTGTCACAGAACTCACGCACTAACGTCTGGTCAAGCACACAAAAACTGATTGGACATATCAGTCAGGTTCAGGCAAAACAAACTGGACAAGACCCTCACATTGGCTTCCTCGTATCCCTTCCTTAAAACGGGCTGTTTTCATGGCAGCCTGGCTAACAAGGTGAGGGATAGACGTGATCCCCGCAGTAGTGAGCAACACGCAGATGAAGTCAAGCATAGTACAACCGCCTGGAGGACCCCGGTTCACCTTCATCAGCACGCTCGAGATGGGAAGAAAGCAGCGACAACCCACAACTTAACGTCCTTTCTAGGGCGCACAAAAGAGTAATCCTACTCACTATTGGCATTCAGCAACAACAACAACAACTTCTTCACAAACACACGTGCTGGAGTGAAAGACATGCATCACCGTACTGAACCTGATCTCACCAAAGAATTTCGTAAGGTTTTACGCCGGTCGCTGATAAACAAAACTACATAACAGAATGCTGCTCCGAGATCTGAACGGTTACTATGGCAACACGGGCTCAGCTGTAGGAAACTCTAGGTTTTCTTAGCAGCAATACAGCCAGCTTATATAATAATGACGCCATGTTTGCAATTTCGAGCGCATTTAGAAGGTTTTCATTTAAGGCGCTTCTAGTAATTCACATGCTAAGAACAATCAAAACTTGTATAATAATAATTTAATAGCTTGTTTGCGACATACGTAAGTCCCAAATGACGACATAATATAACCGATGTAACAAAGAGATATGACTTGTATATAAATCCAGTCTTTTGCACTGACATACATGCATTTTAAAACCTATTTAAACAGTATTTGTTACCAGTATTGAGGTGCACAGACTGCATTTATGGGGTTGAGAAATCAATTTCGCTTGCCCCTCCAATCGCTACGCAGTTTGCGGGCTATATTTGTATTTCACTCCAGATGTTTTTAAAAACACCTCTTTCTTGTCAGGTATTTGAATCCGTGCTCACTTGATCAGGAAACAGGTATCCAAACAACTCGGCCACTTGATCCTCAATTTACTTGGACAGGTCGTGTTTAATGCCAGGTAGCAAAGTATATAACTTCTTCAGCAAATCTAATAATTCGGCTCTTAGAACGTGCCACCCCATGTCCTTCCATATCTGTCAATCGGTCTTTCATCTAGCTATTAATACGAGGCCTGTCCAAATGAAACTGGAACTAACTGCACCAAGTAAACATACGTATTATGCGCATGATGACGTCAATTCTGGTGTAAACAGTACATACCAACTGAATGGTGACAAGCGTATGTCGAAGAACTGGACAACGATATTTAAAGAAGGCATAAGTTAACGAAAGATCTTCCGAGACCAGATCACGCTCATATTGTTGCGTCAGAAGATGCCATCTCCAAAATTGATGCAGCAATTCGGGTCACCATACAGTGCCTGTATTCTGTGATGAATGTCAACTGGTCGACATCCTTCAGCTGTTAGAAACCGAATCACCGCTCGCTGATCAACTGTGGACGGATTATGTATTACACCCACCATGCTTTCAACGGTCTGCTGAAGAAAATATGAGTCGGAGGATAATGAAATTTTTCAAATTTGACGGTTGGTATGTGCTGTTTACACCAGAAGGGACGTAATTATGCGCATCATACGTATGTTCACTTGTTGCAGTTTGATCCGGTTTCATTTGAACAAACCTCGTAAAATGTGTGGGGGTAGTTTCCTTACTACGACTTACTCGGTCTGGTGCTAACATCCTCCAGATATTCCCTGGTTGACATTTGGCCTACCCACCAGTCAATCACCTGCTCGCTGCCTTTTGGGATGCAGGTAATCGTTAGGCTGTCATTATGTGGAGTTTTGCTACTAGGTTGTTTCCACTCCCCCTCACCTCTTGTAGGTATGTCAAATCGAACGATAATTGTATTGATTTGCTATTAAAAATATATATGTACTTAATTTTATATTAAATTGAACGCTGCCTATGACATATTAATGGCAGCGGATTAAATTGTCTACTCTTCTACAAACGACATTCACATTACAGACCGTGTTTTTAAAAAAAATTCATATTTTGTTTTGTTCTGTCAAAAGTCGAAGACATTGCCCTCCGCAAAAAACCCGTCAGAAAAAGTAGTGATTAGTGTCAATACTGATTGTTTTCATAGCCTGCCCGTTCTACACACTGCTACGTAATCCTCTCAGGTGCGTCTTTTTACGCGACCTATTGGTGTGCGCTATAGCAGAGAGGTAAGGAGACGCTCCCATATCAAGAAACGAACGGACAAAGAAAACCACGTAACAGTTGGTGTTCGAGTCCTGCAAATTGTAGCGACCCCTTGTCCAAAAGGATAAGATATTGTATGTCTAATTTTATCGTAGACGGTCCATAAACTCGCCAGTCCCGTGTCCCCGCTGTGCATGTAAAAGGACCAGTGACAGGAGATGATTCAAAAAGAGCAGGCTGTTAGCAATGACCCGGACTAAAACATTCGAAAATTAATTAAATTCTTACCAATATCAGTGGCCGGAATAAACCAGTAGAAATACAAATTGGAATCCTGTGCTATCTCCAGTTATCTTGACTAACACGCCTTGCCGCTGGACCAAGGTAGCTCTGGACAAGATAGTGCGGTTGATGATAGCAGATGGAGCCAAAGGAGAGGAGATAAGAACTAAGTAAAGGTTTGGAAAATGTTGATGCCATGTTGCTGAAGGCAGTCTATGCGGGATATCAGTTTATTCTGAAAGGAGAATCGATGGCGATTGGCAAAGAAGCAAGAGACGATGACATCAGCTTTTCCCTGGTATCATGGACCATTGAAGTGGCTTGCGATTGTCAAACCAGTGTAGTTATATATGATATTGAGGTGTTGCCGGAAGCGGACATTCAGTTCTAAACCGGTCTCCCCGATGTGTGTCCACTTTATGGTAGCGCAAAACGTCTTCACTAATTAAAGCGCAAGTCAAAGTACCAGACCTTTGACGATTGCGTTAAATCTCTTTACATTGACACTACGAACATCAACGCTTGTGATGGATAACTGTTCCATGATCGATTTTAAAATTATGCACTCTCTATATTTGACAGTTTATCGACTCCATTGAAGGCATCTTAGAGACGATGAATGATTGACCAAACATCGATTTTAAAATTATGCACTCTGTACCTTTGACAGTTTATCGACTCCATTGAAGGCATCTTAGAGACAATGAATGATTGACCACACATCGATTTTAAAATTATGCACTCTGTACCTTTGACAGTTTATCGACTCCACTGAAGGCATCTTAGAGACAATGAATGATTGACCACACATCGATTTTAAAATGATGCACTCTGTACCTTTGACAGTTTATCGACTCCACTGAAGGCATCTTAGAGACAATGACTGATTGACTACACATCGATTTTAAAATGATGCACTCTGTACCTTTGACAGTTTATCGACTCCACTGAAGGCATCTTAGAGACAATGAATGATTGACCACACATCGATTTTAAAATTATGCACTCTGTACCTTTGACAGTTTATCGACTCCACTGAAGGCATCTTAGAGACAATGAATGATTGACCACACATCGATTTTAAAATTATGCACTCTGTACCTTTGACAGTTTATCGACTCCACTGAAGGCATCTTAGAGACAATGAATGATTGACCACACATCGATTTTAAAATTATGCACTCTGTACCTTTGACAGTTTATCGACTCCACTGAAGGCATCTTAGAGACAATGAATGATTGACCACACATCGATTTTAAAATGATGCACTCTGTACCTTTGACAGTTTATCGACTCCACTGAAGGCATCTTAGAGACAATGAATGATTGACCACACATCGATTTTAAAATGATGCACTCTGTACCTTTGACAGTTTATCGACTCCACTGAAGGCATCTTAGAGACAATGAATGATTGACCACACATCGATTTTAAAATGATGCACTCTGTACCTTTGACAGTTTATCGACTCCACTGAAGGTATCTTAGAGACAATGAATGATTGACCACACAATGCCATCTATGTACTATTCTATGCCCCTACTATAGGCGACTTTGAAGCGAGAAAGTCAGCTCGTTCATT
Organism: Ariolimax columbianus; assembly: GCA_036924085.1. Lineage (NCBI taxonomy): Eukaryota > Metazoa > Mollusca > Gastropoda > Stylommatophora > Arionidae > Ariolimax > Ariolimax columbianus. The sequence goes on from JAVGWX010000012.1 coordinate 50,348,528, forward strand.
GCCATGAACTTTAACCTGACCAGAACATGAGATCCCCGATGTCACGCCTGTTTGGCATATTGAGAAAACGTGTTCGGCCAATATTTTTTCTTGACCAACGCCACACCGGGGAGCATGTGGTCAAGATCACGCAGACCGCCTTGACTTTCCAAGATTATTCTGGGACTGAGTTTTTTATACTGTTTTTTGAACTGAGTTTACCCTAGGAGCCATTTTGAGATCTAACAAATTCCACACCAATTTGGGGGCTGAACCCCGACCACTCGGCTGGAGAGCCAGTGCACTAAAAGGTAAAGGTTTGTTCAAAGTAGTTACACTGCTGTTGGGGAATAGAGTTATTAAAGGCTTCAGTATACGAAAGTCACTGCTTGTATCAGGTAGTGTGGCCAGTTCCTTTTCTCGTTGCCATTTGCTTCCCTAGTCGCACGACAGGTACCAATTTACAGCTGGGTCAACTGAAACTTGATGTTGTTGTTTCGTTGTTTCGAATGCCCACAATGAGTAGGTTTATTCTTTTGTGCGTTCTGAAAAGGACGTTAAGTGGCGGGTTGCCTTAGCTTTCCTCACATCCCGAGTGTGCTGATGAAGATGGACAGGGGTCCTCCAGACGGTTGGGCTATGCTTGGCTTCATCTGCGTGTCCCTCACTACTACAGGGATCATATCGATCCCGCACCTCGTTTTCCAGGCTGCCATGAAAACAGCCCGTTTCCAGGGAGGGATACGAGGAAGCCGAGATGAGGGTCTTGACCAGTATGTTTTGCCTGACCCTAACATGCCTGACTAACTGCAAAGTTTTGAAATCAGCGAATATCTAGCAGGTCAGGGCGACTGTGAGTACGAGGCAGGAGTAGGGACAACCAGCGGTATAGGGAAGCAATCAGTCTTTGTGCCTTCTGCTATTTACTGAAGGAGGTCTGCCCGTAGTGCAGTGACTTTGCATCTTAACAAGACAGATTATAATATGATCACTAATATGGAACTATTTAAATGAGCCAGACAGAAAACAGTGAAACATGAGACAAGGAGAATGCGCTGGCGTTGAATAGAATAGATATTTGAGAAATCAACTGGTGGCATTGCAAGGCAGTTTCTGTTATGGAATCCCCATGGCAAGTTCAATAAAGGGATACGGCAGCTCGTCTCGTCTCCTTTTGTCTTTCCCGTAACCCACAGGAAGGTCGTAGAGGCATCCCTCCACTTGTGAGTGGGTGTCTTGGGCATGTTCCTAGCCGGGGGGTGGGGGGGGGGCACCCAATCCTTTTCCGGGCAGCGTGTGATTCATCATTGGTCTGTGTGAGGTGGTTTTGGCATCGCCTCATGCCCCTGTCTCATGTTCAATATAACGTCATTGTCCAGCGTCATAATTTTGGTGTCTTCCAGGGACTTTCCTGTCCACTTCCGAATATCATATGGCCAGCGTTTCATGGGTGCGGCCTGTTTTTCTCTTGCCGGAGACTGTGCCTCTGAGTGGTCTCGCTTTCTCTTGCCGGAGACTGTGCCTCTGAGTGGTCTCGCTTTCTCTTGCCGGAGACTGTGCCTCTGAGTGGTCTCGCTTTCTCTTGCCGGAGACTGTGCCTCTGAGTACTTTGGTAGCCCACTCGATCGCAGGACATGGCCGTACCACTGAAGCTTGCGTGTCTTTACCACTGATAGGAGGTCTTCATAAGGTCTAATACTGTGGGATTGTGTTTCGTATGTTGACGTTTGTGACACGATCCCTGTAGGTTATTCCAAGGATCCATCTGAAGCATCTCATTTCCATCGCCTGGATGTTTCGCTCCATTTCCGCAATCAGTGTCCATGTCCCACATGCGTTCAGGTATACGGAGAAGAACTTCGTTTGCATCAAATTAATCTTGGTTTTGAGTGCGATGCATTTATCTTTCCATAAAGGTTTCATTGATGAGAGGTTTGACATTGCTTTTGCAGATCTGGTTCTTAGCTCTGCCTCCTTCCCATCGGCTCCAATTATAGATCCCAGATATTTGAACTGAGTAACGGTGTCTATTTGTTCGTCCTCTATATATAAGGTGTCTTGATTTCCACTTTTGTTGTTGGTCATTCAGTATGTCTCGCAGCACACAAGGAAAAATAATCTCAAGACATGCATTACAGAAACATTAAGAACAAAGAGGGGCCATCTCAATGTATGTGCTATACAGCTGAATGCATTTATAGAAATATCAAATGTTAAATTTCATTGCTTTGTTATAATTCTCACGTGTAAAGAAAAAGGTTTAAAATATAAACCTATGATGCGTATGCGGATACATTGTATTATTATTGCAATCTTGTTCAATTATTATTATTTTCTCGCCTTCCAATTCATGCATGTTGTTATGGAATATTACACGTGCAAAGATTATTACGTTCACAACAATAAATCGTTCATGAATAATGTTGGCATATTCACTGCATTTTATTTTGTATTGTATATATTTGTCTGGTGAGAAAGTGACAGACTACCACAGAGGCATCATCGCCGTGGGCAGGGAATGCAGAGATTAGGGGAGTTGAACCGTTGTGGGATTGGGTACAGGGCAAATGGATAATGTTGGGATGGGAGAGTGATTGAATGTGAGTGTTGTTGAAATATGAGGTTCTTGTACTGGGACCACAGAGAAGCGTGTAGTGAGTGTGAGAGACATCTGACCTTGATAATCCTGGCGTTAGAATTTTTGTTTGCTTCTCCTTCGTCATCAATGTTATTTCCTAAATAGATACAAGTTTGCAATTCCTCGATTATATCAACAGAGAAAGTAGAGAGTAGCAATGAGAAAATGCGACGGGTATTCAAGTAAAAACTGAAACAGGTGTAAAGCAGTGCCCCTATCCTTATCCAATGTTTGACATTTGGAAGTGACAAATGAGAAGAAGCTAAGATGGCGAGGATCAATTAAACTTAGGTGGTGAGAATCAATTAAACTCAGGTAGTGAGAATCAATTAAACTTAGGTGGTGAGAATCAATTAAACTCAGGTGGTGAGAATCAATTAAACTTAGGTGGTGGGAATCAATTAAACTCAGGTGGTGAGAATCAATTAAACTTAGGTGGTGGGAATCAATTAAACTCAGGTGGTGAGAATCAATTAAACTTAGGTGGTGGGAATCAATTAAACTCAGGTGGTGAGAATCAATTAAACTCATGTGGTGAGAATAAATTAAATTCAGGTGGTGAGAATCAATTAAACTCAGGTGGTGAGAATCAATTAAACTCGGGTAGTGAGAATCAATTAAACTCGGGTAGTGAGAATCAATTAAACTCGGGTAGTAAGAATCAATTAAACTTCTGGTGGTGAACATCAATTAAACTCAGGTGGTGAACATCAATTAAACTCAGGTAGTGAGTATCAATTAAACTCGGGTAGTGAGAACCAAATTAAACAAACGACAACCATCTTGGAGCAAGTACTATCTTCTAGAGCCGCGCTCGCGTGAGACGATCTACGAGACTCTCGATCTTTGACCAGATTTCCCGCATCTGTGACGGTTATCCTCAAAACTTCTGTAATGTCCCCTGTCCATCTTCTCCTCGATCTGTCTCTGCCTCTCGTACCATGATCCATAACCATCAGTACCATTTTTCTAGAACATTGTGGCGTCTGATGTGGCCCAAGAATTGCTAGGTTCTCAATGCTGTTCACCATCCAGCTCTTCGTCTCCTCAACTCCCAATGGCGTTGCCCAAATGTGTAAAGAGCTTGTGGCCCATAGGGAATTTAAATTTGTTCATCTATTGAAAGTTCATGGCAGAGTTGTCTAAGCTTCCGATCTGTTTTGATCAATATATGGAAAATATATCGTCACCTGTTAGCTGAAGGTTCAATTCACGGGGGGGGGGGGGGGGGGGGGGGAGATATTCCATAGCAGATTTCTTTCCTTCCTGTTGCGCATCGCAAGCGATGATAGAGACATCATAAGAAGGTTGTGTCTGGATGATGTAACTAGCGCTGTGTTTGGATTATAGTCAGGAAGAGGCTGCGCTGGTCATCAACTTCACTCTCTGGTCCCGAGCTGCCTTGGGCCAGTTGCAAGAGATAAGTCAAAGATGCAGACATTCTAGTTCCACCTCCCTTGAGACCAGGGATCGCTAGAAGAACTTGCGAGATTCGATCGTCCACCGTTCCCGTTCATCGCTTTGAGAGAGAGAGTGAGAGAGAGAGAGAGAGAGTGCTTTACCTCTCTCAACCATCTCGGCCATCGCTTTCATGATCATACGGCCAGTACTGATCAGTGTCGTTGGTTTCACTACTTATGCCCGACTGACCACTCACTCTGCCTCCTCCCTCTGTTGTTTACCTCGTAGATTGACTGCTCTATAACAAAACAGACACTGCTGTCGGGGAGAAAGAGACCCCCAAGGCCTCATCGTTGTATGAGATACCAACTTAATTTCATTATACTGGTTTAGAAGGCTCTACAGAGTCTGTATACAACCAGTTTATTCCACTACTAAAAATGACTGTAATCATCCAATCTATTTTTTAGTAGATCAACTGACCCTGTCTCCACCACATCCTGTGGCAAAGCATTCCAAACATTCAACCACTCTCTTGCTAAAACAGCAGTTCCTAATATCTAATCTAAACATGCCTTTAAATTATTTCACGCTCTTTAATTCTTCTAGCCGTTTGTAGATGTGGTGACCAGTTTCCTTCCTATCTGCCTTTCCATCTTTAATACTAAACCAGGTACATATTTACAGATGGGTTGACTGGATCGTGTCTATAACGAAAGAAGAATCCATTACTTTTGCTCTGAAAGTGGAGCGCTCAGCCACTATTACCTTTTGCAATTTTGTTTTTTAACTTTGTGTCTGTGTGTGCGTGTATGTGTTGTGTTTTTGTTGTGTGTGTTGAGGTGTGTATATGTTTTCCGTGTGTTTACCTAAAACGATTCAATGTGATTGTTATCATTACAATAGATCCAGGTAAATACTGATAGATCAGCATCCAGAGCAGTGAAGAAGGGAGGTGTTGGAATCTAAGTAATCTAGTCGCTGCTATAATGAACTGAACACAGCCCAGGAGAGATGCCAGACTCACTCCCACGCTGAGTGATGTCCCTACGACCTCTTGTGGTTATGGAAAAGGCACGACACACAACGTTATATGGCATCCCCCTACGCTGTCTTGCGGGATAGCTGTTTACGGAAGAGGCTTTGTGAGTATACCCTGAAGAAAAAATCATCTGCATCCTTTGCTATCTCCAGTCGTCTCGATACATATCTTGCCACTGGCAAACGGTAGCTCAGGACCTGAGAGTGAGGTTGACAAAAGGCGCAGTTACTTCCTCGCTTTAATCCGAATCACGGCGCAGGTCACCCATTTCAGCGGACCCGGCAAGAGAAAATACTATCCATACTGCTGAACAAAGAGAGTGGTCTTCATCGCTTGTGATGGACGATCGAACACAATCTACTCATCAGATCAATGAAACGCAACCACTAGATAACTCACTGGAAATTATTTGGAAACTAGTAGGCTAAAGCACATGCAATAGGCATTGCTGCAGAAATAGTAAACAACACGATAAGCTTATGTCAGCATGTTGTATTTTTGTACATAAGCAAGGTAAGTTCTGCAAGACCTCAATAATGGTAAACTATCAGAGATGTTTAAAGTCCTATACAAACTAATAGCCAAAAGAAGTGTAGTGCTACCATCACACTATGACATGCCAGGAAACGAGACAGCACATGTTTGCTTGTAGGTGATGTCAATATTGAAAATATAAATTCGCACAAGAAGGGGATAACAAATGGTATAGGAGCTATTATCGGTAATTCCGACAGTTTGGGAAATTCTGCTTCAACAATTTTTTTTGTTTTCAATTTATTTTTCCGACGCACCCCCCCCCCCCTTCCCCCCCCCCCCCCCACCCCATATCCATTAATATTTACGAGGCCCCCAAAGGAGTCGCGATCACTGATTTGAGAAACCCTGTTCGCGGCTAACTTCAATTTTGTTACACAATTGAATTCTGTGCGCCGGCCCTCAGAGATGGTTCTTCACACATAACTGTTTAGGAGCCATGAGGAACTCTCAGTCGTGACAAATGCTATCCAAAATTCTTAACTTTACATGTAGACATAATAAAAAACAATTGTGAAACAGATGAAGAAGAGAAAGATTGCTTTGTTTACTAAACTATTGACACTTCGTTTTCGAACTATTTAACCTTTGACCTCAATCAAGGGGCACAATCAGACGCAATTGGAACAGATTTGTCTCCTAATTATCAAGTAATTTATAAGTTAAATTCAAATCAAAGCATAAAACGTATATCCATTTTTAAAAATGTTACCTACCTCGCGGGATTCATGTGTATACTCATAGAAAGGCGCAACAATTATTACCTTTTAATGCGTTTATGATTGTACCGCAAGTTGTCGAAAGCGAAATACTTTACAAAATATTGTGTTTTTGTCTCCCTTTAAATATTTTGTAATTGATGTTACACGAAGTTCATTTTGCATGTATACATGCGTTTACTTTTAATAGAAGTTGTGACATTTAGTATTATTATCAGCAGACCTATAGATTTTATTTACTTGAAAAAAAAATTGTTAGAATTCACATGTAACAGTAAATAACGCAAATAAAGCATATATGCTGTTGTGAGTGCCCTATTTCATACATATATAAACTAGTAAGCAGCTTGTATGTATCAAATAGTTCTGCTGAACTTGTAAATTGTCGTTTTTCGCTATGAACATTAACGTGACATACAATAAAAAATTACAGTAAAAAAATATTAAGGGCACTAATGCAAACTTACTTATTTATGTAAGGGACGTAATTACATTATATACGGAATTTAAAATTCTTTAATAATTGTAACTTTTTAATACAGGTATTTTAAATATTAATATGATAAATTGTTGAATTTGTTGATATAAAAAATATAATTATAAAATATGTAAATGGGTTTCAAAATGTTTTATGTTACTAACATAAAAATTATTTGCAACATAATATTTAAAAGCTGTATGTTTTTAAATATCTGGCTGAAGACATGCTAAGCTTCAGCATTGGTACGGTACATAATTTATTTGCCCACATGAATATATGTGCTGTGCAATAAATTACTTCTTCTTCGACTTTTTTTAGAGGGCAATTTGATTAAATTGCCTGATATACAACAAATTATGAATGGAATATCGTCGTTATTTGAACTGGTTTTATGAATTTGTCTCATTGTGATTGATGTTACTTGTCGTTTTACAGTGTTTTTGAAACAATGCGACGTTTTATGTACATATCATATTGAACTAAAGATAATGTGTCCGATGTTCAATAACATCTCGCTTACTCCGTCTAATAGGGAGGAAGATTAACGTCTGGTCAGGCTAAATATACAGATCAGACATGTTAATCAGGGTCAGGCACAACATACTGGTCAAGACCCTCACCTCGGCTTCCTAGTAGTCTTCACTGGAAACGGCTGACGAGATGAGGGATCGACGTGATCCCCATAGTAGTGAGTGACACGCAGATGAAGCCAAGCATAGCACAACCGCCTGGAGAACCCAGGTCCACCTTCATTATCACGCTCGGGGTGTGAGGAAAGATATCGAAATCCGCCACAACGTCCTTTTCATGGTGTACAAAAGAGTAACCTACTCGTTGTAGGCATTCTAACCTCCTCTCTATTCTTACGTCACTCTGTTTCATTTTAATCTGCCCAACAATCACACTCTTGCACAACTTTCACACGTGGCCTCGGGGTGAGGCCCTTCCATTGCACTTGGTTGGGCTGTCTTCTGAGAACGCACAAACCTAGCATAGGGACATACAGACGCACACATACACCCAAGCACTGGTTTATGCGTCTTAATATCGCCCAATTGACTACGGTCTGGGATGGAATATGCGCGGATCCGCCAGTAGAAACTAAAAAATTTAAAAAAAAAATTAAAATAAGTGGGTATTCTAAACAACAACCTCGTCTGATTTTTATGTTTGATTCTACAGCTGCAAGCAGTCTTTTGTCGTCTCACTTTCTACCGGGTTGTAGCCCAGTGTCGTCTCACTTTCTACCGGGTTGTAGCCCAGTGTCGTCTCACTTTCTACCGGGTTGTAGCCCAGTGTCGTCTCACTTTCTACCGGGTTGTAGCCCAGTGTCGTCTCACTTTCTACCGGGTTGTAGCCCAGTGTCGTCTCACTTTCTACCGGGTTGTAGCCCAGTGTCGTCTCACTTTCTACCGGGTTGTAGCCCAGTGTCGTCTCACTTTCTACCGGGTTGTAGCCCTGTGCCGTCTCACTTTCTACCGGGTTGTAGCCCAGTGCGGTCTCACTTTCTACCGGGTTGTAGCCCTGTGCCGTCTCACTTTCTACCGGGTTGTAGCCCAGTGTCGTGGTATGTATTTGTCTTCTGTCGTCTCACTTTCTACCGGGTTGTAGCCCAGTGCCGTCTCACTTTCTACCGGGTTGTAGCCCAGTGCCGTCTCACTTTCTACCGGGTTGTAGCCCAGTGTCGTGGTATGTATCTGTCTTCTGTCGTCTCACTTTCTACCGGTTTGTAGCCCAGTGTCGTGATATGTATTTGTCTTCTGTCGTCTCACTTTCTACCGGGTTGTAGCCCTGTGCCGTCTCACTTTCTACCGGGTTGTAGCCCAGTGTCGTGGTATGTATTTGTCTTCTGTCGTCTCACTTTCTACCGGGTTGTAGCCCAGTGCCGTCTCACTTTCTACCGGGTTGTAGCCCAGTGTCGTGGTATGTATTTGTCTTCTGTCGTCTCACTTTCTACCGGGTTGTAGCCCAGTGCCGTCTCACTTTCTACCGGGTTGTAGCCCAGTGTCGTGGTATGTATTTGTCTTCTGTCGTCTCACTTTCTACCGGGTTGTAGCCCAGTGCCGTCTCACTTTCTACCGGGTTGTAGCCCAGTGTCGTGGTATGTATTTGTCTTCTGTCGTCTCACTTTCTACCGGGTTGTAGCCCAGTGCCGTCTCACTTTCTACCGGGTTGTAGCCCAGTGTCGTGGTATGTATTTGTCTTCTGTCGTCTCACTTTCTATCGGGTTGTAGCCCAGTGTCGTCTCACTTTCTACCGGGTTGTAGCCCAGTGCCGTCTCACTTTCTACCGGGTTGTAGCCCAGTGTCGTGGTATGTATCTGTCTTCTGTCGTCTCACTTTCTACCGGGTTGTAGCCCTGTGCCGTCTCACTTTCTACCGGGTTGTAGCCCAGTGTCGTGGTATGTATTTGTCTTCTGTCGTCTCACTTTCTACCGGGTTGTAGCCCAGTGTCGTGGTATGTATTTGTCTTCTGTCGTCTCTTTCTACCGGGTTGTAGCCCTGTGCCGTCTCACTTTCTACCGGGTTGTAGCCCAGTGTCGTGGTATGTATTTGTATTTGGCCTCTCGCGTCGCCCGAGTAACGGTTTTCCCCATTTTATGGCAGATCTCGTTTACTCTGTCTATCCCCCTTTTCCTCGGTCTACCTCTCGCCCTTCTTCCTGATGTTCAACTGTAGAAGGTTGCATGAACAATGTGGTCCGGTTGCATTGTTATAATGCGGCCAAACCAATACATTCTCTGTTGCTCGATGGCAGGGAATTGTTCCAACTTTCTCCCGAATATCCATATTTGTTATTCTATCGCTTCTGTTGTTGTTAGTGACCTTTCGTGGGCACCGCATTTCGCAGATGGCTAACTTTCGTTCATGTGCCTTATTGAATGTACATGTCTGGCACTTGTAGCACAGGGTTGGGATGAAGATACTATTTATCATCTGCATTTTTGCTTGTAGGGAAATCTTGGTGTGTCCCAGTAGTTGAGACAGCTGGTATGTGACTGCGTTTTGCCTCTGCACTCTCGTCTCTATCTCTCTGACGAGTCTGCCATCCTCAGTAAAAACAAGAAGTGCTCTCTAAAAATATGCAAGGTCCTATGTGATCATTTGCAGACATAATTTGCTGCTTATGTTGAAGGTTATGTTGGGGTTTTTTTTCCGCTACTCGTCTGTTACATCTGGTGTCGCTTCTTCTTCTTCGTCTTTTTCTTCTTCTTCTTCTTCTTCTTCTTCTTCTTCTTCTTCGTTCATGCTCAAATCAAAGTCTCGGGTTCTCTAACAAAGAACACCATCGTTTGTAAGGCTGATTTATCTCCATACAGGTCTTGTCTCATATCTGCCTTGAGAGGCCAGTTTTGTTCTCTCTTTTCCTGCGTGAGCATTTAGCTTTGTAGGATGTGTTCCGCGGTCATGGTACATGGACACCTGTGATCTGTCCTAATCCTCATTTTGTTGTACAAAATGAACCTTGGGTCTCAGTCTGAAGATGATGACTTGCTCTTCTCTGGTTAAGTTGTGTCTCTGGTTAAGAAGTCATCTGATGATGAGAGCAATATGGCTTGGGCGATTATCCTTCGGTTTATTGACTACCCTTGAATGTACTCAAGATCGTGTTGGTGAGGTTTTTAGTAGTCTTTGTCAAGGTTTTCTGTTGTCGTAAATTCTGCTTACACGACGAGCGTTTCGACAGCCGCTATATCTAGAATGGATGCTGTGAGGGTGTTGGATTTTGAGCTGCACCTATGTCGAAGCGAAGGTGCGTCCTCATTAGACGGTATTCTTCTACAACGTCGGAGAAAATGTGTCGGTTGGACAGTGTATGTTTGAGTTCATGAAGATTTTGGCAATCGTCGACGGTAGGTGTCCGCCGTCTTTGGAGTGGCTTCTAGGCAAATCTACTGTCGTGGTACAAGCGTTAGGTATCACAAGACGGGGTGGCTTCTAGGCAAATCTACTGTCGTGGTACAAGCGTCAGATAGCACAAGATGGGGTGGCTTCTAGGCAAATCTACTGTCGTGGTACAAGCGTCAGGTATCACAAGATGGGGTGGTTTCTAGGCAAATCTACTGTCGTGGTACAAGCGTTAGGTATCACAAGAGCATGTCAGTTTCTCCCTATTCTCTTTGAGTAGTGGCATCAAAATATGTATACCAATCTTTCCTAGGTCTGGTTTTGGGCATAAAAATCTACTAGGACAACTTTGAAACCGGTTAGACATTCCTGGAGAGCTCCAATAAGCTGGTACAAGATCACACTCGTGTTCTTCTTCTTCTTTCGCGTTTTGGGCGTACTATTAATTGGCAGTCACAGTGTAAGTCTCGTTGATAATCAACAACAGGGTAATTCAAGTCAAATTTCTTTTAATTATTTTTTTTATTTCACGTGTTTTTCTCACTAGTTTCTACTGGCGGAGGCGCGCCTATTACACCACAGACCGTAGTCCATTGGGCGATATTAAGACGCATAATGCCCTTGTAGAAGTGCGCGTCAAATAAGACTGTCCGCCAATTGATATTCCTTACATTTGCTGTATGTCTCTCAAGATGAGCTCGCTGTATGGAGAAAGTCGGGGCACAGAGCACAACCTTGTCTTACTATACATTTATATATGTTCATAATCTGACACTTGATCAGAATAAATATGTCAAGTAAATCATAGACCCAATACTGAACAACAATGGAGACTACAGAGGAAGTAAGAAGTCGACTGACTATGGAAATGTAGAAGATAAGTAGTAAGCAGAACCTATGGCATAATACATACAAAGAACTAAAACTAAAGGTCCTAAGAACATGCATTTTTCCGGCGGCAACCTATGGATGTGAAATATGGACAATTACAAAAACAATAAGAGCGAAGATCGGTGCTTTTGAAACACATATTGCTTCAGAAGAGTCCTGAAAATCCCGTGGACAAAGAATGAAAAACAAATCCATCCGGCAAGACCTGAATGTAGAGGAGGATTGGCTCATAAATTACCCGAAAACAGATTTTTATGACACGTCAAACGACATAATGGACTGGAGAGAGTGATTATGGAAGGCATGGTCACTGGGAAGATGGACCCAGGGCATCAAGGACACGCTACATTTGACATAGTAACAGGCTGGAAGATAGAATTTCCTGCAGACAGGCAGGCTATCATGAGAGTGACGTTCTGCATAGAACATGTTACAGATGTTGAATGTTAACTAACGACTTCCGAACCACATTACGAGATTGTTATCCATTTGCTTTCTAATCGTATATTGTTTGTACTTGGGCAAGATCATGCCCCTTCAAAAAAAGTTTTTGAAAAAGTAAAGTAAGTAAGTAATTTGTAACTCGTTTTGTAGTTTCCAGCAATTGAATTTTTCAATGCTGGAAGAAAATATTGTTTATAAATATTTGGACATGTAATATCAGAGCTACATTTATAATATGAATCATTAAAAAAATTATATTATAATATAATTTTCTGTGGAAATCAATTAGTGTATAGTTAAAACATCTTGCAAATAGTATTTTTTGTACATGAAAATTAATTCTGTACATAAATAATATTTTTTATCAACTATAGAAGTAGTTTCCCTTGCAATCAAAGTACAAAATTAAACGAGCGTTGACTTCCCCTTAATATTAAATAAATGTCTGCTGCCTGCCGTCTAGTCTACGTGTGTTATAACTTCATTCTACAAATGCCTTATGTGGAACGATTTTCCGTGCCAGAATTGGGTTATACAGCCATCTCCGAACTCCCTCGTGATGTGCAACACAACAAGTCTGACTGCTGTTGTCATCTTTGCGATGGACGGCTATTATTATTATGATAGTCTTGTCAACCTTTTGGCGAGACATGCCGTTTTTGAGGTGTGTGTAATTTCTTTTCACGCAGAATCGTTTTTAGTGTATTTAGAGATGTTTCCATAAACCAGTTTACATTGTTCTTTTCTGTCTTTCCTTTAATTATACTACCTAGTCTTACTACATCGTATGATGGTAGTTTTGTTCTTCATAAATAAATAACATTTGTATGCTTTGCTGTTGTATTATATTTTATATTTAAATGTTCCCATTTTCTTTCATGCTAGGGCATGCTTGGGTGCCGGAAGTTACGGGTTCGAAACACGGTGGAGACCAGGATTTTTTCACGTGGGTGTTCTGGTAAAAATTCCCCTGATCTCTGGGTAGTGAGATCGGACTCCCGTGTCCAGTGTCGAGCACGTTAAAAATCTCTTGGTAATTAGAAATCGAAAAGAGTATGCTTAACTGCCGTTGCCTGGACAGAATTCAAAAATTATAGTTAAAACTCTAAATTATTGGTTCCTTCCCCGGGCCCAGTAAGCCCCAGGAAGTTTAAAATATCTACCTGGCAACAGTAATTAACAACATGCCAGTTTGAATACCAGGATTCCAGGCTTCGGCACAATATTCGTCATTCTATAAGCGATGTGGCCCAAAATATAATAAACAAAGTCTTATGTGGCCCGATCAATAGGAAAAGTGGTTTAAAGCAGGGGGTCTTTAACCAGTGGCAATTATTTCTGACCACCCTCCCCCACATCTGGATTACGGTTAGTGTGTGTAATTATGATTCAGTTTTGTCTGTTAAATAAGCAACTAATAATATTAACTATTACTAATGAATAATAACTATTAATTAAAAAATAACTAATATTTAATTTTTTTAAACACGTATTTCATTCAAGCTTTATAACTATCACCATTTTCTATTGCTATTACATTTGTGAAACGTTATAAAAGTAATCCAAGTAAATGTATATGTAAAGCAGCAGTACACGGCGTTGTCCTGGGCAATTGTAAAAGTCTTTCGGAAAACCCCCTTCCCGTGCTCCTTTCCTCCCTCACGTCCCCATGCCACTCACACCATACACCCCAAACAATATTTAGCGATTGAACAAAATATAGAAATAAACAGACAAATAGTAGAAATAGTTGACACGGATGGAACATACAGTAAGACACACTACACGGAATAAAAGCTTTTGAGAAATTTTACAATAAGCTATACACAGAAGAAAAGATCCAACCACGCACCCAAAACAAATCCACGCAATACACAAAGAAAATCACAAATGAAGATAAACAAACAGTTGATAAAGAACTAACACAAGAAAACATAACTCTGGCAGTAAACACGATTTACAAAGACAAATCACCCGGACCTGACGGACTGACCGCAGAATTATATTCCCATTTCTTCTTTACCTTAGGCCAATACCTTTAACAAAGTGTATGTAGAGTTCTCGATAGAGACCGAACTCCCACCTAGCGTGAAAATATCTTACATTATCCAAATTCCCAAAGATAACTCAGATAAATCACAACTAAAAAATTACAGGGAAATATTCCTGGTAAAAGTAAACTATAAAATTATATAAAAACCATGACCAACAAACTGAAATCGTTCATTGCCCATCTCATTCACGAAGATCAACAGTGTAGTGTTAAGGGCAGAAACATTCATCAACACACACACTTCAAACAAGACAGCATCCAATACACACACGAGGAAAGATGTCAATCATCAATCCTATCCCTGGATCAGGAACAAGCTTACGAAATAATATCACATCAATATCTTCATAAAGTTAAACTCCGTTTGAACATAGATGACCACTTTCTGAGGTGGATACAAACCCTCTACAAAAGGCCTGGAAATAAGGTCTTGGTCTTTTCTCAAGAAGAAGAGAACACATCAATCCTTCCTCTCTCTTCTTATCTCACTCTGTTTCATTTGACTATCCTACAATCACACTCTTGCACAACTTTCACACGCGCCCTCAGGGTGAGACCCTTCCATTGCACTTTGGTTGGGCTGGAATCTGAGAGCGCACAAACCTAGCATACGTACATACAGACGCATACAAGGGCATTAGTCCATGTGTATGTTCCATCTCTACTGTGCGCTGGATGTAGCCAGGAGGAGGATTTCCTGCTTGGTGGATTAGGCTCGAGCAGCTTATTACTCCACTATAGAGGGTGGTTAAATGATGTGCGAGTCCATCTTAATAGACTCAAACACTAGAGCAAAGTAGACCCGCTGCCTGTTAAGCGCCATCTTTGCTGATCTTAACAAACCACCTAACTATGGTCAGTGTTATGCCATGTCACACAGCTAGTCACTTCTTACGACATGCTCTCTGTGGGGCAGTAGTGCTATTCTTGTCCTTGTCATACGCAAAGACCCCAGAAAAACCACTCGGGATTGGCGTACACAACAAAAATAATCTACGATATGCTGATGATATTGAATTGATAGCCCAGAGTGAAACCGACTTGCGGGAAATGACATACATGGTAGTTCAGCAAAGTGAAAACAAAAGGCTTCAGATTCAATAAAAAAGAAGTCGGAAGTGATGGTAGTGAAGAAGAAACCGGACTCTCCCAAATATTGCGTCAAGGCGTAGAGGATAGAATTGAGACAAGTTAACACGTTTACATACCTGTACATATACATAACATCAGATGGAACATGCAATTACAATATAAATTGCAGAATAGCCCAAGCAAAATCGATCTTTGAGACTATGAAAGGAAAATTGTTTAACAAAACCTTGTCGCTAGAACTGAGAAAGAGACTCATTGGATGCTACGTGGAACCAGTATGGACATATGGCAGTAAATCATGGACAATTAGCAAGCAAGCGCTTAGATCTTCGGGAGTAACGGAGATATGGTTTTTACAGAAGAATGCTGCGGATCCAATTGACTGCACAGAAAACTAATGATACAGTACTCGAGGAGGCACAAACACAAAGACAACTTATTGCAAGGATCAAAACAAGCCAGCCATCATTTTTGTGGAATGTTATGAGAAGAGGTAGCTTGGAGCACGTCGTGACAACGGTAAAGACGGCAGGAAAGAGAAACATAGGAAGACAGAAAGAAAAGATGCTGTACAGCCTGAGAGTATGACATGGGCGACAATCAACAACATCGTTGGTAGATGATACACGTGATAGAAATGGATGTAGGTCCATGATCGTCGGCGCCAACTGGCAGGGTACGTGATGATGATGATTTACTCTGAGACCCACAAACCACTATGTCGATATCAAAATGTTTCCCGCCAAATCCAATGTGACAACATCGGCGTCTCTCCTACTGCTTGTGGATAAGCACAGAATGACTACACCATTTGGATGTATACGACTGGGAGGCACTCTAGCCTCGTATTACCGTAACACCACGGCCATGGTAAGACGGTTATGAGTTTAAGAATAGTAATATCGGAAACCCTGCCTGGTTTTTAAATTAATTTGAATAAATAATATATAAATCTTCAGTCCAGTTGTGTCGTTAGACGTCGTGGGGAGGTGTGACCTAATTTGTTTCATATTTTATTTTTGGCAGGCGAAAATCCGCCGATGACTTGCCAGGTCAATCCCAGTATCTGCTTCCAGATCTATCTGTTGGTAGTCCATGGAATATACGTTCGCCTATTATGGGGCCTGGTGGTGGTAGAAGCGTTAATTAAAGCAAAATTTGTCCTCAACCTGTCAAGCGCCGTCTATGTCGCTCCGCTATCCACATCACAAAGACCTCATATTATAGTCCCCTTTTTGTGACATATTCTCTGTTGGACGAGAATCCCTATAATAATTTGAGTATATTTTAAACTTGAATTTAGCAATTTCAGAGCGGAGGCAGAGGCACTGAGGGCTGCAGCAGAAGCAATGCTGACAGGCAAAAGAAATGAAAGCCAGATAGTCCTGTTCACAGATGCCCTGGCCGTAGTCACAGCACTAAAAAGCCAGAAAAATACTGAACTTAATGATTTAAGAACAGTACTCTGTCAACTATGCCAGAAGACCGCACCAAAAAGAGTAGTGGTACAGTGGGTTCCATCCCAATGTAACATCCAAGGCAACGAGGAGGCAGACAGACTGGTAAAAGAAGGTGCAAAACTACCACAGCCAGATTCTAGTGTGACCTACGAAGAGTCAAAAAGGCTAATTAGAGTCAGATACATGACCAAATGGGAAACAGAAAATACTGGCTACACAAAAAATGATGCCTATTACCAATTGAACAGAAGAGAGCAGGTCGTGGTCTTCAGACTCCGCACAGGCCACAACAGACTGAGGTACCACCTATTCAATAAGCTGAAGATAGGTGGCACTGACGAATGCAGTTGTGGTACCGGAAAAATGACCGCTGAACATCTGCTGCAAAACTGCCCGAAATACGAGGACCAGAGAAAGCACATGTGACCATCACCAGTGGCAACACGAGACAAGCTCTATGGCAGTGTCGACAACCTCAGGATGGCCGCTGCTTTTTTCGAAAAAATACAGGTTGACGTCTGACAGCATACGAAGAAGAAGAAGAAACTTGAATTTTGCCCGAAGCCTACTATTTCGATCTCCAACTGCCAAGGAATTTTTAACGTGTGAGCCACTGCACACGGGTGTCTGATATTTACTACTCATAGAACATGGGACATTTTCACCGGAGGATCCACGTGAAAAAATCATGGTCTCCACCGTGATTGAACCCGCGACCTTCAGCATCCGTGGCAAACACCTTACACCGAGACCACTTGAATATCACATTTGTAAAGGAATGATAATGTCTACCATATTCTCCTTTGATTGTACAAGCTTTGTTATCCCCTCCGCGTGTTCAATCAGATAGATTTTGTTACCAGTATGCACAAATAAGAATATGAAGAGGCAAAACAGTATCGAAAGTTCTTTTGAAGAGAATGATCTTCAGCAGAAATCATCAAATACTGTTCTAATCCACAAAAGATGGCCATATTGAACTTCTTAGGAACTATCGTTCACTTTACCTACCTAAAACATATAAACTAGAGTCATTGCCAACAGAATGAACAGGCAACGCGATAAACATCAATCTCGAGAGCTAACCGGATTCAGGAAAGGGTTCTCCCCTATTGACCACCTGTGCGCGATCAATCAACTGATGGAGAGGGTACGTGAACCGCGCATACCCTAACGTCTTGTATTTATCGATTACAAGAAGGCCTTTGACAGTATCAAGACCAATGTTGTGATAAACGCTTCACAAAGAAGATCGTCTGCAGTGGATCTCCAGTCAAATCTATCACTAGCTCTGATGGTGAAATAAATATATATATTATGAAGCTTAAAAGTCGACACATATGGCTCAGCGACCGCACTAGGACACAAACAGAACAATACCTACTTTACGGCAACAAGACTTTCGTCAGGAACAATCATTGGCTCTTTCCGGCTTGTCAGACGATAGTAAGTTTGAAAAAAAGGGATGTAACTACAGTCCATAACGATAATGAATGTGACTCGTAAGACCAATCTGAGCAGAGAAGCGAAAAAGTGTAAATGTCTAGTGTAAAGTAGGCTGAAATATTAGTTGTTTTCCTACGTTCTATGTACCTGATGAAGGCCTTACGATCGTAACATAGCATATTGTTTTTGTCCTGGTACAGTAAATGAGCCATTACTAAATATGTGATTTTATCGACTTTTAGCTCTGATAGTGCAATCTTCTTTTTCTTCTTCTTCGTTAGTTCGTTCTCAGACTTCCGCTACCAAGACCTGAAAAAAGTGGTGCAAGTCGCAGGATGTAGTCTGGAGAAAGGAATGCGTTGCGTCGTAGTTTATAACTTGACTGCGATTTTTGCACCTTTCGGTGCGACACATCCGACTTCAGCATTACATTTTATTAGTACTGAGTTAGCATTGCGTTTTCGATCCCTTCTCCTTAGTCAGTCTGCTCTGTTGTAGCCTGTTGTCCAGGATCACCACGTGGAGGTTGTAGAAGGCTTTTTGTAGCTCTGGGTCGCTGACGCTAGCAGCCAGCTATGGGCCGCTGACCGCTACAGCTCAGCACCTTGATCTCCGTATTTCTGACTGATGCCTTGCTAGTATTAGCAGTGCTAAAACACCATATAGGGGAGGAAGACTAACGTCTGGTCAGGCAAAAACATACTGATCAAACATGTAAGACAGGGTCAGGTAAAATACACTGGCCAAGACCCTCACCTCAAATTCCCCGTAGTACTCCCTGGAAACGGGCTGTTTTTCATGGCAGCCTGGCTAACAAGGTGAGGGATCGACGTGATCCCCGTATTAGTAAGCGACACGCAGATGAAGCCAAGCATAGCAGAACAGCTTAGAGGACTTCGGTCCACCTTCATCAGCACGGGCGGAATGTGAGGAAAGCTACAACAAACCGCCACTGAACGTCCTTTTCAGGGCGCACGAAAGAGTAAATCTACTCATAGTGGACATTTAAAACAGCAAAACGACATTCAAACAAAGCTCTTAAGCAATGCATGTACTCCTTGGCACTGCTGCTGAGATATGACGTGCATACATTGCTCGAGATATCGATCTTTACGTTGTTGTAGGGCTGCTGTTAACTGACCAGGCATCAATCTAGAATAATATGTTTTCTTGGTGGATATATTCAGCTTGGATTATACGTGCAACAGCGGCTTTCAATCCCTCTACTAGATATTCTTTCGTGAAAAAGAGTTCCCTTCTTGTCTCTTTTCTCTATAGCTTCTTACTTACTTAGTCGCTCCTCTTCTATCGTGAGGTGTAGAGGTTCTATAGCTTCTTACTTACTTAGTCGCTCCTCTTCTATCGTGAGGTGTAGAGGTTCTATAGCTTCTTACTTACTTAGTCGCTCCTCTTCTATCGTGAGGTGTAGAGGTTCTATAGCTTCTTACTTACTTAGTCGCTCCTCTTCTATCGTGAGGTGTAGAGGTTCTATAGCTTCTTACTTACTTAGTCGCTCCTCTTCTATCGTGAGGTGTAGAGGTTCTATAGCTTCTTACTTACTTAGTCGCTCCTCTTCTATCGTGAGGTGTAGAGGTTCTATAGCTTCTTACTTACTTAGTCGCTCCTCTTCTGTCGTGAGGTGTAGAGGTTCTATAGTTTCTTACTTACTTAGTCGCTGCTCTTCTATCGTGAGGTGTAGAGGTTCTATAGCTTCTTACTTACTTAGTCGCTCCTCTTCTATCGTGAGGTGTAGAGGTTCTATAGCTTCTTACTTACTTAGTCGCTCCTCTTCTATCGTGAGGTGTAGAGGTTCTATAGCTTCTTACTTACTTAGTCGCTCCTCTTCTATCGTGAGGTGTAGAGGTTCTATAGCTTCTTACTTACTTAGTCGCTCCTCTTCTGTCGTGAGGTGTAGAGGTTCTATAGCTTCTTACTTACTTAGTCGCTCCTCTTCTATCGTGAGGTGTAGAGGTTCTATAGCTTCTTACTTACTTAGTCGCTCCTCTTCTATCGTGAGGTGTAGAGGTTCTATAGCTTCTTACTTACTTAGTCGCTCCTCTTCTATCGTGAGGTGTAGAGGTTCTATAGCTTCTTACTTACTTAGTCGCTCCTCTTCTATCGTGAGGTGTAGAGGTTCTATAGCTTCTTACTTACTTAGTCGCTCCTCTTCTATCGTGAGGTGTAGAGGTTCTATAGCTTCTTACTTACTTAGTCGCTCCTCTTCTATCGTGAGGTGTAGAGGTTCTATAGCTTCTACTATCTCAAAGATTGTTGCTCTCTTCTATTGTGGAATTCGAGATATTTGTTGTTGATCTTTTGCAATTGCTTAGCTTATTGCTGAATCTGTACACGCCAAACCCTGCGATCATTTTAAAGCGAACGGCAAATACTTCTTCTTCTTCTTCTTCTTCGTACGCTGTCAGACGTCAACTTGAATTTGTTCTTCTTCTTCGTACGCTGTCAAACGTCAACCTGTATTTTTTCGAAAAAAGCAGCGGTCATCCTGAGGCTGTCGACACTGCCATAGAGCTTGTCTCGTGTTGCCATTGGTGATGGCCCCATGTGCTTTCTCTGGTCCTCGTATTTCGGACAGTTTTGCAGCAGATGTTCAGCGGTCATTTTCCCTGTACCACACGAGCATTCGTCAGTGCGACCTGTATTCAGTTTATTGAATAGATGGTACCTCAGTTTGTTGTGGCCTGTGCGGAGTCTGAAGACCACGACCTGCTCTCTTCTATTCAACTGGTAGTAGGCATCATTTTTTGTGTAGCCAGTATGTTCTGTTTCCCATTTGGCCATGTATCTGGCCCTAATAAGTCTTTTGGACTCTTCGTAGGTCACACTAGAATCTGGTTGTGGTAGTCTTGCACCTTCTTTTACCAGTCTGTCTGCCTCCTTGTTGCCTTGGATTTTACAGTGGGATGGAACCCACTGTACCACTACTCTTTTTGGTGCGGACTGCTGGCATAGTTGACAGAGTACTGCTCTTAAATCATTAAGTTCAGTATTTTTCTGGCTTTTTAGTGCTGTGACTACGGCCAGGGCATCTGTAAACAGGACTATCTGGCTTTCATTGCTTTCTCCTGTCAGCATTGCTTTTACTGCAGCCTTCAGTGCCTCTGCCTGCGCTCTGAAATTGCTTGAGAATTTTCCAGTTGCCACTGACAGTGTTATTTTTCTACCATTTGTTAGGCTCAGGAATACCCCTCCCCATCCATTCTGTGTTGTGGTTGTTACAGAACTGTCGGTGTATGCATGGGTACAGTCCATGCTTGGGTAGTTTTCCGCTATGCACCTCAGGATTATGTCTCTTCTTTCTTTTTCAGTCTGGCTGTTCTTGTTTCCAATACCTGGTATATTTTCTACCACGTCCTGAATGATATGCTGCTTCCATGTGGGTTTGCGTACAGTAGGGATGAGCTTTGGTGTTGTTATGGTGTTCATAGGGTCTTCGCTCATCTTTGCTTTGGCTATTTCTGCAAAGTTTCTCCGCTTTAGTTTCCCTTTTCCAAATCTATTTAGTCTCTAATGCATTGGATGGTCTGTCAGTCTTCTTAGTTTCTCTGCTTGCTGCTGGGCTCTGCAGTCTCTTCTGTCGGTCATGGATTGCAGATTTGTAATCTTTTCAAGTTCTACAATTGGCGTTGACTTCATGCCTCTTGTTATAACGCTCATGGCTTGGTTTTGAAGTTTGCTAATTTTATCAAAGTTCGCCTTTGCTGCTGTTGCCCATGCGAACGGCAAATACGAGTATCGAGTGGTCCGTCGGGTCTTTGTTTGTGACAAGGTCAAGAATTGCACCACTGCCTTAAGAGCAGCATAAATGTCACATAGCAGGATGCGGGTCTACTTTGCTCTTGTGTTTCAGTCTAATAAGATGGACTAGAACATAGGTTAACCACCCACAAAGAAACTGATTGTATACAGACTCTAGTCTTCTAAAACACTATAAAGACGTTAGGTTTACTGTTCAGCCTCTACATAATCCGGAGCTCTTCAACGCTACAAAATCAAAAACGTGTAAACAAGCATGTCTGACACGGACGGATTCTGTGTTGTCAGTGGCAGGAAAGCAAAAAAAGTTCGTCAAAATGTTCAACATTCTGTCACTATCAATCGAACACTGCACGACGATGAAAATGTCGACTTGCAGAGCTTTGAAAAGAGACTACATGGTTGTATGTGAGTAGTTAAACTTATAACCGATTACCCACTTTATCGACATATAATATTAATATTAATAATATTATTATTAATATTATATTATTACTATTAGTATTACTATTAGTAATATTAATTAGTAGGCCCTATAATAAATAATATAAAATGTATTTATATTTTTTTAAATAACATACATTTTGTTTTTAATTTCTGCATGCCATTCTTTTTAAATGACATGGAAACAGAAGTTATTATATTGTTTGAAAAGTATTGTAATTGACAGGCGTAGTATCGGTTGAGAAACTGGGCTATTTGAATTTGTTCAATTGTCATTGTGCTTGCTTTTAATTTTATAACTTTTAAAGTGCTAGTAATAGTATAAGTCAACTTTATATCCAGTACGCAAGCAACCAGCTCAGTTTTCTACACAAAACAGGCTCTTGACTCTTAGTTTCTTTGACATTGTGTCTAAAAATGAAGATTGACACTATGCAGTAGCCTGAGTAGCGATTTTAGCCCATCGTCTAGAGTCTAGGGATTCTAGTGACACCAGCAATCTGGATTCTGGAAGAGAAGTTAGTTTTTCACAAAAAAAGCAACATGTCGTAGATCCAGAATTGTCATGTGCCGGCTGCGTTAGATAGAAGTAGCAGGTGTGCGGAATTAGAAGAATTGAAAGAGGCAACTTTGGCTGAAGTAGCTGGAAACAGCTTCAGATTCCTACAGGAGAGATGAGCGTGGCCTAGTGGTTAAATGACACAGCTTGCAATCCAAAGGTGCTGGGTTTGATCCCCATCACAGCACCGGCCGTTAACCCGGGAAAGCAAAACCTTAGAAAATGCAGGAGGAAGCAGACCGTTACATAAAATTTATGCCTAAGAGTAAGTCAGATGTACTGGGTCGATGCAAAAATATAAACCACAGTGCAACGCACACCGCCTTGGAGAATAGAGAAGGCAAACGAGAAAAACAAAATTCCTACAGAAAAATGAAAGATCAGCAGGTACAAGTCAGCTTAAATGACAAATCAAGCCCACTACACATGTTTTGAAAGCATTGTAACTTCAGCTTCTATGGAGGACATTTTAAAAAGTATCAACAGGTTTGTCCAAATTTAGGTGCAGAAAAATACTCCCTTACAGAAGCAAGCAAAATATAATAGCTGGAACCCAGTTACTGATTATGAACTGCTTAAATTTCTTGCTCTTACTCATGCTATGGGTTTGGACCAGCCGCTGAGTATAAGGATTGTTTCACCACTCAAAAGCCCATGTACGACACCGTTTATTTCGAAAGTGATGGAGAGGGACAGATTTTTGTCAATGCTGCAACCATGCTTCACATTTGTGAGCTTCTAGCAGAAGGTAAAAGTAAAATAGAGCCTTTCGTACAGATGCCCTGTGCCAAATTTGTTGAAGTCTGCACACCAGCTCAAGACATTGCAATCGATGAAGTTATCGTAAGATGGAAGTGGCAGTGAAAATATAAGCAATATAATGCACAAAAATACCACATTAAATGTTTTAGCCTGGTTGAAAGCAAAACCACTTATGTTCTGAATTTGCTGACATATTTCGGTCCTGATACCTCCTAAGACCCTGCAACTAAAAGAGACTCAGCTGGTGCCAATTCAGTAAATTTTTTTGTAACTCTTTTATCTTCTGTAGGAAATGATTACCATATGTATGCTGACAGATGGTATATGACAAAGCTGCTGGTCAGTGGAATGATCAAGTGGAAGCAGTAATACACTGGTACACTGCAAGTCAATCGAATTGATGCTGAGCAGCACATGAAAGTTGCTGCCTGGAAAGATACAAAATCTAATAAGCCTGTGATATGTGGCAGTGCGTCCCCATTACAGTAAAATGAAAAGAGAAGCTATTTATTATTCATGAATACAATCACCGAATAAATTGGACAAAGCCGATCAGATGTTCGGCTACTGCGGATTTTCTCAACGTAGATACAAACCGTCTAGGTCAGCTGAAATAGATAAATCAAAACTCTGGTTACTCTTCACAACACATAAATCTTTTACTAAAGATTTACTTCAAGTCAGATGACTTTTTTTTCACCTCATATCAAGTTTTCAAAGTAGCATGTAGCAGGCTAAAATGTCTATCAATCCTATCTACACAATTGTGTCTGAGGAGTGTGTTGGAGGCCACTCGTTTGGAATATGGTCTCTACTAGTTAAAGTGTCAGGGGCACACGATTCTCGCACGTCATACTCTCAAATGAACAGTATCCTAACATGCACTTTCACCATTTAAAAAGGAGTGATAGATGACGTTTTCCGCCAGGAAAGCCCTAGCCTGTGGTATCTGACACTGACTGAATCAGCTATGCGAAGCGGTCGCCTGCATGATAAATATCTCGAGTTGACAGATTCTTAGATTTCAGTAACCACCAAACACCTGGAAAAGGAGTGCACGAAGGCTACCATCCACTGGCTGCCTCCTGCAGTCAAAGCCGAAGCAGTGCGGAAGATTGCAGTGTCACTCAGTGGTGATTCAGAGGCTGAAGCACACAGAGTGCCAAATTGTTCTGACAGGGTGGTCTTTCTGTATAGACTGAAGGCACAGCTTCCTCACTACACAGCGCTGACAGCACCAAATGAGTTGGTGCGGAAACTATTGGTGACGGCCAGGCAGACGGACAGAGTGTACTTTCTGGTGCCGAACAACTGCCCGAACAGGTAGGGGCCAACACAAAAGGTGCAGGCAGAAAAAACGCTGGTATGTCAATCTCCAAGACAGTCACCAAGAAGCGGCGACGGCACCAAGAAGCGGCGACGGCACCAAGAAACGGCGACGGCACCAGTCGGAACTGACCAACACGGCAGTCCCTGTTTATCACAACACTGTGGAAGACCTTCTCCAGCACATGCGAGCAGACTTATATGGCACCTCGGAACCTTTGCTGCGGTCTGTCTGCTCCAGGAGCCCTTCCCCCCCTATCACAAAGACTCAACGGAAGCTAATCATCGCACTTGGACAACGCTGGTGAGATATAATGTTTTTAATCATGTCATTTTAAAGCACACAATACAACAATAAACTGATTAATCAAATTTAATGTGAATATAGATACAAACAAAAATGACAGAATTAATAAAAATTAGCAATAATATCCGCGTTCTCATATCTTTTACACGTAAATATAAACCCGTCTTCATACTGGTACAAGAAACAAACATACACACATACCACCAAGCATCCAAAATTGCAACACACTTAGGGATGAAAAATGCATGTAGCAAATTTAAGATTGGGTCAGGGGTAGCAATCACACAGACATCAGACAGGTGGAAAATTCTAAATAAAAACAGAAGGGAGAATTACAGTAGTTGTGATCAGCAAAAGTTCACACACTTACACAATATTTAATGGGCGTGCACTCGCTACTTACAGGTAACAACCACCCTTCTATGAGAAGTTAGACAGTTTAATCACACATTCGTACCTGGGACACAACATAATATTAAAAGGAGACTTCAATTGTCATCTTACAGATATAGATGTTGTAGGAAACAATATTGGGGCACAGTTAAAAGGAATAAACCTGGAACACGCGAACCAGATAGAAATACTACATACATTAATTGACACACAACCTAATTTACACATGTTGTTCATCCATTGTAATCGATGGGGACCACTTTGTCAGCATTCACTGTAAACTATTTTCATGAGTTAGAAGATGGCTAAATAAGCCAATCTGAGTCTTGAATTGTCTGTTGCACTTTGTACAGGGAAATAAGACACCCCCTTCCAGGGGTTTAAGAAGGGCTAATGTGAGTTGACTTGTGGAGCGATCACTTCTGGAAGGCCTCATCTATTCTTGATGTCTCATGTCTCTGAACACCCTCCGCAATAGTGCTGCGCCAGTCTGCGATTAGTGGCGATTCTTTCCCAGTCATCGTGGTTAATATCGCACTGAATCAGTGATCTCTTTAGTGTAACCTTGTACCTTTTCCGCTGCCCACCACTTGCTCTCTTGCCATTTTGGAGCTCACCGTAGAGCAGCTCTTTTGGTAGACGTTGATCCGACATGCGTACCACATGGCCAGCCCATCTCAGCTGTGTGCACATTTCATGCTGTGTATACTGGACATGCCAATCGTGCTACCACATCTGTATCTGACACCATGTTCTGCCATCTAATCCTCAGCAGTTTCCACAGGCAGTGCACGTGGAAGTGATTTTACACAAACCCTCATAAAATCTAAACCACATATATACACACACCGTATACCAGAACTAGTTAATTTGTTCGTTTTTGTGTGATTTCTTCCGCCCGATTATCCTGGAATTGACATTGGCTATGTGAATAGCACTACGCTTAAACCTGTGTCACATTTCACGGTCTAGTTCACACGGCTGAACTTCGTGAGATTAGTGTCCTTCGCCCTAGCTACAAACTGTGTCAGTTTTGGTGTGACTGAAATTTAGACACAACTATAATGGACTAAACACAGCTCGGGAAAGATGCCCAACTCATTCACCCTGATTAGTGATGTCTCTCCAACCTCTTCTGGTTATGGGAAAAGCACAACACACAACGTTAGATGTCATCACCCCTCTACATCCTGTGCTATCTCCAGTTGTCTCAATAAAATCTTGCCACTGGCCAAGTTTAGCTCAGGACCAGAGAGTGAGGTTGACAAAAGGCGCAGTTTCTTTCTCACTTTAATTCAAATCACAGCGCAAGTCTCCCATTTCAGCAGACATGGCAAGAGAAAAGACTGTCCGCATGGCTGAACAAAGACAGTGGTCTTCATCACATGTGATTGACGAACATTATATCACAGAGTAGCACAACTAGACAAAATATACGCACACTCAGACCACCACATTGCCCAGCCCAAACACTTGCCAGAAACTCAAGTTTACAGACCACGAGGCCGTGATTGCAATCATAAATGCAGAAAAAGTAAATACACCATCTAGACACTCAACACACTGGAAATTCAACGACACCTTACTACAAGCATCCACACAACTCTGGACAAATTGCAGCTTAGATAGACTGGCCATGTTGTCCGCATGTTAGATGAGCGGCTTCCAAATAAATTATTCCATGGCGAGCTTGAGTCAGGCAAGCGAGCTCGCAGTGGCCAAATAAAACGTTACAAAGACACTCTGAAAGCCTCACTGAAGAACTGTGATATTGACACTGATGGTAGGCAGAACAATTCTACTGATCGCTCTGCCTGGCGTAGGAAAATCTCGGTGCGGTGCATATGGAGCAGACAAGAATCAAGGAAGCCGCATGGAAAAGGGCGACGTGAAAGTCCAGAGACAAGTTGCCTCTGCCTGACGGTCAAACAGTGCTTCTCTGCCCTCAGTGTGACAGACACTTTCGCACTCGGATTGGTTTGATCAGCCGTTTACGAACCCACTCTAGGATTGATTTATGGAAACGATGGACAAACAATTATTATGCACCATCATGTTGTGAATTATCAATCTATAAATTTAGGCCTTCTAGATAGGCACACGCATAAGATCTGAACCTGAGAGATACGCTGTGTACGAAATGCAGCAGAAAAGACAGTTCGTGACAAAATTTGCAACAGCACAACGAGGATAATTGTGATAGTGGGGCATGTTTTCATTTTTGGGTGACGGTAGGGCATATTTCATATTTGGGTGACGGTAGGGCATATTTCATATTTGGGTGACGGTAGGGCATATTTCACATTTGGATGTCATTTTAGGAGTAATTAGAGTAGAAACTTCTATAATATGCAGTTTCATAAATGGATGTAGTTTCCAAGCACGTCTTTCACAAACAACAAAACATATGGATTAGCAGTCTTTATTGGGTAAGTCTCATGTGTTAATTGTTTTTTTGGTACTGTTTTTTGTTGTTGTTGTTGCATGTGTCTTACTACTTTACTATTTTACAAATGGAGATATGTTTATATTTTCTTAATGCTCACGCATTCCTCTTTCGTTCCGATACGACAACCATATAACATGATACTATAAAACACAGTGACATTTAAACTGAAACACTATATAAAAATCTTAGAATGACAGAAAATGCATTGCGCAAACATGGAAGTACTACTACATCCTAAAAGAGTTAATGATGAAGACTTATATTGTAGCTGAATATTTTATGGCCTGTTTTGATTTAGAAATTTTAAATTTAAACACCTTTCAAATGCTTTGATATACTTGAAGGCCCTTATAAAATAAAAATATTAGCTATATTGTATAATTTGTTTTAGTTCACAATTAATATGAGCTTTATGATAGGACATAATAAGCTGTGAACATTCCATTTTGCTCCTAAATCACAATGTCAGAGAAGCTGAGCAATGCCTAAATGATCTCAATGAAGCAAGTTAGGCAGTAGGACTTGAAAATAAATAGAAAGAAAACCAAGTACATACTAAACACTGTTTGGGGCTAGGGAATTAACCTTATTGAAATATGAAATAATTTTTCGGACCTGACCTGCTCCAAAAAATGTCAACTCGAGGTAAGGTGTTTGCCTCGGATGCCGTACAGTGCGAGTTTGAATCACAGTGAAGACCGGGATTTTTTCACGTGCATCTTCTGGTAAACATTCCTCTTATCTCTGGGTAGTGAGATTGGACTCGCGTGTTCAGGATCGAGCATATTAAAATTTAATTGGCAGTATGAAATAGAAAAGAGAAGGCTTAACGGCAGCTGCCCGTAAAAAATTCAAATGAAAAATCTACCCTAGTTATTTGTAACTTTCCCCTGTTGGTTTATTAAGAGCAGCTATAGATGGCACCTAACTGGCTGCGGGTCTACTTAGCTCTATTGTTTCAGTCTATTAAGATGGACTTCCGCATCGGTTAAACCACTTTCTAAGAAACTGATTGTAAATAGACTCTGTAGAGTCTTCTAAACCATTATAAAGTAAAGTTACTATAGTACATCTCTCTCAGCCAAATACATATATTCTCTATCTTCCCAGTGATGGAGCAGCCTTCCTACACCACCAGACCCACCACCCCTCACCAAATCTGAAGCGTGCCTGCTCTCATGATTGATTTCATGGTGGGGATATTAGAGTGGTGGGTGTCAAGATTAGAGTAGTGTGGCATGGGGGATTAGAGTGGTGAGTGTCAAGATTAGAGTAGTGTGGGATGGGGGATTAGAGTGGTGAGTGTCAAGATTAGAGGTGGGGGATTAGAGTGGTGAGTGTCAAGATTAGAGGTGGGGGATTAGAGTGGTGAGTGTCAATATTAGAGTAGTGTGGGATGGGGGATTAGAGTGGTAAGTGTCAAGATTAGAGTAGTGTGGGATGGGGGATTAGAGTGGTGAGTGTCAAGATTAGAGGTGGGGGATTAGAGTAGTGTGTGTCAATATTAGAGTAGTGTGGGATGGGGGATTAGAGTGGTAAGTGTCAAGATTAGAGTAGTGAGGGATGGGAGATTAGAGTGGTAAGTGTCAAGATTAGAGTAGTGAGGTATGGGGGATTAGAGTGGTGAGTGTCAAGATTAGAGTAGTTAGTGAAATGGGATTAGAGTTGGCAGTGATAGAGATTAGAATGATGAGTCAGTAATAGCCTAATTAAATGAATATGGCCTTTTGTAGGGGGATTAGAGTTGGCAGTGATGAGATTAGAGTGAATAGTCAGTAATAGCCTAATTAAATTAATATAGCTTTTTGTAGGTAGACAAGAAGGGTCAAGATAGAGAATATATATGAATTTATTTTAGAGAGATGTACTGTAATGACATTGGATTTAGATTCGCAATGTGCTTGTTACATTACATTCTCATCAGCGTCAATCGAGCAGGAATGTCATATACAAGGAAGCCAACATCATTTTTGTATGCATCTCGTTCCTACCTTGTAGAAGTACATAAC
Organism: Ariolimax columbianus; assembly: GCA_036924085.1. Lineage (NCBI taxonomy): Eukaryota > Metazoa > Mollusca > Gastropoda > Stylommatophora > Arionidae > Ariolimax > Ariolimax columbianus. Next base: position 50,378,579 of record JAVGWX010000012.1, read on the forward strand.
CATAAATCCATCAAAAAATCTTTTGCTTTGTCCATCTGTTGTAAGGCATGCGTAGCACATGTCCAGCCCAGTGGCATTTGCGCTGTAAAGTGCTTTCAACAAGGAAGAGATCGACCCTGTCAACAATGGATAGAGTGGATAAAAAAACACTCCAATAGTTCAACATGTCCGCAGCACAAACTTCACACCTAACACAATGCTGCAAGGCAAGAGCAGTAGGACAATCAAAAAGAAGAAAACAGTATATTTATACCAACTCTGGGATTCCAGTGTTAGACTTGGACTTTATGAAAGGCCCAAGAGAGGAAAATAGCAATGGCCTAAATAAAATGTGTAAGAAAGATCATCAGTGTCACAAGGAGAGACACAATGAAGATTGAGGACATTAGGAATATGGTGGGAACTCCTCCCCCCCCCCCTCCCCCTCCCGTCCCGAATACAGCTCTATACAGAAAATGTGATGGTTTGGTCATCTCATGTGAATGTGGCCTATTCAGCTACCGCCGCATGATTTTATCACTAGAAGTTCTGGCTGCATGGCACGAGGGAAACATTACTGAAGATAGATAGAGAACATTAGAGCAATCCTACATTAATACTAACTTGCAACACACTTGAAGCAAGAAAGACTTAAGCTCCCTACAACTCTCCCTGATACCAGTGGAGAGATAACTGAATTGATCACTTGTTTATTTTGTGAGTTCTTATGGTTTTATTTTAAACTTTTTTTTCCAGACAGGAGCTCAACATGTCTCAGTTTTTCTCCAGTAGTTATGGTGAGTTTTCAAAGTGAATGTTTCTACATTCTAGACTTTGTTAGTATCCATGAATCATTACAATGTCTATATTAGCTTACTTTATTATATCTTTATTTATATTTGTCTTGGTCCACTAGCACTTGAGTTCCAACCCTTTAACTCCATAATGTGCATTGGGAAGGGTTAATAAAATCACTGACGTATGGAAAGATTTGCCAAATGGTCAAAAGGTATGACAGTGTTTGCTGAAATCACTGGCATATGGAAAGATTTGCTAAAAGGTCAAGGAGGCAAGGTTTGCTGAAATCACATACTGGGATCAAGATGTTGAGCAGTGCATGAAAGTGATCAATAGCTGACTGCTAGCATCAGTGCTTGCGAACCAGAGCTGCCAAGACTCTTCTACACCTCCATGCGGTGATCCTGGATAACAGGCTGTAACAGAATAGACTAAGAAGAAGGGATTGAAAAGAGGAAAGGCTAACCCAATACTCAAAAATACTTGCTGAAGTCGGATGTGTTGGACCAAATGGTGCAAATATCGCAGTCTAGCTGTAAACTATGACACAATGCATTCTGTTCTCTGGACAACATCCTGCTACTTACAAAGCCATTTTCAGGGTTTTGTAACGGGAAATTGAGAACAAACGAAGAAGAGGAAGAGTGTAAGTTTAGGTGGACTATTTGTAAACGCTCTTCTTTTTCTTCTATCAACTGATGTAATGTGCTTCACGTCCGGTGAGGTTCACGGAGGAGACTGTGTTTCAGGTCTTCGCTGGTCCCACCACAGATTTTCGAGTATTGTTGCTTCGTCGGGCCATACTGCCTTTCTTTGGTCTGCATAAGTGGGGCAGTCTTGCAGGATGTGTTCTGGTGTCTGCTTTGGTTATCCGCAATCACATGTCTCTTCTCCTCTCACAATATGGTTCAGCATTTTGTCTCCTACCTCGTGATAGTGGGTCAGAAATTCCAAATCACACACGTTTAGTTTGTTAGCTCCTCTGTGAGCATCTTCGACACCCAAATCACACACGTTTAGTTTGTTAGCTCCTCTGTGAGCATCTTCGACACCCAAATCACACACGTTTAGTTTTCTAGCTCCTCTGTGAGCATCTTCGACACCCAAATCACACACGTTTAGTTTGTTAGCTCCTCTGTGAGCATCTTCGACACCCAAATCACACACGTTTAGTTTGTTAGCTCCTCTGTGAGCATCTTCGACACCCAAATCACACACGCTTAGTTTTCTAGCTCCTCTGTGAGCATCTTCGACATACAAAGTACACACTCTTTCTGAAAACCCAAATGTTGTCTCACAATGTTGTAAAGTCCTTGAAATGTCTCTAAGCTGCATTGAGAAAGAGGAAATTGTGTTACCCATGTCCTCACTAACTTTTCCATCAACCGTGTTCACCAAGTCATTTGTCACCAGAAATGGTCGCCCAGTCCATGCCTCATCATGCATATTCTTTCATCCTTCATTAAACATTCTTGCCTTATTTCTAACCATGGTATCATTAATAGCATAAACTTCACAGATCCGGTGATGAATCTCACTTGGTCAAATCATTTTTCTCATAGAGCAAATGAATTATAGACCGTATTTAATAATCTACGAGCCCTTTGATTGCCCAAAACATTTTGAACAGCCAATAGCAACTCCAAGCACAAAACAAATATCACATAATGTCATCTCTGTGTTGCCAATGGATTGAAGAATCAATTACGCATGAGTGAAGCAATACCCGCGATGATGCGCAATGATCATAAGCAAGCAGAAGTTGCTTTCTGAACATCTCTTGTATATGTAGATACTGTCATAACATATTGCGATCTAAATATGTAATTGATAGTCACCAAGGCAGAATTGTGTTGTTTCAACAATGATATATTCACTTGGAAGTAATTACCAAATTGTATACATACTTTTGCATTATTTGTCTCAGATTTAAAAATCTTTACAAAAGATAAAGAATTCCTAATGAGATGCTGAAAGACATGCACATTGGGTAAATCAAATATTTTGGACATAAAAAAAAAAAGAGAGCTGGTACACTGCTGAAAACAATACTCGACGGACATGTTGAAGGCAGGGGCCAAGAGGAAGACAGCTCTGTAAGTGGGAAAGCAACATTAAGAGATTCGCTAATGACTGTCTGTCGAAGTGTACCATCATGTCAAGAAACAGGATGTTGGAGGTCCCTAGTAGCCAACTTTCAATGTGGAGACGGCACTTGACCTTATCAGAAATAAAGTGAGGCTGAAGATGCAACACAGGGAATAAGCTGACAGCACCCATCAACTCATAGGTGGCTTATCAGGGTCAGCGAACCAGAGCTCACCAAGACCCATTTCCGCCTTCAAGCGGCGGCTCTGGAAACAGGATACACTAGTGTAGTCTGGCTAAGCGAATAGGGACTGCAGCAGGAAGGCAAACTCGATACTCCAAAAAAAACTAGACTGAAACCGGATGTGTCATGCCAAATGGTGCAGATATTGCGGCCTCACTGTAAACTGCACAAACTACAACACGTCGCAACATCCTATCAGGATGCACGTCGAAGATGTAGAAGAATAATTTAGAATATTTATACATGGCTAAGTTTGGCGAGTAATTTAGACAACAGTTAGATATCCACTTATCTGGGGTAGTTGTCTCGCTGCGGCGACTCAATTTCAACCAGTGTTCGTAAAGCGATCTCAGTCCCGCCAGGCGGAGCGATAGCGCGGGCTTGCGGAAAACGCTCGCCTGCCTTTCCCCGTAGTGCGAATTGGGTGCGGTTTGTGGTAGTGGCTCCTCCACCGAGGTGCGCTAGTCTGGTCCGTATCAGGAAACGTGGTCCGTCCGTGGTGATTTATCTAAGGCTTATAGCAGAGCTCGACAGTACGTCTCGCTGGTGGTCCGACTCTCGCAAAGAGCTTGTGACCGGCAAATGGAAAGCAGGAATCGTTGCCTCGAGGGCAGGCCGGCAGGCCAAATTGTCTCCAGTCCCAGTGAAATTCATCGCCGAGGTCGTTGGGATCCGTTCTGCACAGAGCGCTGCCATCCCTCCTCGAGCGAGCCCGGTCGGTCGGTCGTCTGGTGCGTGTGGGAGGCCCCTGTCAGGCGGTCCTAGGTCGACGGAGTGAGGGACGGGTGGAACAAACCGTCCGTCCGTCCCGTCAGTCGGTCCCTGCGGCCGTCGTCCCAGCGAGGCTTTTTACACACCCTTCCTCCGCCGACCGGTGTGTGCTGTACGTACGTCTCCGACAGATATCTGGTTGATCCTGCCAGTAGTCATATGCTTGTCTCAAAGATTAAGCCATGCATGTCTAAGTTCACACTGTCTCACGGTGAAACCGCGAATGGCTCATTAAATCAGTCGAGGTTCCTTAGATGACACGATCCTACTTGGATAACTGTGGCAATTCTAGAGCTAATACATGCTTACCAAGCTCCGACCCTCGCGGAAAGAGCGCTTTTATTAGTTCAAAACCAATCGTCGTTTCCCCTCGCGGGGTTGCGGCGTCCCCACTGGTGACTCTGGATAACTTTGTGCTGATCGCATGGCCTCATGTGCCGGCGACGCATCTTTCAAATGTCTGCCCTATCAAATGTCGATGGTACGTGACATGCCTACCATGTTTGTAACGGGTAACGGGGAATCAGGGTTCGATTCCGGAGAGGGAGCATGAGAAACGGCTACCACATCCAAGGAAGGCAGCAGGCGCGCAACTTACCCACTCCCGGCACGGGGAGGTAGTGACGAAAAATAACAATACGGGACTCTTTCGAGGCCCCGTAATTGGAATGAGTACACTTTAAACCCTTTAACGAGGATCTATTGGAGGGCAAGTCTGGTGCCAGCAGCCGCGGTAATTCCAGCTCCAATAGCGTATATTAAAGTTGTTGCAGTTAAAAAGCTCGTAGTTGGATCTCAGGCGCAGGCGGGCGGTCCGGCTCGCGCCGGTTCACTGCCCGTTGTCTCCTGCCCTACCGTCTGCCGGCTCTCTCCCACGGGTGCTCTTCGCTGAGCGTCCTGGGTGGCCGGCGCGTTTACTTTGAAAAAATTAGAGTGTTCAAAGCAGGCCTCGGCTGCCTGAATAATGGTGCATGGAATAATGGAATAGGACCTCGGTTCTATTTTGTTGGTTTTCGGAACTGGAGGTAATGATTAACAGGGACAAACGGGGGCATTCGTATTGCGGCGTTAGAGGTGAAATTCTTGGATCGCCGCAAGACGAGCTACTGCGAAAGCATTTGTCAAGAATGTTTTCATTAATCAAGAACGAAAGTCAGAGGCGCGAAGACGATCAGATACCGTCGTAGTTCTGACCATAAACGATGCCGACTAGCGATCCGCAGGAGTTGCTTCGATGACTCTGCGGGCAGCTTCCGGGAAACCAAAGTGTTTGGGTTCCGGGGGAAGTATGGTTGCAAAGCTGAAACTTAAAGGAATTGACGGAAGGGCACCACCAGGAGTGGAGCCTGCGGCTTAATTTGACTCAACACGGCCAACACTGAAATGACTGACATGCCGAGACCACTTTCCTGGGGTCTAATATGGAACTGGTGCTGGATTTAGACCCTCAGAAATCTGGGGTTATGCCCTCTGTGGCTCGGTTGGTCTGCATCCAATGTTCGATAAAGGAATTGACGGAAGAGCACTATCAGGAGTGGAGCCTGAGGCTAAAATTGACTAAACACGCCAATAGTGTAGAATGACTGTCAAAAGAGAGCACCTTCGATGGGTCTAATAGTGAACTTGTGCTGGTATTAGACCCACGGAAGACAGGTCAGTCTCCAAACTCCCAAATGAAAGAGCGCCTGCTACGGTAAGCTGGTCTTCACCCTGCAGAAATCGCAGGCTCCAGTAACTGGGCCATTGACAAACTAAAAGCCCTCTATTGATACGGTCTGGCTAATATTGAACGGGTGCTGGAAATAGACCCTCTGAAGACAGGTCAGCTTTACCCTACTAATGACAATGCTTTGCTACGGTAATCCTGCTAAGCCCGAGAGGAGCCGCAGACATTTTGGTTCACGTACTAGGCGGATAAGCCAACGGTTCGAGGTGAGGGATTACGGCCGAACGCCTCTAAGCCAAAAATCCCGCCCAAAAGCAGCCCAGCACGAATGCAAAGGGAGGCTTCGACATGGTGGGGACCTCGGGGTCATGCTCCAGCCCCGCCCGGTCAAGCCGCAGAATGAGGTCTCTGCCGTCCGCTGATAAAAGCGGGCGGGAAGCTGCTCGATATTCACCCCATACGGCGATGAGGAATGAAATCATTTGTAGAAGACTTAGTTCTCGGTCGGGTGCTCTAAGCAGTAGATCAGCTACCTCACTGCGAACTGCTGAGACTCAACCCTTGACCATGTCCGCTCCCTAGGCGGACAACATCTCCATGCAAGACTAGGCTTGTCACCTGGTCAAATGCACTATTTCGAGAGGAATCACAGGTCGCTGACATTTGGTCCACGTGCTTGGCTGATAAGCTACCATCTGAGGGATACGGCCCAACGCCTCTAAGCCAGAATCCCGCCCAAAATTTCAGCACCGCTGAGATGGGAGGCTACGACATGGCTGGGGCTTGTGTCCCGGCCTGATCGAGCCGCAGGAATGCACCTGGTAAAATGCACTCCTTCCTCGCTCTTTGCATCTGTCTGCTATCAGTCATTCCAATGGACGCAGAAGAGATGCAGTCCAGCGGACACTGCACCTCCTGTCCTATGGTGACAAGCTCCCGGGTGGCGGGGAATGCTAGGCGTACCATCACTGCAGATGAGCCGAGAAAATAGAGCGAGCAAAAAGATACCTCACTCATATGCATATGCTACGTTTCTGGCAGGACGTGACGATCCTGGGAAAAAGTCACACTGGACTGCCTCTCTTCCGGGATAGTACAAACTAGTACATAGTCCATCCTATCATTGCCAAACGCTATAGACACGAGTAGGGAAGACTCGATAGTCCTGCAAGACAACTTCCCAAGAGAGACAACTCTGACCAAAAACAACTGCTGCCTTGCAGTTAGGCTGGGGACAGCCAAAGGCTAAGGAGGGCAACCCTACAGAAACGCCTGTTGAAATCGGATGCACTGAGCCACTGGCTAACAAATTAAATCAGTGCAACGTAAATATCGCTGTAAACAGCGTACGATGAAGAAGAAGAAGAAGATATCCACTTTTCTTAGTGAAATTTTTCTATCTACTTTTGTTATGCTTTAATCTCGCAGACAGCATATTCTCTGCCATCTCATTGCAAATACAAGAGAGCACACCATCTGGAAGCAAAGAACTCTTAACAGGTATGGTGCTTTATAATACCCAATTTTATCTTCTTCGTACACTTTCAAATGCCAACTTCAATATGTCTAAAGAAAGCAATGCTCTACCAAAGTTTATGGTTATCTCCACAGAGCTGGACCTAGCTCAGACATTTTCAGATGTCAACTTCAGTATGTCTAAAGAAATCAGTTGCTTGATGTCACATTTCCTACATAAAATATTGCTAAAGAGCCTTTCCACTGTACATACTCTTCCATGGACTTTATAATAAAATTGCTGTTACTTAATGACATGTCCCTCCTCTCTCTCTCTCTCTCTCTCTGTGCGTGCACACACACACACATGTCATAAAGACAGAATGTGGAACGACAACAATCGTAGTATGGTCAGCACTACGTCTTGTGCCGAATACATTTCCAGGCAAAAAATAAGCTGATTTGGTCATCTCATGAGAATGCACCCTCGTTAACTTTCACTGATGGCTTACAGTGCTGGTAGATCTGGCTACAGGGCAAGGGGTGGCCACAAAGCAGGTGGATATATGACAGAGTGATTGTGCAGCGACACAGGGTGACATTGACTGACACAACATACTTAGCGCAGGACAGATAACTTATGCTCCCCATGACACTTAACGGCACAAGTGGAAAGTTGTTGTTGTTATTATTCCATAGCTGCTAGCAAGCCTGCTCTTGGCAGCCCAATGCCATTCTAATATATATACAGGTTTTCTTCAGTTGTGTCACTGCTCCGTACAGTGTGTTGGTAATTGTCGGCAGTGCTTGTAAGAATCTTTTAATCATGTCGAACTGTTTCATCAGGATGAGAGCAATGTCTGCACAAGGGAGGGCAGACTCTGGAGATTGATGCGGTTCAAGTGGCTATTGACTCTAGTATGCCCTGTTCGGAACTGAAAAATGAGACTTTGATCTCTTCTATGTAGTTTATTTAGGTCATTGTTACTTTTTGGCTGTGATATTTTGCTAAATACACTGCAACCTTACAAGTACAAAGAAAACTAACTCTATATATATAGTTTACATTTCATGGTAGAATCGATACTTCTGCTGAATTTGAGAGGGCCATGTTGTGACCACTATCTTTTTCATTTTATCATCAATTACATTCTTTTCAGACACAAGTGGCCCCAAATGTTTGACAAGCGCAGGCTCTGAGATCGTTCATCAGGAATCATTGGTGCCTCGAGTCATCAAAACTGATCACTCCCTTATTGCTTCCCTCAAAGCAGTATCACTGTCAGATGACGGACAGCAAGGCATTCATTTATTAAGCTATGGCATTGGAAAATTCATCACCTGCCTAATTGCCAGATACCAATTGGCGTTTCTCTTGGCAATCAGAGATAAACTTGGAGTAAGTCCAGATGAACAGTTTGAAACAGTTTTCTTGAATTCTTTGGAGGCATCTATTTATAAATATCTGTACAATATTAACTCATTCACTCCCATGCACCGATGTATCGGCTTCTGGCCTTTTTCAGAAAAACCAGGAGCCAATATATCGGCTTAACGCGTCTGTGTTCACTTAATCATATGTTTTCCCATTCCTAGTTCTCCTAAATATTTTACTTTGATTCTTGATGGAAGTCCAGATTTTGTACTTTTCATTTCAGGATGAGTTAGCGTGGGTTTCATTAACAAAATGTTTTTGTACTTAGATTCCAGAATGTTTGTTTATGCCTCAGCCATGAATCTAGCCCATGCCCCATCAGCTCAGCTAGACCAAACAAGAGTCTCTACAGTACAATTATGGCAATAGTTGGATTGTTGTTGTTCGTCCATCACAAGTGATGAGGACCTTTACTTTTTTTCACCTAGCCAGTCCTTCCAGTCGAGTATTCTGTAAATCCGGATTGTGGGTGGGTGCGGAGATGACTGACGAGTCCAATTTGGGATTTGCATACTCGCAGGTAGTGAAAGCATGGAAAGTTCATTTCGCGAGACGGTGATCATGATTGTCAGCAAATCCATGTATCTTATCCGCTTTCTTGCTCAGCCAGAAGTCCCGCAACTGACGCAGCTTTTTGACTGTAGTTTAGCTTGTCCGTGGACTTACGCTCTTTGCTTCGCCGCTCGCCCGTCGTCACAGGATTCGACTGTGAAAGTACTGGATAAATGAAAAGAGAATGAATTGCGCGATGAATTTGATTTAAGTGAAGAGGGGCTGCCCAGTCGGTTGATCTCACTCTCTCGCCCGAGTCAAACTTTAACCAGTGGCAAGACAAGTCAGGATGACTGGCTGGATATGAACTCGGGTGCAGTAGATGACCCCGGCCGCTCAAGTGTCTCGCCGTGTTCTGTGCAGTCCACACTGCTCAGCACATTTGCTGTCATGGTAGCTTGATGATGAGTTTCTGCTTAGCTGGCTAGGCTTGAGCAGGGCAGGGCAAATCTAAAAAAGCTTTCCCTGTTCTTGGCTTCCTACTTTTTCTTTTACCACCTTTCCTGCCCATTTTCTTTCTGTACGTTTGTTTGGGCCTCTCACTGACAAGGACTCAGAGGTAGGCAAGACGTCTTATCACCTCCAGTGGTAACCAGTGACCCCTACACACCTCCGTCCTAACTAACTTCCAGTCGAGCGCAGTAACTGGCCGCTGACATGTCAGCTTTGGATATTCTGTGATATTTAATTTTCTTCCAAAACTCAAATGAGTTCAAGAAGTGTTTTATTGACTGAACACCGCATGAGGACTGTACTATAATTGGTATACGTGAAATAAGATTCACCTATTTGACAATGTGCCGTATTCTAGTTGTGGTCGAACTCTAAGCCTATCATCCCCTATTCCAGACAACGCGTGAGCGCAAAATCGCTGGGGAGTGCAGCGAAAATGCACACTTACTCTCGAGGCACCTTGCTGACACTTAATAGTTGGATTATGTTATTGCCAACAGTAGTGATGAGGAAGATATCAATTGTTCTAATAGTGCAATTTAAATTTCTTTGGCTGGCTTCGTTCATTGTCAATCTCCCACTACCAAACCCTGAAAGGGCTTAAGTAGCAGAATGTAGTCCAGAGAATGGAATGCGTTGTGTCGTTGTTTACAGATTTAAATTTATTTATCTAGTCTTAGTTTTAATTTGAAGGATGAAAGTGAAACTAAATCTACTGATGAGGAAGTGGTGCTCTCTTTTATCTCAAGCAATGGTAGTAACAGTTCAGTAATTCAGTTCAGGTTCAAGATTCTGCACAGTCATGCTAGTGTGTATAATATAAACGTGTTAAAATATATATTTTGAATGCACCAGGAACATTCTTTCTGGATGTGCATAAATTATAAACACTCACGCTGGTGTTGATTTGGGCTTTATTTTTTAGCGCTTTTTCAACTTCACGTGCCTTCAGTAAAATGTGAATACTATGATACAAACTTCACCAAATTAGGTGTAACTTTCAGAACATTTTCTCTTGTGGATTACCTTCATTAGAAAGTGATTACGTTATTCATGTATTGGATTAGCGCTGCATAATTTGTTAAACAAATTTTTGAAATTTAAAAAAATAACAAATGATTATGCAACTACAATCCCTCATACACAAATGTTTACCTCCATTTGTAAAATATATGTATTCCATTGTATTCTAGACTCAATTATGAACAGTTTGGTATATAATGTTCACTTAAAATGTGTCGTAGTTTACAGCTTGGCTGCGATATTTGCACCTTTCGGTCCAACACATCTGACTTCAGCAAGCATTTTTTTAGTACCGGGTTAGCATTCCCTCTTAGATCCCTTCTTCTTAGCCAGTCTGCCCTGCTGCAGCCTGTTATCCAGGATCACCGCGTGGAGGTGTAGAAGGGTCTTGGCAGCTATGGTTCGCTGGCCCTGACGCTAGCAGTGAGCTATGGGTCACTGACCACTGCAGCTCATGCGCTGCTCAGCATCTTGATCCGGAATGGAGATCAAGGCAGTGACTTTAGTTCTGAGGTGGCTGTCTGGAACCTTTTTCATGAATTATGTAATCATTTCAAACTATCAATCCTTGCTTCGGAAGTGGCAGAAGGACTGGCTATGACATGAGTGGATCGAGGTCTTGAGCCTTTAGGAACATGTTGATCTACTGTCCTGCATGTTAGGGTTTACGGGAATGAAAGATACTACTCCTTGGCCTCAAGGGCACCCACAGTTGGAACGTTGGTAATGGATAGAGGGGACATTTTGAAGTTGATCAGCAATCTACAAGCTTTGACATCAGACGAGGTTCGAGCGAAGTGGAGTGCATGAGCGGACGGAGTAGGAGAGTGTACAACCAGCAAGTTACAGGGACCATCAGCATCCAGACTCTGCCCCCATTTGTTGAGAGAGACTGAGCACATATGGTATTCCCAAAGTGCAGTGACGTCAATTCTTAGAAACAAAAACTCTTTGTTATTTGTTGCTGTGTGAAACGGAGCGTCTATGTGTCTGTCCAAAGTGCAATGATGTTGATTCAGAACAGGACGTGTCGGACTTGTTTTCATAGATTTCATCATACTCCAATGCAAGACCTCTCTTCCACTTTATGATGCAACCCATATAATTAAAAGAATCACTTTTTTATATGTTAATTTAATTCTGAACATAAATGTAGTCTAATTTTAACTTCGTTGTCTGATGTCATATTTTTAGGTGAGGTGTACGCAATGTTGCGTTTATGACCCCGTTTTCTCTGCCCAAGAAAAAGTCTTACTTGAGAAGTACAACTGTACAGTCATTTCAGACAACGAGGTAATGAGTTCATTTTCTTCTTCATCCACTATCACACAACCACGACTATTTCCATCAAAAACTTAATGGCTGTCTCAGTCTTCTCTTTGTTACAATACAGTTTATCCATCAGTCACATTTATTTCCATCAAACACCTAATGGCTTCTTCCGTCTTCTTTCATCACAATACAGTTTGTCCATCAAATAGTCACATTTATTTCCACCAAACACCTAATGGCTTCTTCCGTCGTCTTTCATCACAATACAGTTTATCCATCACATAATCGTTATAGCAGCATCTAGGCTCTTGCTCTTATGTCCAAAGCCATGTAATGGTATCTGCACATGATTGTTAGTTGTTAAGTGCCATACAAAGTGTTCTATTGATACAGCCTTGGGGGAAGAAGCATTTTTCTAACATCATTGAACACTGGGAACTCAAAGAGATGTTGATCAATGGCTCTCTGGAGCGTGTTGTTGTTGAATTCTGTTCAGGTGTTTGTTGAGTGGGGTGTATTTGGTTCTCAGTCACAAAATGGTGCTCTGATCCCTCTAATGCTGTCATTTAAACTAAGATTTGTCATGCCTGTAGACTTGCCTCCCTGTGTTTCCCATGGCCCATCTGTTCAGCCAAGTTTTCTTGTCTGCTTTTCTTTTCTGATGAGCTGTTTGAAGAGTTGTTGCTGTGTGTGGTTGTTCCTGTTTTGATCCATGATTTGCTAATCTGTATGTCTTGTCATTGCCAGGTGTGTTTAGTGTCCAGAAATTCACTAACTATTTTTACGATATGCTCAGCATTTAGTTTTTTTTGGATAAGATAAGGTCTGCTATGTCGGGTATCTTCTAAAGATTGAAGACTGTTCACCAAGTTTGTCAAATTAACAATCTTTTGAGTTTTAGAAGGAAAATCATATAAAACCATCTTCCCACGGTACAAGACGGTATTTTTTTTTTCTTTCGCCATATTTCTTTATTGCTCAAGGCAGTGTGCGGCACTATGTTTTTATTTTGCGCCTGTCAGCCCAGTGCATCCGACTTCAGTATGCATTTTATGTAAGAGTCTGCTTCCTCCTGCATTTTCTAAGGGTTTGCTTCTCCGGGGTAATGTTCGGTACTGTGATTGGGGAGCGAAGCCAGCACTTTCGGTTTGTGAGCCGTGTCACTTAACCACTAGCCTACGCTGTCCCCCACAAAAGACGGTTTGAAGTGCAGTGATTTCAGCAGACCTCCTTGCAAGCATCAGGCGGTTCATCAGAGTATCTGTCTGGGTATTCTACACACCATGACCTGCTTTCATTGTCGTCTTGAATGTAGATACATCAGTATATACATGCATCCATACATCGGGATAGACCGTAATAGCTCTTTGAACTGTCCATGTGAGTGACTGATCACATTATAACAGGGGTCAACTGTCTTCTACTTGAAAACCACCTGAGCGTATTTTTCTCTCATTTATTCTTTGCTGCAGGAAGATTATTTTCGTTGTCCGCAAGAACATTACTGTCATGCATTGTCTGTTATGTTGCAAGATTACTATCACTTATTGTCTGAGATAAGAATACTATCACTCATTGTATGAGACAAGATTACTATCACTCATTGTCTGAGACAAGATTACTATCACTTATTGTCTGAGACAAGATTACTATCACTCATTGTCTGAGACAAGATTACTATCACTTATTGTCTGAGACTAGATTACTATCACTCATTGTCTACACCAAGATTACTAGATCACGTATTGTCTAAGACAAGATTACTGTCACTCATTATATGAGACAAGATTACTATCCCTCATTGTTTGCAGCAAGATCACTATCACTCATTTACTGAGACAAGATCACTGTCACTCATTGTCTGATATAGGATTACTAGCACTCATTATATGAGACAAGATTACTGTCACTCATTATATGAGGCAGGATTACTATAACTCATTGTCTGAGACAAGATTACTATCACTCATTGTCTGAGACAAGATTACTATAGCTCATTGTCTGAAACAAGATTACTGTCACTCATTGTCTGAGACAAGATTACTATCACTCATTGTCTGAGACAAGATTACTATCACTCATTGTCTGAGACAAGATTACTATAGCTCATTGTCTGAGACAAGATTACTATAGCTCATTGTCTGAAACAAGATTACTGTCACTCATTGTCTGAGACAAGATTACTATCACTCATTGTCTGAGACAAGATTACTATCACTCATTGTCTGAGACAAGATTACTATAGCTCATTGTCCACAGAAAGATTATTGTCACTCGTTGTCCTCTACAGGAAGGAAAGAGAGAGTGTACAGTGCCTACCGTCGCCTTTCTTCCCCACTGTGGTAAGGCCTTATACAACAATCTGTTGTGGAAGAACTTGGCTACCAACAACAGCGAGGGTCTGTCTCGGCTGGTCCTTGTTGGTAACAGTTTCTTGAATATACTTGAAAGGTGAGTGGCTGGCTGTGTTGTTTTTAAGTCTTTACTTTCAAGTTTAAAGCTATCTGTAATGAGACTACTTAATCCTTTACAGCCCATCAGAATGTGACAGCTGTGTGTTTTACAGTTCAAGGTAAGTGGGGCAAATACATTAATATTGAACAAATTGGGCTAAAATTATGATTGAAAGATCCTAAAACACATAATTAAATTATCTATAACATGAAGTATTCATAATAAGAAATATATATTAGTATGAAACTTTCTTTTTTTCTCCTGTTTGTGCCTTTCAGTGTCAAGTTATGAAGAGGTTTCGTCACCTGGCTAAAGTGTGTACTTCATACATGGGGAGCATAGTCACATCATTGCATCTATGATTTCTGCTGTCCATCTTTTACGTGGTCGGCCCATGGCTTTGTATCCATTGTATCTGTGCAGCATTGCTTTCTGAGGGATACTATCTGGTGTTTGTTTCGTGGCCGAATCGTTTGGTTTGTTGTCTCTTGATGTCTAACACTGGTTTTGTGCCTGCTTGCCTCCTAACATGTTTGTTTCAGATTCTATCCATTCTTGTTACTCCAAGCATTCTGCGCGTTCTTTTTGTTTCCATTGTCACATGTTTATATTGTAATATCGGGGACATTTGCCCAATGATATGACTTGTTTTATTACATACGGGGGGAGCAAGGTCTGGGCTGGACCTCAGCTCGTTAAAGGAAAGTGAAGCGTCTAATATAGCCTCTCCTTTCCAGGTGTTGAGATCGCCGCTGGATTCACTGTTTGACTTGCTGTTCAGGAGTGTCTATGCCAATGGCCTCTCCTACATTATTGTGGAGCCTGCTGTTTGGCGCTACTGAGTACCTGGCAGTATAACTGGGGCTCATTAGCCTTGGTTGGCAGCCAATCTAAGAGAAGGTAAACTCTGACTCTAAACCCAGGTAGACGAAGCTCGTTAGCCTTGGCTGGCAGCCAATCTCAGAGAAGGTAAACTCTGACTCTAAACCCGGATAGACGAAGCTCGTTAGCCTTGGCTGGCAGCCAATCTCAGAGAAGGTAAACTCTGACTCTAAAGCCAGGTAGACGAAGCTCGTAAGCCTTGGCTGGCAGCCAATCTCAGAGAAGGTAAACTCTGACTCTAAACCCGGGTAGACGAAGCTCGTTAGCCTTGGTTGGCAGCCAATCTCAGAGAAGGTAAACTCTGACTCTAAACCCAGGTAGACAAAGCTCGTTAGCCTTGGCTGGCAGCCAATCTCAGAGAAGGTAAACTCTGACTCTAAACCCAGGTAGACAAAGATCGTTAGCCTTGGCTGGCAGCCAATCTCAGAGAAGGTAAACTCTGACTCTAAACCCGGGTAGATGAAGCTCTTTAGCCTTGGTTGGCAGCCAATCTCAGAGAAGGTAAACTCTGACTCTAAACCCGGGTAGACGAAGCTCATTAGCCTGTTCAGGGCGTTTGCTTAGGACAGGAGGAACTGATTTTAAACCCACATGTCCCACAGAGTGCTGGCTAGTCTTGGACGATGAGAGTATCATCGGATGTCTCGAGTAACTAGCATCTGCGGGCAACGACTTCACTGCCTTATGGAAACCTCGGGAGAGGGTAGGGCTACGGGAGTAAACCCAGACAGAAAATCCGGAGTAGTAGCACCTGAGGCAGAGGGTTTAAAATTGCGAACTCATTCCTGCAGCTAAGATGGTGCCAAATTGTCATGCTTTGGATTACACCAGCGAGGCCGAGAGGGGGATCCTGCAGTTTGGGCAGCCCAGGGTCTCCATATTCAGCACCCATTCTTGCACGCTGAGAGGCTACTCACATGGTGGCACGCGCATAGTCTGCAAAACTGAGACGCCTATAATTACATATGTTTTAGATTTTGGTGTCGTCTTTTCGATGTGCTGAGATTATGTTACATAGGTATGTGAAATCTTTCACCTGTTTTAATTGTTGGTTCTGTATGAATATGATAGTCTTATTTATTTTCTAGGAATTGTCTAATTTCGGTTTTCTCTCTGTTGATTTTCATACTGTAATCCGTGCATACCTAAGTAAGCTTGTTGATATGTTCCGGCAGTTGATTTTCTGAGGTTGCTATTAGTGCTTGGTCATCACCAAAGAGAAGTTCATTTCAGTTGTTTTTCTGAGGTTGCTATTAGTGCTTGGTCATCACCAAAGAGAAGTTCATTTCAGTTGTTTTTCTGAGGTTGCTATTAGTGCTTGGTCATCACCAAAGAGAAGTTCATTTCAGTTGTTTTTCTGAGGTTGCCATTAGTGCTTGGTCATCACCAAAGAGAAGTTCATTTCAGTTGTTTTTCTGAGGTTGCTATTAGTGCTTGGTCATCACCAAAGAGAAGTTCCTTTAAGTTGTTTTTCTGGGGTTGCTATTAGTGCTTGGTCATCACCAAAGAGAAGTTCATTTCAGTTGTTTTTCTGAGGTTGCTATTAGTGCTTGGTCATCACCAAAGAGAAGTTCCTTTAAGTTGTTTTTCTGGGGTTGCTATTAGTGCTTGGTCATCACCAAAGAGAAGTTCCTTTAAGTTGTTTTTCTGAGGTTGCTATTAGTGCTTGGTCATCACCAAAGAGAAGTTCATTTCAGTTGTTTTTCTGAGGTTGCTATTAGTGCTTGGTCATCACCAAAGAGAAGTTAATTTCAGTTGTTTTTCTGAGGTTGCTATTAGTGCTTGGTCATCACCAAAGAGAAGTTCATTTCAGTTGTTTTTCTGAGGTTGCTATTAGTGCTTGGTCATCACCAAAGAGAAGTTCATTTCAGTTGTTTTTCTGAGGTTGCTATTAGTGCTTGGTCATCACCAAAGAGAAGTTAATTTCAGTTGTTTTTCTGAGGTTGCTATTAGTGCTTGGTCATCACCAAAGAGAAGTTAATTTCAGTTGTTTTTCTGAGGTTGCTATTAGTGCTTGGTCATCACCAAAGAGAAGTTCATTTCAGTTGTTTTTCTGAGGTTGCTATTAGTGCTTGGTCATCACCAAAGAGAAGTTCATTTCAGTTGTTTTTCTGAGGTTGCTATTAGTGCTTGGTCATCACCAAAGAGAAGTTCATTTCAGTTGTTTTTCTGAGGTTGCTATTAGTGCTTGGTCATCACCAAAGAGAAGTTCCTTTAAGTTGTTTTTCTGAGGTTGCTATTAGTGCTTGGTCATCACCAAAGAGAAGTTCCTTTAAGTTGTTTTTCTGAGGTTGCTATTAGTGCTTGGTCATCACCAAAGAGAAGTTCATTTCAGTTGTTTTTCTGAGGTTGCTATTAGTGCTTGGTCATCACCAAAGAGAAGTTCATTTCAGTTGTTTTTCTGAGGTTGCTATTAGTGCTTGGTCATCACCAAAGAGAAGTTCCTTTAAGTTGTTTTTCTGAGGTTGCTATTAGTGCTTGGTCATCACCAAAGAGAAGTTCCTTTAAGTTGTTTTTCTGAGGTTGCTATTAGTGCTTGGTCATCACCAAAGAGAAGTTCATTTCAGTTGTTTTTCTGAGGTTGCTATTAGTGCTTGGTCATCACCAAAGAGAAGTTCCTTTAAGTTGTTTTTCTGAGGTTGCTATTAGTGCTTGGTCATCACCAAAGAGAAGTTCCTTTAAGTGTTTCGTTGTTTCTATCACTTTTATGGTGGCATTTTTACATATTTTGTTTATAGTACTCATCCAGATCTGATATGACATTTTCCAGAATATTCTCCATTTGTTCTTACTGTACATTGGCTATTTACATAAAGGGTTTTACATAAATTAGATTATAACATGTTTTCCAAAATACAGCCACCTAGAAGAACAAGAGGGCACAGCTACAAATTTAACTAAAGAACGGTCCAGATTAGATATTAAATATTTTTTTTAGTCAGAGGGTGGTGAATGCTTGGAATGCATTTCCACATGAAATAGTGGAGGCAGGGACAATTAATGTATTCAAGAATAGATTGTATGCGCATAGCTTTTAGAGCAAGGAAAACTAAATGAAACTGGTTGTATACAGATTCTGCAGAGTCTTCTAAGCCAGTATAAAAAGGTTACGTTAAGTTATAAGTTAATCAAATGTTTACTTACACCATAATGTTCCAATGTTGTCCACAGTTGGTATCTAATCACTTGATCAAATGCCTTTTCTTTGTCCACGAAAGCAAAGTGTAATGTTTGATTGTACTCAATTATTTTCTCCGCTGAGTGCGAAGATTGCATCTGTACAGCCCTTGTTTTTCCTAAATCACATCTGTGCTTTGCTAAGCTATGTTTTGTGAAGTCTTTTTTTCCATAATTTTACAGAGTATCTATCCAGTATGGCTAAGTAACGATATTCCTCTATATTTTGTAGTCTTTATGCTCCCCTTTTTTCTCATGGGTGGATTATTGTTGTACACCTACACGTGTCTTCAGAATCTGACAAATTACTATCATTTTTTAAAATTCGAACTATCAGAACTATTACCACTCGCTAAATCATTATTTTCTAATACAATCCATGAATGAACAAGTGCTGATGCTTGCTTGGCTGAAAATCTTCGCTGGTTGTATGATCTAATGTTTACCAAAAACAGCTGACAGTTATTTTGATAGAACAAATTGACAAATTTATTCAAAAATTATGGACATGTGGTCTCAATAGAGGTACACAAGAAATAGTCAAATAGATTGGACGAAAATTCAGCAAATTTGTCTGAAACTTCGTATGAAAAGTGTGTTAAAGAGGCAATGGTTGTCTGGTTTTCTCATGGGGAGCATCGGATAATGGAAACCACTGACATGGTTTCTCGGGTTGAGTCTTGGATACTAGGAGTTAATGCACACTAGGTTATGCAGTCTGTGTAACTATGTTATACCTACATCTTTTGTTAATTTGATTAGTTTAGCTGGGATGTCATCTGGCCTGGGATGTCATCTGGCCTGGGATGTCATCTGGCCTGGGATGTCATCTGGCCTGGGATGTCATCTGGCCTGGGATGTCATCTGGCCTGGGATGTCATCTGGCCTGGGATGTCATCTGGCCTGGGATGTCATCTGGCCTGGGATGTCATCTGGCCCTATGACTTGTTTGATGATGTGGTTTTTGTCATTTTTTTATCTCTGATTCTGTCATATCTTCCAGTTCTAGCTCTGCAGTGATGTTGATATCTTGTGACATAAGAATTGGCTTGACTGCACTCTGGGCATACCCATAGGTGCTCATTCTTTCTCAGTAAATGGCTAAAGGTGTGGATACTGATGGCTTATGTAGTTCGATGGTTATACACACTCCAGCTCCATCCTCTCATGTGGCAGACTCGGCTTGACCTTTGTGTTATTTCCAAGTTTGCAGTCTGTGTATTCCAGTGTCATCGAGTCTGTGTTTTCCAGTGTCATCTTCCTACCATGCGACCATTGATAGCTTATTCTTTTCTATTTCCAACTGCAGAGGAATGTTTAATGTGCGCGACACTGCACACATGCGTCCGATCTCTACTACCAAGAGGTCCGGGGAAATACCAAGAAGGTTCACGGGTAAAAATTCCAGTCTCCGCCCTGATTTGAATCCGCTACTTTCAACAACCCAGGCCGACGTCTTACCTCGAGACCACTCACGATTTGGAATGTGACATGATGACTAATATTGTTAAAGAGGTCTCAGAAAGCTATCTCAGAGGGAGGTCGGTGGCTCCATCTCCATGAAGGTTATTGTCCAGTGCGCCCCTGTTTGTCTGTGATCGTTAACAGTTTCTATTGGTCATCACAAGTTGAGCCTACTCTGGCCTACCATGGCTATTATTCTTTACTCATTCCTAGCCACTTCTACTTCCTTTTAGATGTAAATGTGCTCAGATCAGTACCTCTTCTATCTGTACACATTGAAGCGAGGAGTAATTTGGGTTAGATAAGAGTATACTGAGCAAGATCCCACCGCCTCACATCTGACCAATGAAGTGCTGATCGATATTGGAGATCCATTACATCCGACCTTCAATGCAGAGATGACACTTGAACTAAATTGATCGACCCTATGTATTACACTTTTTTCAAGTATGCATCAGCATGTAAGAAGAGCCACTGTAACCTGCTACCAATGAAACATCAGGAGTGAGCTGAACTCAGAATGAGTAGCTTCAAACATCTGTATCATTTCTCTATTATTTAGCTGTTTTCATTTGTTGTTCTTTGTTGGTGATGAAGACATTTTGGTGGTAATGTAGGCTATGTTTTGTTTATCTCTACTCCCGATAAACCTCTTGACCTCGACATAAGTTATACATTTATTTTGTCTAATATTTACTAACTTCAAATTCTAAATGCCATATAGTTGGTTTTATTTATTCAATTTCCCTCTTTACCACAGAACACCAAAAAGAGTGCTCAATAGAACAGGAAATTACATCTTAAAGGTAAGCAATAAATGGTGTAGTGTGCACTGAATTAGACTTTATATCCAGGGGGTCAGAAGCTTTCAGTTTATTCCTTACGTCAACAGGCAACCCTGTAAACAGACTGCTTTAGTGTAGTCTGACAAAGAGAATAGGAATCAGTGGGAAGGCAAAATAGGTATCCGAAAATGCAGCTAAAGATGAATGTGTCGAACCAAAAGGAGCAAATATCACTGTAAACAATATCGCAGTTGAACAGTAAACTAGCGGAAAAAACCACATTCTGTTCTTTTTCGGACTACATCCTGCTACTTGCAAAGCCTGTTCAGGGCTTGGTGGCGGGAGACTGAGAACGAACAAAGAAGTTGATGCCAGGATTAATCAAGGTCATATTTGTTTTCAATTCTCGTCGCCAAATATGGAAATCAATGGCAATTCTCCTTGGAGAATAAGATGAGGCTGTTAAGTTGGTTGTTATATCGCTCGGAAACATGGCATGTCATTAAGAGTGTCAAATCCATACTCCAAGACCCTCATTAACCTTACGCACTCCACATTATTTTTGAAAAATATTTGACCTAATTAATTTTCTTAATTAGTCGCTGTGGTAGTCGTCTTTCAAAATTTGTAACTTTTATGTTTGTTTGTCAATAAATATGATTTTCTGGTGTGTAGATACACAATAGCATAACGAACATGTGGGTGTTATTGTTTTTGTTGTATGTTTGTTAGTTTTTGAGATTTAAAAAGATGAAGTTGAAAATTTATGAAAATCTCGGGAAAAATTTGGACTCGACCACTAGGCCTAGTCGCTTCGATAGAAAACCATGGAAACCACAACAACGTATCGATACTGTGTTTACAATATCGCCACAACTGTTAGTTTCCAATTCAAACGTAGTTCTTTCATTTAAACAAACAAAATAAACAGATCTACGCGATAAAAATCTTTCTCAACAACCTACTTCCCCTTTCGCAAAAAGTCGGCTTGCTCAAAACGGCATATACAAAATTAAAACTGTTCAAAAGCCATTTGTAATCGAACACACGATACTTTAACCGGCAAAATATCGTGTATATATGGAGGGCGTAGTCAGCAGTAAAAAATGGCTGTCAGGAGTGACTCCGTTCAAAAAAAAAAAAAATTTTTCCGCACACCGTTTTTGTAGGCCTAGCTGGTTCAAAGAGAACGGACAAGGGCGTGCTACAGGTTAATAAGTGTCATGGTCACATACCTCAATAAGGGAGGAGATTATGGATGGATAGGACAGACAAAAAAGACGCCGGACAGTATAACCAAACATGCACTGATTGGAACATACAGGCTAAGAGATGAGTAAGGAGGACATGAACCACCTGGTGACAAACAGTCGAGGAGGAAATCGACTCAATCGCCACCTCTTGGGCAAAACTCAAAAAGAAGGCACAGAATAGGAACAGATGGAGAGCATTTATTGCAGCCCTATATTTAGTTTAGTTTAGTCAAAAAATCGTCATTGTACGCAGTTTAACCCATAAGTGCTCTGTTCTTCTCCATATTTTTTGAGAATCTCAGCACAAGGCAAGAACTCCGCAGGACCAGCAATAGATTGGATAGATTTTTAACATAAATTTTGAATTTTGCCCGGGCAGCGGCCGTTAAGCCTACTCTTTTTTATTTTCAACTGCTGAGGTGTTTCTCACATGCACACGGGTGTTCGTTCTCTACTAATCGGATATCCGGGTAAATACCATAAAATCCAAGTGAAAAAATTCTGGTCTCCACCGTGATTTGAACCCACGACCTCCAGCACCCGAGGCTTGAGACCACCCAGTCCCTATGTTTCACAGGGAACCAAACAGTGACGACGATTATTGATAATTTTTGTTTCCTATGTTTAGGTGTCCAATCCTTATTCAGGACATGGTTTTTTTTTTAACTCTCTTTCAGCTGAGTCCTTTCATCACTGAAGTTCCCCTGTGCAACATCTTCACCCCCAAGGAAGTGTTCAATGACCTGTCTGTTCACTATTTCCTGAGGTCCCAGCTCATGGCGGCTCATCAATGTCTGGGAGAGAACTTGGAAGAGCCTGTATATGCTCATGATGATGCTGAATTTATAGGTAATTAAAAATTGATTAAAGGTTAACAAGCACAACTGATGAGTTGGTAAACATATTGTCTATGTTGATCTTGGAGCATCTGAGCTGCAGAGTGGTCAGCCCTAGCAATTAGTACCTGGAACGCTGCTAGAAGCATGTCACTTACAGTGTTTGACAAGTTTCATCTGGTGGAGTGCCTTGTCACAAACTGCGCCTCTCTCAGCTAGTGAGCGAGACCACATTTTGTGGTATCGCCGCAGCACGTGTCTACTCCGCCGAGTATAATCAACTCGGCATATCACTGCACTGAGTGTGCCCACCTTGGCACTCAACTTCAAGAAATGTGTCACTTGCCCATATGAGAAGCTGAAACCTGGCGGCTATGAGACTTCTCTCAGAACCCCTTAAGTTGGTGAAGATGGTAAGACCTGTCAGGAACTCGTCAGAATTGTTTTAGCTCGGCACTCAACATTGCACATCATGGAATGCATCACGCTCCCCTCTGTGGCCAGGCAACAGCCAGGTAGGTTTCTTGTGTTCAGAAGTAAAGCCACAGATTCCCCCAGCACTATTAATTAACCTTAATGTTTTTCTCAGACCGCAATGGCTCCCGGGTCGACCCAGCCTTAAATGGGTACCGGTTCAGTCCGGGATGTAAAAGCGGCGAGGGAGAGGAGATGGCTATATATATTTTGTTATGGTAGTTGACTCTCAAAGCTTGTAACTTTTCTGTTTGTTGGTCAATAAATATGATTTTTTTGTGTGTAAAGACACAATTGAATAAAGAACTTGTTGGTGTTATGGTTTTTGTTGTGTTTGTTAGTTTCTGAGATACAAAAAGATGGTGAAAATTAATAGAAAACCCCCCAAAAATTAGGACTCTACCGCTTAGGCCTAGTCGCTCTGATAAAAATCCACGAAAACCACAACGTATCGATACTGTGTTTATAATGTCGACACAACTGTTAGTTTCCAATTCAAACGTAGCTATTACATCTAAACAAACAAAATAAACAGATCTACTTGATAAAAATCTTTCCCGACAACCTACTTCACCTTTCGCAAAAAGTTGGCCTGCTCCAATCGGCGTAATAATAAGAAAAATTATTCAAAATCCATTTCTCTCCCCCCCCCCCCCCCCCCCCCCCCCATTTTTTTGGATCCAAGTTTTCATTTGTAGGTCAAGTGTGTCAACTGTCAATTCACGCTAGCGTGACAAAGGTTAATCTAGAATTCCCCAAAGAGCTGATCACTCAGGGGAGCTGATTGTGGAGAAGAAGAAGAAGCTATTGGTTCCATATCACAAATGATGATGGTGACAGCATCAGTATAGCAATTTTTTGTGTGCAATCCTCTATGGCCTGACACTGTGGCGTACACTTTAGTTAGATTTATTTAAGGAAAATTTACGTTAAGAACCTCACTCTCTCGCCCTGAGCTACCTTGGTCCAGTGGCGAGACATGTAACTCGAGACGAATAGAAATAGCCCAGAATGCAGATTTATTTCCCCCCGGGTTTACACAGCTTATTGTTGTTGTTCCTAATGCCCCTCATACTTGAGTTAGGTACAATGGGGATCACGATGCTGATCCCCACCTCATCTGCATGGTTCCAATTTAGAACTACTTGAAGGTGATGTGACGTCTTGATCAGTTATTTCACCTGACGCTGACTAACATAGTCTGATCAGTATGTTTCACCTGACTAACAGTCTGATCAGTATGTTTCACCTGACGCTAACTAACATAGTCTGATCAGTATGTTTCACCTGACTAACAGTCTGATCAGTATGTTTCACCTGACGCTAACTAACATAGTCTGATCAGTATGTTTCACCTGATGCTGACTAACATAGTCTGATCAGTATATTTCACCTGATTGAACGTTAGTCTCCTCTCCCCCACATGACTTGGGTAGGAATTCAATTAATTTCCTAATGTTTTTGCCTGACCAGCTGCTAATAGCCTGCTCTTTTGATTTTCAACTGCCAGTGTTCTTTTACACACAAAGTGTGTATACAGGAACTCTGGTTTTATTTTATATTTCTGATAGGACTAAATCCACAGTTTCACCTTCTTTGACATCAGGTGTCACTTGAAGTTTGCAGGAGTTGTTTTTTCATTTGTTCATTTCTTGAGAGACAAAGGTCTTAGATTTGCGCTATAGTGACCCACAATCTCTTCCTGCATAGAGCTTGTCCAGAAATTGTACTGGTGATGTCAGTATATCTAAGAAACGCTGTGGTCAGCCTGATGTTATTGGTTTCTGTATAGAAGTTGTCCATGAATGGTACTGGTGATTACCTTTTGTGCTAGCATTCTTGTGCCAAAGCCCTTCCCCATCTCCACGTGGTGATCCTGGATAACAGGCTGCAACAGGGCAGACTGGCTACGGAGAAGTTATGAAAGAGGGAAGGCTAACCCGGTAATAAATGTCATGCTGAATTCAGATGTGTTGGACCGAAAAGTGCAAATATCGCAATCAAGCTGTAAACTATGACACAACTCATTCTGTTCTCTAGACTACATCCTGCTACGTGTAAAGTCCTTTTCAGGGCTTGGTAGCATGTGTTTGTGAATAAACAACGAAGAACAAGATCAGTTTTACTTACAGGTAGCTCAAACCTGTGAAAATTTAATTACAATTTAACAAAATTATATATGTAGATTAACAAAGTCTGATATTCTTTCAATTTCGTTTGTCCAAAATGGAACTTTTCAGCATTCTCTATGGAAAATAAGGTTAGGCTGTTACTCATTACATTCCCTCTGAATGAATTTGTATATTACCGTCTGAGGCGAATGTAACAACTATAATGTCAAATTGATTTTTTTAAAAATTAATGATCTCGTTCTAGGCTGTGAATGTAACAACTATAATGTCAAATTGATTTTTAAAAAAAATTAATGATCTCGTTCAAGGCTGAGCTCATTTTGACTAGTCAGTCCTGCCATAACTCTGTATGTCAAATAGTATTTTTTTTCTATTCTTATGCTAATATCAATCAAATTAAACTAAAATTACTATCTTAACACATAATTATAAACTATTTGTGACATGAAGTATTCATAATAGAAATATGCGTACTTCCTTGTTATCCCCCACACCGCGAATATAAAGCTATTAAAAACACAAAACAACGAAACGAAACAAGGTGTGTAAAAAAAATTAATTTTAGGTTGTTAATAAGCGCCGTTTTGAATCCATTTCTTCTAAATTTTCAAAATATAATTTTTGGATTTACCTAGAACTGAGTCTTGGCTTGGCTTTGTTTGTTTTCAATCTCCCGCCACCAAACCCTAAATAGCAGAATGTAGTCCAGAGAACAGAATGTGCTGTGTCGTAGTTTACAGCTCAACTACGATGTTTGCAGTTTTCGGTCCAACATGTCCGACTTCAGCAACCATTTTTGGAGTACCAGGTTAGCATTCCCTCTTTGATCCCTTCTCCTTAGCCAGTCTGCTCTGTTGCAGTCTGTTATCCAGGATCACCACGTGGAGGTGTAGAATTGTCTGGGTCATTGACCGATGCAGGTCGTGCGCTGCTCAGCATCTAAATTCAGAACTGCGTCTGATGCTGTACTTATGTTACAGGATAAAGACATTATACCGATGACCAAAGAATGTTTAAAAGGCCATCAGATGATTGTGCACTGCGGTGCAAGAATATTTTGGAGGTGTAGTAAAAATTAATGCAAGTTTCAGATTGGTGTAAGAACGTCCAATTGTTTTGTTTGTCCAACTTTCGATTGCCTTTTGTAACGATATTACTTTTCATATATTCTTGGTCATATAAATATTCCTCTTATAAATGGTGCAAACATGAATTGGATGTGAGCCCGAGTTGTGTTACTGACTGGAACAACTACATGAGAGAGTTATGTGCGTTTTCGCTAGCCAATACAGAGATACGTAACAAAATTGGAGGAGAGGGAATGGTGGTGGAGATTGACGAAAGCCTATTTACTCCTTAAAAGAGTGACAACGGATGTGTGTTGCCATAGCAATGGATTTCAGTGGGATGTGCCGTGGTTAAGATACCCGATCGCTCTTCTGCAACCTTACTGAAAGAAATCCTAGAAAACATTGCTGAAAGTTCAGTAATATATTCCGATAGTTAGCATGAATACATTAATAATAACATCGAAGCAGCTGGATTTGAACATTGTAAAGTAAACTATCGTTATAATTTTGTTGACCCACATAGTGGTGTTCACACACAGAATACCCAATGTCTTTGGGGATCAATGAAATGGAGAAACAAGAAACACTGAGGTACTAAACAGACATTTTATGGACAGTTATCTAGCAGAATTCAAGGCTACTTGAAGGAAGCGACCTATTTGATTATATTATGGAAACCATCGCCAATTTCAGACCCATTTGATTGTATTTTGAGGTGTGTTCAAATGAAACCGGACAAACTGCAACAAGTGAACATACATACAATACACATGATGTCACTTCAGGTGTAAACAGCACATACCAACCCCCAAGTTTGCAAAATTTAATTATCCTACAACTCATAGTTTCCTTAGGAGACTTGAAAACATGGCAGGTGTAATACGGAATCCGTCCAGAGTGCCTGCATTCTGCGATGAATGTCAACTGGTCGACATTCTTCAGCTGTTAGAAACCAAATCACCACTCGCTAATCAACTCTGGACGAAATGTAGGCAGTGCATGGTAACAAAAGTGTGTCGAAGACAACAGTGAAGAACTGGAGAACGATGTTTAAAGGACGCGAGTTAATGAAATATCTTCCGAGACCAGGTCAGACGCATATTGTTGCATTAGAAGATGCCATCGCCAAAATTGATGCAGCAATTCGGGTGGACCGTCGCCGGAGCTTACGTTCAACACACTTTTGTCACCATACACTTCCTGCATTCTGCGGTAAAAGTCAATTGGTCGACGTCCTTAGCTGTTAGAAACCGAATCACTGCACGCTGATCAACTCTGGACGGATTCCATATCACAACCGCCATGCTTTCAACGGTCTGCTGAGGAAACTGAGTAGGAGTATAATTAAATTTTGCAAACTCGATGGTTGGCATGTGCTGGTGACATCATCATGCGCATCGTACATATGTTCACTTGGTGCAGTTCAGTCCGATTTCATTTGAACACACCTCGTAGTAGTTAACTGATGTAGTCCCTACCACATTCCTCACTGTGCTGTTGTGAATTTTGTTCAAAATTGTGTGTCCTGTTGCACTATGTACACAACGATTTCACAGGTGCTCGATCTTGAAATAAAGTAAAATTTGTGTACACTGTCAACAAAGTCAATGTGTTGGCTCATCAAATTGTCTTTAAAAAATCCGCAAGACAATGTACTAACTCCATGTAATGAATTAATTAAAAAGTTAAGAATGTTTTACTTTGTTTAAAGCATTTGTAATTACAATCTCCCCAGGAAAAGAGACATAGGCAGACACTAAGAGGAAGAATCAATACATCTGTCTGTGCTTAGAGCAGTTTTGACTTACAGATGAAAGTCATTGTCTAGGACTAGGATAAACCTATAGCAGACACTGCTGTCAGGGATGATGTGTTGGAGACACTAGGCACCAGCAATCTGATCAACGAGATGAAGATTGATCCTATAATCCCATAAGTGAAAAATGTACATCCATACACTTCTACAAAATGCCAGGTAAAATGGACAGGGCATGTTGTTTGCAGGTCCGATATGTGCCTTCCGAAGTAGATGCTTTACAGTGAGTTTGGAATAAATACGTATCTGGGTACAGAAGAAATGTTACAAAGATTCTGAAATTTCAACATTGAAGTCACTTTTTGGAGCTGCTTTGCACAAAACTGTCTCATTCAGTGCATGAACATCACACAAGGGGGCTCAATTCATAGAGCAAAATATCACAGCTGGGGCTTGGAGTAAATGAACTGCCAGAAAGAACAGAATGTGCGACAGCCCCCACAGGTGTGTCACACAGTTGGTAGAGCCTGTCATGCCATGAAAGGACTTGACAGTCATGTGAGATCTCATCCAGCTACAATCATGTGAGATCTAATCCAGCTACAATCATGTGAGATCTCATCCAGCTACAATCATGTGAGATCTCATCCAGCTACAGTCATGTGAGATCTCATCCAGCTACAATCATGTGAGATCTCATCCAGCTACAGTCATGTGAGATCTCATCCAGCTATAATCATGTGAGATCTCATCCAGCTACAATCATGTGAGATCTCATCCAGCTACAATCATGTGAGATCTCATCCAGCTACAGTCATGTGAGATCTCATCCAGCTATAATCATGTGAGATCTCATCCAGCTACAATCATGTGAGATCTCATCCAGCTACAATCATGTGAGATCTCATCCAGCAGCCCAAGTCTAATGCTGTCAGCATCTTCACTTGCAGCGGGCAACTATTAAGGAATCCCTATACTGGTGAGCTTACTGAGCAACCTTGCCCTGCACTACAGCCATGAGAACCTTGGTCCACATTCTCAAATGCATCTCTGAATGTAAGAAGAGCCACTGTAACCTACCACCAAACAAACATCAAGAGTTGAATTAACTCAGTACAGGTGGCTTCCACAACAACAGTTGGGTTGGCTGGAGCCTGCCAATAATATGAATTGAGCCCAGTACATTTACAATAGAGAATGATCACTTCATCAGTTTGCAACTTAGACACTCCATCAAGGACTAAACTACAAAAATCCACCAAACCTCGAAAACAAGGTTTCTGTTCTTTTTTTCTGTCGCTTGAAAAATGATTTATTCAATCTTTTATTTCTATATCATATAAGGAGGAGCGCGTGGCCGAATGGTTTCGAGTCCTGCCTGCCGACAAGGAGGGCAGCGGTTTGAATCCCCGGTATGGCATATGTTGTTTTTCTGTTGGGGGTGAAATAACCAAACATAGTCAGCACACGACGTGGCGGTCTGTAGTCCTCAGCCTTCAAAACCCCTCGACTACCCCAGCAATGGGAAAAATGTTGTATGACAGGTTTATTGTTTAATGAACACTAACTTTGGTCTTACAGTCAACAAAGAAAACAAGTAATATTTCTACCTGCTCCTGGGAAGCATTGCATTGAGCCAAACATCACTGTACAGGGACAATAGTTACAAGAAGTTTGTAGCTTTACTTACCTTGGTAATACCTTCACCAGAGAAGTGAATGCAGACTCTGAGATCCACAACAAGATTGTCAAGGCATGTGCTGCTTTTTGAAGAGTACAAATTAATATTTGGGACTGAAAAGGAATCCGTGTTGCCACCGAGATTAAGGTCTATCGTGCTGTGGTGCTAACCACCCTTCTAATCACCTGTGAAACATGGACAGTCTATAGTAGACATGTCAAGAAATTCCAACTATTTCCAAATGAGCTGTCTCCAGTGGATGCTCAGGATCAGCTGCCAGGATAAATGACCCAACTCTGAAGTTCTGAACAAGGCGAGGCTCTTGTGCATCCGTATGCTGCAATGGGCCTAACTCCTTCTTCTGCGTTCGTTCTCAATCTACCGCTACCAAGCCCTGAACAGGGTTTCACAAGTAGCAGAATGTAGTACGGAGAACGGAATGCATTGTGTCGCTAGTTTACCGCTTGAATGCGATATTTACACCTTTCGGTCCAACACATCCGTCTTTGGCGGCACCCAACTCCAATAGATGGTATGTTGTTTGTATTCTTGATAACGCCTCCATAAGCATTTATTGTATGGTTATCTCAGAACAGACACTCACTCATCGGGTGAATAGATGAAATGAACAGTTTCCTCATTGATGTTACATCCTGGCTGCTGGTTTGCTCTGAACCGCCTCAGCCTGGATCACTGCCATCACATGTGGTATTTGTATCACCGAGCAGAGAATCATCACTGTGATGCAAAAAGCGAGCTGTGCAAAAATAAAGATTGCTAAACAACCAAATTACTGATGCTGTCCAAGTGTGCCCCCATCTGCAGTAAAGTTTGTCGCACTAAGATTAGACAGTCATATACAGTAACATCTGACTGCACATATCTTACACGGTCATATCTTCACTTATGATAGGCAACAATTATAATTGAGTATTAGTTCTAGATCTTTGAAACTTAGAAGGCTACTTCACACTGACTGGTATTGCAACACCATGATTTGGCGAGTCTTCTACTCAAAAGGGTTTAAAATAGAAAAATAAATTAAAAGCAGATCATCCAGACTTCCTAATACAGAGGTTTACCAGGAATAAATACAGGAACAAGTGGGGAGTAGAACATTCAGGATACATGATACAAGTGTGAAGTAGAACATCCAGGATACATGATACAAGTGTGAAGTAGAACATCCAGGATACATGATATTTTCTATGCATTAATAAATACCAATTTTATCTAACAAATCATGTTTTTTATTTCATTATTTGTGTTTCAAATTGAGAGTGTGGGAGAGATTCATTTTCTCATTATGCAGAGATATAAGTAATATCAGACACTCTGTTTTCTATCATTTCAAAGTACAAGAACAAACAATACATCCAACAAGCCTGTTCATGTTCACAGACTCCATATCCAATCACCAGGCCCATGAAAGGCCCTGGATCTTAGTATACAAGAAAAACCAAACAAATATTCCTAAATCTATAATGGTTAATCAATCAATCATTGAAGCCCATCGCTCCTCACAGTGCAAAGGTCATTGACAACATCCCGCCACCATACACGATCCTGGACTGTTCTGTCTGTCTCTCCAGCTGTGATCATTTAATCTTAGTTCTTTCTCACATTCTCTTCTCTGTGTATTTTTGGGTCTACCTCTCATTCTCATCCCTTGAGGATTCCATGTAAGATCCTGTCTGGCTATGATGGACGGTGCCTTCCATGGCACATGTCCTATCCAGCCCCATTTTCTTGGCTTATTTATTTTGTTCCAGTGGCCATTGTTGTGTCCTTTCCAATAGGTCATCATTCCTCACCATCTCATGCTACTTTGTGTTCATTTTCCTTCTTAGGCATGTGGAGTCTTTGTTGTATGGTCTTGGGTTGTTCTCTACGTCTCCACTCCATACAACAACACCGATTTGACACTGGTGTTGAATATTCTAACGGGATCAAGATGCTGAGCAGCATGAGCTGCATTGAAAGCATGATGCTAGCGTCAGGGCCAGCGAACCATAACTGCCAAGACCCTTCTACACCTCCACGTGGTGATCCTGGATAACAGGCTGCAGCAGGGCAGACTGGCGAAGGAGAAGGGATCAAAGAGGGAATGCTAACCCAGTACTAAAGAAATGCTTGCTGAAGTCGGAGTGTTGGACCGAAAGGTGCAAATATCGCAGCCAAGCTGTAAACTATATACATAACCTTTCCTGCAGACTGCTGCGTGCGAAACTTAACGTTTCGGTGAGGGGGGATGGCGCTATTCCTTGCTCACTCTCTTCATTTCATGCCAAACATGCTCTTACATCAAATCCTCAAGGAAAGAGAGGGAGAGGTAGACCAAAACATACATGGAGAAGAGAAGGAACTAAGATTAAATGATTACTCCTGGAGAAAGAGCAGCCTAGGACTATGTATGCAGGCGGGATGTTGTCAATGGCCTAAACACCAAGAGGAGTGACAAGTTCTGATTGATTGATTGATTGATTGACGCAATGTGAAATTTATTTTACTTTCATATCGTTTCTTTAAGTCTGGCACTGTAGTACAATTAAGAAACTATATGTATTTTTCTATGTGCCTGTGGCGGCGAATATAAACTTTTAATTACTACATTTTGTAATTTCTAATAATGATATACTTTCATATTTTAAAGTCACCAAGTGTTATTGGGGTCCAAAAGGGGAGTAAAGAATAGTAAGACTGTAACATGACATGTTTTTTGTAAGAGTCAACTAAGGAGGATGTGACATTGGGATGATATACATATAGACATGTTAATGTTCAATAACTTGGCATGTATTTGTTGAAGACCTATGCTACACAAGAAGCTAGAAAGATTTTTATTGATTGAACTTCAGACCAACTGTATGATGCATGATGAGAGAAGTGCCCTATAGCAGCCTTCTACAAAACTAAAGACTGGTTTTGATGATGCCTTGCATCGACATCATTCTTTTTATAAATCCATTGTCAGCCCTTGAAGCTTGAGAACATGTTAGGCAGCTTAGTTCTTTATTTAACTATTGATGTTGTTTGTGAATACCCACAGTGAGTAGGTTACTCTTTTGTGCACCATGACAAGGACATTAAGTGGCGGGTTGTAGTAGCTTTCCTCACATCCCGAGCATACTGATGAAGGTGGACTGAGGTCCTCTATGCGGTTGTGCTATGCTTAGCTTCAACTGCATGTCACTCACTACTAATGGGGATCACGTCGATCCCTCACTTCATTAGCCAGGTTGCCATTTAAACAGACCGTTTCCAGGGAGGGGTTACTAGGAAGCTGAGGTGAAGGTCTTGGCCAGTATGTTTTTTCTGACTCTGACTAACAGGTCTGATCAGTATATTTTGCCTGACCAGACGTCAGTCTTTCTCCCCAACAATTGATATCAACTATTGTTTCACTTCCCATGGCATCAGAACACTTTATACAGTCACTAAGTAAACCCTCACATGAAGTAGATGAATTTTAAAATACAGGAGCAAGACAAAAAATAAAATAAACAGCAATGGCTTTCCCAAAAAACAGACACTAATGAGAACAACAAAACAACATCCCGTACAGATGTACCATAGAAAAAACTGGGAGAGTGGTCTACAGAAACAATTAATTTAGTCGCTCCTTTTCTACCCATGGGGTGTAGAGTGTTTTTGTATAAACTTGCAGTCAAGTGTGCAGACAAAAAGGTGATTGGTTTGTTTTGTCTTTACATTATGTAGGCCACTAATGTGAAGGCTTTTTATTACTGTTAGAATGTTTGTCGAACAGCGGTTAACAGCCTGCTCTTTTTTGTTTTCAAATGCCGAGGTTTTTTTTACAACACATACACAAGAAATCCGAGTTTTACCGCATATCTCCGATAGGAGAACAGGGGATACTTGAAACTTGTGGGATTCGAACCACCAATGATTTACTTTCGTTCTTTCATTTCTTGAATGCCTCAGCTATAGTGACTCCCAAATTAATAATCACCTGAACATAATCCAAACATTATTCACAATAGTTCACACATGGAACTTGATGATGGTGTGGTATTTGACCCTAACACCTTCTTTGTTTAGTGATGTACCAATGGACATCAATGATTATAAATCTCAGCAATTTCATAAAAACCGCCGCTGTTTGTATAAAATCAAACTTACTATACACATTAGTTCCTGTTTGATTCTTTCTGTCAGAAATGGAAGCTGTGAGTGAATTGCATGCTTAGTCTGGAAATAGTCAGTAGAGGAACATGTCAACAAACAAAATATAGAATAATCACTATGGCATGTTAAAGACAATTGGTTGTAACACCAAAACACTTGATTCATTTACAACAAATAACGGGACCAAGCCTTTGATACAGTCAGTCTGATCTGACTATCTGATTTGACAGACTGTTGCTACTTGCAAGTTCTTTACAAGATTGGAGGTGATCATAAGCCACTTCTTGCAACCATAAAAGCACAACAAAAAGCATGCACCAAACATAAAATGTGCTGGAACTTCCGTGAAGCAAACTAGGTTTTTCCAAGAAATATCAAATCATCTTCTCACAGACATAACCAAAAGTGATAAAACAATCAATGGAGATATTACAAAAGCAATCAAGCAGGAAAACTTACAAAACAAAACAGGAACCATTTGAGCTACCTGATGAACTAAGATAAATCTGCACAAGCCAAAATCTCCACATTTGAAGTAGACGTTAACAAGTAAAAACTCCAACCAGCCCTGAAGAAACTCACGCCTAGAAAGGCCCCAGGGCCAGGCAAGGTTCATAATGAAATGCTACTTCACCTTGCAGACTCAAAGAAATGAAACTTCTCAAATTGATCAGATTGACATGGAGAAAGAAAAAGTGTCCAAAAGCATATAGGAATGCACATTTACAAGCAGTGCCAATATTGGAAAACAAAACAATTCCACATGAACCTTAACAATTTTTGAAACTTTACGCCTCAAAGAAGTCACAGCTAAGAACAGGATACACAGACCACCATGAATGAGTTTTCAGCTGCAAGCTTTAGGTTTAGTCCCACCGTCAACATAAAGAAAACAGAGCTAATGTTTCCACCTTCTCCTGAGAAGCAATACCACAAACCAAATATCACTGTACAGGGCCAACACTTTCAAGCAGTTGGCAGCTTTACCTATCTTGGCAGTATCCTCACCAGAGAAGCAAATATAAATTCTGAGATCCACAACAGTATTGCCATGGCATGCAGTGCTTTTGGAAGGCTAGGAGCGAATACATGGAACTGGCAGGGTATTAGTGTTGCAACCAAAATCAAGTTCTATCATGCTGTGGTATCCTATACGCATGCAAAACATGGACAGTCTATAGTAGACATACCAGGAAACTCAATCATTTTCAACTGAGCTGTCTCCACAGGCCGGTAAGTATTAATAGAGTACCCAACTCTAAAACTGTCGAGCATCCATATGCTGCTGCAAAGAATCTACATCAGATGTACTGGGCATGTTGCATGCATGTCCAATGAGTGCTTTCCTGAGCAGCTGTTGTATGGTGAGCTCAGGATAGGCAAGCACTCGTATGAAAAATTATTTCTTTTTAATGTCAGGTTGTGACTTGCGATGTACTTGGATTTAAGCGAGGAAGAGTTTTGCTGCTCATCAACCTCACTCTCTCATCCTGAGCTGAGTCCAGCAAAAAGATAAAGTTCAAGAGGACTGGAGATATTACACAATGCAGTGAATAACATAAGCATTCTAGTGTCTCGTCACACTCTATACATTCCACACTTCGTAGCTTGCAGTTACCTTCCTATCCATTGAACCAGCTAATAGTTTCAGAGTAAAGTCTTCACATGCTTAGTGAGACAAGTCCTAGTTCACTAGGGATGAGTGCCCCCAACTGCTTTAGGCTATTAGTCGAATTAGTGTACTGGGGTGTTGCCACTGGGCATGATACAGCTACCTGGAGCCATATGTTGAGAGCTGGACGGCAGGTGGAGACCAAGGGTTAGTAAACCTCTTTTATGCTCTTCCCACCCGAGGTATGCTCTTCCCACCCGAGGTATGCTCTTCCCACCAGAGGTATGCTCTTCCCACTCGAGGTATGCTCTTCCCACCGGAAGGTACTGCCCATCCCTATCACCTCACACATCCCATTTACAAATGATAATCTTGTCTTGACACACACTTACCTCATTATCTGGCTCCTCCTTTATTCCAGCAACTAAATGTGAGATACTAGTATCCCTTGCAGACTGGAGACAAGAAAGAGTGAGAAAACACATCAGAACAAAAGATGACACTGACATAAAAATGACATGGTGTAATTGCATCCTCTCCCTCATTTCCTATGTAGATAATCATTTTTCCAGATGTCAGCCTCCTTTTTACTGGTTGGGTCTATCTTGTCTCGCACAGACCCAATGCTGCCAGCTTGTAGTTTCTGAGACCCATTTCATGTCTGATACAGAGTTCTAACATTATTCTATGTAAGTCTCGCTAAGGGAATTGACGGAAGGGCACCACCAGGTGTGGAACCTGCGGCTTAATTTGACTGAACACGCCAATACTGTAGAACAACTGACAAATCGAGAGCACTGCCGTTTGGGTCTAATAATGAACGTACGCTGGTATTAGACTCACGGATGACAAGTCAGCTCTCAAACACTCAAATGAAAGAACGCTACGGAAATCGTGTTTAACTCCGCAGAAACCGCAGATTTCAAATACCTGGTCATTGACAAACAAAAGCCCTCAATAAATTCGTCTGACCAAATAGTGAACGGGTGCTGGAAATAGATCATCTGAAGACAGGTCAGTTTTACCCTACAAATGACAGGGCGTTGCTACGGAAAACCAGCTCAAATCGAGAGGAGCCGCAGACACTTTGGTTCACGTACCAGGCTGATAAGCCAAGGGCGCGAGGCTACCAAGTGGGGGATTACGGCCGAACCCTTGTAAGCCGCAATCCCGCCCAAAATCTCCGCACCACTGCAATGGGAGGCTCCTACATGCTCGGGACCTGGGGCTTGCGCCCCAGCCCTATCAGGTAGAGCCACAGTAAGAGGTCCTTGCCGCCCGCCAATCAAAGCGGGCGGACAACTACTTGATACTCACCCTATACGGCGATGGGGTGCGAAAAACACCAACCAAAGACTTAGAACCTGGTCGGGGTGTCGAA
This sequence comes from Ariolimax columbianus, assembly GCA_036924085.1. NCBI lineage: Eukaryota > Metazoa > Mollusca > Gastropoda > Stylommatophora > Arionidae > Ariolimax > Ariolimax columbianus. The sequence continues at coordinate 50,415,421 of JAVGWX010000012.1, forward strand.
AACAGTAGAGCAGCCACCTCACTGTGAACTGTCAAGACTCAACCACTGACCATGAGAGTTGTCCGCACACCAGGCGATCAACATCTCTGTGACATTACCAGGCTTGTCCTCTGGCTGAATGCACTCCGGCTACGATATCTACCTCTGTACGTTATCAGCCATAACTATCATGCTGGACGCAGAAGAGATGCAGACCAGCGGACATTGCACACCTGCCCCACTGTGTCAACAACCCAGGTGGCGGGGAATGCTAGGCGTACCATCCCTGCATAGAAGCCAAGAAAATAAAGGGAAAAAGAGATACCCCACTCACATGCAAATGCTACGTTTCTGGCAGGACGTGACGATCCTGGGATACAGACACACTGGACTGCCTCTCTTCCGGGTAAACCAGTCCATCTCATATATCATCACATATCATCATTGCACCCTATAGACACGAGTAGTGAAGACTCGATAGTCTGGTAAGACAACTTCCATAAGAGAGAAAACTCTGATCGTAAACAACTGCTGCCTTGCAGATAGGCTGGGGACAGCCAAAGGCTAAGGAGGGCATCCCTACAGAAACGCCTGTTGAAATCGGATGCACGGGGCCGCAAGCCTAACAAAACAGTGCAACGTAAATCACAGTATGATGGCAGTACAACCTATTAGAAAAACGTATGGCGCTCATCCTGAGGAGTCCCGCCAGGCAGCGATAGCGCCGGGCCCCACGCCTCGAAGGGGCCCACCCTTGACTACTGGTGGTCACCCACCCATGTGTCGTGGAGTCAAGGCACATGGCTATGGGGCAACGTCTATTGGCCAAAACCTCAAGACCCTCAAGATACTACAGTGGAATGCGGAGGGAGTCATTAACAAAAAACTTTCCCTAACACACCACCTGCATGAAGGTAAGATTGACGTGGCATGTATCCAGGAAACGCACCTCAACAATAACCATAAATTCTCAATCAGAGGATACCAGACCTTCCGTCTAGATAGAGAAGGCCACAAAGGAGGGGTCCTGATACTGACCAGAAACAGCATACCGAGTAGCGCGGTACCTGTCAATCACACCGGACAAGCAGAAATTGTAGGAGTTGACATAATGGCTCAAGAGACGAAGCTCCGCATTTTCAATCTGTACGGACCACCAAACAGAGACCTATCGCTCTCGAGTATGGAGGTCAGAGACTCCAACTGCATAGTAGTTGGAGATTTCAACAGCCACTCGGAGAGATGGGGATACTCTGACACAGACAGCAGAGGTGACGAAGTGGAAGATTGGGAGATAGATGCAAATCTCTCCCTAATCAATAGGCCGGAGGATAGCCCTAGCTTCTACTCAAGAACATGGCATACCACCTCGACTCCAGATTTGGCCTTCTCCACACAGGACATACACTATAAAATAGACCGCCAGGTGCTAAACCAACTGGCAGGTAGCGACCACAGGCCGATCAGGCTAACCATTGACATGGAAGTAGGCCCACAGGAAACAAAACCGCTCCCACGTTGGAATTACAAACGAGCCGACTGGGACAGATTTGCAATCCTGACAGATGGGCTGTGTGAAACCATCAACACACGAAACACCAAAATGAAGCCCATGGTAGAGAGCCTAAGCAAGGCAATAATGCAAGCCGCCACTGAAACCATCCCAAGAGGAGCTAGGAAAAACTATAAGCCCTACTGGAATGATGAGTTACAGAAAGTGGAAGATGCAGTAACAAATGCTAGGAACATGGCAGAACGAGAAAAATCCATGGAGGCAAACATCGCCCTCAAAGCCGCCGCGGCGAAGTACAAACACACTCTCAAGCAAACAGCAAGAGAAAGTTGGAAAAATAAAACGGAAAGTCTAAACCTGGACAAAGAAGGGAACAAGCTATGGAAGCTAGTCAGAGCCATGAATGACGAAACCCCGTCAAATAAACAAATTACTATCAAGCAGGGCGAGAACTTGATCACAGGTAAGAAAGCCGCAAACGCCTTTGTCGATCACTATGCCAGAGCAAACCACATCGAGGTCCCTGCAGATAAGCATACAGACATTAGCGAAGAGCTAAAGGGACACGAAAACATAAATACGGCTCCTGAAGAGCACATGATGGCCAAACTAACAATGCGCGAAATGGAAGAGGCTATGAGAACACTAAAGAAAAGGAAATCTCCTGGAAAAGACGGGATAACAAACGAAATGCTGATGGGGCTGGGCCAAACAGCGAAGAAAAAACTACTATCAGTCCTGAACCAAAGCTGGAAAAGGGGTATTGTACCCCAGGCATGGAAAGATGCAATACTGGTACCAGTACCAAAAACAGGAAAGGACAAAACAGATCCAAATGGATACAGGCCCATAAGCCTACTGAGCTGTGTCGGCAAGCTGATGGAACGGATGATAAACACCAGACTGATGTGGCATCTGGAAGAAAAACGAATACTAATTCCACAGCAAGCCGGCTTTAGACAGCACAGATCCACTGAGGACCAGGTCATCCTCATAGCCCAGGAGATAGAAGATGCCTACCAGGCACAGAAACACACAGTAGCTGTTTGGGTGGATCTGGAAAAGGCATTTGACAAAGTCTGGAAGGATGGACTTAGAGTCAAGCTAAGAAGAAGTGATGTCTGTGGGAAGATGTACAAGTGGATCAACCACTACCTCAAACAAAGAACGGCCAGAGTCCAAGTACAAGGGCAGATGAGCAAAAAGGTGACACTCGAGCAGGGAGTACCCCAAGGGGGAGTATTGTCACCCACACTCTTCCTGGTATATATAAACGACATTACAGAGAATATACCAAGAAGAGTCCATAGCTCAATGTTTGCAGACGATCTGGCTATGTGGACCTCTGAAAAGAATCTCACCATAGCAAGAAATCGGATGCAGACGGCCCTAACATCGCTGGAAGAGTGGGCGAACTCATGGCTGGTCAAAATAAACGAGGAGAAAACCACGTGCACAATATTCTCGCTCTCATTAAAACCCCAAAGTACCAAATTAAGCCTAAATGGCAAAATCCTGCAGCCAAACGACAACCCAACCTATCTGGGAGTCACATTTGATCGGCGCATGACATGGAAAAGTCAGATTGAGAGAAACCGAATGAAAGCTAGAGAAAGAATGGCGATCATGAGGAAACTTGCTGGCACAAGCTGGGGAGCAGACGAAGGCATACTAAAGAAACTGTACACTGGAAGAGTGAGACCAGTTCTCGAGTATGGCATTGCGGCATGGACAACAGCAGCGAAGGCGAACTTCGATAAAGTTAACAAACTTCAAAATCAAGCCATGAGAATTATAACAGGTGGCATGAAGTCAACGCCAATTGTAGAACTTGAAAAGATTACAAAACTGCAATCCATGACCGACAGAAGAGACTGCAGAGCCCAGCTGCAGTCAGAGAAACTCCGAAGACTGACGGACCACCCAATGTACCAGAGACTAAACAATTTGGGAACTGGGAAACTAAAGCGGAGAAACTTTGCAGAAATAGCCAAAGCAAAGATGCACGAAGATCCCATAAACGCACTAACAACCCCAAAACCCATCACTACTGTACGAAAACCTACTTGGAGGCAGGATATATTTCCAGAGGTGGTAGAAAATATACCAGGTATTGCAAACAAAAACTGCCAGACTGAAAAAGAAAGGAGAGACACTACCCTAAGCTTCATAACGAAAAGCTACCCAAGCATGGACTGGACCCATGCATACACCGACGGTTCTGTAACAAACACTACACAGAACGGAGGGGCAGGAGTATTCCTGAACCTACCAAATGGCAGACAAATAACACTGTCATTCGCTACTGGTAAGTACACAAGCAATTTCAGAGCGGAGGCAGAGGCACTGAGGGCGGCAGTGGAAGAAATGGTAACGCACAGTGAAAATGAGAGCCATATAGTCCTGCTGACAGATGCTCTCGCCGTAGTCACAGCGCTAAAAAGCCAGAAAAACACTGAGCTTAATGACCTAAGAGCAGCACTCTGCAAACTGTGCCAGCAGTCCGCACCAAAAAGGGTAGTGGTACAGTGGGTTCCGTCACACTGCAACATCCAAGGCAACGAGGAGGCAGACAGACTGGCAAAAGAAGGTGCAAGGCTACCACAAACAGATACTAGTATGACGTACGAAGAGTCAAAACGGCTTATCAAAGCCAGGTACATGACCAAATGGGAAACCGAACATACTGGTTACACCAAAAACGATGCCTATTACCAGTTGAACCGAAGAGAGCAGGTCGTTGTCTTCAGACTTCGCACTGGCCACAACAGACTGAGGTACCACCTATTCAACAAATTGAAGATAGGGTGTACCGACGAATGCCCGTGCGGTACTGGTAAAATGACCACTGAACATCTGCTGCAGAACTGCCCGACATACGAGGATCAGAGAGAGCAGATGTGGCCATTGCCAGTGGAACTGCAAGACAAGCTCTATGGTAGTGGCGAGAGTCTCAGGATGACCGCCGCTTTTTTCGAAAAAATAATGGTTACTGTCTGACTGTGTACGCAGAAGAAGAAGAAGATTCTATGTAAAAAATTGTTCATTTGTTTCTTGGTACTCAAATGGATAGTCAGTACAGTTGCTCTTGCGGTTTTCACTGTGTCATACTTCTCATATTCTGAGGCCCTTCATGTCCCAAGATTGTTTGCTTTTGTTTGGTTGCCAATGTTTCTGTAACCAGTTTTGTTTTATGGATCTAGATGACTGGCCTTGATCCAACCAGTTATACTCTAGGTGAGTATAAAATAACTTTTTAGTTGGATCTCTTCCCCTTGACCTGCCCAGTTTGGAAGACCCTGACATAGCTCTTGGGATCATTGAGACATGCTAGTCCTCTCACAAACACGATCAGGATGCATTTTGTGGGAGTTCTAAATTTCTTGGCCCAAGTAAATGTTCGAAGTCAAATTTTTGACGGTATCAATTTTAATTTGCATATCCTCATGGGGACAGAAAGTGTTCAACATGTATTGAGAATTTTGTCTTTATATTTGTAATCCAACTGCCATTTTTGTGCTGTTGAGCTCATTTAGGCATTTCTCAGCTTCCTTGAAACTGTGGATGACTGATGATGACTATTTCATCCACAAATTGGAGATGATTAAGCAATTCTCTGTTTATGTTGATTCCCTTATAATACCAATGTAGTTTGCTGAAGATTTCTTCAAGAGGTGCCATGAAAAGTTTGAGAGAGATTTCATCATCCTGCTGTTCGTCATGTTGAATTTGTATGTTAATTGGTCGGTTAGAAAGGTAATAATGGTAGAGCAACCCTTGTTTATATTTGCTATTAGCTGCACATATTGTTCTGCAATGCCTTGATTTTGTAGGGTATTTATAATTGCAGTCATTTCAATGCTGCTGAAGGCCTTTTTCATAGTCCATGAGCACTAGGTGAACACTAAGCATAAGGATGTATGTACTTCTCTTGTCCTCTCCATTAACTGGTGGAGAGTGTGAATGTGGTCAAGATTCAGTGCTTTCATTTGATTTCTCCAGCTTTATGTTTATCCTCTAGTTTGGTTCTCTGAAACTCTGCTATATCTTCTAGAATTTATTATTAGATTTCTTAAAACTCATAGCTTATCATTTGGTTTCTTATTTATTCTGACTACTAAATATGTGACGTTACTATGTTCAGTCCTTATCAGATCAATGCGAATCAATACAAATCAGAACAAAGATAATATTTTGAACATAATAAATTGTGACACGTTGTCAATAATAATTCTACTCATTTGAAAGCTGTATCATTCACCATAACTGACACAGAAAAAATCACAAACAAGAAATAAAAGAACTCCAAACATAATTCTTCTTCTTCACCATTTTCACCTTGTTGTGCACAGGCCATCAACCAATCCACTAAAAGCAGTCCTATCCTGTTTTTCCTGTTCTTTCTAAGTTCTTCCCCTGTATCAGTCTTTAGTTCTCATCTCCACGTTTTCTTTGGTCTTCTTTGACGCTTCTTCCTTAAGAGTTCCGTGGAAGTTTGCTTTGTGATTTCACAGCATGTGGCCTATTCAATATCACTTTCTTTGTAACATTTTCTATTCCACTTATGTTTGTCTTGTTTTGATGCAACCAACATGCCACACAATGGAGATTCAAATTCTTAGCCAGGTATTCATTTTTATCATTTTAGAGATCCATATGGTTTTCAACATGACCTAGGTCTCTCATGCTTATTGTATCCTGTTTTTTTACATTCCTCTTCTGCTCCATTCAATCAGTCTATGACATCAAAAGTGTCCAATTTACCCTAGTGATATTTTATAAAGTATTTGACATCACAAACTTGTATAAAGTACCTGATTTAACTGTGTTGTTTCTACTTCTTGATTCATTTTCTCACTGTCTGCTTGAACGGTGTCCATGGGATACTCAGTGACTGTTTCTAAGCCAAAGGTTAGTCAATCTGTTAATAAAATCAACCATAAACATAAAATTATCTATTTATTATGTATAATGCTTTAGCTAGCAAGTCTTGAATATTGGTATTTCAATCAATCTTTCCCATGAACAAGACTACAGCAAATGAACATATCAAATTGTTTTTCCATTATGTTGAACTTGGCATATTCGTACAATAAACTTAAACTGAACTATATTTCACATATCTATGAAGGGAGATAAACTGTGTGGCACTGAGTGAAGGCTAGAGGTAGACCTTCAATTTTAGGCATGAAATAGACATGGTTTTTTTAGGGCAGATATTGAAGATAGATGTAGTTATTTGAGGGCAGATTTTAAAGATAGATGTGGTTATTGGAGGGCAGATATTGAAGATAGATGTGGTTATTGGAGGGCAGATATTGAAGATAGATGTGGTTATTTGAGGGCAGATATAGAAGATAGATGTGGTTATTTGAGGGCAGATATTGAAGATATATTTGATTATTTGAGGGCAGATAGTGAAGATAGATGTGGTTATTTGAGGGCAGATATTGAAGATATATGTGGTTATTTGAGGGCAGATAGTGAAGATATATTTGATTATTTGAGGGCAGATAGTGAAGATAGATTTGATTATTTTAGGGCAGAAAGTGAAGAGGAAGATCTATAAGAGATATGATGAGTTAGTATAGAATAGAAAAGTCTATGAGGTGATTTTTGACAAACATGGTAAGCCATGATCTCAACAGATGCTTAGAATGTTGTGACTAATAATCCAAAACCTTTCAGCTCCATGTGGATGACATGTCTTCAACAAATACAAGAAAAGTTCATTTTTGTCCAGTTCTCATGACGTCTTCATTTTCCATTGGATATCTTTCTTGAAACCTATTCTAGATATTTGCTTTAGTCAACTTTTATTTCTCTTACCCTAGTGACTCTAGAGGACACTTTAAGAGTTTGGAATAAACTATTCAGTAAAATTATCAAATTGACTCTACAGCATTACAAATAAAACTTAGATAACACTAGGAAAATGTAATTCAATTACATATCATGAAATCACAGGTTATCAAGCAGAAATAACATCATCCGTCACAGGTGTTACACAGAATTCAAATTATCACGGAACACTTTTTGAATCATGCACCTGTTCTAAAAAGAGAAAACCAGTAAGGTAAGGCCAGCCTAATTTGTGACTATTTGGCAGTGAGAAAAAATTAAGATTCTTATGACCCGTCTCCTAGTTTACCAATTGACCTGATTCCTATGCTGTGTTACTGGAGTGTTATGCTTGACACAATCAGCTTTGCTGTGTTTTCTAATATGTCACTACGCTTACAATTTATAATTTATTTCACATTTGTTTTGTACAGTCTTCTTGTCTTCTCTAATTCTTCAAAACCTTTCTGGGACACCTCAGCCTATTCTGTCAATTATAACGATGTGCTACTACTGTTAGTGAACTTAAGTCTACTACGACTACTAACTACTTTTTAAAAAAAAAATGTAATCAGGGGCTCGACTTCGTTGCCTCGCACAAAGCACGAACTCCGTAGCTCCAGCGATGAGCCCAGGAATCTCCGAAAAAATTGACATCATGGACCGACCGTCGCAGCTCGAAATCCAGGAAACATTGCAGGCAATCTCATGGTGTGGCGACTCAAGCTCCAAGATCAATCCGAAAAAGGCCTATATGATTTGTTGCTCCTTGAATAACTCTATATTAAAGACTGAACTCCAGAACATCAAATTTAATGGGTGCACCATTGACAGATGCGACAGGCTGAAATACCTCGGAATGACGTTTGATCTCAGACTGTCTTATAATTGCTACGTTGATCAGACCGTACAAAGATGTAAGCGAAGGTTGGGAGCACCCAAGACTATGACTGCTGCCAACTTGGAACATCGTCCCCTGTTCATCCTATTTCGTCAGGTTGTGTTGTCGGTTATCAATTACGAACTGGGCATCCTCATACTATCAAAAACACCGTGTGAAAGGTTGGAACGCATCCAGAATGAAGGTATACGACTGGTTCTAGGCTGCACTAGAGATACCCAATTGTGAAGATGCGGTACATGCTGGGATTGTTATCAGTGACATCCAGACATAAACTGGCACAAGCCAAAGTCTATATGCGTCTCATCACAGACACGCGGCACTCTCTGTACAGTAATATCTCAGACATCAAGGGATCAAAAATCAAGAGAGATGCGTCGTGAATGGCATAGACAGAGAAAACAATCAGACATTTAGCCCCAGTTGAGACGATAGTCAAAGGGGGAAGAATGGGTCTATGCTTGTGATAGAATGACAAAGTACCAAAATGTCACCCTAACCTTACGCAAGGAATGTAGAGAATATGGCAATGGAAGAACAAATCTCGAGGTGAATCAGCTGATAACTGAGAACACGCAATCGTATACACCGATGGTATCAAGATGCTGAGCAGCGCATCAGCTGCAGTGGTCAGCGACCCATAGCTGACTGCTAGCATCAGGGCCAGCAAACTAGAGCTGCCAAGATCCTTCTACACCCCCAAGCGGTGATCCTGGATAACAAGCTGCAGCAGGCAGACTGGCTAAGGAGAAGGGATCGAAGAGTGAAGGTTAACCCGGTACTAAAAAATGCTTCCTGAAGTCGGATGTGTTGGACCAAAAGGTGCAAATATCGCAGTCAAGCTGTAAACTACGACACAACGCATTCCGTTCTCTGGACTACATTCTGCTACTTAAGCCCTTTCAGGGTTTGGTAGCGGGAGATTGAGAACGAACGAAGCCAAGTCAAGCCATATACATCGATGAATCAGTGCTGCGCAGTGGGACATCAGGCTGGGGCTTCTCGGGTAGAGTATGAGGACATGTCGTTGTCGAGCGCAGTGGTGCATACATGTCAACAACCTCCAGTTTGAGAACGGAGATGGACGCAATGACCTCAACGCTGAGATGGATATCTGAGACTTCTTTAACAAGGGCAGTCATTGTGACAGACGCGCAAGCCATTCTTCAGACATGTACAGACGGTATGGTTTAGGTATGTGTGGATAGCAGACGTTGAGGCCTCAAACCTCCAGGGGTTGATATAGATCTACTGTCCTGATTGTGCTGGGGTTCAGGACAACGAAAGAGCTGACTTCTTGGCTTCACATGCTCCCATCATGGACACGGTAGTGATGGATATAAATTACATTTTGAAATCAATCAATGACCGCCTGTCGGATGAGAACACCGCAATAGATAAAGCAGCAAACACACAAAATGCAAAGTTTCGACATCAAACGAGGTTCGAGCGAAGTATGGCGCACGAGAGGACGGAGCAAGAGAGTATTCAACCAGCGAACTACAGGGACCATCAGCATCCAGACCCTGCGCCAATTGAAAAGGTAAAAAAAAAAAAAGAACCCTGAGTCGTTAACCTATCCGCAATCGGTATCTCTTTTGTTTGTATTATATGCTTAATTCTGTCCCTCCATGTAGCACGATCCATGGTGTCCAGTTCCCATCATTCATATCCCACTTGCACACATCCTTGTACTGAAGTAGTGGTCGGCCCCGAGACCTTCTCTCCAACTGTGATTTCCTCATTCAGAAGATCTTTTGGTATTCTGCTATTATCTATCCTGCAAGTGTGTCTCATCCATCAGTCTTCAATGACTAAGCATGGCAAATATTGTGACAGTGCTTGTTCTCTCCAACATCTCTGCGCTGGTGATTCTGTCTTGCCACCCAACCTCCAAGATTCCGCGCAGGCACCTCATGTGATAGCTGTTTAGCCGCCTCTCCTGGTGCATGTAGGTAAACCATGTTTCACTGCCATAAAGAAGGATGTTGATGACACAGGCCTGGTAAACAAGTGTTTTTGATTTAACTGAGTTTCTTGTTCTCCGATACCCTTTTTGATAGTCTGCTCATTGTTGTTGCTGACTTGCTTATCCTGATATTGATCTCTTAGTCCAGGAATAATCTATTACTGACTCACGACCCCAGGTATGTAAAACGATCTACTACCTCAAGATCCTCACCATCAATGGAGATTACTGGTGGCTTGTTAGCACCATGGACCATAATTTGTGTTTTCTTTTAATTTATTGTTAAACCAAATTCGCAGCAGTCATAAGAATATGCAGATAGCTTTGCAGTTGCTCCTCTGAATGAGTCTTAATTGCAGCATCATCTGGAAAGAGCAGTTCTCTGATCAGTACCCTGTTTATTGTGGTCTTGGCTTTCAGTCTTTTGACATTGAATAGATCACCATCTGTGCGGGAATGAATGAATATACCACCATCCCGGTCACGGAAGGCATGCTTCAAGAGGAGTGAGAAATATATTCCAGAGGGTTGAAGCAAGTACACAGCGCTGTTTTACTCCACACTTGATTGCAAACTCATCTGAGGATGCACAGTAAAAGTTGATGGTCCCTTTCACGTCAGTGTGAAATGACTCGATAATGCTCAGAAGAATCGGTGGGCAACTAATTCTCCTGAGCGCTTTGGACTCGATACTATTGAACTATTTATACGAGGTAGCTTCAAAAACCTCCCGAAATAGTCGACTCGTGTTTGAATGAAAGATTATATTATGGATAATAAATATTTATAAGTTGGTAGTGACCTTGACAAAATGACATGGCAGACCTTCACATATACTCTCGAACAGAAGTTACATAATTTTGTTTGTGTGTTGTACTCTTTCCACAATGAAGAAACCGCAAGTATTTGAGTGGCACAAGCGTGAAGGTCGTGTTAGTGTCGTTGATGATGCACGTAGTGGACGACTGTCAACCTCAATCAACAATGAAACAGATTGAGCGTTTTGTGCTGACATTAGACTTAGTGTCAAGAAATAGCCTCAGAAGTTGGAATATCAGTTGGAAGTTGCCACAGTATTCTCCACAATGCACCTCACATGCGCCGTGTTTGTCAACACATGGTTCCCAAAGATGATGAGGACGTTATCACCAATGCGACAACTGAGAGAGGTGTCACAGAATGGGTTCCACGAATGTTTCCAGCAGCTGAGAGAGGTGTCACAGAATGGGTTCCGCGAATGTTTCCAGCAGCTGTATGCACATTGGCCAAAGTGTGTAGTTGCCGAAGGGAACTACTTTGAAGGAAATGGGGTGTAGATAATTCTATTGTAACTTATTTCGATACAATCCCCAAATTCCGAGAACTTTTTGAAGTTACCTAGAATATGTTTGTCATTTTCATTTCATTTTTTTTTAGAATGATGATTTGATTTACACGTGTATATGAGGACTCAATGATCTGAAAAGAAGGGGCAAAAATCAATCAAAAAAGGTCCCTATATCTTTCACAAAATATGTTTTGTACCTAAAATAGATATACCCATTCCGAAAAAATGGTCCTCTAAATTGATAAATGTTGATATTTGACTTCAGCAGCTGGATAGTGTATGTCAAAGAAAAAAGAAAGGTAAATCACATAAAGGATGCGGAAGGATAACCGAAAGACTAAGGAATCAACAACAACACATTTACACTACAGAAACATTAGCTGGTAGGAACATACAGATACACACACGCATCCCATACACTTATGCGTCCATATATTGCCGAAAAGACTACAGTCTGGGATAGAAAGAGCGTGTGTTCGCCAGTGGTATCCAGATTGGTTAACTTTTAATCCAAAAGAAAGAAGAAAAAAAAGAACTGCAATTAACATTTAAAGTTTAAGTTTGTGAAAACAACTTTGGACACCCTTAATCTCCTTCAGATTTATATCTTGTATCTTCCATTCTCTGTTATTATATTTCCAAGATAGGAGAAACTCAATGGTTTGTTTAGTATTGTATCGTTTACTCTTACCTGTAGAGCTGATTTCTTGCCTAAAGGTAAAGTTAGTCCCCTAGTCGACACTGCTGTCAGGGATGAAGTGTTAAAGAAAATCCTACTAATCAGCTTTTTTTATGAAGTTTTCTTCTTGCTCTTGGTTCGATCTAAAATAATCGCAACTATTCCCTTGGTTCGATCTCAAATAATCGCAACTATTCCCTTGCTTCGATCTCAAATAATCGCAACTATTCCCTTGGTTCGATCTCAAATAATCGCAACTATTCCCTTGGTTCGATCTCAAGCGCAACTATTCCCTTGTTGTCATACAGTTTATCTCGCAACTGGATTGGGGAAGGCCGTATGGTCACTTTGCTTCTCTCGTGGAACCAGCAGACCCGTGGAACATTTTCTACAGCTTGTTAGTTTCCCCGGCATGGGCACATCTCTGTGTGTCAAATTTTTATTTTGCAGAACAGATAATTTTTCAATCTGTAGTTACTTTTTCCCAGTCTGAATATTGTCACTTGATCTCTTCTTGGCCAATAGAAATATGTTTCTGCTATATCAGATTATGTGTGTTCCCTGTGCATGCTGCTTTTGAATTTGGCTTGGCTTGGCTTCGTTCTCAATCTCCCGCTACCAAGCCCTGAAAGGGCTTAAGTAGCAGAATGTAGTCCAGAGAATGGAATGCGTTGTGTCGTAGTTTACAGCTTGACTGCGATATTTGCACCTTTCGGTCCAACACATCGGACTTCAGTAAGGATTTTTTGACTACCGGGTTAGCATTCCCTCTTCGATCCCTTCTCCTTAGCCAGTCTGCCCTGCTGCAGCCTGTTATCCACGATTACCGCGTGGATGTGTAGAAGGGTCTTGGCAGCTATGGTTCGCTGGCCCTGACGCTAGCAGTCAGCTATGGGTCGCTGACCATTGCAGCTCATGCGCTGCTCAGCATCTTGATCCCACTTTGGAATTTATTTTGTTTCACTTTCTTTATTTAAAAAAAAAATATGTAGTTCTGTCTTCATTTTGGGGTTTGCCTCATCTCACTTTGGCCATTTCCTCATTTCCGTGTACCTTACAGTGTGCATGAATGAATCTACAACATTTTCACTCTGCTGAAATTATAGCCGATTCATAAGTGCCTCAGACAAGCTCTCCAATTCATTGTCTTTATGACTTCTGTGTGCATAATGTTTAATAGACAATCAGCAAGGAAAACTATCTTGCTGGAGGCATGGTCCTTTTTGACCCAGGTTGGCTAATGCAGCTATTCGTACTACCTCAACTTTGAAGATGTTTGAGAATTTGTCAGTGGCCACTCATATTTGGATTTCCTGTTCATTATTGAATTGTGTGTAAACGCCTCATCAATTTTTATAGATCTCATTGCTGATTAATCTGTGTATGTGCAGATTCATTATGTAGCTCGGTATGTCCCATTAATATTTTCTATTGATTTATATTTCTATCTAGTTTTGTTTGGGTATCTTTTTCCGTCACTTCTGATAAGTTATCTATCAGTTCTGAAAGTTGTGTTCTCATACATGTGGAAATATGCTGCTTGTTTTTAGTGGCTTCGTCTTTATCTGTGCAAGGTAAGTATAAAATCAATGGAAATATTATAAAGATCATTGAACACATGTATGACAAGGCGTCCAGCGCAGTTTTTGTGAACGGGAGGCGCGGGGACTGGTTTCGCACATCAGTTGGTGTGAGACAGGGGTGTACACTCTCTCTAACTCTTTTCAATATATTCCTTGAGGGAATTATGAGTGAAGCACTTAGAGGTCACTTTAGTACAGTCAAAGGGGGCCGAACGATTACCAACCTTCGTTTTGCAGATGATAACGACGGGTTGGTGGGTTCAGAAGCAGAACTCCAGGAATGAATGGGTCAGAAAGCTCGATGAAATAGCTCTTGGTTATGGAATGGAGATAACACTGGAAAGACAACATTAATGACCAACAACGCCGAGGGCTTCAACAGCAGGATAAAAGCTAAGGTCACAGTTGCGCACAAAGTATGAGACTAAAGATATGCCTACAATAGGGTGCTATATATGATGTAGTCAAAGGGGAGAGTTTGGGTCAGAGAAGTGGGAATTAAGTAGTGGAAAAGCAAACATTAAATTATGCAGCAACAGCAAAAGCAAAAAGTGGAAAAACAACAAAATTACAAACTAAAATGTTTTTAAAAGATTAATAAAAGAGAAGAATTGGAACTGTACGTAGAGGAAGAAAAACCAGATATAATAGGGTTTACAGAATCATGGACATATGAGGAGATTGCAGATGGTGAACTTGAAATAGAGGAATATACAATGTTAAGGAAAGATAGGATAGTTGGAGACAAGACTAAGGGGGGTGGTGTTTTATTATACTGTATAAATTCTGTTAATGTAACGAGCAGAGATATTTTATCATGTGGTAACAAAAATGAAAGTGAATGGGGTGAAATAGAAAGTGGGGGTGAAAAAACAGTGATTGGAGTGTGCTATAGATGTCCATCAAGTCAAAAGGAGGAAGATGAGGAGCTGATTAGTAGCATAGCAAAGGCAAATGATAGAAAATTATTATTTATGGGGGATTTCAACTTTCCAGAAATAAAATGGGATATGGCAGAAGTACTTGTAGAGTCAAAACCTTTTGTTAAGTGCATAACTGACAATTTTTTAATTCAACATGTAGTAGCAGCCACCAGAAGCAAAAACATACCTGACCTAGTTTTTAGTACAGAGGAAAATATGATTTTGAAACGTTACCGTTGGGGAACTGTTTGGCTCAAGTGACCATCAAATCATCCGATGGGATCTTATTGTTTGGAAAGAAGTAAACATAAACATGCGAACATCTGACTACTCTAAGACAGATGTTAAGAGGATGAAAGAAGCAGCAAATCACATAATCTGGGAAGATATTGTCGGAGGAACAGATGTTGAACAGGGGTGGGAGAGTTTTAAAACAGTTCTCGAAACGCTAAAAGAGGAATGTGTTCCATGTAGAGAGGTAAATCCCAAGCGTAAACAGTGGATAACTAGAATTGTAGTGAAATGTAGAAGAGCTAAAAATAAAGCATGGAAAAAATATATAGAGGCAGGTAAATCAAAAGAAACATATTTAAAATATTCGGAAAGTGAATAAAACAGCAAAAATAGACCGAAAAGAAACTTGCTCAGAGGATCAAGACTGATAGTAAAAGCTTTTTCTCTTATGTTAGAAATAAACAAAGAACGAAAGACAAAGTAGGCCCTCTCATAGACAGTACAGGGAAAAAAATTAGTGAGAATAGGGAGGCAGCAAACCTACTCAATCAGTACTTTGACACAGTTTACACAAAAGAGGACTGCTCCCAGATCCCAGAGCTTATAGATATTTTTCAAAGAGACATGGATACAACAGGATTAAGATCAATCTGTATTACAGAGGAAATGGTTTTAAAAAAATTGGAGGGGTTGAAAGTAGATAAATGTCCAGGTCAAGATGGTATTCATGCAAAATTGCTGTTTGAAATTAGAGACCAATTAGCAAACCCATTGGCTATATTATGTTCTCAATCACTTGCACAAGGGATTGTTCCACGGTATTGGAAAGATGCAGGAGTGATCCCCTTATTCAAAAAGGGCAAAAAAGCAGATCCAGTGAACTACAGACCTGTGAGATTAACCAGCATAGTCTGTAAATTGTTAGAGTCAATAATCAAAGAAAACATTGTAATGCATTTAGACAAATTTAATCTAATTAGAAATAGTCAGCATGGATTTACCAGAGGGAGATAATGCTTAACAAATCTATTAGAATTCATGGAGGAGTTTACCAAAATGATAGATAAGGGGAGCCAGTGGTCGTTATTTATCTAGATTTTGCAAAGGCCTTTGATAGAGTACCTCATCAAAGATTATTTCGAAAGTTAAAATCACATTTAATAGGTAATAATAATTTGCCAAATGGATTGAAAATTGGTTAATGGGAAGAAGGCAAAGGGTGGGTATAAATAAGTAGTACTCTCAGTGGTGTGAAGTGAAAAGTGGAGTGCCACAGGGCTCGGTATTGGGACCAATTTTATTCTTGATATATATAAATGATTTGGACATAGGTATGGGATCCATTATTGCAAAATTTGCTGATGACACAAAACTATGCAGTAGTGTCTCATCTAAAGCAGAAGTGGACATATTGAGGTCGGATTTAGATCAAATTCGAGAATGGTCTGTAATCTGGCAAATGGAGTTTAATGTAGATAAATGTACAGTCATCCACATGGGTAGATCCAATATGGAACATAATTACAGAATGGGAGATAACAATATTACAAAGATAGATAAAGAAAGGGACTTAGGGGTTATAATAGATCATACTTTAAGGTGAGGGAGAAAGTTCACGTAGCAGTAAAAAAGGCAAATGCAATGTTAAGGATAATAAAAAGAAATATTAAACATAGGAGCAAGGAAGTGATAGTCCAACTGTATAAAGCATTAGTTAGACCTAGATTGGAGTAATGTGTACATATAAACATGAAGAGTAAACAAAAAGAGCGACAAAGCTGATAGTGGGATTCCAGAATTACAGTTATGAGGAAAGATTTTTAAAAACCGGCTTACAGTGTCTAGAAGAGAGAAAATTCATGGTGACCTAATACAGGTTTATAAGATGATCAGAGGAATGGATAAATTAGACTATAACAAGTTTTTAAAAATACAGCCACCAACAAGAACAAGAGGGCACAGCTAAAAGTTGACTAAGGAGAGGCCCAGATTAGATATTAGGAAGTATTTTTTTAGTCAGAGAGTGGTGTCTGCTTGGAATGCATTGCCAAGGGAGGTGGTGGAGGCTGGGACGGTTAATGAATTTAAGAATAAACTGGATGCGTATAGCTTTTAGACCAAGGTGATGTAAATGGAACCTGTTGTATACAGACTCTGCAGAGTCTTCTAAACCAGTATAAAGACGTTAAGTTAAGTTAAGTTAACTCGAAGTGGTTGACCGTTTTAAATATCTGGGTTCGATTGTCACTGATGAAGGATCGAAATGTGAGGTGTTGGCCAGAATAGGACAGACAATAGTGGCGCTTGTACGGCTTAACAAAATCTGGCAAGATAAACGGTTAGCACTATGCACGAAAATCAGATTAATGTGTTCATTGGTCCTGTCAATATTTATCCATGATTGTGAGACATGGACAGTTACAGCTGACCTTCAGCGAAGGAAACAGGCCTTGGAGATGAGATGTTTCCGAAGACTTTTAAACGTCACGTACAAAGATCGAGTTACAAGTGAGGAAATTGAGATAGAATTACAGCAGCAATAGGGCCTTTCGAAGATCTCTTGGTAACTGTCAAAAGAAGGATACTCACTTGGTACGGTCACATATCGAAATCAAATGGTCTTGCAAATACGATCCTGCATGGAAAGGAGCAAGGCAGACGACGAAGAGACCGTCACAAAAAGAGGTGGGAGGACAACATAAAATAATGGACCAATCTCCGACCAGAAGAGACACAGGCAGAGGCCACTGACAGAGAAGGGTGGCGTGAGATTGTGAGGATGTCTTCATGTGTACCCCAACGACCTCACTGGTTACGAGATTACCTGATTGTCACCTATGTCAGTAATACACACCCAAAAGGGTCGTGGTACAGTGGGTTCCATCTCTCTGTAACATTCAAGGCAACTGGGAGACAGACTGGCAAAAGAAGGTTACCACAAGATTCTAGTGTGACCTATGA
The DNA here is from genome assembly GCA_036924085.1 of Ariolimax columbianus. Lineage (NCBI taxonomy): Eukaryota > Metazoa > Mollusca > Gastropoda > Stylommatophora > Arionidae > Ariolimax > Ariolimax columbianus. The sequence continues at coordinate 50,433,331 of JAVGWX010000012.1, forward strand.
GTCCAAAAGGTTTATTAGGACCAGATACATGGACAAATGGGAAATAGAGCATACTGGCTACACAATAAATTATGCTTATTACCAGTTGAACAGAAGAGAACAGGTGGTGGTCTTCAGACTCCTCACAGGTCACAACAGACTGAGGTACCATCTATTCAATAAAATGAAGATAGGTGTTACTGACGAATGCACCTTTGGTACTGGAAAATGACTCCTGAACATCTGCTGCAAAATTGCCCGACATACAAGGACCAGAGAAAGCACATGTGGCCATCACCAGTGCCAACACTAGACAAGCTCTATGGCAGTGTCGACAGCGTCAGGATGACCGCTGCTTTCTTTGAACAAATTCAAGTTGACGTCTGACAGCGTACGAAAAAGAAGAGGAAGACATACAGGATTTGGATTAACCTACTGATTGGTTTCCCTATTCCGATTTGTTGAAACATGAACAAATTTGCTCCAGTAAATTCGATCAAAGGCTTTCATATATGATAGTATTAAAAAACAGATAAAAAGTGGTCGTCCTTGATCGATCACTCTTTCTGCAAGAATCCGCAATGGTTCTATGGCATCCCATGTGCCTCTGGCCTTGTGAAATTGTTTTGTTTTTTGTTTTTTTTGTTTGCGTTCGCCTTATTTATCTTTTCCCTAGGGCGATATGCGTTGCACTGTGGTTTTTATTTTGCGCCTGTCGGCCCAGTACATCCGATTTCAGCATGCATTTTCTGTAAGGGTCTGCTTCCTCCTGCATTTTCTAAGGGTTCGCTTCCCCGGGGTAACAGCCGGTGCTTTGATGGGGATCGAACCCAGCACCTTCTGGTTGTGAGCCGTGTCACTTAACCACTAGCCCACGCCGTCCCCTGCCTTGTGAAATGAAAACTGCTTATCATTTAGCACATACGATATCTTGTCATCGATTCTCTATTTAATTATCTTTAATATCATTTTAGAATAGGCATCTCATCTATCCCTGAAGCTTTGTTTTTCAAGAGCAAAATGCCTTATGAAATTCTTTTCTGGTTACAGGTAATGTTTCTTCTGTCAAAGGCATGTTATTTATGGGTTTATTAGCCTGATACAGGCCCCCCCATCCACAAACAGTTCCATATATTCTCTCAATCTCTCTTTCTTTGCCTCTGGATCTGTTGTTAATGGTTTCCCATTCTTATCATCTGTGATTGTATGCTCTAATTTTTAACTAAAGAATCATGTTTTATTTTCTTATGTACTGTACTTGTCAAGACGCTGAGCAAGTGCATCAGCTGCAGAGGTCAGCGACCCATAGCTGACTGCTAGCGTCAGGGAAAGTGAGCTAGAGCTGTCAAGATCCTTCTACAGCTCCACGCATGATCCTGGATGGATAATAGACTGTAAAAGAGCAGACTGGTTAAATAGAAGGGATCCAAACTACTTGGGCATCACATTTGATCGGCGCATGACATGGAAAAGTTAGATCGAGAGAAACCGAATGAGAGCCAGACAAAGAATGGCAATCATGAGGAAACTTGCTGGCACAAGCTGGGGAGCAGACGAAAGAATACTGAAGAAACTGTACACTGGAAGAGTGAGACCAGTTCTCGAGTATGGCATTGCGGCATGGGCAACAGCAGCAAAGGCGAACTTTGATAAAATTAGCAAACTTCAAAACCAAGCCATGAGAGTTATAACAGGAGGCATGAAGTCAACGCCAATTGTAGAACTTGAAAAGATTACAAATCTGCAATCCATGACCAACAGAAGAGACTGCAGAGCCCAGCAGCAAGCAGAGAAACTCAGAAGACTGACAGACCATCCAATGCATCAGAGACTAAATAGATTTGGAAAAGGGAAACTAAAGCGGAGAAACTTTGCAGAAATAGCCAAAGCAAAGATGAGCGGAGACCCTATGAACACCATAACAACACCAAAGCCCATCCCTTCTGTACGCAAACCCACATGGAAGCAGCTTATCATTCCGGAGGTAGTAGAAAATATACCTGGTATTGGAAACAAGAACAGCCAGACTGAAAAAGAAAGAAGAGACATAACCCTGAGGTACATAGCGGAAAACTACCCAAGCATGGACTGGACCCATGCATACACCGACGGTTCTGTAAAACAAACACAACACAGAATGGAGGAGGAGGGATATTCCTGAGCCTAACAAATGGTAGAAAAATAACACTGTCAGTGGCAACTGGAAAATTCTCAAGCAATTTCAGAGCGGAGGCAGAGGCACTGAAGGCTGCAGTAAAAGCAATGCTGACAGGCGAAAGCAATGAAAGCCAGATAATCTTGTTTACAGATGCCCTGGCCGTGATTACAGCACTAAAAAGCCAGAAAAATACTGATCTTAATGATTTAAGAGCAGTACTCTGTCAACTATGCCAGCAGTCTGCACCAAAAAGAGTAGTGGTACAGTGGGTTCCATCCCACTGTAACATCCAAGGCAACGAGGAGGCGGACAGATTGGCAAAAGAAGGTGCAAGACTACCACAACCAGATTCTAGTGTGACCTACGAAGAGTCCAAAAGGTTTATTAGGGCCAGATACATGGCCAATGGGAAACAGAACATACTGGCTACACAAAAAATGATGCCTATTACCAGTTGAACGGAAGAGAGCAGGTCGTGGTTTTCAGACTCCGCACAGGCCACAACAGACTGAGGTACCAATCTATTCAATAAACTGAAAATAGGTGGCACTGACGAATGCACCTGTGGTAAGGGAAAATGACCGCTGAACATCTGCTGCAAAATTGCCATACATACGAGGACCAGAGAAAGCACATCTGGCCATCACCAGTGGCAACACTAGACAAGCTCTATGGCAGTGTTGACAGCCTCAGGATGGCAGCTGCTTTCTTCGAACAAATTCAAGTTGATGTCCGACAGCGTACGAAGAAGAAAAAGAAGAAGAAGAAGAAATAGAAGGGATCGAAGAGGGAAGGTCAACCCGGTACTAAAATAATGCCTGCTGAAGTCGGATGTGTTGGACCGAAAGGTGCAAATATCGCAGTCAAAATGTAAACTGCAACACATCGCATTTCATTCTCTAGACTGCATTCTGCTACTTAAGCTCTTTTCAGGGTTTGGCAGTGGGAGATTGAGAACGAAGCCAAGCCATGTACTTGTTTGAATTTTCCAGGTCTTCAATTTCTGCACATTGGTCTAACCACAATTATTCTTGTGTTATCTTAGTCTCGATCTAATTCACTCTTGACACTCTTATACTTAACAAAGCCTTGCTCTGTATTGCTGCTCTTCTATTTGCACCTTTCCTCCATATTGCTTAGCATTTTAGTTGTTACACATGGTTTCTTTATTTCTGCTTTCTTCTTACTGAATGTTATCTTTGCTATCACTTCTAAGGCCTGTTTTATATTCAGCCAATTGTTTTTTTCTATCTCAGCAGACATTATATTTATATATAACAAAATAAAAGAAGAAGCGAGAATACAGGGGCCCTTTGGATTAGAGCTCAGAAGTGAAAGTGGAGAAAAGTTTATGGAATTTTGTTGGGAAAACAATTTTTCCATTGCACAATACACTCTATAAACAACACCCCAGACGACTATCAATATAAACTTCACCGGATCGGATAAGCAGAAGTCAAATAGACAACCAGAAAAAACTACCAGGTGCAGACTATGACTCAGACCACAAGCTACTAAGACTACCAGCTACTAGCCGCAGACATCAAGATAAGACTGAACAGACTGTTGAAATGGGCTAGACCAATTCGCTGTAACGTCAGCCTAACATCACTAGAACATACAATAGAGGTAACAAATAAGTTTGCGATGCTCATGGCAGTGCAAGAAGATATGACATCCGATGAACTCGCAACACATGCAGGAAATATTCTAATCTCATCTGCAAGTAGCATTATACCTAGAAAACGGCACAAACATGTTACATCACAGAAAAGACCACAAGACTCATAGAAGAAAGAAAAAAGTTAAAACTATCTGAGATAGATCGCAGTAGTGACAAATACAGAAACGATGCAAGAGAAATTAGAAGAGATATCCAGAAGGTTAAGAAATAACATATATTGGACACCTGTAGCAGAATAGAAGCGTTATAAAAACAAGGGAAGGAAGGAAACGTGTTCAAAGAAATAAAAATTCTAACAGACGAATTCAAACCGGCATTATAGGTCATACACGATAAAGATGGCAATACACTGACAGAAAGCAAGGACATACTAGAAAGATGGAAAGACTACTGCAGAGAAATGTTTGAAAACACAGGAGGCAGCTCCAACACAACGCCTACTCCACTTGATCCAGAGCCGGAACCTAGTATAGAAGAGGTTTGAAGAAAGTGAAATCACCAGGATGCGATGATATACTCTGTGAATTTATTCAAGCAGGAGGGGAATCCAGTGTCAGCAACTATCACGCACTATGTAGGAAGGGCTGGCACAGTGCATTATGGCCAAGAACATGAACAAGATCTGTGTATGTACCTCTCCCCAAGAAAGGCGATTTGAAGCAATGTACCAATTATTGAACCATCACTTTAATAAGTCATGCCAGCAAAATCCTTTTACGGATCATCATTGAGAGGCTAGAAAACAAAATTAATGATAAGGTCCATGAAGCACAGGCAGGTTTTAGAAAAGGTAGGGGCATGAGGGATCACATCTTTAACATAAGAAATTTTATAGAAAAATGCAGAGAGCACAAGGTCGACGTACACACTCGCTTTATAGATTACACAAAAGCGTTCGACTGTATACAACACCAAGTGTTGTGGAACATAGTGAGAGACATGAGATTCCAAACACACTTGATTAAATTGATCAAATCACTATACCAGGAACAACAAGCTTCAATCAGAATAGTCCGCGAAATGCCAGACTGGTTTGAAGTTCAAACGAGTGTAAGACAGGTATGCATATTCTCAACTTATCTATTCAATATATATGCCGAATTTATTCATGAGGAACGTCAAAATGATGGAAAGTATGACAAGTTTGAGCCATTAACAATCAGTGGGAACAAGATACCAGAGCTAAGATATGCAGATGACACAGTTGTTCTCTCAAAGAGGGCTGTAGGACTGGAACGGATCATCTGCAAAACAACACAGCGAAGACCAAAATCTATACCGGTATCTGAATATAAGTAAAAGCAAAATAATGAGCACAGACAAGACAAAGACCAAAACTAAAGTTATTCTAGATGAACAGGAAATTGAGAAAGTAACATGTTTTGAGTACCTCAGCTCAATTATAAGCAACAATGGAAATTGCCTGGAGGAGGACAGACAAAGAATGGCTATGGCAATACAGGGGTTGAATAAAATGAGAAACTTATGGCAGAACTCTAATAAAATTACGAACATAAAAATCCTGCAAGCTTGCATTTTCCTGGCGGCAACGTACAAATGTGAAACGTGGACCACCACACAAATACTTAAGAAAAGGATTGAATTTCTTTAACGAAAATGCTACAGAAGAGTGCTCAAAAAACAATGAAAAGCAAAAAAGGAAAACTGCAGATATCCTACAAGAACTGGATATTGAGGAAAATTGGTTAGTAAACAATATCCTGTCCAGAAAGTTATAATATTTTGGCCACATCAAACGCCATAATGGCTTAGAGAAAATAATACTGGAGGGTATGGTGCCTAGAAAGTGGGGTAGAGGCAGACCAAGGAGAAGATGAACACAAGACATCACAGAGGCCCTGAAGATGACAGCGCAGGCAGGAATTCTGGTCAGAGATTGAGAGTCTTACAGAATGGTTGTTGTGTGAGTGACGTTCTGCAAAGGGCATGTAACATGATGATAATATATATATATATATATATATATATATATATATATATATATATATATATATATATATATATATATATATATATATATATTTCCGAGATCTACGACAGCTTGGTGATGTTCGTCGCATGGAAGATGGTCTCATTCCCAAAGAAATTTTCATTTTCTGTGGGCAGTTGGCGGATGGCAGGAGAAGTCAGCTGACATCAGTTGAGCTTCAGAGATGTGTGTAAGAGTGATTAGAAGACCCTGGACATGAGTCTGACATCCTGGGACAACATACAGATCCAAGTGGAGATGTACCCTGAAGAGCCACCTCATGCTTGGTAAAAAGAAGATATTGCAACACGGAAAAGTGAAGTGACAACACCACGAGAAGAGAGAACAAAAAAGCTAAGTAAAGAATTACCATTCTAAGGTCTTATCATCCCACAGTCAATCATGACTGACAGAAGACATATATACACACATATGAATATAAATACATATATGTCTGTAGACGCCAAAACTCGTGAATGGAAAGACAAAATGTGAAGATCTTAATACAACCATTGTTGTTTGCGAATGCCCACAATGAGTAGGTTACTCTTTTGTGTACCCTGAAAAGGACGTTAAGTGGCGGGTTGCAGTAGCTTTCCTCACATTCTGAGCGTGCTGATAAAGGTGGACCTGGGTTCTCCATACGGTTGTGCTATGCTTGGCTTCATCTGTGTTTCACTCACTACTACTGGGATCACGTCGATCCCTCACCTCGTTAGCAAGGCTGCCATTTAAAGTTCGTTTCCAGCAAGGGCTACTAGGAAGCCGAGGTGAGGGTCTTGGCCAGTATTTTTGGCCTGACCCTGACTAACATGTCTTATCAGCATATTTTCCATATAATCCAAATACAGTACAAATTACATTATCAAGACCGAACCGTTTGCTGATATTGCCATCATTGCTTGCAATGGACAAGTAACTAACTAGCTCACTCACAGTTCTAAGTACAACACTAACAATTCTTAGAAATGCAGTTAAAACAATGAATGATTTATTTTATAAGCAAAATGCTATCATGACAATCATACAAATTCGTGAAACTATATCTACTCTTATCAAGAGTTTTGTGCATATGACACAAGTCTTACTATTGTACTAAATCAGCCCCAGTTTCCTATCTCTTGATCAATTCTAGATTTTATTCCTATTAATTTTAGCACAATCTTTCTTTTTAAGTTTGACTCATTCTAACTAACTGGTTCTTGTCCTGCTCCTTTGCTGCTGTAGCATCTGTGACTGTTGAAGGCTTGAAATTCCAATTTCTATGTGGAGTAAAGCTTTTCTCACGACTGCCTTGTGATCTCACTGATATATTGCTTTGATCGTTTTCATTCAGACTTAGTCACTCATGTTTAGGGAAAACACATTTCTTCGTGACTTCTTACAGACAACAGTTATTCCAGGACTTTAGAGTCGTCACTGTGACAATGTCTCAGCGACGATACACCAAGACAATATACACGCCTAAAGCAAGTGTTCAGTCAAGATCTCTCTCAGCGAATGAGTCTGCTTCTGTGTTTCTCAGTTGTTCTTCTGCTGTTTGATCTATCTGATGTTCTAGCTACTGTTCTATCTGTCAGTGGTCTTCTGTTCGGTCGTCTCCTTGAAAACACTATATTATACCCTCCTTGTTTGGGTCAATGCCTTCTTTTCTATCCTTGTCCAGTTCCGGCAGGTAAAATTTAACAACAAAAAAACCCACAAAAAAACAGAAAAGTACTTTGCATGACATTTGTGGCTGACCGCAAGGGTTGTGGAACTTCCCATCTACTTAAGTATTTTGAACATTGGGATCATGAGATTTTCATATTTGGCTGGGTACACTTTTAAAGCGGTCATTGTCATAGGTTTCAAACAATGACTATTAATCTGTAGGAATTCCGCTAGGTGGAAAACTCTCACCCATGCTGTCTCTCATATACATCAATGATGTACTCACAGAAACCGATGAAGCAATTAAGCAAGGCTGCGTCCTGGCCCAGACACTGTTCGGGATCTTCTTTTTTCTGTTACTTAAGCATGGTAACACAATCGAAGGAATCTGCCTACAACACTAGGTCAGAGCATACATACATATATATCAGTTACACATTTGTATGCATCCATGTCAATAAGTCCATAATTTTATTTATTCATGTCTATGAGTCCACATGTTTATTTGCCAACGTCTATTAATTCACATTTCTAATTATCCATAACAGATATAGTATACAAATTGAAAATAATGAAAATATTAAAATCATTTTAATTTTTCCAAACACCAAATGGGCTACAGGTGGCGATACATGTTTACAAATATGGTAAAATGCAGAGAAGAAATGTAAATAACTTAACTTAACATCTTTATACTGGTTTAGAAGACCCTGCAGAGTCTGTATACAACCAGTTACATTTACATCACCTTGCTCTAAAATCTATGCGCATCCAGTTTATTCTTAAATGCATTAACTGTCCCTGCCTCCACTACCTCCCCTGGCAATGCATTCCAAGCAGACACCACCCTCTGACTAAAAAAATATTTCCTAATATCTAACCTGGACCTCTCTTTAGTCAGCTTGTAGCTATGCCCTCGTGTTATTGTAGGTGGCTGTATTTTAAAAAACTTGTTATAGTTTAATTTATCGATTCCTCTGATCATCTTATAAACCTGTATTAAGTCACCACGAATTCTTCTCTCTTCGAGACACTGTAGGCCGGTTTTTCTGAGTCGTTCCTCATAACTGTAATTCTGGAATCCCACTATCATCTTTGTCGCTCTTTTTTGTATTCTTTCTAGCATGTTTATGTCCCCTCTATGATAAGGACTCCAGACCTGTACACAGTACTCCAATCTAGGTCTAACTAAAGCTTTATACAGTTTGACGATCACTTCCTTGCTCCTATGTTTAATATTTCTTTTTATCATACCTAACATTGCATTTGCCTTTTTCACTGCTACCTTAACTTGCTCACTCACCTTTCCTGTATGATCTATTATAACCCCTAGGTCCCTGGAGGGGGAGATGTAAGGTTATTAGAGGACAAAGTAAGTAAATGTATGGGAAATGATTATGTTCTGCAGCTAAGGCAGCCCTTGAGGGAAGATGACCTCCGCAGTTCAAATTAATCCAGATAATTTGAGGATTAGGAGACAATGTCTGTCATTCCAACATTTAACATCAGCTTTAACCCCTGGTGCGAATGACCAATGTACTGGTTGGGATTGGGGAACAAAAGTTCTTAGAGATATCATTAAGGTGTTGCAGGATGTGCGCACAGAGTTACAAACCGGTCTCACTGATGTATCTCATGCCATGCTGAGGCAAATGATGGATGAAATGTATGGGGTTGTTGGACAATCCCTCTTTGATATCAAACACTGCTTTGAGGATTGGCAACTTAGCATGTCTGGATGACATATAGATACATAATGCAGTCATGGTCATTCTAAACGATATCTATGGTAGTTATAGGGGCTAGTTTTCATACAGCTTCTAACAGATTCCTCGGGGTTTTATCCTAATCGTAGGTAACAGAAAATATCTTCATTGTGGAAGGATTGGCAAATGATGGAATAAAATATCACGAACAGAGGAGCTGTGTGAATGGAAAAGTATCACATTTAATGAAAGAAGTCAGTGACCAGGGGTAAGGGAGTCTGTTTAGGAGATACGGAGAACCCGCTGGATGGTGGACGTGAAAGTGGCTGGAGGGTAGAGATGCATGTAGAAGAATTACTTGTCCAAGATAAAGGTCTTTTGGTTGAAACGAAAGTTTCATTCTTGTTTTTGTTCCAACTCGGTATCTGAACCATACCCCATCATCATCATCATGTCCTTTGCAGAATATGCTCTCATCATAGTGGTCCTATAAGACTCTTGATCTTAAGATAGTTATCTTGCCTCCATCACCACAATCTTCAGAACATCTTTGATGATGTGTGTCCATCTTCCTGTTGGTCTACCGCTGTCTTATGTTCCAGGTATTATACACTCGAGTACTCCTCATGAAGCCATTACCTTGTAGTGGTGAGGAGGTTTTCCAATGAGGCAATGAATGATGATAGTGAGAATCTATGATCCTAGCAGGGTCACCCAGACCAGACAGATCATTGAGGAGGGGATGGAAGCATGGCTTCCTGGTCCTCCAGGTTGCATGGCTTCCTGGTCCTCCAGGTTGTGTTCAGGGGTAACAACTCTGTACCAGTAAAAAAAAAAAAACAACATAGTTACAGAAACTTTATAGGAAATAACTGCTTTAGATGTCCAGCGACCTTGAGATAGGGTCTCTCTATTAGTATGAACAGCAGTGGTCAAAGTCAAAAGGAAGCACATGTTAGGAAATCAAGTACGATGGATAACAAAATGAATAGAGAAACAAAAACAGAAAATAAGGAAAGAGTATGCAGAGTTAAATAGATGAGTTTAAAAAACGCTCGAAAAGACAAAAGGAAGTTCATAGAGAATCTGACAGAAAAAGGAGAAATGGCTGCCAGAACACATGACCTGCATAAATTCTCCCAACAAATAGATGGAAATAGAAAACACTGTACTAGTGTACCTATAAAGGACAACAAAGGTAAACTCCTAACTATTAATCATGAACTAGAAGAGATGGTCAGGTCCTCCCATAACGGGTGATGTCGTTGGGGTACACATGAATACCTCCTCACAACTCCACACTTTCCCTCTCTGTCAGTGGCCACTGCCTGTGACTCCTCTCGTTCAAAGATGGGTCCATTCTTTTACGCCCCGCCCCCCCCCCCCACCTCTTTTTGGGATGACCTATTCATCATCTGCCTTGCACCTTTCTGTGCAGGATCGTATTTGCAAGACCATTTGGTCTCGATATGTGCCCGTACCAAGACCATTTGGTCTCGATATGTGCCCGTACCAAGACCATTTGGTCTCGATATGTGCCCGTACCAAGCGGGGTTTCATCTTCTGACCATTGCCAAGATGTTGTCAAACATTAAAGATCTCCATTCAAGACCAAATTCACAACAGTCATTGAACTTATTCTCTGATATCATAGATACTGTTACAAAATACAGATAGGCCGCCACGTGGTGCGCATGCCGGATAACAAATGGACACCTAGAGTGACATCGTGGTGGACATACAACTTTAGTCGCCCTAGCGGGCAACAGAGACTAAGGTTGAAAGATGGTATGGAAAGAAAATAAAGAAAGAAATGGCCAGGACATATCATGAGAATGAGCCCATAGGCGAATAAAAGAGGATGAACTGTCCTGAGCATCTCCAACATAGGGTCACTGTGCAAAAGGTCGCACAAAACAAAAAGGGATCAAGAGTCCTTGCAGATGACTCTTGTGCTACAGAGCATAAAGAGAAAAAGCATGTACTATTTTATGTTTATTAAGGTTAGTAGAAATATTAAATTCTCTACCACAAACATCTCATTAGTTAGGTTTATCCTCTATGAATTATTTTATTGTGTCTATTAAGGCTAAAAGTACTATTAAATCTTTTACCACAAACACCACACTTGTAACGTGTATCTTCTGTATGCACTCTTCTGTGTGCAATCAATGAACTATTGTGAACAAAATGTTTACCACAAACTTCACACGTGTAACGTGTCTCTTCTGTATGCATTCTTCTGTGTGCAATAAACACACTTTTGTGAGAAAAACATTTGCCACAAACACCACACTTGTAAGGTTTCTCACCCGTATGTAATCTTTTATGTTCATCAAATTTACTAGTTTGTTTAAATCCTTTACCACAAACATCACACTGGTAAGGTGTCTTTCCTGCATGCATTCTTTTGTGTGCAATAAACCTAATATTAGAAGCAAAACGTTTACAACAAACATCACACTTGTAAGGTTTCTCTTCTGTAGGTAGTCTGTTATGTTCATTAAATGTACCAGTACGAGTAAATCCTTTACCACAAACATCACACCTGTAAGGTTTTTCAACAGCATGTACTTTTTTGTGAGAATTGAGATCACTATTATTAGCAAAGAATTTACCACACACATCACACTTGTAAGGTGTCTCTCCTGTATGCATTATTTTATGTCTATTAAGTCTAAAAGTACCAGTAAATCCTTTACCACAAAAATCACACTTGTAGGGTGTCTCTTCTGTATGCACTCTTCTGTGTGCAATCAATGAACTATTGTGAACAAAATGTTTACCACAAACATCACATTTGTAACGTGTCTCTTCTGTGTGCATTCTTTTGTGTGAAATAAACACACTTTTGTGAGAAAAACATTTATCACAAACACCACACTTGTAAGGTTTCTCACCTGTATGTATTCTTTTATGTTCATCAAATTTACTAATTTTATTAAATCCTTTACCACAAACATCACACTGGTAAGGTGTCTTTCCTGCATGCATTCTTTTGTGTGCAATAAACCTAATATTAGAAGCAAAACGTTTACAACAACCATCACACTTGTAAGGTTTCTCTTCTGTACGTAATCTTTTATGTTCATTAAATTTACCAATACGAGTAAATCCTTTACCACAAACATCACACTTATAAAGTAACTCTCCTGTATGTATTCTTTTGTGTGCATTTAACCCACTTTTGTGAGCAAAACTTTCACCACAAACATAACATGTATAAGGTTTCTCACCTGTATGTATTCTTTTATGTTCATTAAATTTATAAGTATAATTAAATTTTTTACCACAAACATTACATTGGTAAGGTGTCTCTCCTGTATGCAATCTTTTGTGCACATTAAACCCACTAATGTGAGCAAAATGTTTACCACAAACATCACACTTGAAAGGTTTCTCTCCTGTATGTGTTCTTTTGTGGTCATTACATTTATCAATACGAATAAATCCTTTACCACAAATATCACACTTGTAACGTTTCTCTCCTGTATGTACTTTTTTATGAGCAATAAAATCACTATTATTATAAAAAACGGTACCACACACATCACACTTGTAAGGCGTCTCTCCTGAATGCATTCTTTTGTGTGCATTAAATCTACTACTGTAAGCAAAACATTTACCACAAATATCACACTTATAAGGTTTCTCACCTGTATGTAATCGTGTGTGTTCATTAAAATTACTAGCACGAGTAAATCCTTTACCACAAACATCACACTTGTAAGGTTGCTCACCTGTATGTATTCCTTTATGTATATTCAGTTTACTAGTACAATTAAATCCTCTACCACAAACATCACACATGTAAGGTTTCTCTCCTGTATGTGTTCTTTTGTGTGCATATAATCCACTGTTGTAAGCAAAATGTTTACCACAAACATCACACTTGTAAGGTTTCTCACCTGTATGCATTCTTTTATGTTCATTAAATTGATGAGTTCTGTAAAATCTTTTATCACAAACATCACAATGGTAAGGTTTATCTTCTGCATGCAATTGTTTGTGCGAATTAAGTCTACTATTACTAGCAAAATCTTTACCACACACATCACACTTGTAAGATTTCTTTCCTGCAAGTTTCATTTTGCAGATGTTTAGGCTATCACTCTGCTTACTAGATGTCAAACACAAATCTCCTGTCTTGTTTTCTGTTTTCATTATGGTGGTTTTTTTGTGTTCCTGCATCATCTCAAAACTCACCACCTCATCTCCTGTGTTCTTCTCAAAGTGTATGTGTTCTGGTAGTTCCCCAAAATCATCTACTACGTCTTTTCTATTCTTTACTATTTGTCTCACATGCACTGGTAGTCTCTCCAAACTGTCGCCAACATCTCCTGTGTTCTTAGTTTTTCTAATGTGTTCTGGTAGATTTTCTGAGACAGTATCATGTCCTATAAGTTGTGAGCGTTGACCATTGTCTGGACTGTTGATTTTCTCAACATCTGTATGGGCATCAGTGAAGTAGCTCCATGTGGAAGCATACCTCTCTGATATGTAGAAACAAAGGAAAGACACGTTATAAATTGTCTAATTCATAAAATATATAAGACAACTTCTATGTGTTCATTAACCCTTTGAACCCGACCACCCAGTATGTAAAATTCCATTACCCTGTGTTCAAGAGAAAATACACAGAAGGTAGACATCCGAGGAAAGCTATTTACTATGATATAACCATGCGCTGTAATTTCATTATTATATGTCAAATTGACTGACCTGATTTTTTTCCAATGCTCCTAATTGTTTGGCCAGTAAATTGTAGAATATATTTGTTGAAGACCATCTTACATCAAATTTACTTGATACATTATGTGAGCTACCCCACTAACATAATCTCAGCCTATGAGGGACAAGAACAGTTCTAGCTTGATTACACTCTTAGACCTGGAAAAAGATACTATAAGACTGTGGAATCTCACCAAAACCATAAACGGTCACAAGACAGAGAGATCAAAAACCGTGTTACATGCGACTGCAGGCCAGGTGACGGGCAAGGCGGCTGCAGTCCTAATAACCAGAGCTTGTAAGTCAGAACTTATCTTAACTTAACGGTATTTTATACTGGTTTAGAAGACGCATCAGAGTCTGTGGACAGCCAGTTACATTTGCATTACCATGCTATAAAAGCTATGCACATCTAATCTATTCTTAAATGCATTAACTGTCTCTGCCTCCACTACCTCTGAGTGCATGACAGTGAAGTTCACCCTACAAGAGCTAGAAGACGAAATTAAGAAACTATAGGAAAGAAAAGCACCAGGGGCAGATGGTATAACAAATGAATTCCTCAAACACCTCTGCCTCATAAGTAAAAGGTGCCTCCTTGCAATTTGTAACCAGAGCTGGCATGAGGGTACTGTTCCAGCACACTGGAGAAGGCTTACATTCAACCTATTCCTAAACCAGGAAAAGACTACAAACTACAGGCTGATCAGTCTCCTTAGCTGTGTGGGGAAACTGATGGAAAGATTTTCTCAAAAAAACAGATTTAGTCCTACAGTGGATTCCGTCCCCACTGTGGGATCCCTGGAAACGAGAAAGGAAATGAGCTCATCAAAGCCAAAAGTGTTGGCACACAACTGAGGCTAAGGTGGAAAGCTGGCATAGTGGAGGCCCTAGGCCCAAAATGGTACACCAAGGCAAAAGAGCGAAATGAGTTTACTCAACATTTGACTACCTGGCATCAGACACACAAGCCTGATTGAATACCATGACTTTGAGATTCTGAGATTGAGAACTATTGAGCACATTCATCCTCTGCAACATCTTAGAGCAATGCAATGAATGGCAGAGAGACTAATACATCAACTTTGTGGGATTTTGACAAGGCATTCAACTGTGTGCACAGAGACAGCTTGTGGAAAATACTAAGACATTATGACATACCACAGAAGATAGTTAACATCATAGCTCACTTCTATAAAAAATGTTCATGCAGTGTGAAGAATTTCAATAAAACATTCCCAGTAAAGTCTGGCATAAGACAATGATGTGTTATGTCCTCCTTGCTATCCATCCTTGGAATTGACTGGATATGGTACTAAAGAACACTACTGAGAAAGAATAGAAAGGCATATGATGGACACCATTTACCATGTTAGATGACCTTGATTTTGCAGATGAAATAGCCCTTCTGGCCCCACAAATATGAGCACATCCACGATAAGAGTATCAAGCTAGAAGAAATTGCGAAACAAGTAGAGTTGTAGATTGACATGACGAAAAATCAAATTATGATAAATAGTTCAAAACCAACAACCATTGTCTATAGTAAACCAAATGTTGGAGAGTATAGAAGAGTTTATTTAACATGTAAGCGTAGTATCACACCAAGAAGGGATGGAAGAGGACATCACATCCCACTTAAACAAGGTAAGGATTGTCTTGACCAAGATAAAAACAAATTTGGAAATCCATTATATATAGTAGGAAAACTACACTCAGGCTATAAAATAGTTGTCTTTTATCTGTACTTATACATGGTTTGGAATGCTGGAGGATAACAAAGAAAGATACCAGAGATTAAAAACCTTTCACCATACAGGTGGTACAGAAATAATTATGGATAAATATAAAAGTCTTATGGGAACACTTAAGGAAAAAAGTTTAGAAAGGTCACAAAGATGGGCATTTTAGATAGAGCAGATGGGTCAGACTATCTAGATAGCAAAATAATAGGTATCAACCTTAGGTTACAGGTGATGTGTGCGGACATGGGAATGGAATTTATTGATGTTAAAGTAGACAAAAGTAAAATATTAGATAGGGGAGGTTTACATCTAAATGAGATAGGACAGCATGTTGTAGCAAAGTATATGTTCAATCATTGTGTTAGAAATTTAAACTAGTAAGGCCTATGAAGTATAAGACTTAAGATAGGCCTACAATAGGGTGCTATAGAGGATGTAGTCAAAGGGGAGAGTTGGTGTAAGGGAAGTATGGAATAAATAGAAGCAAAAAGAGGAAAACCAACAACATTAAAAACTAAAATGTTTTTATGCAAATATGAGAAGCATAGTAAATAAAAGAGAAGAATTGGAACTGTATGTAGAAGAAGAAAAACCAGATATAATAGTATTAACAGAATCATGGACATATGAAGAGATTGCAGATAGTTAACTTGAAATAGAGGGATATACAATGTTAAGGAAAGATAGGAGAGTTGGAGACAAGATAAGGGAGGTGGCGTTTTATTATACTGTATAAATTCTGTTAATATAACGATCAAAGATTATTTATCATGTGGTAACAAAAATGAAAGTGTATGGGGAGAAATAGAAAGGGGGGGGGGGGGGGGGGAAACAGTGATTGGAGTGTGCTATAGATGTCTATCAAGTCAAAAAGAGGAAGATTAGGAGCTGATTAGTAGCATGGCAAAGGCAAGTGAAGGGAAATTATTATTAATGGGAGATTTCAACTTTCCAGAAATAAAATGGGATATGGCAGAAGCACTTGTAGAGTCAAAACCTTTTGTTAAGTGCCTAACTGACAATTTTTTAATTCAACATGTAGAAGCAGCCACCAGAGGCAAAAACATACTCGACCTAGTTTTTACTACAGAGGAAAATATGATTGAAAACGTTACCTTTGGGGAACTGTTTGGCTCAAGTGACCTTCAAATCATCCGTTGGGATCTTATTGCAGGGAAAGAAGTAAACATAAACACTCGAACATACGACTACTTTAAGACAGATGTTAAGAGGATGAAAGAGGCAGCGAACCACATAATCTGGAAAGATATTGTCGTAGGAACAGATGTTGAACAGGAGTGGGAGAGTTTTAAAACAGTTCTAGAAATGCTAAAAGAGGAATGTATTCCATGTAGAGAGGTAAACCCCAAGCGTAAAAAGTGGATAACTAGATTTGTAATGAAATGTAGAGGAGCGAAAAATAAAGCATGGAAAAAATATATAGAGGCAGGTAAATCAAAAGAAACATATGTAAAATATTTGGACAAGCAGAACATATCTCAGAAAGCGAAAAAAAACCGCAAAAATAGACTTTGAAAAAAAACTTGCTCAGAGGATCAAGACTGACAGTAAAAGCTTCTTCTCTTATGTTAGAAATAAACAAAGAATGAAAGACAAAGTAGGCCCTCTCATAGACAGTACAGGGAAAAAAATAAGTGAGAATAGGGAGTCAGCTAATCTGCTCAATCAGTACTTTGGTACAGTCTACACAAAAGAGGACTGCTCCAAGATCCCAGAGCCTAAAGATATTTTTCAAAGAGACATGGATACAGCGGGATTAAGGTCAATCTGTATTACAGAGGAAATGGTTTTTAAAAAATTGGAGGGGTTGAAAGTGAATAAATGTCCAGGTCAAGATGGTATTCATCCAAAATTGCTGTATTAAATTAGAGACCAACTAGCAAAACCATTGGCTATATTATGTTCTCAATCACTTACAAAAGGGATTGTTCCACGGGATTGGAAAGATGCAGGAGTGATCCCCTTATTCAAAAAAGGCAAAAAATCAGATCCAGCAAATTATAGACCGGTGAGTTTAACGAGCATAGTATGTAAATTGTTAGAGTCAATAATCAAAGAAAACTTTGTAATGCATTTAGACAAATTTAATCTAATTAGAAATAGTCAGCATGGGTTTACTAGAGGGAGATCATGCTTAACAAATCTATTAGAATTCATGGAGGAGGTTACTAAAATCAAATGTTATTTATCTAGACTTTGCAAAGGCCTTTGATAGAGTACCTCATCAAAGATTATTTCGAAAGTCAAAATCACATGGAATAGGTGGGGAGGTTGCCAAATGGATTGAAAATTGATTAACGGGAAGAAGGCAGAGGGTGAGCATAAATAAGGAGTATTCTGAGTGGTGTGAAGTGAAAAGTGGTGTGGCACAAGGCTCGGTTTTGGGATCAATTTTGTTCTTGGTATATATAAATGATTTGGACATTGATATGGGATCCATGATTGCAAAATTTGCTGATGACACAAAACTATGAAGTAGTGTCTCATCTAAAGCGGAAGTGGATATATTGATGTCGGATTTAGATCAAATTCGAGAATGGTCTGTAAGCTGGCAAATGGAGTTTAATGTAGATAAATGTACAGTCATCCACATGGGTAGATCCAATATCGAACATAATTACAGAATGGGAGAAAACAATTTTAGAAAGATAGATAAGGAAAGGGACCTAGGGGTTATAATAGATCATACAGGAAAGGTGAGTGAGCAAGTTAAGGTAGCAGTGAAAAAGGCAAATGCAATGTTAGGTGTCTCGAAAAGAGAAGAATTCGTGGTGACTTAATACAGGTTTATAAGATGATCAGAGGAATGGATAAATTAGACTATAACAAGTTTTTTAAAATACAGCCATCCACAATAACACGAGGGCACAGCTACAAGCTGACTAAAGAGAGGTCCAGGTTAGATATTAGGAAATATTTTTTTAGTCAGAGGGTGGTATCTGCTTGGAATGCATTGCCAGGGGAGGTAGTGGAGGCAGGGACAGTTAATGCATTTAAGAATAAACTGGATGCGCATAGTTTTTAGATCAAGGTGATGTAAATGTAACTGGTTGTATACAGACTCTGCAGGGTCTTCTAAACCAGTATAAAGACGTTAAGTTAAGTTAAGGACTTCATAAAATTATTAGAGTGTTTTGGCCAAATAAAATATATCAAAGGACAAACTTCTACAGGACACCAACCAAGAAGATATGTATAACACTAAAAGAAAGAAATGGCCAGTACATATCATGAGAATGAGCCCATAGGTGAATAAAAGAGGATGAACTGTCCTGAGCATCTCCAACATAGGGTCACTGTGCAAAAGGTCGCACAAAACAAAAAGGGATCAAGAGTCCTTGCAGATGACTCTTGTGCTACAGAGCATAAAGAGAAATAGCATGTACTATTTTATGTTTATTAAGGTTAGTAGAAATATTAAATTCTCTACCACAAACATCTCATTAGTTAGGTTTATCCTCTATGAATTATTTTATTGTGTCTATTAAGGCTAAAAGTACTATTAAATCTTTTACCACAAACACCACACTTGTAACGTGTATCTTCTGTATGCACTCTTCTGTGTGCAATCAATGAACTATTGTGAACAAAATGTTTACCACAAACTTCACACGTGTAACGTGTCTCTTCTGTATGCATTCTTCTGTGTGCAATAAACACACTTTTGTGAGAAAAACATTTGCCACAAACACCACACTTGTAAGGTTTCTCACCCGTATGTAATCTTTTATGTTCATCAAATTTACTAGTTTGTTTAAATCCTTTACCACAAACATCACACTGGTAAGGTGTCTTTCCTGCATGCATTCTTTTGTGTGCAATAAACCTAATATTAGAAGCAAAACGTTTACAACAAACATCACACTTGTAAGGTTTCTCTTCTGTAGGTAGTCTGTTATGTTCATTAAATGTACCAGTACGAGTAAATCCTT
The DNA here is from genome assembly GCA_036924085.1 of Ariolimax columbianus. Classification (NCBI taxonomy): domain Eukaryota; kingdom Metazoa; phylum Mollusca; class Gastropoda; order Stylommatophora; family Arionidae; genus Ariolimax; species Ariolimax columbianus. Next base: position 50,452,930 of record JAVGWX010000012.1, read on the forward strand.
TACCACAAACATCACACCTGTAAGGTTTTTCAACAGCATGTACTTTTTTGTGAGAATTGAGATCACTATTATTAGCAAAGAATTTACCACACACATCACACTTGTAAGGTGTCTCTCCTGTATGCATTATTTTATGTCTATTAAGTCTAAAAGTACCAGTAAATCCTTTACCACAAACATCACACTTGTAGGGTGTCTCTTCTGTATGCACTCTTCTGTGTGCAATCAATGAATTATTGTGAACAAAATGTTTACCACAAACATCACATTTGTAACGTGTCTCTTCTGTATGCATTCTTTTGTGTGAAATAAACACACTTTTGTGAGAAAAACATTTACCACAAACACCACACTTGTAAGGTTTCTCGCCCGTATGTATTCTATTATGTTCATCAAATTTACTAATTTTATTAAATCCTTTACCACAAACATCACACTGGTAAGGTGTCTTTCCTGCATGCATTCTTTTGTGTGCAATAAACCTAATATTAGAAGCAAAACGTTTACAACAAACATCACACTTGTAAGGTTTCTCTTCTATACGTAATCTTTTATGTTCATTAAATTTACCAATACGAGTAAATCCTTTACCACAAACATCACACTTATAAAGTAACTCTCCTGTATGTATTCTTTTGTGTGCATTTAATCCACTTTTGTGAGCAAAACTTTCACCACAAACATAACACGTATAAGGTTTCTCACCTGTATGTATTCTTTTATGTTCATTAAATTTATAAGTATAATTAAATTCTTTACCACAAACATTACACTGGTAAGGTGTCTCTCCTGTATGCAATCTTTTGTGTACATTAAACCCACTAATGTGTGCAAAATGTTTACCACAAACATCACACTTGTAAGGTTTCTCTCCTGTATGTGTTCTTTTGTGGTCATTACATTTATCAATACGAATAAATCCTTTACCACAAATATCACACTTGTAATGTTTCTCTCCTGTATGTACTTTTTTGTGAGCATTAAAATCACTATTATTATCAAAAATGTTACCACACACATCACACTTGTAAGGTGTCTCTCCTGTATGCATTCTTTTGTGTGCATTAAATCTACTACCGTAAGCAAAACATTTACCACAAATATTACACTTGTAAGGTTTCTCACCTGTATGTATTCTTTTATGTATGTTAAGTTTACTAGTACAATTAAATCCTCTACCACAAACATCACACATGTAAGGTTTCTCTCCTGTATGTGTTCTTTTGTGTGCATATAATCCACTGTTGTAAGCAAAATGTTTACCACAAACATCACACTTGTAAGGTTTCTCACCTGTATGCATTCTTTTATGTTCATTAAATTGATGAGTTCTATAAAATCTTTTATCACAAACATCACACTGGTAAGGTTTATCTTCTGCATGCAATCTTTTGTGTGAATTAAGTCTACTATTACTAGCAAAATCTTTACCACACACATCACACTTGTAAGATTTCTTTTCTGCAAGTTTCATTTTGCAGATGTTCAGGCTTTCACTCTGCTTACTAGATGTCAAACACAAATCTCCTGTCTTGTTTTCTGTTTTCATTATGGTGGTTTTTGTGTGTTCCTGCAGCATCTCAAAACTCCCTGCCTCATCTCCTATATTCTTCTTAAAGTGTATGTGTTCTGGTAATCCACTAAAATCATCTACTACTTCTCCTGTATTCTTCACTATTTGTCTCATATGTACTAGTAGTCTCTCCAAACCTTCTCCAACACCTGTGTTCTTAATTTTTCTAATGTGTTCTGGTATGTTTTCTGAGACAGTATCATGTCCTACAAGTTGTGAGCATTGACCATTGTTTAGACCGCTCATTTTCTCAACATCAGTATAGGCATCAGTGAAGTAGCTCCATGTGGAAGCATACCTCTCTGACATGAAGAAACAAAGAAAAGACACATTATGAAATGTCTAATTCATAAAATATATAAGACAACTATGTTTTCATTAACCCTTTGAACCCAGCCACCCAGTCTGTAAAATTCCATTCCTCTGTGTTCAAGAGAAAATACACACAAAGTAGACATCTGAGGAAAGCTATTTACTATGATAAAACCATGCATTATAATTTCATTATTATATCTAAAATTGACTGACCTGATCTTTTCCAATGTTGCTACTTGTTTGGCCAGTAAATAGTAGACTATAAGTGTAAAGCACTCATTTCAGAACCTTGGACATGGAGCCATGACTGATACAAAATAATCTTGGAGGTTTCAGGGTTAATGAAGAAAAGTGAGCAGTCAGCAACAGAACAAAAAAATTCCCATTTCTGCAGTAGCTCAAAAGACAGTACCCTAGCAACTTTTGGACACACGTGTACACAGATGGATCGGCCCCGGTGAGCAATAAAAAGGGAAACAGTGTAATCTACATCACTCCATACTAGCAGGAGAGACCTGTATGAATTTCAGAGCTAAAGAAAGAGCTGTTCGTGCAGCAACTCAGATTCTTACCAGCCAAAACATAACTACAAGGAAAACTGCTATTTTAACAGACTTCAGGAATGTACTCCAAGCCATCTCAAGCCTCAAAACAAGATAGATTTTCACATGAAATAAAAAACAACATAGGAATGCTGTCTCAAAAAACAGATGTACTCCTACACTGGATTCCACCCCACTGTGGGATACCTGGAAAGTAGAAAGCAACTGAGCTCACAAAAGGTAAAAGTGACGGCACACAGACTTCCCATCCACAGAGCTATAAAGAAGCAAAGACACTTCAAACAATTCATAAGGGCAGAATGGAGAGACCAGCACAAAGAATCCAAGCCAAAAAATGACAGAATAGACAAACTTGGAAGAGGTGGGCAGACAAAGATCTTCAGATTCAGAATGGGACATTGTAGATTCAAGGCCCACCTCCACTGAAGGGTCTGAGAGATACCACCACGTGTGATTGTGGAGCACCAAAGCAAACACCAGAATATATTCTGCAAAACTTCCCAACCTATGCAGACCAAAGAAAGGCAGGGGGGGAACCACCGGCAAAGACCTTAAACACAATCTCCTTCGTGAACCTCACCGGACTAAAAGCATAGCATCAGCAGATCGATGAAGAACAAGAAGCTTGATTACACATGTCACCATTCAAATAATCACTTGTCATATTCAGAATTAACACACTCTAAATCCAATTTTTTTACATCCAACTCCTTGAAAATACTTTCAATGGTTTGTTCTATATTTAGTCTTTTTTTGAACTGCCATTTCCAGAATTTTCAATACTACTTTTCATCATGTAAATCACCAAACGCATAGGTAAAATTTCCTATTTCATGGATGCTGCTATATTTGCTATCTTTGAAAATGTGTGTACAGAGTAGATGTGACCATATTATGGACAAATCCAAGCAGTACAGTCCGAAATATGTCTTAAAACAATAATCCACCTATCACAGAGTTATGCGTGGCTCGAGGAATAGGGTATTTACACACACATCAGTTCATCTGTGTCACGGGTTCAAAGGGTTATTGATTTTAAGAACAATAAAGAAAACATTAGCAATAACATATAATCCAAACCACCTGTCATAGTAGCATTACATATGGTATTTAACAGTCTTTCTTCTTTGTTCTTCTGCATTGAGGTCTTCCGATCATGCTAAATCTTCAGTCCTATTGCTAGAATGAAGTCCACAGTCCTTTCTAGGTCTGAGCGGAGGCCCCAAAGCTTTTGCCTCAGTTCTGCTCCATCTGACCAGGACTGGCATCTTATTGCTTCATGGGCCGGGCATTCTTGAAGTATGTGTTCAGGGGTCTGGATTTCTGTCACACATGGACATTCATTTGTTTGGTACATTTTGAGCCAATATAGGTGGCCCAGTAGTTCTCAGGCGGAAGATTACAGTTTACTGGCGCCTTTGTAGCTGGTGGATTGGGTCTGGACTTTTACTCTGTCCCATTTCTTTCTCCCATTTCATTTTAAATTGACTGCAAATGATAGTTTTAGCCTCCTCATATGACACTTTATGGGTGTATTGTTCCATTTTTTCACCTGCTTTAGATAGTGCATTGGTTCTTTTATTTCCTGTAACTCTGCAATGAGATGGGAGCCACTAAAGTGTGATCTTTGAGATCTTTTGTAACGCATTTAGCTCTGTCCTGATTTTATGTGTTACATCTTCATTTGTTGCGTTCTTTACTGATTCGAGTAGTGCTTTACAGTCTGTGAAGATCACTATCCTGGCATATGTGTTATCTTTCAATTTGGTCACAATTTTCAGTGCTTGGAGAAGTGCCATTGATTCTGCCCTCAGACTAGAAGAAATTTTCCCTGTTGGAAAGGACTTATGGGTTATATTTTTGTTATTTTTGTCTTATAAAGAAAGATGCCTTTACCACCATTTCTTGCCGTCCCTTGTGCAGATCCATGTATGTAGACATGTGTCCATTCTTTGGGACTGTATTTGCCTTCAATCATCCCTAGAGCCTTGGCTCTTATGTGGGGAGCAGCCTGATGATCTTTCTTTTCTATTTGGAGCACCTCTGTGTTAATCAAAACTTTATTTAGATAGTGGTTTGGCTTCTCATAGCTTGCCAGCATTTCCATTTCTGTGCTATCATCTGAGAGGTCTCTGCAACAGCTATGCATTTGTTATGATGTATATATGAAGCTACTCATTTTCAACCCTTTCTTCCTTGGATTTTGGTGTTTGGCCTGCATAGGATGGTTTGCCATGCGACACAACTTCTCGCTATGCACGAGCACCTTCTCTTCTCATCTATTATGCAGTGGTCTGAATTTGGTGTGTTTTTCCACTGCCTGGATTGGGGTACTTTTCAATCCTCCTGTGATTAGACGAAGGCCTGTGTTTTGTACTTTTGTTAGGCGATCTATATTTGTTTTGGATGCTGTGTCCCAGACTGACATGCCGTATTCCAAAACTGGCCTGACTATCACGGTATAGACATTTTTGAGAATGTGACTGTTTGCTCCCCAGCTTGTGCCTGCCAACTTCTTCATTAGGGAGAGTCTTCTTGTTACTCTGTGTTCTATGGTGTTCGTGTGTGGTATCCAAGTGAGCCTTTTGTCTAGCTTTACCCCAAGATATGTAGGATTTTCTTCATATGTAATTTCACTGTCTATAACAGTGTTTCCTTCCCAAACGTCGATCCTCTGGCTGCTGCCGGTCCACATAAATTTCCTGCTGTTCCGCAAAAATAAAAAAGGTAATTGCTGCTGATTTACTGCTCGAATTCTGGTAATTTTAAATAGTTATAGGTTTTTCATTGTATAATATTAGATTTAAAAAAACAATATGTTTAATAGTATATAAATAATGAGATATTTCTGTCTGAGAAGACCGGCATGTGAACAATTTTTTTCTTCTTTTCATCAGTCCGCGAATAATTTTTACTATTATTACTGATCTGCGAGTGTAAAAAGGTTGGGAAACACTGGTCTATAACACTTACCTTAGTAGCACTACAGACATTCCAAATCATCTTTCACAGCAGCACTACATACATTCACTCTAATCACCTGCCAAAACAGCACTAAATAAACTCTAAATCTTATGTCATAGTAGCACTACATACATACACTCTAATCACCTGCCAAAACAGCACTAAATAAACTCTAAATCTTATGTCATAGTAGCACTACAGACATTCCAAATCATCTTTCACAGCAGCACTACATACATACACTCTAATCACCTGCCAAAACAGCACTAAATAAACTCTAAATCGTATGTCATAGTAGCACTACATACATACACTCTAATCACCTGCCAAAACAGCACTAAATAAACTCTAAATCTTATGTCATAGTAGCACTACAGACATTCCAAATCATCTTTCACAGCAGCACTACATACATACACTCTAATCACCCGCCAAAACAGCACTAAATAAACTCTAAATCTTATGTCACATCAGCACTACATACATACACTCTAATCACCTGCCAAAACAGCACTAAATAAACTCTAAATCTTATGACATAGTAGCACTACATACACTATGCCATAAAAAATGTTTGTTCGTGACAACGATTATAAGACAAGTATTTATTTGTTTCCACATTATTTCCTCCCTCATCACTTTACTTAATTAAAATTACCACTGTTCATTGCTTGCCTACTTGCAACACAGATATTCAAGGCCTCCTCTTCGTTCGTTCTCAATCTCCCACTACCGAGCTGAGTACCAGGTTAGCCTTACCTCTTCGGTTACGTCTCCTTAGAGAATCTGATCTCTTGCAGCCTGTTATCCAGGATAACGGCGTGGAGGTGAAGAAGGTCTTGATAGTTCTGATTCGCGAGCCCTGATGCTAGCAGTGATCTATGGGTTGCAGACCACTGCAGCTCATGCACTGTTCAGTCAGCATCTTGATACCTATTCAAGGCCTATTTTTAGGTCTATGTTTGATGATAGGACGTAATTGAGTCTATAAATTTGTCTGGACTGAACTCAGACTATATTCCATAGCCGCAAGTGTTAAATGACGAAAGACTACCTCAGTTATGACATATTTTGTTGTTGCTAATGTGTCTAGCTTGTTTAGTTAACTAATTTCTCTCTTGTGGCAAGGTGCATCCGTCATCTGGAGGTCCAGCGTGTGAATTACACGTTGCTCTTTACTTAAATCTCCTTTCTATTGTTTCTTATGCATGTTACTCGAGAGCAGTTAATACTGGCCTTATGATCGTTGCAACTCGCTGCATTGAAGTTTCCACATATTCCCTTCATCACCCGTTATAGTAACACTCTCTCTCTCTCTCTCTCTCTCTCTCTATATATATATATATATATATATATATATATACACACACACATATATATATATATATATATATATAGAACCTAAATGACCCGACTTACCATTTTTGATATGTCCCCCAACATCCTCTCCACACAGATCAGGCTGTTCTATTTTCTCCAGTTCTGTTACTGTCTCATCAAAGCTGTCCACTTTTCGGACTTTCATGTACAAATCTTCAAAGCTGGCAATCTCTTCAGATTTCTGAAATGATTAAAATAAAGCATCCTGTATAGGTCCACCTCAATCTACTTAGCTCTATTCTTATCCTACTAAAACTCAGCTTCTGCAACAAATGGAAAACTAAACTACAGATCTATCATTGGCTCTTTCAGTATTATCAGACAACACTATGTTGTGCTTTGGAGAAAAAAAAAGATGTAACTACAGTCTATGACGATAACGAATGTGATCGTTAAACCAATCTGAGCAGAGAAGCATCTTCCACAGTGTGCAAGGAAAATTAGGATTGTTTGCATCATCACATCATGTGGTGTCTTTTCAAACGCTGAGTCCTTAGCCTATCTGTAATCAGTATCCCCATTGTCTGTATTCTATTCTTAATTCTGCCCCTCCATGGAACACAGTCGATGACCTGTTCTTATATCAATGCCTGTCTCATTCATATCCCATTTGTACACATCTTTGTACCAAAACAGTGGTCGGCTCCGAGACGTCTTCCCCAATTGTACTTCCCAATTGAGAGGATCCTTTGGTATTCTGCCATTCTCCATGCGTGTTCGAGCCATCTGAGTCTTCAAAGACTAACCATGGAAAAGACCGTGATACTGCCTGTTCTCTCCAACACCTCTGTACTGGTGATCTTGTCCTGTAGCCCAATTCACAGGATTCTGCGCAGACACCTCATGTGAAAACTGTGAATCTAAAAACAGTGCTAAACTATATAAAATATAATAGAAAGTAGTGAAATGTATAAATAGCTGCTAAACTAATGATTACTATTGTAATATGTCGCTTTAGTATAGAATAATAAAACAATCTTCATCTAGATTAGACATAGGTCAGTATTCTTATTTGTGTTTTATGACGCATTCAACGGTCGAAGTTAAACACTTGCAATCTGCATTAATTTTGCAGATTTGTCTTTACATCCAGGCCAAATGCCAAAACTCATCATGCAAGGTTATACTCAAAATACAAAAATTAATTGATATTGAACAAACTGAGCTACAATTATTATCTAAACATCGTAAGAAATGTAATTACACGAACTATGACATGATGTATTCAAAATAAAGATTATAAGCCCAACTTCTCTCAAGCTAAATGTGTTGAATGTAAAAATTTTCTCAATTGTCTAGCTATCGAAAATAACTCAACAGTTGCATGAACCGTCACCATCATGCAGTGTCGTCAAATTCTTGAATTGCGCAAGCTCCTATAGCAAAACCTAACAGCACGTTTTGTAAACCGATTTTGTTCATAACAAGTGGAAATGTGGTATTTACAAGCAGTCAAGTCAGTCTATAAGAGCTGTAAAGGGTTAACTAAACAAACCATAATTATTATATAAATCACAGTTAAAACAATTACATTCTACTTTGTATATCAAAATAATTACATTCTGTACCATAAAAAGCAACTCATTAACAAAACTTTATCAATGGCACTAGGCATAAAACACATTCATGCCCAGTACTAGTTACTTCATATAGCTCTCCACCATCAAAACAATTAAGAATCGTTGATGGCTCAGACGATGAATCTCCAATATTTCCTTCAGCCTTCCTTCAATAATAAACTTCATTTTCTAATGTACATTTGTCAGTCACCTTATACAAAATACAAAAAATATTTAAAGGTTATCAAGCAATGTGAAATTCATTTTACTTTCATATCGTTTCTTTAAAGTGTAGTGCTGTAGTGCATTTTAGAAATTAGAAAAAAAAAATTAGTATTTTCCATATGTAAAACATTAATAATTTTGTAACATGACAGCAATGTTGTTGTTGTTTTATTTTCGTACTCAATTTCTCACTACCGAGCCCTGAACAGAGCTTTGCTAGTAACAGGATTAAATCCGGAGAACGGGATGCGTTGTGTCACTTGACTGATATTTGCACCTCTTGGTCCGACACATCCGTCTTCGACAGAAGGCATGTTGTAAAAGGTGACTAAGAAGAACTGGACATGGGGATCTTCTTCTTCTTCTTTCGTTCGCTTTAAAATATTGTCTATATCTGCAATGTTGTCTTTTGTAGTTCACATACAGGTCCATAAAGTTTCTTCTTCTTCTTCGTTCGTTCTCAATCTCCCACTACCAAACCATGAAAGGGCTTAAGTAGCAGAATGTAGTCCACAGAACGGAATGCGCTGTGAAGTAGTTTACAGATTGACTGCGATATTTGCACCTTTCGGTCCAACACATCCAACTTCAGCAAGCATTTTTTTAGTACCGGGTTAGCATTCCCTCTTCGATCCCTTCTCCTTAGCAAGTCTGCCCTGCTGCAGCCTGTTATACAGGATCACCGCGTGGAGGTGTAGAAGGGTCTTGGCAGCTCTGGTTCGCTGACCACTGCAGCTAATGTGCTGCTCAGCATCTTGATCCCGTGCTGTTTCTATGGGTCAGTGAGATTTTCTCTGTATATCATATTCGGGGCAGGGGACGGCGTGGCCTAGTGGTTAAGTGGCATGGATCACAATCCGAAGGTGCTGGGTTCGATCCCCATTACAGCACCGGCCGTTACCCCGTGGAAGCAGACCCTTACATAAAATGCATGCTTTAGTCAGATGCACTGGGTCGACAGGCGCAAAATAAAAACCACAGTGCAAAGCACACCGCCTTGGGGATTAGAGAAAATAAGGCGAACGCAAAAAAAATAAAAATATTCGGCGCAGTTTTGTAGTATGTGCTCTGCTGTCTGGAGTGCCTGTCCGCATGTACACATGGCTGAGTTGCCAATCTTCATTTTTGTGTACATGTGGCTGCGGAGTCGGTTGTGTCCTGTTCTAAGGCGCAACACAACAGTTTGCTCTTGTCTGTTCATGTTATGGTAATCGTCTGGTGTTACTGTTGGTGGCTTTCTGATTGATTTGATCAACCGTATCTTCTGTTGGTATGTAACTGGCACATCTGGTTGCTCGTCTGCAGGCACCCTCCTTTGCCAGTTGATCTGCTCTCTCGTTTCCTGGTACTCCACAATGAGAAGGCATCCACTGCATGACAATCTTGCGCTGGTTGCTCAGTTCAGACAGTAGAGCCTGTAGATCTGGCAGTTTCTCAAATTTCAGTGCTTGGAGTGCTGATTGTGCATCTGTAAGAAATACTACAGGTTATGAACTGACATTGGTGTTCAACAGTTTCTCAGTTGCCACCTTGATTGCCTGTATTTCTGCATCATATGTATGAAAGAATTTCCCAGTTGATACTCTGACTGTATCCCTAATGTTGTTTGGGTATTCTATGTACACTCCCGCTCCACCATTCTTCACTGCATTCTGTGCTGACCCATCTGTGTATACTCTGATCCAGAGGTCTTGTGGGTATTCTTCATCCAGGAAATTGAGGATCACTATCCTAAGTTGCACACTGTTCTGTTCATCCTTGTCTAATATTCCTTTCACTTTTGTTTGAATGCATACTGATAGTCCGTGCTCCTCTCTCCAAGGGGTTAGTTCTGGCACAGACTTTAGGGGGATGTCAACTTCAGGTAGATCCATAATTTGCCATTTCTCTTGATGCATAAAGCTACTTCTTTTCAGTCTTCCCATTGCTAAATTTTGAAATCTGTCTTTCATTGGATGGCTCGGCATGCAGAGGAACTTTTCTGTCTGTGTTAATACCTTTGTGTCTCTGCGTTCTCTTAGTGCTTGTATCCTTCCCATTTTCTCCATCTCCACTATAGGTGTTAATTTCATTGCTCCTGTAATGACCCTAAGTACCTGATTTTGCACCTTATCCACCTCTTTTAGGGTAGTGTTTGCTGCAGGGCACCACGCTGCTGACCTATATTCCAGATGTGGCCGTATACCTTGTTGGTAAACTTTGTTAAGTATTTTTCCACTAGCTCCCCATGTGGTTCCACTTAATTTTCTCAGGATGGCTAACTTCCTCCTGGCTTTTTTGGCTGCCTTGTTGACGTGTTCCCTCCATGTCAACCTATCATCAAATGTAACTCCAAGATAGGTGGGTTGTTTATCTTCTTTGAGGTGTTCTCCATTTATCTTGATAACTCCAGCTTTTTATTTTGGGGAGAGGGTGAAAAGTGTAGTGTTACATTTTTCTGTGTTAATGTTTACACACCATCTGTTTGTCCATGAGGTCAAGGCATCAATAGCCATTTGCAGCATTCTGGTAGCCACTGTTGCTTGCTCATTTGTACACCATATTACCAAGTCATCTGCATACATTGCAACTTTTGTTCCTTGTGGTAGCTCAGCAATCAAGTCATTGATGAAGACTATGAAAAGTGTAGGGGAAAGAGCCCCTCCCTGAGGCACACCATTACGCAGTAGAATTTTCTTACTCTTGAGGCCATCTAGTTGGACTCTGGCTCTTCTGTTTTGTAAGTATGCTTTTATCCATTTGTACATCCTACCCATCACTCCATTATTTCTCAGTTTCTTTAAAAGTCCTTCTTTCCAAACTTTATCAAAAGCTTTCCTTAAGTCTATCCATGCTGCTAATACCAATTTCTTGTCCTGGAATGCGTCCTCGATCTCTTGTGAGAGGTATGTTGCCTGGTCTTCAGTGGAGTTGCATTTCCTAAATCCTGCCTGCTGTGGCACAAGAAGGTTTTGGCTCTCAAGATACCACTGCAGCCTTAGGTTGATAATACGTTTCATTGTTTTACAGATGTGATGCTGATTGGTCTATAGCTGGATGCCATGGAACTGTCTTTTCCTGGTTTTGAGAGTGGTATCATGATTGCTTCTCTCCAGGTCTGTGGGACTGTACCTGATGTCTAACAAATGTTGAGGATCTGAAGCAGCTTTGTTTTTGCTGCTGTTCCCAAGTTCTTGATCATCTCATTGGACACTGTCTGTTCCTGGCGACTTTCTCATTTTCTGGACATGGGGATGACATACACAGACATGTCGATGTTGGATGACTTGGCATGTACTTGTTGAAGATCTATGCTTCACAAGAAGCTGGAAAGATTTTGATTGATTGAACCTCAGACCAACTGAGAGAAGTGTTAAACTATGAAGTTGAAATCAATTGCACTGGAAGCAGCCTGCTACAAACTAAAGACTATTTGTGATGAAGCCTTCAAAAATGACAATTTCATTCAATTTACAGACCTAATGTCAGCCCTTCAAGTTTTAGAAGATGTTGGACAGCTTAGTTCTTTACTTAACTAAATAACCAGTGATGTCAACCATTATTTCACTTCCCATGGCATCAGAACAATTTATACAGCGAATAAGTAGACCATCAAAGATGAAGCAGATAAATTTTAAAAGGATCAAGTAAAAAAAATAAAAAATAAACGACAACAGCTTTTCCAAGAATCATGCATAATTACAACAAAACACAGAGAGAGTGGTCTGCAGATACACTTTATTTAGTCACTCCTCTTCTACCCAGGGGGTGTAGAGATCTTTGTATAAACTTGCAATCAAGTGTGCAGACAAAAAGGTGATTGGTCTGTTGTCTTTGCATGATTGAGGGACCGATGTGTTTTACCTTCATGTAGGCCATTACTGGGAAGGTTTTTCATTACTGCTACAATTTTTGCCAGACATGGGTTTACACCTGCTCTTTTTGAATTTCAAATGTCAATGGTTTTTTGTGTGTGCACAGCATCCACAGAGGACCTTCAAGTGCATCCACTCATCTCCAATAGGAGAGCAAGGGATGCTTGAAACCTGACGGGTTAGAACCAGTTGTTTCTTGCTTTCATTTGTTCATTTCATGAGAGATGAGCACCTTACCTCTCAGCTAAAGCAATCCCCTATTAAATAATCATACATGATCATCATGCAGCATGTCCATTGCAAATCGTCGCTCCCATCATAGCCTGTCTGAACGGAACTCAATCACTTGCCAAATCCCAAACTTGCTCCAGAGTCAAGTCCAAGAATTCCTTGACATATTGGTGCCATCAACTTTTTGGTCTGCCTTCCATACCTTCCACTCAAGACCGCTGTGTTGTTTGATGTGGTCAAAGTATTAACATTTTCTGTTCATGATGGAATTTATGAACCAGTTTCTCCTCTATGCCCAACTCTTGTTGAATGTCTGCATTCTTCTGTTTTTCGATCCATGGTAATTTTAGGACATTTCTAAAACATTTTGACTCAAAGGACTCTATTCTCTTCCTGGATGTATGGATAACTGTCCATGTTTCGCTGCTGTCTGCTACCATAGGAAAAACACAGGTCTGCATTGCCAATCTTCTTTTGATTTCCTTTGGGCAATCGCCATTGTTGTCAGATCTGGAGCCCAGATAATAAAAGTTTGTGACCTGTTCTATTTTCACATCCCCAAACTTCAATTTATGTTGACTTCTTGTTTTTTTCCGTGGTCATTATATTAGTTTTGTTTAAGTTTCCAAAGAGCTTTTTATATGTATTACATCTGCTTATGGCTGCAACTAGCTGCTCTAACCCCTCTGTACTGTTTGATAGTAGCACAGTCTCGTCTGCATATCTTATTAAATTAAATAATCACTTAAACATAATCCAAACACTATACACAATAGTTCAAATGTGGTATTTGACTCCAACAATTTCTTCTTCTATCTCAACTTCATAAAAACTGCCGCTGTTTGTATATTCAAAATCAAACTTACTATACACATTTGTTCCTGTTTGATTCTTTCTGCCAAGAATGGAAGCTGTGAGTGAATGTCATGCTTAGTCTGAGAATAAACAGTATAGGAGCATGTCAGCAAACAAAAGATAGAATAATCCCTATGGCATGTTAAAGACAATTGGTTGTAACACCAAAACACTTGATCCATTTACCAGAAGTAACAGGATCAAGTCTGTGATACAGTCAGCCTGATCTGACTATCTGCTCATCTGATTTAACAGACTGTTGTTTCTTGCAAGTTCTTGATGATATTAGAAGTGATTAAAAGCCACGTCTTGCGACCATAATAACACCACAAAAAACATACACCAAACAGAAAATGAGCTGAAACTTCTGTCAAGCAAACTGTATGTTATTCCAAGAGACACCAGACAATCTCCTTACAAACATAACCAAAAGTGTTGATACACTCAGTGAAGATGTTACAAGAAGAATCTTAGAATCAGCATCACAGTGTGTTCCAAGGAGTGTCAAAAGTCATATAAACCATTCTGGAATACAAAAAATACAGAGCATTAAAAATACAGAGCATTAAAACTTACAGAACAGGACAAGAACAATTTGAGCTACCTAATGAGCCAAGAGAAAGCTGCACAACCCAATGTCTCCATTGAAGTAGACTTTAACATGTAAAGGTTCAAACAAATCTTTGAAGAAACTCAAGCCTAGAAAGGCCCCAGGACCAGACAAGATTCATAATGCAATGCTACGTCGCCTAGATACTCAGGAAATGAAACTGTTTTCAAATTGATCAGCCTAACATGAGAAATGGAAAGTGTCAGAAGCATGGTGAAATGCAGATACAAGCAGTGCCAATATTGAAAAACAAAAAACTTCCACACAAACCTAAAAGATATGCAGCCCATCTTCCTAAAATTGTGCCTGAGCAAATTAGCAGATAGAATGATAAACACACGTCTCTATTGGTTCCCTGAGAGATCTGAAGCCTTATGCCAGAAACACGCCACATCTACTTGATGCCCAGACTACCATGAATGGATTTTCAGTTGCATGCACTAACTTTAGTCTCACTGTCTGCACAAAGATAATGGAGCTAATGTTTCTACCTTCTACTGGGAAGTTATACCACGAAACAAACATCACAGTAGACGGCTAACATCTACAAGCAGTTGATAGCTTTATCTACCTTATTAGTACCTTCACTAGAGAAGCAAATATCAATTCTGAGTTCCACAACATGACTGCCTCGCATATGCTCCTTTGGAAATACCACAACCAAATGTTTGGGACTGACAAGAAATCAGTTTGGTCACCAAAATCAAGGTCTGTCGTGCTATGGTGCCAAGCACCCTTCTATACGCATGCGAAACATGGACAGTCTATTGTAGACATGTCATGAAAGTCATCCATTTTTTCACCTGAGCTGTCTCCGGAGTCTTGATGGTAGAACAAAATTAATTAAACAAAGACTCAGCGGACTGTCACAAGTTTGTGGCTGCAGCTTCAGAGTTATCAGCACCTGCTGATTTGACCATTTACCCATCACAGCAAGACTTGTTAGAAAAATTTTTTTTTGAAATGTATGTTTATATGGCAAGTCTGAGGCTGTAACTTGTGCTGTACTTGGATTTAAGTCAGGAAGAGTTTCACTGGTCATCAACCTCAATGAGCTGGGTTCAACAACAAGATAAAACCAAGATGACTGGCGATATGACACAATGCAGAGAATAACCACAGCTTTCTAGTATCTCGCCATGCATTCCACACCTTGTAGCATTGAGTCACCTTCCTATCCATTGAACCAGCTAATGGTTTCATCCACAGATTCTGCAGAGTCCAGTCTTCACGTGCTTAGGCAGAAAAGCACAAGCTCACTAGGGCTCAGCGTCCCCTGGCTACCCACAGCTCTATGTTGAGAGCTGGGTGACAGATAGAGACCAAGGGTTAGTAAACTACTTCTAGTGGATGCACAACATGCTCTTCCCACTAGAGGTACCACCTTTCCCTACCACCCAACATTTACAAGTGATAGTCTTAACTTGATACACACTTACCTCATTATCTGGCTCCTCTTTTATTCCAACAACCAAATGTGGGACATTAATATCCCATTCTGACTGGTGACAAGAAAGAGAAATAAAACACATCAGAACAAAAATGACACTGACATAAATATTACTTGTAACAAACACTCCAAAACACAACAAAACAAGGACGAAGCTAAAATATATTCATCATCATCTAGTTGATCAGTTCTAAGACTGTTTGTCTGAGCATGTCTCTCCATTTGACCTATCCCTTGCAGCCCCCTTTATTCCAGCACAAACAATAATCTTGACAAACACTTACCTCATTATCTGGCTCCTTCTTTATTCCAACAATCAAATGTGGGACATTAGTATCACTTGTAGACTGTGACAAGAAAGAGTGACAAAATACATCAGAACAAAAATGACACTGACATCATGATGATGATATAATCCATTTATCTGTGAGCTGGCAGCTCTTGATGGCCTAATGCCTCCAGGACAAAAGCACACATCCTCCTCAATGGTTGAGACAACATCCAATCTCGTATCAAGTCTGTTGTCTTAGAGGCATCCTGATTACCAAGGGGGGTTATGGATGCATCTTACGAGTATCCCCGAAGGGAGGCAGTCCAGTGGGTCGGTGTCACAGGATCGTCACGTCCTGCCAGGGACATATCATATTCATTTGGGTCGGCTATCTCATTATTCTTCCGTCAGTTTTGTCAGCCCATCTGTAGTGATGGTATGTGGGGCATTCCCCGTCACCTGGAAGATCGTCACAAAGGGGCACAAGTGCAATGTCCGCTAGTCTGCATCTTTTCGTCATCAATGGTGATAAATGATAGAGGACATAAAGTAGAGGACAAGAAAAGAATGCATTTCACCCAAGAAGTTGGAATGGAGTAGCCCAGAGCATGAACCACTTGCCGTTAGGTTCTGCAGCTACACCTATAAAGCTCCACCTTCTCCTCAGCCTTTCTGTCTGACCCCTCTCCAATGACCTGTCCGGCTTGGGTGACCCTGTCAGAAATAAAACTCCCGCCGGCAAAGCTCCTTGGGTCATTGAGGTGTGCAAGTTCTTAAACATCGGTACGGTAGGCTTACACATGGAGAGTACACTGATATAAAAATTACTTGTAAAAAACATAACAGAACATGGACAAAGTTAAAATATATATTATACTCATCATTATCTGGTTCATCAGATCAAAGATTGGTTGTCTGAGCATGTCTCTCCATTTAACCTTATCCCCTGCAGCCGTCTTTATTCCAGCATTACCAATAGTCTTAAACTTAACAAACACTTACCTCATTATCTGGCTCCTCCTTTATTCCAACTAAATGTGGGACAATAGTATCACTTGTAGACAAGAAAAGGTGACAAAACACATCAGAACAAAGATGACAATGAAATAAAAATTACATGTAACAAATACTCCAAAACATGGACGAAACTAAAATATAAATTATACTCATAATCATCTGGTTGCCCCCCGCTCCACTCCACCATCACCTTGTCTAAGTGGGGGAGGGGGCTTTGCGTGCCTCAGTGACCCAATGAGCTATGTCGACGGGAACATATGTTCCTGGCAGGGCCACCCATGCCGGAGAGGTCACTGGAAAGGAGCCAGTCTAAGAATGGTAGCAGCCGGGTGGTGTTTCAAGAGTCCACGAAAGACAGAACACCTAGGAAAGGAAACTCGAGCAGATGGAGCTCGCAACCCAGGAGGGCAGGACAATCAAGGACTATCATCTAACAAGCCCCAACAAGGAAAAATCCAAAGGAAAAGCCATTCCTAGACCTTAATATCTGATCAAAAATGGCTGCAGTCATGGGAAAAATTACCTCAAGTCCACTGTGTCTAACGTGCTAAAGGACTGCGTGGCTGCTGAGAGAGCAGTTATGAACATGGAAGTCTGGTGGGCGAAAGGGGACAACCAAAGGCTAAGGAAGCGAACCGGAAGAAAATGCTTGCTTGTCCTGTTTATGTTCCTTCTCCTTGTGTATTCATCTCTAGTTCTCTTCTCCATGTTTTCTTTGGCCTTCGTTTGATGCTTTTACCTTGATGGTTAAACGGCAGAGTTTGCTTCGTGATTTCACAGCATGTAGTTTATTCTTCTTCTTCTTCGTACATTGTCAGATGTCAACTTGAATTTGTTCGAAGAAAGCAGCTGTCATCCTGAGGCTGTCGACACTGCCATAGAGCTTGTCTAGTGTTGCCACTGGTGATGGCCACATGTGCTTTCTCTGGTCCTCGTATGTCGGGCAATTTTGCAACAGATGTTCAGCGGCCATTTTCCCTGTACCACAGGTGCATTCGTCAGTGCCACCTATCTTCAGTTTATTGAATAGATGGTACCTCAGTCTGTTGTGTCCTGTGCAGAGTCTGAAGACCACGACCTGCTCTCTTCTGTTCAACTGGTAATAGGCATCATTTTTTGTGTAGCCAGTATGTTCTGTTTCCCATTTGGCCATGTATCTGGCCCTAATAAACCTTTTGGACTCTTCGTAGGTCACACTAGAATCTGGTTGTGGTAGTCTTGCACCTTCTTTTGCCAGTCTGTCTGCCTCCTTGTTGCCTTGGATGTTACAGTGGGATGGAACCCACTGTACCACTACTCTTTTTGGTACGGACTGCTGGCATATTTGGAAGAGTACTGCTCTTAAATCATTAAGTTCAGTATTTTTCTGGTTTTTTAGTGCTGTAACCACGGCCAGGAAATCTGTAAACAGAACTATCTGGCTTTCATTGCTTTCGCCTGTCAGCCTTGCTTTTACTGCAGCCTTCAGTGCCTCTGCCTCCGCTCTGAAATTGCTTGAGAATTTTCCAGTTGCCACTGACAGTGTTATTTTTCTACCATTTGTTAGGCTCAGGAATACCCCTCCCCCTCCACTCTGTGTTGTGTTTGTTACCGATCCGTTGGTGTATGCATGGGTCCAGTCCATGCTTGGGTAGTTTTCCGCTATGTACCTCAGGGTTATGTCTCTTCTTTCCTTTTCAGTATGGCTGTTCTTGTTTCCAATACCTGGTATATATATCCGGAATGATATGCTGCTTCCATGTGGGTTTGCATACAGTAGGGATGGGCTTTGGTGTTGTTATGGTGTTCATAGGGTCTTTGCTCATCTTTGCTTTGCCTATTTCTGCAAAGTTTCTCAGTTTTAGTTTCCCTTTTCCAAATCTATTTAGTCTTTGATGCATTGGATGGTCTGTCAGTCTTCTTAGTTTCTCTCCGTGCTGCTGGGCTCTGCAGTCTCTTCTGTCGGTCATGGATTGCAGATTTGTAATCTTTTCAAGTTTGTAGTTTATTCAATATCACATTCTATTCCACTTGTGTGTGTTCTGTTCTTTCCTATGAAGTTTCAGATGCAACCAACATACTACACAATGGAGAATACAATTCTTAGCCTGGTATTAATTTTTATCATTTTAGAGATCCATATGGTTTTCAACTTGACATAAATGACTCTTGCTTTTTGTATCCTATTATTTACAGCTTTTTCTGCTCCACTCAATCAAAGCCTATGACATCAAAAGTATCCAACTTACCATAGTGCTATTGTGTAATGTAATAAATATTAAATCTAGATGTGACATTACAAGCTTGTATAAGTACCTGATTTAACTGTCTTGTTTCTACTTCTTGATTCATTTTCTCACTGTCTGCTTGAATGGTCTCCATGGGAAACTCAGTGACTGTTTCTAAGCCAAAGGCCAATCAATCTGTTCAATTAATAAAAAAAACCACAAATTATCAAACACTTTTTCAAATATCTTCAACTTGGCATATTCATACAGTAAATTCTAATCAATCTGAAGATGCATGAGTAATTCTCTAATTAAAAAAGGGCAAAAAGTCAGATCCAGCAAATTATCGAGCATAGTCTGTAAATTGTTAGTCAATAATAAAAAAAAACATTGTAACGCATTTTGACAAGTTTAATCTAATTAGAAAGAGTCAGAATGGGTTTACTAGAGGGAGATCATGCATAACAAATCTATTAGAATTCATGGAGGAAGTTACTAAAATGATAGATAAAGTGGAGCCAGTGAATATTATTTAACTAGATTTTGCAAAGGCATTTGATAGAATACCTCATCAAAGATTATTTAGAAAGTTAAAATGACATGGAATAGGTGAGAAAGTTGCCAAATGGATTGAAAATTGGTTAACTGGAAGAAGGCAGAGAGTGGGTATAAATAAGGAGTACTTTGAGTGGTGTGAAGTGAAAAGTGAAGTGCCACATGATTGGTTTTGGGACCAATTTTGTTCTTGATATATATAAACAATTTGGACATTGATATATGAGGTCCATGATTGCAAAATTTGCGGATGACACAAAACTATGCAGAAGTGTCTCATCTAAAGCAGAAGTGGATATATTTGAGGTCGGATTTAGATAAAATTCTGACAAATGAAGTTTAATGTAGATAAATGTACAGTCATCCATATTGGTAGAAGAAATATGTAACATAATTACAGAATGGGCGAGAACAATATTAGAAAGAAAAGGAAAGGGACCTAGGGGTTATAATAGATCATACAGGTAAAGTGAGCGAGCAAGTTCAGGTAGCAGTGAAAAAATACAAATGCAATGTTAGATATGATAAAAAGGAATATCAAACATGTGAAGTCCTTATCGTAGAGGAGATATATCATATAAACATGCTGTAAAGGATACAAAGAAGAGAGACAAAGCTGATAGTGGTATTCCAGAATTACAGTTATGAGGAAAAACTCACATAAACTGGCCTACATTGTCTAGAAAAGAGAAGAATTTGAGGTAACAATACAGGTTCATAAGATAATCAAAGGAACGGATAAATTAGACTATAACAAGTTTTTCAAAATACAACCACCTACAAGAACAAGAGGGCATAGCTACACATTAACTAAAGAAAGGTACAGATTAGATATTAGGAAATTTTTTGTAGGCAGAGAGTGGTGAATGCTTGGAATGCATTGCCACAGGAAGTAGTGGAGGCAAGGACAATTAACGCATTTAAGAATAGATTGGATAAGCATAGCTTTAGAGCAAGGAAATGTCAATGAAACTGGTTGTATGCAGTCTTCTAAACCATTATAAAGAAGTTCAGTTAAAATAAATTAAAACATAAATAACTTTGGTAGTTATGGGACAGAAGTAGTAAAAAAACAAAAGTTACGTTGCAACCACCAGATCTTCAACTGGTTCCGATTAATCTGCCGGGGTCTTTGTGTATGACAAGGACAAGAATAGCGCCACTGTCCAACAGAGAGCATGTCGTAAGACGCGACTAACTGTGGCATGGCATAACACCAGCTATTGTTAGGTGGATTGTTAAGAGCAGCCTAGATAGTGTCTAACAGGCTGCGTGTCTACTTTCCTCTAGCGTTTAAGCCTATTTTAAGATGGACTTGCACATCGGTTAACCATCCTTCATGAAACTGGTTGTAAACAGAGTCTTCTAAACTAGTATAAAGAGTTAATTTAAGTTGATTATAGACAAACATGGTTAATATGATCTCAACAGATGCTTAGAATGTTATAAAGTGAAATCAGATTGTGACCAATAATCCAAAACCTTAGAGCTCCCTGTGCAGGACGTCTTCAACAAATACAAGAAAAGTCATCCTGTCCTGTGCATTACAATCCAGCTCTCACGATGTCTTCATTATTCTATGTATGTACGTCTTTCTTGAAACATATTCTGGAAATATGTTTTGGTCTACCTTTATGTATCTTACTCTGGTGACTCTAGAGCGAATACTGTCTTGTAATGCTATAAGCTGGTTTACTTAATGTGTGCCCTATTGACCAGTGTCTTTACCTAACATACAACGCATTCAACCGTGTCAATTTTGGGACCGTAATTACCTGTCTGAAGCAGTGTGGCTTAAATCCGTCGCTGGTTAGTTGGATATCAGCTGCCCTGATAGAAAAAACAGTTGCGCTACGCATGGGATCGTGGAAATCAGAACCGATGTGAATATGACATCAAGGGATCAAGAATCAAGAGAGGGTCGTCATGGATAGCACAGGCTGAGACAATAATCGGACATATCACTCCAGCTGAGACGATAGCCAAAGGGGAAGAATGCGTCCACACTGGTGATAGAATGATAGAGTACCAGAGTCATCATAACCTTAGGCAAGGAATGCAGAGAATGGAGCAATGAGAGAGCAGAGCACGAGGTAAATCAGCTGATAACTGAGATAACACAGGAGGGTGACGCTGTCATATACACCGACGGATCGGTCGTGCACAGTGGAATATCAGGCTATGGTTTCTCGGCTAGAGTGAGAGGAAAGGTCGTTGCTGAGCGCAGTAGGGCATACATGTCAACAACCTCCAGTATGAGAATGGAGACAGAAGCACTGAAATGGATATCTGAGACTTCTATAACAAGGGCTGTCATCAGGACAGACGTGCAAGCTGTACTTCAGAAAGTACAAAAGGGATGGCTTAGGTACGAGTGGATAGCAGCTGTTGAGGCCTCAAACCTCCATTGGTTGACATAGATCTACTGTCCTGCTCATGCCGGGGTTCAGGGCAATGAAAGAGCTGACATCATGGCTTCACAAGCTCCAATCATGGGCACATTTGTGATGGATAGAAGTGACATTTTGAAATCAATCAATGACTGCCTGCTAGATGAGGACACCACAATAGATGAAGCAGCAATCCATAGACTGCAAAGTTTCGACATTAAATGAGGTTCGAGCGGAGAGGGGCACATGAGAGTGTACAACCAGCGACATACAGGGACCATCAGCACCCATACCTTGCGCCATTTGATGAGAGAGACTGAGCACCTATGGGGCAGTGACATCGATTCTTAAAAAAAGAAACAAACAGAAATACCTAACATTCAGGTCCAAGTTGTTTGTCGGATTTTTTCTGTTTGCACTCAGCAATGCTGTCATACTATTTGAGCTTTCTATTCTGTGCAAGCTCTCATTCATGAAATTGTTGAGTCTGTGAGTTGTTCCCTAATCTTCAGGGTTGTACAGAGATGGACTGGCGTTACATTGAAAATTTATTTAATCTCTGTAGTTTAAGATGCTGAGCAATGCATAAGCTACAGCAGTCAAAGACTCATAGCTGGCTGCTAGTGTCTGGGCTAGCAAACCAGAGCTGCCTAGACCCTTCTACACCACCAACAGGCTGAGCCAGAGCAGACTGGCTAAGGTACTCAAAAATGACTGCTGAAGTCAGATGTGTGGACTGAAAGGTGCAAATATCGCAGTCAAGCTGTAAACTACGAAACAGCAGATTGGGTTCTCCGGACAACATCCTGCTATTTGTAAAGACCTTTCTTAGGGCTTGGTAGCTGGAGATTAAGAATGAATATGAAGAAGAATAATGCACAGTTTCTGTTCTATTGTATTTTAGATAGAAGCATGATGATTTACACTGAGGACATGCCAGGATATCAGTCCACCATGGACACATCACTAACACATATGATAACTGTTTGCAGTGAACTATTCAAGTTAGTTAATTCATCACTGATGTAAATGTAAGTACCAAATCCTGAAAGAATAGAATTATGCTGCTGACAAAATCTTCATTTCAGAAAATGAGGAAATGACTTGCAAACTGTAAATCAAAGAAACACAAACACAGTAGGTATTGAAAAACAAAATGGAAACTACTTTTGTAAATTCTGCATCCACTTAACTATGTTTTTAGAAATTTGATGGGTCTTAGTCTATCCTGGAATTAAAAACAAAAGTTTAGCTAATAAAATACCATACATCATTTTTGTTTCTTCTGTGTTTTTCCAGACCAATTACCCAATACTAGTACTGCTACAGAATAGACTAAGTATTTCAATAATACCTATCCAGCGTGGTGTCAGTCAAAGAGTGAGTGAGAGTGAGTTGGTCGTTGGATGGGTATTCATTATTTAAATACTTTTACTTTTAGTCTATTCTGTATTGAAGATATATCACTAACATTACTCAAGTAACAGAGGGCAGCTGAGCTATCTTGTTTTTCTTTTCAAGTTGTGTCTGTTTGTTAGTGATTCACTTACATCGCCTCACTTTCAGCACAGATCAAGCAATTTATGTTTAAATAATATAATAATATTATAATTCTAGTCTAGTAGTCTAGTCACACCAGGACTTATAAGTTATTTAAGACTGGGGCTAAGTTCGGCTAACCTTTCCACTTTATAATTTATTACTAATATTATTTAGAATCAAGTGAACGCATACAATGATTACCGAGCATGTGCAGGCTGCGTGAAGTAAAGATGCAGATTAATCTTAAAAAAGGTAAAGTACGCCACATAAACTTAGGAACTTGTTTTGTATAGAAGCAACATACATCCTATACCGAATTATTCCATTCTCCTCAACAGGAAGCCGCCATGTTTAGATATCGCCGGCTATTTAAATGGTCTTCTTGGTGGCAAACGCTATTTGACCGCGAAGAGATCTGGCTTTCTAACAGTAAAATGTTACTGTACTAGGAGGGTATCCTCGATTCTAATGGAGGACGTGCAATCACATACAAAATAGGGAATAGAAGGAAAGGTGAGCTTAATTGTAAAATATTAATAGCAATCCTTTCCACTCATCTTTTCTTTGTTTGTAGTTTGCTTTGCGTCACTTCTTGCAGGTCCTTTATGACTTTGTTGTGGAAGTCCCAATTTGCCTTTATTTCAACAGCAAGGTCCTTTTCTATCAGCACAATTGATAGAACAGAAAGACGGCTCTGTCTTTCAACTCTTTGAGAGCTTTGTATTAATTTTGTATGTGTTTTAACACAGGAAACGAACGCTTCATTTTTGTCGATGATGCAGGAATTGCTAATATTAATTCATAAAGTTTGTAAAGTTCTGGAAAGCCACTGTTCAGAAGAAATCTCAGAATTTCATAAAGTACATTTCTTTAAAGTGTTGGAATACAAACATCACACTCAATTCATTTCGCACCAGTCTCACTGGTTCAAAATGGTTCCCATAAATGTCTGGAAAACTGTCCTGACAGCTTTAGAAAATGTTGACAACTTTTGGCAGTCCAAAATTTCGACGAAAAACAAGTCTTGCAATGAATACAATTTATAGCGTTCCATACCGTGCATTAGACCTAGGGGTTATAATAGATCATACAGGTAAATTGAGTTAGCAAGTCCAGGTAGCAGTGCAAAAAGGCAAATGCAATGTCAGGTTTGATAAAAAGAAATATTAAACATAGGAGCAAGGAAGTGAGAGTCAAACTGTATAAAGCATTAGTTAGACCTAGATTGGAACACTGCGTACAGGCGTGGAGTCCTTATCGTAGAGGGGATATCAACATGCTGGAACGAAACAAAAAAGAGCGACAAAGCTGATAGTGGGATTCCAGAATTACAACTTTGAGGAAAGACTCACTTAAACCGGCCTATAGTGTATAGATAAGAGAACAATTCGATGTGACTTAATACAGGTTTATAAGATAATCAAAGGACGAATAAAAATTTTTTTCCAAAATTCAACCACCTACAAGAACAAAAGAGCATAGCTACAAATTAACTAAAGAAAGGTCCAGATCATATATTAGGAAATATTTTTTTTAGTCAGAGAGTGGCGAATGCTTGGAATGAATTGCCACAGGAAGTAGTGGAGACAGGGACAATTAATGCATATATTAAGAATAGATTGGATACACATAGCTTTTAGAGAAAGGAAATGTACATGAAACTGGTTGTATACAGACTCTGCAGAGTCTTCTAAACCAGTATAAGGACGTTAAGTTTAAGTGACACGGCTCACAATCCGAAGGTGCTAGGTTCGATCCCCATCACAGCACCGGCCGTTACCTCGGGCAAGCAAACCCTTATAAATTGCAGGAGGAAGCAGATCCTTACATAAAATGCTTTGGGCCGACAGGCGCAAAATAAAAACCACAGTGCAATGCACACCGCCTTGGGGAGTAGAAAATTAAGGCGAACGCAAAAGAAAAAAAAAACACCAAAAAAAATAGTTTCCGCGGCTCTGCGTTCAGTGAAAGGTTGTCGGTGGTGATAGATCCGAGGTAGTTAAAGCGATTTACTACCTCTATATTTGTATTGTTTAAGACAATTTCTGGAGGATCTGCACCCTGATCCGTCACTTTCGTCTTTTGTACGCTGATTGTTAATCCAAACAGATCACATCATTTTGCCAACCTATTAATGACAATATGTAATTCGGCTTACGTGTGGGCGACCAGGGCAGCATCGTCTGTGAAGAGTATATCCAGGACGACGGTCTCCCTTCTCTTCTTTTTTGCTCACAGTCTGGTTAGATTGAATAATCTCTCATCTGACCTAATATGCAGGAAGACCCACTTCTGTAACAGTTCCGTATGTGTGTTTTAGCACGATGGCAAAGAAAATGCCGACAAAAATCAGAGCAAGGATACAACCTTGTTTAACTCCGCTGCTAATGTCAAAGACCTCAGATTCCTGATCGTCGTATAGCATTATACCTTTCATGCCCACGTAATCATGCTTAATAGTTTAGGTGGGAAGCCAACTTTGGACAATACTTTGTTTACCAGGTCGAATGCCGTGGTGAGGTCGATGACGGCAAGAAAAAGTGGTTTTGCTTGTTCTCTACATTTCACTTGCGATTGTCTCAGTGAGAAAACCATATCAATGATGGACCGTTCTGCACGAAAACTATACTGAGACATCGGATACACCTTTTCGGCCAGCTTACGCAGCCTGCTCAGAATGATTCGCGCATACACTTTGCTTACGGTTGTTGAGGAGCGATATTCTCCTGTAATTGTTGCAGTTCTTTTGTTATTGTAAATGGTGATTATGTTGGCGTCTCTCGTGTCCTGTAATACGGCCCCCTCATCTCAACACTGGCAAATATGTTCATACAGGTATTGAAGAATGACGTTTCCTCCGCATTTTATTATTTCTGCTGGAATGCAGGGGGCCTTTCTCACTGGCATGCCCTGGATAGCTTGTTTTCCAAATCTTGAATGCTTGGATTATCGTTATGTTCCGGCAATACCTGCAGAACCTGAATTTCGTTGAGAGCAGAGTCTACCACTACGTTATTACAGGTGTACAAGACTGAATAGTTTTCGATCCATCTCTTTATTTGCATATTCCTGTCTATAATAATCTTACCTGTCGCAGATTATAGTTACGCTGTGTACTTTTTTGTTGATCTAAATGTTTTCGTTATGCCCTCGTATATTACCCTGATGTTACCAGTGCCTGCTGCCGACTCTATAGACTTATATAGTTGAAGCCAGTAGTTATTTGCACAATTCCTTGCCAGTCTCAGTCTTGTACTCATTGTAAGCCTTCAAGGTCGTACTGGTCGGTGAAATCTTGAACTCCATGTGAGTAGATTGACGCTTTTTAATGGCTGGTGTAAAGATGGCGGACCCACCCTCAAACTAGACATTTCTGCTGATTGACTTCTTTCCAAAGATTATCAAGGATGTGGTGTGTATTGACCCTTTGACGTATTCCTACCTTTCTGCTGACTAATCGAAACAGCCAGAGAGTACCAGACCCCACCTTCATCGACTAAAAAAAAAAGCGTTTGACTCGGTAGAACCAAAATTCGTCTTACAAACTCTAATAGATCAAGGGGTCAACCCGGGATACACAAGAATCCTTACTGACGGCTACGCCGATTGCACGACTACCTTCCAACCTTTCCAAAGACCGATAGTAGTACCCATACAGAGAGGAGTACGTCAAGGGACCCAATCTCACTGAGCCTTTTCTCTGCATACCTGGAATCGGTCATCAACTGGTTCGACTGGGATACATTTGGAATCAACATAAATGGCAGGTTGCTAAATCACTTCCGCTTTGCAGATCATCTAGTACTCATCACGGTGACAGCAACAGACGCCAATGAAACGGCTAGCAGCGCTCCAACGAGAGGGAAAGAAAATAGGCCTCGAAATGAACACGCCCAAGAAGAAAGTAGTGCGTAAACGTTTCGCTTCCTGCGACGCAGTTTTCCTAGATGAAGAGAGATTCGACGACGTGGAAGAATACATCTCCATTGGACGCCTGCTCAACATGCAGAACGACTTGAGCCCAGAATTGACAAGATGGCTTCGCGCGGGTTGGGCGGCTTTGTCTTCGATAAAGCCTGTAAAGGACAACATCCACGACCAGAGCCTGTGCATCTCTCTATTCAACACCACAGTACTACCTGCAATATCTAATGGGGCGAAAACATGGACACTCACGAAGATAATGAAGTCCAAACTCAGAGTGGCCCAAGCCTTCCTCGAGAGACGCATGGGCGGCCTCACACTTTATAGCCAGTCCAAAAAGGTCTTCATAACCCGTACATACGTCAATTGTCCCTGGTGGAAGCTGCAGTTATTTAGTAGACAATATGAAACATCACTGGGGAGGAGGGGGGGGGGGAGGGGTACTTACTGCTAAGAACGGATCGATGGAGCACAGTGGCAGCAATGAGGTACACCAGAGACAAGAAACGACCACGGGGACGACCACCAACACGTTGGTCCGACTCCTTTGCGTCCCGCAACAACATTCACGATACCACAGATGGACGACTCATTATCCACTGGTCCACCGTGGCCCAAGACAGAGACGGTTGAAAGAGAAGTCGTAACCTGCAACGGTGTAATCGCCGATGAAGAACGGGTCGTCTTGTAATCCAGTAACTGAGATGCAAACTTGAAAACCATTTATTATTTGCACTTATATTGTCATTTATTTCTCAACATAATTTTCACCAACATTGGTGTGCTGACCCCATAGTTTCTTTCTTTCAGTGCACAAAAACCTGTAGCATAGAAGTGTCTGCTGTCTCAGCAACATTTGCATTTCACATTTAACCTCTTCGTCATTCGAGAAACGTCTCGCACCAAGTTGGCTTTTTAGTGCATCAAACAGATTAAACTCGTTTGGGGATAGGTCAGAGTAGTACAATGGATGTTCAAGAAGCTGCCTCCAGCGTTGGTAAAATTGATCCTGGGTTAATTGAACCGTATGTGGCCTGGTATTGTTATGGTGAAGTAGAACTCATCTTGTCAGGAGGTATGGACGCTTACTTTGAATTGCATCTTGAAGCATTAATAGAACGTCATAGTACGATACAGCATTCCCATTGTCACATTTCTTCTGGATATTGGTTAACAGCATTTTTGTGAGAACTCAAAAGCAATAAGCATAACCTTCCCTGCTGGTGATATAACCTTCAATTTCTAGGCAGAAGGTGAAGTAGGGTATTTCCCTTTGCATTGAAGCACGTTTTGATTCGGGTTGGTAGTGATGCAACCATGATACGTCCCCGGTGACAATCCTGTTAAACATGTCTTCTTCTTCATCTGCACACGGACAGAGATGCAACAAGGATAGGCCCATTCAGGAAAGTTGTGTTCGCTAGTCAGTTGTTTGGATATCACCATTAGCAATCTGTCTAGAAATATAACCGATCATGCTTTATACAGTGAATCGGGATCAATATGCTGAGCAGCGCATGAGCTGCAGCGGTCAGCGACCCATAACTGACTGTTAGCGTCAGGGTCAGCGAACCAGAGCTGCCAAGACCCTTTTACACCTCCATGCTGTGATCCTGGATAACAAGCTGCAGCAGGGCAGACGGGCTAAGGAGAAGGGATCGAAGAGGGAATGCTAACCCGGTACTACAAAAATGCTTGCTGAAGTCGGATGTGTTGGACCGAAAGGTGCAATTATCGCAGTCAGACTGTAAACTACGACATAACACATTCCGTTCTCTGGACTACATTCTATTACTTAGCCCTTTTCGGGGTTTGGTAGCGGGAGATTGAGAACGAATGAAGCCAAGCCAAGCTATACAATAGATCAAACCATGAGGACACAATATTGCCGTATATCTTTACTCGACTGTCAGCTCAAATAATCACCACCCCCCCCCCCCCCCACATATCGCACAGATGCCCCTATTGCAATCGAAACAGGACGACCAGGTCGGACTTCACCAGCAATTTGTGAGCGTTGTTGAGAAAATGAATCGATCCAGCTATGCACCGCTTTACGCAACAAACACTGTAGGGGTTTCTTAACCTAATCCCTCTCTTTACCATACAAATATCTTTGCCATTCTAGCAATCATTTCTCTGTTAACAGAGAGAGAGAGAGAGAGAGAGAGAGAGAGAAAGAGAGAGAGAGGAGGGGAATTTGATGCGATCTATTAGGTTAATAAGAGAATAAAGAGAAAGGATCAATTAGACTTACAACAAGTTGTTTTTTTTTCAAAGTACAGCCGACTACAAGAACAAGAGATCTACAAAATAAATTAAGAAAGGTCCAGTTTAGACATTAGAAAATATTTGTTAAAGTCAGAGAAGGATGCATTCTTGGAATGCATCACCACGGGAAACATGTGGGGGGAAGGATCAATTAACGTAACTTAACCTCATTATACTGGTTTAGAAAGCTATACAGAGTATGTATACAACCAGTTTATTTCACTCCACGGATACTGAAAATACTGTGAGCATCCAATCTATGTTTGAATGCATTAATTGACCCTGCTTCCACTTCATCCTGCGTCAATGCCTTCCAAGAATTAACCACTTTCTGACTAAAAAAATATTTCCTAATATCTAATCTGGACCTGTCTTTAAGCAATTTGTAGCTGTGCCCTCTTGTTCTTGCAGCCGGTTGTACTTTGAAAACTTTTTATTTCCTTTCCATTTATTAATTTATACACTTGTTATTAAGTCACCTCGAATTCTTCTTTGTTTTAGACACTGATGACCAGTTTTTTTTTACCCTTTCCAGCATGTTTATATCCATTCTATTATTTGGACACCTGATAACAGTACCTTAATTTAGGTCTCACTAATGATTTATATAAATTGACAATTACTTCCTTGCTCTTATATGAAATGTTTCTTTTTATGCTCATATGACATTAGCCTTTATCACTGCCACCTGGACTTGCTCCCGCACCTTTCCTATTTGATCTATTATAAAATATAACTCCTAGGTATCTTTCCTTTTTATGTTGTCCTAATATTGTTCTCTTCCATCCTGTAATTATATTTATTATTGGATCTTCCCACGAAGAGGACTGTACATTTATCTACATTAAACTTCATCTGCCAGCTGTCCTACCATTTTTGAATCGTATCTAAATCCGATCTCAATAGATCCACCTCTTCAGAAGAAGAGACTCTGCCGCATAATTTTGTGTCATCCGCGAACTTTGCAATCATGGTTCTGATATCAATGTCCAAATCATTAATATATTTTAAGAATAAAATTGGTCCCAATACCGTTACCGGGGGCACACCCCGTATTACATCGAACCAGCCAGAGTACTCCCTATTTACGCCCACTCTCCGCCTTCTGCCCGTCAACAAATTTTCTATCAAATTGACAACTTCACCACATATTACATGTGATTTCAACTTTCGAAACAATCGTTGATGAGGTACTCTATAAAACTAAAAGGCCGTTGCAAAATCCAGATAGATAACATCCACTGGCTCTAACATCCACCGCCATCTAACAAGTTTGTAACCTCATCCATGAATTCTAATAGATTTCTTAAGCACGATCTTCCTTTAGTAAACCCATGCTGACTATTTTTGATTAAATTAAACTTGTTCAAGTGTAGTACTATGTTGCCCTTAATAATGGATTGATAATTTTGCAGAGTATGCTCGTCAAACTCACTGGTCTATGATTGGCTGGATCTGATTTGTTGTTCTTTTTTTTTGAACAAGGGAGATCACACTTGCAGCTTTTCGTGAGAATAAAATATCGCTAATGGTTTTGCTAACTGGTTTCGAAGTTCAAACAGTAATTTTGGATTAATACCGTCTTTTTCAGGACATTATCCACCTTAAACCTATCCAATTTTTGTAAAACCATTTCCTTGGTAATGCAGAATGATAGTAATCGATAATAGTCGCTCAAGCCAAACAATTCACCAACAATAACATTTGCAATCATATTTTTTTCTGTAGAAAAAACGAAGTCAAGTGTGTTTCTGCCTCTGCTACAGTCCTCCACATGTTGAAACAAAAAAAAATTTCAGTTATGCACTGAAGAAAAGGATGTAATTTGACATGTACTTCCACCATCTGTCAATTAATTTCTGGAAAGTTAAAATCCCCCTTTAATAATAATGTCTCTGCACTGGACAACGCTCATCATCATAGGCTTCTCATTCTGTATAGACCATGCGCGTGGCGCCCTGTGAGTTTTGTCCAGCTCTGTCACCCGTTGTTCGACAGTGTCTGCTATGGCTGTAAAAGTCGATCCGCGAGTGACAGTCCCCACCACAGATCTTACAACTATACCGAAGAGGCTGGCTTGCCTGGCTGTTCCTTGATCTCTTCAGTCTTTCTCTTTTCTCTGCAGCCAGAAGACCTCTACGAGCGTCAGCAGCCACTTTGCCCCCTAAAACTGACTGTCTTCAGATAGCTCGATCCTGAGCAATTACTTTCTAGCCCTCGAATGGGATGTCACATGACTTCATGTTCCTCTTACATACGTCCTTGAATCGCAGCGTGGGACGGTCTTCTAACTCCAATGGCTAGGATATTCGTTGGCAGCCTCTCGTCTTCTATGCGATAAACATGTCCCAATCACCGTTTCCCACCCAATCTACAATTTTCGACGTAGACACCTCATCTGATAAGTGTTCAGACGCCGTTCCTGTTTAGATTAAATTCTCCAAGTCTCGCTTCCGTACATGAGAGTGCCAAAAACGCAGATCTGATAGACCCGGACCGTTGTGTAGTGAGACAGCTCAGTGTTTTCCCAGACTCTTTTCGTTAGGCGGACCATGACGGTACTTGTCCTGCAAGCCTATTGTCTATCTCCTTCTCGAGCGAGAGAGTGTTGCTGATGGCAGACCCCAGATAAGTGAGACTGTTGACGACCTCCAGAGTGACGCCATCAATCTTTATAAAGAACGTAGTGGTAATGTCCTGTGCGCAGACCTTTGTCTTTTCCAGACTTATGGTGAGACCAAACTACTTGCACCCCTTGGCGAATCTGTCTCTCAGTCTCTGCAAGGCCTCCTTATTATTGACCACTAGATCTGCATCATCCGCAAATCATCCCTAATAAGCACCGTCCTCACCTTGAGCCTCGCACACAGTTGGGACAGGTTAAACAGCCGCCCATTTGTTTGACCTGGTGTGCAGATAAACACCGTCCACAAATGTCTCATAAGCGTAGGATAGGAGCACGGAGAAAAAGATCACAAAGAGGGTCAGCGCGAGCACACATCCCTGTTTCACTCCGCTCCTGATGGGAGAAACGTTTGAGGATGATCCGTTGTATAGAACTGAGCCCTTCATATCAGTGAGAAAAGAAATTATCACGCTCCGCAGTTTGGGGGGGGGGGGGCAGCTGATCTGCTCGAGGAGTTTGAATAGACCCTTTTTACTAACCAAGTCAAAGACCTTGATGAGATCCACAAAGAGTGAATTTGGCGAAGCGAGAAAATCATATCCGCTGTTAATCTACCTACTCTAAAGCCACACTGGGATTCTGGGTACACCCTGTCCGCGAGCACTCTCAACCTGTTTAGAAGCATGCCTACAACGTTCAGGAGCGAGATCCCTCTATAATTATATCAGTATTCGCGATCATCTTTGTTTTTGTGTATAGTCACAATGATGGCGTCACGCTTATCTTGGGTGACTGCACCTTCCTCCCAGCAGAGGCCTAGAAGAACAAACATCTGATGAGCTAGTAAGAAATGAAAGCTATATAGTCCTGCTTACAGATGCCCTGGCCGTAGTCGCAGCACTAAAATGCCAGAAAAATACTAAACTCAATGATTTAAGAGCAGTACTCTGTCAACTATGCCAGCAGACCGCACCAAAAATAGTAGTGGTACAGTGGGTTCCATCCCACTGTACCATCCAAGGCAACGAGGAGGCAGACAGACTGGCAAAAGAAGGTGCAAGACTACCACAACCAGATACTAGTGTGACATACGAAGAGTCAAAAAGGCTTATTAGAGCTAGATACATGACCAAATGGGAAACAGAACATACTGGCTACACCAAAAACGATGCCTATTACCAGTTGAACAGAAGAGAGCAGGTCGTGGTCTTCAGACTTCGCACTGGCCACAATAGACTGAGGTACCACCTATTCAATAAATTGAAGATAGGTGGCATTGACGAATGTATGTGCGGTACTGAGAAAATGACCGCTGAACATCTGCTGCAAAACTGCCCGACATACGAGGATCAGAGAAAGCAGATGTGGCCATCACCAGTGGCAACACTAGACAAGCTCTATGGCAATGTCGACAGCCTCAGGATGACCCCTGCTTTTTTTCGAAAAAATAAAGGTTGACGTCTGACAGCGTACGAAGAAGAAGAAGAAGAAGAAGAAGAAGAAGAAGAAGAAGTAGAAGAAGAAGAAGAAGAAGAAGAAGAAGAAGAAGAAGAAGGATGAGCTAATGCTGATTTTCCGCATTTAATGGCTTCCGATGGGATACCAAAGCTTCCCCTGGTGCTTTGCCATTTTAGAGGTAGTTGATAGCCTTATCAACCTCACCCAGAGTAGGTGGTCTGTCAAGTTCCTCCATAATGGACAGAACCTGTAGCAAGTACAAGGCCTCATCAGTGACCACCGTTTCCCGAGAGTAGAGCTCAGAGTAGTGCTCCACCAATCTGGCCATCTACTGGTCACGGTCCATGATTCTCGCACCTGTCAGAGATTTTAGGATAGCACCTCTCGCAGTAGGGCCCAGTGCCATCTTTATGCCTCTATACATACCCTGGATATTTTCCGTTTCTGCATTTAGCTGAATTTCTTCACACAGTTTCTACCAGTAGTCATTCGCGCATTGTCTAGCAGTTCGTTTATTGATGCATTGGGCCATCCTGTGGGCAGCAAGCATCCTCTTATTTTGGATTTAAAAAAAAATAATTGATGAAAGCTTCTCGCTTGGCCTCAATTACTAGTTCCATTCTTGCGAGATGTGCATTGAACCAGTCATGATTGGCCCATTCCCTCATGCCAAACGTAGTTAATGCTGTATTATAGTTATATATATTTCATAACGTTCCACTTAGCTGTGGTGTCACACTCATATCCTACCTAAAGTGCAAGATTCAGGTCAGACACAAACCTCTCCGCTTTGAAAGGAATCACTATCTGCGCAGTGTTAATGCGGGGATTCCCCATTTGTTTGGAGCGGCATATTTAGCGAAGCTACAATCGTGCCCTGCTACAAACAAGAGCATGGTCAAAGTAGCAGTCTGCACTGTGATAGTTTCTAGTGGAGAGAACCAAGGTTAAAGCTGAACTTCTGGTGACAATCAAGTCGATTTGATGCCATAGATGTGACCTTGGGTGCTTCCATGATACTTTATGTTACGGCCTGCCCTTGAAGAAAGTATTTGCAATACATATGCCTTGCTAAGTGCACTGCTCCAGCAATCTCTGACCACTGGCATTTACCCTGCCAATACCAGGATGTCCAAGGCAGGTGGGCCATACTATGTGGTCCACACCTACTCTAGCATTAAAGTCGCTGAGAAAGATAAGAGCTTCTTCACTGGGGCTGTTCTCGATCATTTCTTCCAGCTGTCCATAGAATTGATCCTCCAGAGATGTCAGGGTTGGGGCATAAAGTTTATGATAAACGCTAAGGATATTAACAGGACCTGTAGCGGTGATGCGGCGAATGGCCAGTACCATCGCAGAGCGTTCCGAAGGAGGATCGACTGAGACTATAAGTGGACACTGCTATAGCTTGGAAAAAATTCCTATCATCTCCTTTAGTACTCGATGGACACAGGTAGCATACTCCAACCAAAGTCCCCCCCCCCCCCCCCCTTACCATTTCGCCCCATATACACTCAATTTTGATGCTTGAAGATATATCCATTCTGATAATTAATGCATTAAAAATAGATTGGATGCACATAGCTATTTTTTTTAGATGAAATTAAGTAGAATAAACTGGCTGTATACAGTTTTTGCAGAGTCTTCTAAACCAGTATAAAGAAATTAAGTTAATTAAGTTATTAGACATCTTCTCGGTCACATAGTATTTGCCACTAAGAAGACCATTTAAATAGCCGGCGTTATCCAAACATGGCGGTTTGTTGTTGAGATAGACGTTCGGAATACGATGTGATCTTGCTTCTATACGAGACACGTGCCTAAGTTTACATTTTCTAAGATTAATCTGAATCTTTACTTCACATAGCACATGTTCAGTAATCATTTTATGCGTTCATTTTATAATTTATTCTAAATAGTATTCGCTATAAAGGTTAGATACATTAGAGTTACTAAGTTAGACTCAAATGAGTCAAAATGGGATGTATTAATTATTATTGACTAATAATTGAGTCATTGACCCATTCATCTCCAGTAAGTTTCTTCCTTAGATTTCCTGTTCCAATTTACCTTGTCCCGCTCTCTCCCAGTCTGTCGTTTGTAACTTTTTCAACCTATTTTATACCAAGAATCTTTCTCAGGCGTCTGTTGACAAAACCCTGCAGTCTCCTGTCATTTCCTTTGGTTTTTGGTAGGTACTTTAGTGGAATTTTCAAATTGACTCTACAGCATTATAAATACAACTGTTAGAAAGCCCCAGAAAAATGCAATCCAATGATATATCAACCAAGTCTCTATGTCGACTGCCACGAAAGTTATGATTTTTTATATATTTAATTTAGCTTAAAAGTCCGCAAAGGGTTTATAGAGAAACATTAAAAATAAGGTCTATGAAAACTTGTATCCGAAAAGCAGAGTGGAGTGGATAATATGCCGATTATCTCAGCTATTAATGACAGAACACCTGTAAAACCATACATTTTTATATTCGGGAGAACAATATACAACCGATGGCGGTAATTGCATGACTTTTCAAAAAGGCAAGAACTAATTAATATTCAAAATGGCGACCTCATTTGCATAATTCGCAACTAAAATAATGTTACATTATTTTGTTTCTTCATGTTACACCACATGTGATATATCGTTTTTACCGTCTTTTTGAGAGGAGCACTAATACATTCATTGTATGCTGTTATTTCAATCAAATGCTTGTAGAATAAGTATACAGAACAAATTATTACACAAATTTAACACACACACACCCCAACCCCCCACGTTTTAAGAAGATATTGGAATATACATTGTTAGAAATGAAAAGAATATTAGAAATATACTTACAGAAGGTCCATGGAATATACTTACATGTTACAGTTGGATATTCAAATGTGGCATCGTCAAAAACAAAATAGTAAGGAACTGTGTCACCTGCATGTCGTAATCCTTTTTCTGAATGAGTTACCGGCATGTCGTAATCTTTTTCCGAATGAGTAACTAGCATGTTGAAATCCTTGTCTGAAAGAATGAGTAACTGGCATGTTGTAATCTGGACACAACTGATAAATTTAACATAGAAAATATTATCACACAAATTTAACAGGAGGCATGTATGATATGCAGTTAAATTCATTAATGGATGTAGTTTACAAACAAGTGTGTCACAGATAACAAAACATTTGGATTAACAGTCGTTATTTGGTAAGTCTGATATGTTAATTGTTGTGCAGTTTTGTTTTTGCATGTTTTTGACTATTTGATAAAAAGTGATATGTTTATATTTTCCACGTAATATGATAAATATAAAACAGCGACAGAAAATGCACGTCCTCAAAGAGCTAACCAAAAAAAGTTTTAAAATTGCTATGTAACACACAAATAGAATATACTTACAGAAGGTTCCTGGAACATACTTGCAAATTAATTAAAGTTGATTATTCGTACTTGATGTACCAAGAGAGCGAAATCAGCTAAGATTACATCACCATCATCTGGAGGAAGTTCATCTATTGTCAAATAATTTGGAAAATTGTATCTATAAAAACAGTTGTTATAAATAAGAATCTATCTACAGTTTTTCCAAGGAACAAATTTAATTTAAGAAATCATGCAAATGTGAGGTCTCCTTTGGCAAAATCAACAAGGAACTTCGCCACTGTCATGTTGAAATCATCCTCTGCTGAATGACGTGGACCTGTACAGGTCAAGCAGACAATGCTCTGGCCTCGTTTTTTCCTGTTCTTAATCGACTTGACTTTTTCTTGATACACAACATCTGTGCCTTTATCATGCCATACATGTTGGAGTTCACTTCCTATAAAAGAAGAAAAATTGTTAATGAATAACTGTAACTTATTTTTCACAGTTGTGTCCAACTTTTTAAACATGTGTAAATGTTCCGCAGAACTTCAAAAGCCTGATCTTTCTTTTCAAGCTCCTTCTGGGTGCTCTCATGTCTCAACTCATAATTTCGCATCTTCTCGTTCATCACTTTGCTTTTCTTCTTCAACATCGCTAAAGAATTCTTCACCTTTGTGAAATCACTGCTTCTCCCAGTAGCAATATTGTACTTGGCTTTCCAAGTCTTTATGCTATTTACCTTCCTCCGGATTGTTTGACCACCTTTGGAGCAAAACTTGCCAGTTCTTATGCATGGTGTCTTTTCTGATCAAACAAACGCCTGCGCAATGTAACAATAGTCTCTCTCAAATTATTGAGTGTGCGCTGCTTGGAAACACAGTTATGACAATCATTACGAAGTTTCTTTGGGGATGGGAGCCCAGCTGTTGCAACTGAAACAGTTGGCACCTCAGTAGGTGAGGAAATCTCTTGTGGCTGCAACAAAACAGTATTAGACAATTCTTTTAAAAAAACAGGAAAGGGCTGCGACATTTCTTCTGCTTAAATTCTTTCTGGAAGGCCCTCAGATCATTGCTAAGCTTTATCTCATCTACATACTTATCCTGTTCTGCAGATGTAATCGGAACAAAAGTCTTAACTTTCCGCATCAAAACAGTGATTGAGGGAGCTCTTGTCCCCACTAGGAGCTGTGCAATGTATCCCTTTTTAAATGGATACACTGGTCCAAAGCATGCCAAATATGCTTTCAGGTCACCAACACACTTCTGGCTTGGTATGGTCACTATGGATGATGGTAGTTCAGCCATTGCAG
The DNA here is from genome assembly GCA_036924085.1 of Ariolimax columbianus. NCBI lineage: Eukaryota > Metazoa > Mollusca > Gastropoda > Stylommatophora > Arionidae > Ariolimax > Ariolimax columbianus. The sequence continues at coordinate 50,491,439 of JAVGWX010000012.1, forward strand.
CTGAAATAGATGGCACTTCAGTAGGTGCGGAAATCTGCATGTGCTGCAACAAAACAGTATTAGATACATCTTTAAAATGTACAGGAAAGGGCTGCTGAAAAAGCAGTATAAGTGAGTCCCAGTGTGTACTCAAATGGGATTTCTTCAGCTTCAGTTCTCTCTGCAAGGCCCGCAGAGCCGTGCTCAGCTTCATCTCATCCACACACTTATCCTGGTCTATAAATGTAGTCGGAATAAGAGTTTTGACTTTCCGTATCAGAGCAATCTTTGAGGGATCTCTTGTTTCCTCCATCAGCCGCGCAATGTATCCTTTCATGAGTGGATACACTGGATCAAAGCACGCCAAATATGCTTTCAGATCAGCAACACACTTCTTGGTTGCCATGGATGAGGAGTAACAATTTCTGAAAATAAAGTTAATTTACAATAACAATAAAATGGTAAAGTGACTAGCTTGAATTTCAAATTCCACAATTCCAATTAAACGAGCAGCCCTCAAATTTACAAAACATAGATAAGTGGATGCAGAAGTGTGTAAAATACCATTGGTGCACTGAAAACCTTCACTGCAGTAGGTGCAACCATACAAACTTATCTATAGAATGAACATTGAAAAAAAAAATGGAGGACATCGTAACCCTGGACCACAATGGTAAGTGGCTAGCTTGAATTTCAAATTCCACAAGTTCAATTAAACGAGTAGCCCTCAAATTTACAAAACATTCAGATCAGTGGATGTAGAAGTGTACAAAATATCATTGGTGCACTGTAAACCTTCACTGCAGTAGGTGCAACCATACAAACTTACCTATAGAATGAACATTAAATGATAAGATTAAGAAGTCTGATACTGATGACCTGATGAGTAAAAATTGTATGCCAGTTTTTAACTAAATATTATATAAGTTTGAGCAATGTGTTTCAAATGTAATTGCAGAACATGATTGAAGTGATAAAGATCGCTCAAATAACTTAACCATGACCATGTTTCAAATTAGTGAAGTACCTATGTCTAAAACTGATTAATTGTAATCAGGACGGACTGGTCAAGGAGGAAAAACAATGGCGGAAATTGTAACCCTGGACCAGCATGATAAAGTGACTGGCTTGAATTTCAAATTCCACAAGTAAAATTAAACGGGCTTCCCCCCAAATTTACAAAACATACAGATAAGTGGATGAAAAAGTATAAAAATACCATTGGTGTACTCAATACCTTGGCCTAGTAGCTAATTTATAGTAATGAAAACTTACCTTTTACAATTGCTTGAAATTCCGATTAAAGCGCAAATTTTCAATCAAATTTTTTCTTTTTATACTTGGGTCAGTTTGTCTCCTGTGCATACAATGGCTTTATATACTCTCAAAAATCACGGGTTTTTCGTTTGGACCAACATTCTTAACACCTGTCTCGGGGTTGGCGGGCTATCGGGAACACTCTCGCGACGCCATAATTCACGGACTATCCCGATTCTAAAAAATCAATATCCGGTCAGCGCTAAAGTACCTATTTTTGGTCATCCTCCAGGTTTCCGCTCTATACAGCAAGACTGGCTTCATATTTAAATTGAAAATCCTTATTTTTGTCTTTCTTCTTATTTCCTTAGAGTTCTATAATGGGTTTCAACATATCGAATGCAACTCTTGGGATCAAGGTGCTGAGCAGCAAATGAGCTGCAGTGGTCAACGACCCATAGCTGACTGCCAGCGTCAGGGCCAGCGAACCAGAGCTGTCAAGACCCTTCTACACCTCCACGCGGTGATCCTGGATAACAGGCTGCATCAGGGCAGACTGGCTAAGGAGAAGGGACCGAAGAGGGAATGCTAACCCGGTACTCAAAAAATGCTTGCTGAAGTCGGATGTGTTGGACCGAAAGGTGCAAATATCGCAGCCAAGCTGTAAACTACGACACAGCGCATTCCGTTCTCTGGACTACATTCTGCTACTTAAGCCCTTTCAGGGTTTGGTAGTGGGAGATTGAGAACCAACGAAGAAGAAGAAGAAGAAGAAGAAGAATGCAACTCTTGCTTTTTGTATCCTTGTTTTTATGTCCTTGTCTGTCCCCCCTTTCTTGTTCATAATACTTCCTAGGTTTAACTTAACGTCTTTATACTGGTTTAGAAGATAATTGGAGACAAGACTAAGGGAGGTGGCGTTTTATTATACTGTATAAATTCTGTTAATATAACGATCAAAGATTATTTATCATGTGGTAACAAAAATGAAAGTGTATGGGGAGAAATAGAAAGTGGGGGTGAAAAAACAGTGATTGGAGTGTGCTATAGATGTCCATCAAGTCAAAAAGAGGAAGATGAGGAGCTGATTAGTAGCATAGCAAAGGCAAGTAAAGGGAAATTATTATTAATGGGAGATTTCAACTATCCAGAAATAAAATGGGATATGGCAGAAGCACTTGTAGAGTCAAAACCTTTTTGTTACGTGCATAACTGACAATTTTTTAATTCAACATGTAGAAGCAGCCACCAGAGGCAAAAACATACTCGACCTAGTTTTTACCACAGAGGAAAATATGATTGAAAACGTTACCGTTGGGGAACTGTTTGGCTCAAGTGACCATCAAATCATCCGTTGGGATCTTATTGCAGGGAAAGAAGTAAACATAAACACGCGAACATACGACTACTCTAAGACAGATGTTAAGAGGATGAAAGAGGCAGCGAACCACATAATCTGGAAAGATATTATTGTAGGAACAGATGTTGAACAGGAGTGGGAAAGTTTTAAAACAGTTCTAGAAACGCTAAAAGAGGAATGTGTTCCATGTAGGGAGGTAAACCCCAAGCGTAAAAAGTGGATAACTAGATTTGTAGTGAAATGTAGAAGAGCAAAAAATAAAGCATGGCAAAAATATATAGAGGCAGGTAAATCAAAAGAAACATATGTAAAATATTTGGACAAGCAGAACATATCTCAGAAAGCGAATAAAACAGCAAAAATAGACTTTGAAAAAAAACTTGCTCAGAGGATCAAGACTGACAGTAAAAGCTTCTTTTCTTATGTTAGAAATAAACAAAGAACGAAAGACAAAGTAGGCCCTCTCATAGACAGTACAGGGAAAATAATAAGTGAGAATAGGGAGGCTGCTAATCTGCTTAATCAGTACTTTGGCACAGTCTTCACAAAGGAGGACTGCTCCGAGATCCCAGAGCCTATAGATATTTTTCAAAGAGACATGGATACAGCGGGATTAAGATCAATCTGTATTACAGAGGAAATGGTTTTTAAAAAATTGGAGGGGTTGAAAGTGAATAAATGTCCAGGTCAAGATGGTATTCACCCAAAATTGCTGTATGAAATTAGAAACCAACTAGCAAAACCATTGGCTATATTATGTTCTCAATCACTTACAAAAGGGATTGTTCCACGGGATTGGAAAGATGCAGGAGTGATCCCCTTATTCAAAAAAGGCAAAAAATCAGATCCGGCAAATTATAGACCGGTGAGTTTAACGAGCATAGTCTGTAAATTGTTAGAGTCAATAATCAAAGAAAACATTGTAATGCATTTATAAAAATTTAATCTAATTAGAAATAGTCAGCATGGGTTTACTAGAGGGAGATCATGCTTAACAAATCTATTAGAATTCATGGAGGAGGTTACTAAAATCATAGATAAAGGGGAGCCAGTGGATGTTATTTATCTAGACTTTGCAAAGGCCTTTGATAGAGTACCTCATCAAAGATTATTTCGAAAGTTAAAATCACATGGAATAGGTGGCGAAGTTGCCAAATGGATTGAAAATTGGTTAACAGGAAGAAGGCAGAGGGTGGGCATAAATAAGGAGTACTCTGAGTGGAGTGAAGTGAAAAGTGGTGTGCCACAGGGCTCGGTTTTGGGACCAATTTTGTTCTTGATATATATAAATGATTTGGACATTGATATGAGATCCATGATTGCAAAATTTGCTGATGACACAAAACTATGCAGTAGTGTCTCATCTAAAGCGGAAGTGGATATATTGATGTCGGATTTAGATAAAATTCGAGAATGGTCTGTAAGCTGGCAAATGGAGTTTAATGTAGATAAATGTACAGTCATCCACATGGGTAGATCCAATATGGAACATAAATACAGAATGGGAGAAAACAATATTAGAAAGATAGATAAGGAAAGGGACCTAGGGGTTATAATAGATCATACAGGAAAGGTGAATGAGCAAGTTAAGGTAGCAGTGAAAAAGGCAAATGCAATGTTAGGTATGATAAAAAGAAATATTAAACATAGGAGCAAGGAAGTGATCGTCAAACTGTATAAAGCTTTAGTTAGACCTAGATTGGAGTACTGTGTACAGGTGTGGAGTCCTTATCATAGAGGGGACATAAACATGCTAGAAAGAATACAAAAAAGAGCGACAAAGATGATAGTTGGATTCCAGAATTACAGTTATGAGGAACGACTCAGAAAAACAGGCCTACAGTGTCTCGAAGAGAGAAGAATTCGTGGTGACTTAATACAGGTTTATAAGAGGATCAGAGGAATCGATAAATTAGACTATAACAAGTTTTTTAAAATACAGCCACCTACAATAACACGAGGGCATAGCTACAAGCTGATTAAAGAGAGGTCCAGGTTAGATATTAGGAAATATTTTTTTAGTCAGAGAGTGGTGTCTGCTTGGAATGCATTGCCAGGGGAGGTGGTGGAGGCAGGGACAGTTAATGCGTTTAAGAATAAACTGGATGCGCATAGATTTTAGAGCAAGGTGATGTAAATGTAACTGGTTGTATACAGACTCTGCAGGGTCTTCTAAACCAGTATAAAGACGTTAAGTTAAGTTAAGTTAAGTTAAGACCCTGCAGAGTCTGTATACAACCAGTTACATTTACATCACCTTGCTCTAAAAGCTATGCGCATCCAGTTTATTCTTAAATGCATTAACTGTTCCTGCCTCCACTACCTCCCCTGGCAATGCATTCCAAGCAGACACCACTCTCTGACTAAAAAAATATTTCCTAATATCTAACTTGGACCTCTCTTTAGTCACCTTGTAGCTATGCCCTCGTGTTATTGTAGGTGGCTGTATTTCAAAAAACTTGTTATAGTCTAATTTATCGATTCCTCTGATCATCTTATAAACCTGTATTAAGTCACCACGAATTCTTCTCTCTTCGAGACACTGTAGGCAGGTTTTTCTGAGTCGTTCCTCATAACTGTAATTCTGGAATCCCACTATCATCTTTGTCGCTCTTTTTTGTATTCTTTCTAGCATGTTCATGTCCCCTCTATGATAAGGACTCCACACCTGTACACAGTACTCCAATCTAGGTCTAACTAAAGTTTTATACAGTTTGACGATCACTTCCTTGCTCCTATGTTTAATATTTATTTTTATCATACCTAACATTGCATTTGCCTTTTTCACTGCTACCTTAACTTGCTCACTCACCTTTCCTGTATGATCTATTATAACCCCTAGGTCCCTTTCCTTATCTATCTTTCTAATATTGTTTTCTCCCATTCTGTAATTATGTTCCATATTGGATCTACCCATGTGGATGACGTACATTTATCTACATTAAACTCCATTTGCCAACTTACAGACCATTCTCGAATTTTATCTAAATCCGACATCAATATATCCACTTCCGCTTTAGATGAGACACTACTGCATAGTTTTGTGTCATCAGCAAATTTTGCAATCATGGATCTCATATCAATGTCCAAATCATTTATATATATCAAGAACAAAATTGGTCCCAAAACCGAGCCCTGTGGCACACCACTTTTCACTTCACTCCACTCAGAGTACTCCTTATTTATGCCCACCCTCTGCCTTCTTCCCGTTAACCAATTTTCAATCCATTTGGCAACTTCCCCACCTATTCCATGTGATTTTAACTTTCGAAATAATCTTTGATGAGGTACTCTATCAAAGGCCTTTGTAAAGTCTAGATAAATAACATCCACTGGCTTCCCTTTATCTATGATTTTAGTAACCTCCTCCATGAATTCTAATAGATTTGTTAAGCATGATCTCCCTCTAGTAAACCCATGCTGACTATTTCTAATTAGATTAAATTTTTCTAAATGCATTACAATGTTTTCTTTGATTATTGACTCTAACAATTTACAGACTATGCTCGTTAAACTCACCGGTCTATAATTTGCTGGATCTGATTTTTTGCCCTTTTTGAATAAGGTGATCACTCCCGCATATTTCCAATCCCGTGGAACAATCCCTTTTGTTAGTGATTGAGAACATAATATAGCCAATGGTTTTGCTAGTTGGTCTCTAATTTCATACAGCAATTTTGGATGAATACCATCTTGACCTGGACATTTATTCACTTTCAACCCCTCCAATTTTTAAAAAACCATTTCCTCTGTAATACAGATTGATCTTAATCCTGCTGTATCCATGTCTCTTTGAAAAATATTTATAGGCTCTGGGATCTCGGAGCAGTCCTCCTTTGTGAAGACTGTGCCAAGGTACTGATTGAGCAGATTAGCTGCCTCCCTATTCTCACTTATTATTTTCCCTGTACTGTCTATGAGAGGGCCTACTTTGTCTTTCGTTCTTTGTTTATTTCTAACATAAGAGAAGAAGCTTTTACTGTCAGTCTTGATCCTCTGAGCAAGTTTTTTTTCAAAGTCTATTTTTGCTGTTTTATTCGCTTTCTGAGATATGTTCTGCTTGTCCAAATATTTTACATATGTTTCTTTTGATTTACCTGCCTCTATATATTTTTTCCATGCTTTATTTTTCGCTCTTCTACATTTCACTACAAATCTAGTTATCCACTTTTTATGCTTGGGGTTTACCTCCCTACATGGAACACATTCCTCTTTTAGCGTTTCTAGAACTGTTTTAAAACTTTCCCACTCCTTTTAACATCTGTTCCTACGACAATATCTTTCCAGATTATGTGGTTCGCTGCCTCTTTCATCCTCTTAACATCTGCCTTAGAGTAGTTGTATGTTCGCGTGTTTATGTTTTACTTCTTTCCCTGCAATAAGATCCCAACGGATGATTTGATGGTCACTTGAGCCAAACAGTTCCCCAACGGTAACGTTTTCAATCATATTTTCCTCTGTGGTAAAAACTAGGTCGAGTATGTTTTTGCCTCTGGTGGCTGCTTCTACATGTTGAATTAAAAAATTGTCAGTTATGCACTTAACAAAAGGTTTTGACTCTACAAGTGCTTCTGCCATATCCCATTTTATTTCTGGATAGTTGAAATCTCCCATTAATAATAATTTCCCTTCACTTGCCTTTGCCATGCTACTAATCCGCTCCTCATCTTCCTCTTTTTGACTTGATGGACATCTATAGCACACTCCAATCACTGTTTTTTCACCCCCACTTTCTATTTCTCCTCATACACTTTCATTTTTGTTACCACATGATAAATAATCTTTGATCGTCATATTAACAGAATTTATACAGTATAATAAAACGCCACCTCCCTTAGTCTTGTCTCCAATTATCCTATCTTTCCTTAAATACCTCTTCCTCTCAGCCTGATTGGTTCTGTGTTTGCTGCATTGACCCAAATTATTTTTATCTTTTTCTCATGATACTTCAAACCGACTTGTTTAGAGGTGTAATCCAGTCTATCTAGTTTCATTTGGCTTTGGCTGTGGAACAGACATGCTATATCATCCGCAAAAGTCCTTCAGCTGTTTATTCAAGGTCCAACCAATGGATTCCATTTCTCTCATTTGTTACTTTCATAATCCAGTCGACTGCCAGGGTGAACAGGAAAGTCGACAGTAGGCAACCCTGTCATACTCCTGATTTAATTTTGAATGGCTCTGTAAGTTGTCCTTTGTGCATAACTCTACATTGCATACTTTCATGCGCCTGTCTAATTATGTTTGTGAGCTTTTGAGGAATTCCATAGGGCCTCAGTAGTTTCCAGAATATATCTCTGTCCAAACTGTCGAAAGCCTTTTCATAATCAAATAAATTGATATACAAACTCGAATTCCATTCCAATGATTGCTCCACAATTATCCGCAATGTGACTATCTGGTCAATGCATAATCTATTCTATCTGAAGTCCGCCTACTCATCCCTGATCTTGCTATCCACTGTCTTTTTCATCTTTTCTAGTATTACTATATTTAACACCTTTCCTGGCACTGATAACATTATTCCTCTATGGTTTTTGCATTTCTGTAAATCTCACTTCTTAGGCAATTGCACCAGGTCTCTCCAACCTTTAGGTAAGCTTTCTTACTCCCAGATGGCATCTATCAATTTGTGGAGCAAGTTAGTAGATGTTTCAACATCTGATTTTATGGCTTCCGGTGGTATCCCATCAGGTCCTGCTGATTTTTCGTTCCTTAGAAACCCTATTCCCCTTCTAATCTCTTCTTTACTTGGATTATCACAGTTGATTGGCAGGCTCCAATCTGTTGGGGGGATGTCTGGTTGGTTGTCTGGTGCTGTTCTGTTCAAAAGCTCTTCAAAGTATTCTACGCATCTTTTCTTCTGTTCTTCAATGTTAGTTATCTTTTCCGCAAGTTTATTTTTAATTGGTCTACTTTGTTGTTGATACTTTCCCAATAGTTTCTTGGTAGCCTCATATAGACCTTTCATATTTCCCTTTCCTGCAGCCTCTTCCGCTTCCTCAACCAGGCCATCAATGTAACATCCTAACCTCCTTGTTAATCTCTGCATACTCTTTCTGTGCTGTTTTTTGCTGTTCTCGTTTTACCATTTAGTAAGGCCATTTTCTTATTTCGCCTTTTCTCGATCTTAGTGATTGTTTCTGCTGTTATCCATCCTTTATGCTGCCATTTCTTCAGTCTTAGCACTTTCTCGCATGCAGTTTTCTATGTACTTTGTACTTGTTTCCATTTATCCTCAATGCTGACCCCTTCATCTAGGTGCTCCAGTGCTTGATATTTATTCCTGAGCGTTATACGGAACTCGTTTTTCTTATCATCCTCTTACAGGTATTGTACGCAGTACAGTTGCCTGCTGACTTGCTTCGTTCTGTTTATCCTTAACTTCAGCTGTGCCTACGCAATCACTAAAAAGTGGTCTGAGGCCATATCTGCTTCCCTGTAGACCCAGACATCTAATAATGATTGTCTAAATTTAAAGTTTACATAGATGTGGTCAATCTGATTCTTCGTTTTCTGGTCTGGCGATACCCATATGAATGGCTCTGTGTGCAAACATTCTTCCTCCTATGACCAATTTGTTTCCTGCACAAAAATTTTCAAACCGCTCTCCGTTTTTGTTTAGGACTCATAAACTTTCCCTCCCCATGATCTCATTTCCCACGTTGTCATGTCCTATTTTTGCGTTGAAATCTCCCATTATTGTGGTAATGTGACTCATCCCTGTCTCCGCCACTATTTGCTGTAATCTGCTGTAGAAAACCTCTTTAACTGTGTCTTCCTTTTCATTTGTTGGGGCATATCCCTGAGTTATATCTAGTTTAACCATCTGTTCTTTGTTCTAAATGTAGCCATGAACAGTTGTGATCCAGCTGCTCTCCACTCTATGAGCGCACTTTGGGCCTCCGCTGAAAGCATTAATTGTTTTTTGACAAGGTGGAGTAGCTGGCCCCACGCTCAAACTTCCTCCTTTCTCATCCGGGCTTAGAACCGGCTATGGTGGAGATACAAACCATGTAATGCTATCCTTTAATAACGACTTCATTCGTTCTCAATCTCAAGTCCTGAAAAGGGCTTAAGTAGCAGGATGTCCAGAGAATGGAATGCATTGTGTTGTAGTTTACAGCTTGACTGTGATATTTGCACCTTTCGGTCACATCTGACTTTAGCAGATACTATCTGCCCTAAAAAACCACATATATTTTCACTATCTGCCCTCAAATAACCACATCTATTTCAATTCTAAAACGATAGGTCTTCCTCAGACTTATCTTTTTGCCATACGGTGTATCTCCCTTTATAGATGTGTGTAACATAGTTTAGTTTGATTTGAATTCACTTCATGAATGTGCCAAGTTGAAGATATTTGAAAAGTGTTCGATAATAATTTGCTGTGTTTTTATTCATATCTTGATCTTGATGATGTGTTCCTCAGCGAAGCTGCGTGTCCCAACTTCGTCTCCAGTTGACCCTGTCTTGGGCCATGGAAGTCCAGTGTGTGATAAGTAGTCCTTTAGAGGCATCTTGGATGTTGCAGCTACAGCAAAAAAGTCTTACCAACGAATTGGAGGTCTTCCCCGCGGACTCTTCTTGCTTAGGGGGTACAAGACTGCTGTCGCTGTGCCCCATTTACCATCGTTTCATCATAACATGTAACCTGCCCATCTATGTTTTGCCTTGCCTGCATGGATTATTGCATCATTCACCAGGGACAATCATCTTATGTCAGAATTGTTAAAATCTTGCATACGTTGGTTTCGGAGAGTGATTCTGGCCAATCATCTCTCAAGGGAGGCCTGGGTCATTTTCGATTTGCCCTCAAGTGATTTTGTCAGTGTCCATATTTCAGTGCAGTAGCTCATCGCAGGGAGTGCATTGGAATTGAAGATGGAGGTTCGTAGGTCCTGGTCATGGCAACCGTCCAGGACCATGTTAATAGATGAGAATGCTGCCTAACCCAGGCAGCAATGTCTTGTCAGTTCAGGTTCCAGGTTGTTCTCCATATTAAGAAGGCACCCAAGATAAATGTACTCGTTGACTTCCTCGAAGTGTACCTCTTATTCATATGAAAGACATAATTGAAATACCCAAATTCGAGACTTGCAAGCTAAAATATTATACATAATAAATGGAAGTCATTATATGTTTGTTGTTGATTTTATTAATTGAACAGATTGATAGGCCATTGGCTTAGAAACGGTCACTGAGTTTCCCATGGACAACATTCAAGCAGACAGTGAGAAAATGAATCAAGGAGTAGAAACAACACAGTTAAATAAGGTACTTATACAAGCTTGTTATGTCAGATGTAGATTTAATGTTTATTACATTATAAAATAGCACTATGGTAAGTTGGATACTTTTGATGCCATAGACTTTGATTGAATGGGGAAGACGAGGACGTAAAAAACAGAACACAAAAAGCGAGAGACCTAGGTCATGTTGAAAACCACATGGATCTCGAAAATGATTTAAAATTAATACCAGGCTAAGAACTATAATCTTCATTGTGTAGTCTGTTAATTAAAATCCAAAAGCTCATAGGAGAGAACAGGACAAACACAAAGTGGAACAGAAAATGTTAGGAAGGAAGTGACGTTGAATAGGCGACATGCTGTGAAATCACAAAACTAACTCTGCCAATTGACCATCAAGGAAAAACCATCAAAGGAAGGCTAAAGAAAACATTGAGAAGAGATCTAGAGACGAATACACAGGGAGAAGGAACATAAGAAGAATGGATACTTGTCTCTACTGGCCACCATTAAAACATAATATGGAGTCTACATCCAGACAGAACATCTACTGATGAGCTGTCTGATGCCTGTGAGGAGATATGTTCAAATTATGAGGCAGAAATAACAGCATTGGAAGTAGCTCTCTACCCCTTGAAGACTGTATTTGATGCTTTCCCATCTTCTTCTGCGTTCGTTCTCAATCTCCCGCTACCAAGCCCTGAATAGGGTTTTGCAAGTAGCTGACTGGAATGCGTTGTGTCGCTAGTTTACAGCTTGACTGCGATATTTGCACCTTTCGGTCTAACACATCCGTCTTCAGCAGGACTTTTCCATCAAAAACATAAAGCATCATTATCTGCCCTTCAAGCTCTGGAAGATGGTGGTCATTGTAGGCCTGAACTTACCCAATTATCCCTAGATGCCAACCAACTTCTCACATCCCATGAAGTCAGAATAGTTATGTAATGGAGTCCTGGTCACTCAAATAACCTGACAATGACGAGGTAGACAGACTGGCTTAGAAGGGAGCGAGTCGAGAACAACAATAATAGCTGTCCATCGTTGTTGATGAGGACCGCCGACATCATCCTTGTCACAGATTTCCCTGTTGGGTGTGGGTGTGCATGTGGCTGAACAGGCCAATGCGGGCACGAAAACATCTGCTACATATCGGGCACACGAGGTTTGTAGAAGGGGATGGTGTTCCCGCTGCTCGGGATTTCCACGTCTCGCGTCTGCTCTGAGCTTTCACAACACGGTCGTCTTCACCGGCAGCTACACCTGATTTGACTGCGCTTCTCCAGTCAGATCTGTTTTGCGCAAGACATTCCCAGGTGTCGATATCTATCTGGCAACTTTTTAGTGAGTCCTTCAGACCATCTTTAAAACGTTTCTTTGGGCGCCCTCTCTCGCGCCATCCCTCTCTCAGCTCGCTGTAGAGAAGCTTCTTTGGGAGCCGCTCGTCTGACATACGGACGAGGTGTCCGGCCCATCCAAGATGGAGAACAACAATACACACCAACAATCCTACAGACAGCCAAATAACTAATGAAGACTACGAACAAAGAGGACTGGCTGAATAGATGGGCAATGGGAAATACTGGGAGAGAAATCTACAAACATGGCCATTCCAAATCTCAAAGACAACAACCTCCTGAAAAGGAGAGATTAAAGCACCATTTTCTGACTTCGCACAAAACACATACAACTTAACAGCTACTTGAACATAAACCAAACAGAGTATACTCTAGAGTGCTGGCTGTGCACACATCCCCCTGAAACTGTTGAACATCATCTTTTTGAATGTTAGGCGCTTGCCAGTGCTAGGAAAGAGCTTATTCCTCCAAGGCCAGACAAATGGAACACTTTGTTTGGAATTAAATAGCAGCTTACAAACACTTGCAGATACCACTATATGGCATTGAGCCAAAAGACAGGAGCCCATAGGCCGCTGGATCAACAACCAACCAACCAGAGCTAATCAACCAGATGATTATAAGTATAATTGATATTTTAACATCTATGTTCTGTTTTGGTGTGTTTGTTACATGTAATTTTACCAGTGTAATCTATTGTTCTGATGTATTTTGTCACTCTTTCCTACTCTTTTGTCACCAGTCAGTATGGGATGCTAATATCCCTCATTTAGTTGTTGGAATAAAGGAAGAGCCAGATAATGAGGTAAGTGTTTGTCAAGTTAAGACTATTGTTTGTAAATAAGGGGTGGTATGGAAAGATGATACCTCTGGTGGGAAGAGCATGTCGTGCTTCCACTGGAAGTGGTTTACTAACCCTCGGTCTCCATCTGCCACCTAGCTCTCAACATCTGGCTGTGAGTCACATGGGGCGCTGAACCTTAGTGAACTAGGGATTGTCTTCCTAAGCATGTGAAAACTGAACTCTTCATAATCTGTGGATGAAACCATTAGCTGGTTCAATGGATAGGAAGGTGACTTAAGGCTACAAGTTGTGGAATGTATAGATCACGGCAAGATACTAGAATGCTGAAGTTATTCCCTGCATTGTGCCATAGTTCCAGTCATCTTGTCTTTATTTTACTGCCTGACTCCACTCAGGATGAGAGAGTGAGGCTGATGACCAGTGAACACCTTCCTCACTTAATCCAAGTTCAGCACGTCACAGCCTCAAATTCACCATATAAACATAAATTTCAGAAATTATTTTACTTTTTCAAACAAGTCTTGCTGTGATGGGTAAATGACCAAATCAGCAGGTGCTGATAACACTGAAACTGTGGCCTCAAACCTGTGAGGACTGGAGTCTTTGTTTCATTTATTTTGTTCTCTCATAAAGCCTGCAGAGACAGCTCAGTTGAAAATGATTGTTTCCTGACATGTATACAATAGACTGTCCATGTTGTGCATGCTTATAGAACTTAGTACCATAGCACAATAGGCCTTGATTTTGGGGACAGCACTGATTTCCTTGCCGGTCCCAAACATTTTTTCTAGTCTTCCTAAAAAGTGTATGCCATGGCAATACTGTTGTGGAACTCAGAATTGATATTTGTTTCTCTGGTGAAGGTACTATTAAGGTAGATAAAGCTATCAATTGCTTGTAGATGTTAGCCGTCTACTGTGATGTTTGTTTCGTGGTATAACTTCCCAGGAGAGAGTAGAAACATTAGCTCCATTATCTTTGTGTAGACAGTGAGACTAAAGTTAGTGCAGGCAGCAGGAAACCCATTCATGGTAGCCTGATCATCAAGTAGCTGTGGCGTGTTCCTGGCATAAGGTTTCAGATCTCTCAAAAAACCAATAGAGATGTGTGTTTATCATTTTGTCTGCTAATTTTCTCAGGCATGATGTTAGGAAGATGGGCCAATGCCTTTTAGGTTCATGTGGAAGTTTTTGGGTTTTAAACTTTGGCACTGCTTGTATATGTGCATTCCACCATGCTTTTGGACACTTTTCATTTCTAATGTTAGGCTGATCAATTTGAAAACAGTTTCATTTCCTTAGTATCTAGGTGAAGTAGCATTGCATTATGAATCTTGTCTGGTCCTGGGGCCTTTCTAGGCTTGAGTTTCTTCAAGTTTGTTTGAACTTTTACATGTTAAAGTCTACTTCAATGAAGTCATTTGGTTGTGCAGCTTTCTCTTGGTAGCTCAAATGGTTCCTGTCCTGTTTGTACATTTTTCTGCTCTATTTTCTGATGCAAAGTAACAATTAAAGTGCTGTGCTTTTTTTTGGTCTTCAGTGATTGTTTTTTCTTCATCTATCACTAGCTTTTTGTTCTTGTAACATTTGGCTGTCTTAACTGTTAATTTAACTTTTGTGTATGCTTTGTTGTACTGTATCTTTGCTTCATGTTATGGTGTTGCCTCTAGGGCTGCTCTTGACTACTTTCTATTGTAAATAGTACTCTGTATTTTATAGTTTATATGACTATTGACAGCCTCTTTGAATACATTGTGATGCTGATTCCAAGGTTTCTTTTGTAACATCTTTAATTAATGTTTCAACACTTTTGGTTATGTTTGTAAAGAGATGGTCTGGTGTTTCCTGGAATGATCTCCAGTTTGCTTTACGGAAGTTTCAGCTCATTTCATCAAACGATCTATGAGGACAGAATGGAGAGCCCAGCACAAAGAATACAAGTCAGAAAATAACAACATAGACAAACTTGGCAGAGATGGGCAGACAAATATCTTCTCAGAACGGGACATTGTGAACTAAAGGTCCACCTCCACAGAATGGGTCTCAGAGACACTTCCACGTGCGATTGTGGAGCACCCAAGAAAGCACCAGAACATATTCTGCAAGAATGCCCTACCTATGCAAACCAAAGAGAGGCAGTCTGGTCTGGAGGAGCAACCAGGCTCAAAAAGTTGTGGGGGGCCAGCGAAGACCTGAAACTCACAGTCTCTTTTGTAAACCTCACTGGACTAGAAACAAAACATCATTTGATCGACGATGAAGAAGAAGAAACGCATTTTCTGTTTGGTCTATGTTTTTTGTGGTGTTTTTATGGTCGCTGAGGAGTGTGTAGCTGATTGGTTTCGATGCCTGCCTGCCGACAAGGAGGGCAGTGATTTGAATTCCTGGTATGGCATATGTTGTTTTTCTTTTGGGGTGAAATAAATAAACATAGCCAGCACACGACGGGACAACGGCAGTCGCGAAGCGGCCTGTAGTCCTCAGCCTTAAAACCCCTCGACTACCCCAGCAATGGGAAAAAGCTGTATGACAATTTTTTAAATCATGGTCACAAGAAGTGACTCTTGATCATCTCCAATCTCATCAAAATCTTGCAAGTAACAACAGTCTGTCAAATCAGATGAGCAGATAGTCAGATCAGGCTGACTGTGTCACAGACTTGATCCTGTTACTTCTGGTAAATGGATCAAGTGTTTTGGTGTTACAACCAATTGTCTTTAACATACCATAGTGATTATTCTATCTTTTGTTTGTTGACATGTTCCTTTACTGTTTATTTTCAGATTAAACACAACATTCAATCACAGCTTCCATTCCTGACAGAAAGAATCAAACAGGAACAAATGTTTATAGTAAGTTTGATATATAAATATATATAAACAGTGGCAGATTCTATGAAGTTGCTGAGATATATAATTACTTATATCCATTCGTAAATCATTAGGAGAAGAAACGGTTGGAGTCAAATACCACATTTGAGCTATTGTGTATAGTGTTTGGATTATGTTCAAATGATTATTTAGTTTCATGCAGAATATTTTATGCAGAAAATACTATCAAACAGTGCAGAATGGTTGGTGCAGCTAATTACAGCCATAAGTAGATGCAGCAAAGATAGAAACCTCTTTGTAAACATAAACAAAATTAATATAATGACCACCGACAAAACAAGAAGTCAATATAAATTAAAGTTCAGGGGTGTGGAAATAGAACAGGTCACGAACTTCGATTATCTAGGCTACAAAATTGACAACAATGGCTATTGCCCAAAGGAAATCAGAAGGAGATTGGTAATGGAAATACAGAGGCTACACAACTTGAGGAAAGTATGGCAGAATACAAAAGTGAAAATTTTCAGAACCTGTGTTTTTCATATGGTAACAGATGGCTGCAAAACATGGACAGTTATCCAAACATCCAGGAAGAGAATAGAGTCCTTTGAGTCAAAATGTTTAAGAAATGTCCTAAAATTACCATGTTCAGAAAAACAGAAGAATACAGACATTCAACAAGAGTTGGGCATAGAGGAGAACTGGTTCATCAATTCCATCATGAACAGAAAATGTTAATACTTTGACCACATCAAACGACACAGCGGTCTTGAGAGAACGGTAATGGAAGGTATGGAAAGCAGACCAAGATGTCAAGGAATACTGGGGTTTGATTCTGGAACAGGCTTGAGATTTGACAAGTGATCATGGTCTTTTCAGACAGACTTTGATGGGAGTGATGTTCTACAAAGGACATGCTACATGAGGATGATGTATAATTATTTAATTGAGGATTGCTATAGCTCAGAATGAAAGCAAGAACCAGCTGGTTTGAACCCCTCTGGTTTCAGGCGTCCCCTGCTCTACTATGGGAGATGAGTGGATGCACTTGGAGGTCCTGTGGGCATGCTGTGTACATAAAAAAAACCATTGACATTTGAAAATAAAAAAGAGGAGGCTGTAAACCGATGTCTGGCCCAAAATTGTAGCAGTAACAAAACACCTTCCCAGTAGTGACCTACATGAAGGTAAAACACATCGGTCCCTCCATCATGCAAAGTCACAACAGACCAATCACCTTTTTGTTTGCACACTTGATTGCAAGTTTATACAAAGAACTCTACACCCCCTGGGTAGAAGAGTAGTAACTAAATGAAGTGTTTCTATAGTCCACTCTTCCAGTGTATCTGTACTTCTATAGTACATCTTCACGATAATGTTGATTTGTTGTTCTCATGCGTGTCTGGTTCTTGAAAAAGCCATTGTTGTTTATTTTATTTTTGACTTGATCCTTGATTTTAAAATTAATCTGCTTCATCGTTGTGAGTCTAATTAGCCACAGCATAAACTGTTCTGACGCCATGGGAAGTGAAACAATGGTTGGCTTCACTGGTTATTTAGTTAAAGTAAAGAATTAAGCTGTGCAACATCTTCTAAAACTTTAAGGGCTGACATTAGGTCTGTAAATAGAATGATATTGTCAATTCTGAAGGTGTCGTCACAAACAGTCTTTAGTTTGTAGAAGGATGTTTTCCAGTGAAAATTATTTCAACTTCATAGTTTGGGCACTTCTCTCGTCATACAGTTGGTCTGAGGTTCGGTCAATCAAAATCTTTCCAGCTTCTTGTGATGCATAGGTCTTCAACAAATACATGCCAAGTCTTCCAACATGTCCAGTTCTTCTTAGTCACCTTTTACAACATGCCTGTATCTTACAGTATTACTCATTTTTTACATATGGAAAATACATAGTTTTCTTAAAAAGTGTGCTGCAGTGCTAAACTTACAAAAACAATATGAAAGTAAAATGAATTTCACATGGCTTACTTACCTTCAAATATTTTTGTATTTTGTTTATGGTGACTGATAAATGTACATTAGAAAATGAAGTTTATCATTGAAGGAAGGTAGAAGGTGTTAGTGGAGATTCATCATCTGAGCCTTCAACAAATCTCATTTGTTTTGATGGTAGAGAGTATGATAAAAATGTTTATTGTTTTATATATAATCGTAGATACATGTATGAACTGCGATTTATAAAATAATTATGGTTTGTTTAGTTAATACTTTACTTTTCCACCTGTTATGAACGCCACCAATTTTTAACAGCACTACATGATGGTGACGGTTCATACAAGCGCATTTAATGTTAACTATAGAGTTATTTCCGATGGCTAGACATTGGAGAAGATTGTTGCGCTCATCATTCTGTATAGTGTCAATGACTGCCCTTATCAGCTCAACTCTGTCTCTCGTCATCACCGCATCGTTCACCACAGCTCATCCAGCACTGCATCAGATCTTTAATTGTCCCAGATGCCTGCATGTCCCAGGCAGTAGATCCATGGTCTTTTCCGTACTTAGACTTTGAGGACATATGGTTGGTACACACATAGAGGATGGCAGAATACCAAAGGATCTTCTCAATCGAAAATTACATTTAGGGAAGAGGTCCTGGGGCCAGCCACTGCTTTGGCACAAGGATGTGTCCAAATAGGATATGAATGATGCAGGCGTCGAAATGGGAACAAGGCACCATGGATCATGTTGCATTAAGATTAAGAAAGGAATACAGTTAAAGGACATACTGATTATAGATAGGCTAAGGACTCAGTGTTTGAAGAAGACACACCACACTATGCAATGATGCAAACAGTCATAATTTTACTTGCACATGCTGTGGAAGACGCATCTCTGCTCAGATTGGTCTTTCGAGTCACATTCGTTATCGTCATGGACTGAAGTTACATCCTTTTTTTCAAAGCACAACATAATGTTGGCTAATAAGACTGTAAGAGTCAATGATAGATCTGTAGTTTACTTTTACATTTGTAACAGAAGTTGAGTTTTAGTAGGCTAAGGAAGAGGGCGCAGTATATCAGGGTGCGCTTGTACTCTAAATTAACCAAAGTAATAGAGGATGCTTTCTTGTAATTTTTTTCAGAAATCTGAAGAGATTACCAGCTTTGAAGATTTGAACATGAAAGACAGAAAAGTGGACAGCTTTGATGAGACAGTGACAGAACTGGAGAAAATAGAACAGCCTGATCTACGTGGAGAGGATGTAGGGATGCATATAAAAAATGGTACGTCAGGTGATTTAGATTAAATGTAGTGCTACTATGGCAGGTGATTTAGACTGTATGTAGTGTTACTTTGGCAGGTTGTTTAGACTAGTGCTCCTATGACAGGTGATGAAGTGAATATGTGGAAACTTTCATGCAGCAAGTTGTAAACAAAGAATGTTTGTTCCTGACAACGATCACACGACAAGTATATATCTGCTCTCAAGTAATATACAAAACGAACAATAAATACGAAAGTAAAGTAAAGGGCAAACTGGAATTCAAATGCTGGACCTCCAGGTGTTGGATGCACATTGCCACAAGAGAGAAATGAGTTAATCACTAAACGAGCTAAAGACAGGAACAAACAAAAAATGTCGCAACTGAGGTAGCCTTTTGTCATTCAACATTTGCGACTGTGCAATATATTCCGAGTTTGATCCAGGCAAATTTGTAGACTCAATTACTTTCGCATCCTCCTATCACGAAGTATAGGTCTTGAATGGGGATCAAGGTGCTGAGCAGTGCAAGAGCTGCAGTGGTCTGCGACCCATAGAGAACTGCTAGCATCAGGGCCAACGAATCAGAGCTGCCAAGATCCTTCTACACATGCATGTGGTGATCCTGGATAACAGGCTGCTACAGAGCAGACTGGCTACGTAGAAGGGACTGAAGAGGGAAGGCTAACGCTGTACTCCAAAAATGCCTGCTGAAGTTGTATGTGTCGGACTGAAAGGTACAAATATCGCAGTCAGGCTGTAAACTAATGACACAACACATTCCGTTATCCAGACAACATCCTGCTACTTGCAAAGCACTTTTCAGGGCTTGGTAGTGGGAGATTGAGAAAGAAAGAAGAATACAAGACCTTGAATGTTTGTGTTGCAGGTAGACAAGCAATGAACAGTGGTATTTTAATTTAACTTCAATTTCTAAGTGGTTAAATAGGAAAAATGTGGAAACTTTAACATATTTGAGAGTTTCCACATATTCTATTTCTCACTGTATTCATTAATTATGTCTACCACTATTCATTGCTTGTCTACCTGCAGCACAAGTATTTAAGGCCTACCTTTTTTTAGTGTCTTGCTAGCTTACTGCTTAACTCGTCTATCTCTTGTGGCAATGCACATCCGTCATCTAGAGGTCCAGCGTTCTAATTCCATGTTTGCCCATTACTTCATTTTCTTTTCTGTTGTTTGATATGTACGTATGTTACTCGAGTGCAAATAAAAACTTATCTTGTAATCGTTGTTACGAACAAACATTCTTTATGGCAGAGTGTAGGTAGTGTTACTATGAGGGGTGATTGAGAGTGTATTTAATGCTGTTATGGCAGGTGTATGTAGTGCTGATGTGAAAGGTGATTTGGAGTGTCTGTAGTGCTACTGAGGTAGGTGTAATAGACCAGTGTTTCCCAACCTTTTTACGCTCATGGAGCAGTGAATACAGGAACAATTATTTGCGGACAGGTGAGAATAGGAACAAATTGTTCATAGGCCTGTGAACTTCTCAGACCAAAAAATCCCATTATTTATATAGTATTAAGTGTGTTGTTTGCTAAATCTAATATTATATAACGAAAATTCTATAACTATTTAAAATAACCAAAATTCGAGGATTAAATTGGCAGCAATTACCGTTTTTCATGGAACGGCAGGAAATTTCCTTTGGACCTGCAGTGGTCTGAGGACCGGCCGTTGGGAAACACTGTTATAGACCATTTGTAGTGCTAGTATGATAGGTGGCTTGGACTATCTGTTAAGGCTACTGTTTACTTTATTGGTCTTTAAATCATCAACCCTTTGAACCCATGACACATATGAACTGATGTGTTTGTGTAAATACCTCACTCCTCAGCCACCCATGACTCAGTGCGATAGGTGGATTATTGTTCAAAGGCATATTTTGGACTGTACTGCTTGAATTGTGGCCATAATATGGTCAGGTCTACACTGTACACACATTTCCGAATATAACAAACATGGCGGCATCCATGAAATAGGAAATTTTACCTATGGATTTGGTGATTTACGTGATGAAAAGTAGTTTTGAAAATTCCGGAAATGGCAGTTCAAATAGACTAACAACAGAATAAACCATTGAAAGTATTCTCAGATATTTCGAGACCAAAACATTGGATTCAGAGGATGTTTTCTGAATAGGACAAGTGATTATTTGAATGGTGACATGTGTAATCAAGCTAGAACTGTTCCTATCCCTCGGAGGGTTAGACTATTGTAGTGGGGTCGCCCACGCAATGTATCAAGTAAATTTGATACAAAATGGTCTTAAATAAATATATTCCACAATTTACTGGCAGTAGGAACATTGGAGAAGATCAGGTCAGTTAATTTTAGATATAATAATGAAATTAGACCACATAGTTTTATCATAGTAAATGGTTTTCCTCAGAAGTGCGATTTTACAGACTGGATGGACCGGATTCAAAGGGTTAATGAAAACATAGAAGTTGTCTTATATATTTTATGTAATAGACATTTCATAATGTGTTTTTTCTTTGTTTCTTCATGTCAGAGAGGTATGCTTCCACATGGAGCTACTTCACTGATGTCCATACTGATGTAAACAAAATGAGCGGTCCAGACAATGGTCAATGCTCACAACTTGTAGGACATGATATCGTCTCAGGAAATCTACCAGAACACATTATAAAAACTAAGAACACAGATGTTGGAGAAGGTTTGGAGAGACTACTAGTACACATGAGACAAATAGTGAAGAATACAGGAGATGTAGTAGATGATTTTGGAGGACTACCAGAACATTTACACTTTGAGAAGAACACAGGAGATGAGGCAGGGAGTTTTGAAATGATGCAGGTACACACAAAAAACACCATAATGAAAACAGAAAACAAGACAGGAGATCTGTGTTTGACATCAAGTGAGCAAAGTGGTAGCCTGAACATCTACAAAATGACACATACAGAAGAGAAACCTTACCAATGTGATGTTTGTGGTAAAGGGTTTACTCGTATTGGTAAATGTAATGAACACAAAAGAATACATACAGGAGAGAAACCTTACAAGTGTGAAGTCTGTGGTAAATGTTTTGCTCACAATAGTGGGTTTAATGCACACAAAAGATTGCATACAGATGAGACACCTTACCAGTGTGATGTTTGTGGTAAAGGATTTAATTATACCTATAAATTTAATGAACATAAAAGAATACACACAGGTGAGAAACCTTATACGTGTTATGTTTGTGGTGAAAGTTTTGCTCATAACTGTGGGTTCAATGCACACAAAAGAATACATACAGGAGAGGTACTTTATAAGTGTGATGTTTGTGATAAAGGATTTAATTGTTCTGGTAACCTTAATATACATAAAAGAATACATACAGGTGAGAAATCTTACAAGTGTGATGTTTGTGGTAAAGAATTTACTCATACTAGTAATTTTAATGATCATAAAAGACTACACACAGGTGAGAAACCTTACAAGTGTGATGTTTGTGGTAAATGTTTTGCTTCTAATAGTAGATTTAATGCACACAAAAGAATGCATACAGGAGTGACACATTACACATGTGATGTGTGTGGTAAAGCTTTTGCTAATAATAGTGAACTTAATGCACACAAAAGAGTTCATACAGGAGAAAAACCTTACCAGTGTGATGTTTGTGGTAAAGGGTTTACTCGTATTGGTAAATGTAATGAACACAAAAGAATACATACAGGAGAGAAACCTTACAATTGTGATGTTTGTGGTAAATGTTTTACTCACCATAGTGGGTTTAATGCACACAAAAGATTGCATTCAGGAGAGACACCTTACCAGTGTGATGTTTGTGGTAAAGGATTTAATTATACTTATAAATTTATTGAACATAAAAGAATTCATACAGGTGAAAAACCTTATAAATGTGATATTTGTGGTAAACGTTTTGCTCACAACAGTGGGTTCAATGCACACAAAAGAATACATACAGGAGAGGTACTTTATAAGTGTGACGTTTGTGGTAAAGGATTTAATTGTTCTGGTAACCTTAATATACATAAAAGAATACATACAGGTGAGAAACCTTTCAAATGTGATATGTGTGGTAAAGAATTTACTCGTGGTGGTAATTTTAATGATCATAAAAGATTACATACAGGTGATAAACCTTACAAGTGTGATGTTTGTGGTAAATGTTTTGCTTCCAATAGTAGATTTAATGCACACAAAAGAATGCATACAGGAGATACATCTTACAAGTGTGTTGCATGTGGTAAAGTTTTTGGTAATAATAGTGAACTTAATGCACACAAAAAAGTACATACAGGTGAGACACCTTACAACTGTGATGTTTGTGGTAGAGGATTTACTCGCACTGGTAAATATAATGAACATAAAAGATTACATACAGAAGAGAAACCTTACAAATGTGATGTTTGTTGCAAACGTTTTGCTTCCAATAGTAGGTTTAATGCACACAAAAGAATGCATGCAGGAAAAACACCTTACCAGTGTGATATTTGTGGTAAAGGATTTAATAAAATTAGTAAATTTGATGAACATAAAAGAATACATACGGGTGAGAAACCTTACAAGTGTGTTGTTTGTGGTAAATGTTTTGCTCACAATAGTGGGTTTATTGCACACCGAAGAATTCATATAGAAGAGACAGCTTATAAGTGTGATGTTTGTGGTAAAGGATTTACTAGTACTTTTAGCCTTAATAGACATAAAATAATACATACAGGTGAGAAACCTTACAAGTGTGATGTTTGTGGTAAAGGATTTAATATTCTTAATAACCTTAATAGACATAAGACAGTACATGCCAATTCACTTAATAGCACATGAGTTGTCTAGAAGGACTTTCCATCCCTTTCTGTTCTGTGCAACCTTTTGCGCAGTGCCCCAATGACAGACATGCACAACACAGCTCATCCTCCATCATTTGCCTCCAAGTTCTTGGTCTACTTTTATTTCTTTAACCCTCCTGTGTCCACGTAAGTGCTGTTTCTGCAAGCATTTTGGACTTATTCTCATGACATGTCCCGGACATTTCCATCTTTTCCTTATTTTAATGCTATCCATATCCTCTTGGTTGGTGTCCTATACGAGTTTGCCATTTGATATTTTGTCTGTTCAAAGCACTCTAATAATTCTATGAAGTTCTGTAGGGTGAAATGTTTTTAATCTCAGCATTCCAAACCATACTGAGGTACTGGTAAGACATTGCCATTATATACCCAAGTTTAGTTTTCTTGCAATATATACTGGATGTCCAAATTGGTTTGACCATGGCAAAGACAATGATGGCCTTGTTTAAGTGGAATTTGTTGTCCTCTTCCTTCCCTCCTTGGTGTGATACTACACTTAGAAGATGAGTAAATTGTTCTATATTCTCCAACATTTAAAGGTTTCCTAGAGACAATGGTTGTTGGATATCACTATATGTCACAATCTGAGTTTTCTTCTTGTTAATCTAATACCCTACTTGTTTCACAATTTCTTCTAACTTGATACTTTTTTTCTGAAGGTACTCATATCTGTTGGCCAGGAGGGATATATTTCTGCAAAATCAAGGTCTTCTAACATAGTGAATTATGTCCATCTTATGCCTATCTGACCTTTCTCAGTAGTTTTCTGTAGTACCTAGTTTATTTCAATGTTGGAAAGCAAGGATAACATGACACATCCCTATGGCAGACTTCACTGGGAATTTTCTTTCGATGATGCAGGAAAAATGTTTATAACTAACTTCTGTGGTGATCCTTAATGTCTTAGTATCCTCCACAATCTGTCTCTGTGCACACAGCCGAATGCCTTGTCAAAATCCTCAAAGTTGATGTATTAGTCCCTATGCCATTCACAGCATTGCTCTAAGATGTTGCGGAGGGTGAATATGTGCTCACGAGTTCCTTTCTTTTCTAAACCCTGCTTGCTCTATGTGAATGCATTGGTCTTATTTCTTCTTAAATTCTTATAATAATTTAAATAAAAAATTTTTGGAATAGAGAGTAGTGTAATTCCTCACCAAATGATACAGTTAGACAGGTCTCCATTTTGGAGGAATTCTTACTACTTTCCCTTGTGTCCAGTGCATATTTAAATCTTCTTTCCCATACATCTGAGAACGAGAACAGTGATTTTAATATGGTAGTAACCATGTTTAGATCTATTCTGAAAATTTCTGCTGGTAATTCTTCCTTCTGTGGTGCTTTATTTCTTTTCAATAGACTGATAGCTTTTAGAATTTCTTGTTTAGTTTGTGATGCTAGATTTATTACAATGTCTTCAGCGACTGGTTGTATGACTGGGATGCTCGCGGTCTGGTATGTTTGAAACACTCAAACAATGTGTTGCTCATATCGTGTCTTATTCATGCTTAATAGTTAGGAGTTTACCTTTGTTGTTATTTATAGATATACTACTGTAGTGTCTTCGATTGCTACTTATTTGTTGGTAGACTTTATACAATATGTGCAGGTCATGTGTTCTGGCAGCCATTTCGGCTTTTTCTGTCAGATTCTCTATGAACGTTCTTTTGTCTCTTCTAGCATTTTTTTAAACTCATCAATTTACCTCTGCATACTCTTTTCTTATTTTGTTTTTTGCATCTCTATTGATTCTGATGTCCATTGTACTTGATTTCCCAACATGTACTTCCTTTAAACTTTGACCCATGCTGTTCACACTAAAGGAGAGACTCTATCTCAAGGTCTCCGGACATCTAAAGCAGTTATTTCCTATAAAGTTTCTGTAGTGATTGTTTTTTTTTTAACTGGTGCAGAATTGTTACTCCTGCACCCAACCTGGAGGACCAGGAAGCCATGTTTAGTCCATCCCCTCCTCAATGATCTGTCTGGTCTGCTTTACCGTACTAGGAACATACATTCTCACTATCATCGTTCACTGCCTCATTAGAGCATTCAAGCCTCCTCACCACAACAAGGTAATGGCCTCATAAGGAGGACTGGAGGGTATAGTACCTAGGACATAAGACAGAGGTAGACCAACAGGAAGATGGACACATCATCAAAGATGTTCTGAAGATGATGGTGATGGAGGCAGGATAACTGGCTTAAGATCAAGCGTCTGATAGGACTCCTGTGATGAGAGTGACGTTCTGCAAAGGACGTGATGATGATGAGGTATGGTTCAGATACCGAGCTAGAATAAAAACAAGAATGGAACCTTCGTTACAACCAAAAGACCTTCATCTGGGACAACGAGCAATTCTTCTACAAGCATCTATACCCTCCAGCCACTCTCACGTCCACCATCCAGTGGGTTCTCCATATCACCTAAATAAACTCCCTTACGCCTGGCCTCTTTCAGATAATGTGATACTTGTCCATACTTTTCCATTCACACAGCTCCTCTGTCCATGATATTTTATTCCACCATTTGCCTATCCTTCATTCCAATCTTTCCACGCTCAACGTATTTCTTATTGCCTACAAAAAAGAATAATATCCTGGCGGATCTGTTGATTAGTAGCTGTATGAAAACTAGTTCCAAAAACGTTCCTTTAGAACGAATATGACTGTGTTATGTGTCTCTATGTCATCCAGACTCGTTAGTTGCCAATCCTCAAAATAGTTTTTGATATCAAAGATGTATTCACCTGCAACCCCATATAAAAAAAATGCTCCAATTATAGAGTTATAAAAGTTGCATCAAATGTGTTCTTTTTTGCTCCATTCATTTTACTTCCTCTTCTAACCTACCTCTTCTTATCTCTCTCTCTCTTCCCTTTTCTTTCTTATGATGGTTGTCTCCCCCCCCCCCCCCCCCCCCCCCCCCCCCCCTCCTATATTTATAAATTGAATTGTATTGAAATGTACATGATTGTAACAATATAATAAATGTACTAAAATTTGTACTGCAAAAAATATCAAATAAAAAATAAAAGTCTTTTAAAACCTACTTTCACGACTTACTTCATGTTTATAACCTTTCATACACGCACATACTAACACACACATTCACTGTGAGGCCCTTCCATTGTACTTTAGTTGGGGTTGACCACTGAGATCGCCCTAACTATCATAGGTACATACAGACACATATCCAAGACCTGGTTAATACGTCCTGATATCACATAAAAGACTACGGTCTATGTTGGAAAGAGGCGTGCCTCCGTCAGTGGAATACAGGGGCAAACCTTTAATGAAAAAAAAGAACAAGAGTTTAATTCCCAAACTTGCATGCCCTCTTTGTGTGTGTGTTTGTGCGTGTGCAGGCGTGGCGTGGGGGGGGGGGCGTGTGGAGGACATAGTGGGGGGGGGGGCAGGGGGGGTGATGGTTGGTGTGCTTGTTTAATTTAAAAAAAAAATTAACATCACTTCGGTCACGTCGTCTGTAGTGGATAAGATGCAAGTGACTGGTCTTGGAATGCATCCATATGTACCTATTTCTAGCTGGGAGTCGGAAGAGGGTGTTGGTAACAATAAGTTCGTTTGAGGCACGTGTCTTCAGTAAGAGTAGGCTCAAGCCTTTACATTTACCTATGCTATTTTGACAATGATGACATCCCACGCAGTGTGTACTGTGCCCAAATCTGGCATTATAATTTTCATAGTTAAATCAGTTTGTCAGATTTTGGGACTGCACCGATAAGTGACTCGAGATCTTCATATCCATGCTGACTATTTCTAATTAGATTACATTTGTCTAAATGCATTACAATGTTTTCTTTGATTATTGACTCTAACAATTTACAGACTATGCTCGTTAAACTCACAGGTCTGTAGTTCGCTGGATCTGCTTTTTTGCCCTTTTTGAATAAGGGGATCACTCCTGCATCTTTCCATTCCCGTGGAACAATCCCTTGTGCAAGTGATTGATAAACATAATATAGCCAATGGTTTTGCTATTTGGTCTCTAATTTCAAACAGCAATTTTGGATGAATACCATCTTGACCTGGACATTTATTCACTTTTAACCCCTCCATTTTTTAAAAACCATTTCCTCTGTAATACAGATTGATCCTAATCCTGCTGTATCCATGTCTCTTTGAAAAATATCTACAGGCTCTGGGATCTTGGAGCAGTCCTCTTTTGTGTACACTGTGTCAAAGTAGTGATTGAGTAGATTTGCTGCCTCCCTATTCTGGCTTATTTTTTTTCCTGTGCTGTCTATGAGAGGGCCTACTTTGTCCTTCGATCTCTGTTTATTTCTAACATAAGAGAAGAAGCTTTTACTATCAGTCTTGATCCTCTGAGCAAGTTTCTTTTCGAAGTATATTTTTGCTGTTTTATTCACTTTCTGAGATATGTATTGCTTGTCCAAATATTTTAAATATGTTTCTTTTGATTTACCTGCCTCTATATATTTTTTCCATGCTTTATTTTTAGCTCTTCTACATTTAACTACAATTCTAGTTATCCACTGTTTATGCTTGGGGTTTACCTCCCTATATGGAACACATTCCTCTTTTAGCGTTTCGAGAACTGTTTTAAAACTCTCCCACTCCTGTTGAACATCTGTTCCTCCGACAATATCTTCCCAGATTATGTGGTTCTCTGCTTCTTTCATCCTCTTAACATCTGTCTTAGAGTAGTCATATGTTCGCGTGTTTATGTTTACTTCTTTTCCTGCAATAAGATCCCATCGGATGATTTGATGGTCACTTGAGCCAAACAGTTCCCCAACGGTAACGTTTTCAAACATATTTTCCTCTGTAGTAAAAACTAGGTCGAGTATGTTTTTGCCTTTGGTGGCTGCTTCTACATGTTGAATTAAAAAATTGTCAGTTATGCACTTAACAAAAGGTTTTGACTCTACAAGTGCTTCTGCCATATCCCATTTTATTTCTGGAAAGTTGAAATCCCCCATTAATAATAATTTCCCTTCACTTGCCTTTGCCATGCTACTAATCAGCTCCTCATCTTCCTCTTTTTTACTTGATGGACATCTATAGCACACTCCAATCACAGTTTTTTCATCCCCACTTTCTATTTCTCCTCATACACTTTCATTTTTGTTACCACATGATAAATCCTCTCTGCTAGTTATATTAACAGAATTTATACAGTATAATAAAACACCACACCCCCCCCCCCCCCCCCCCTATAGCCTTGTCTCCAACTACCCTATCTTCCCATAACATTGTATATCCTTCTATATCTTTTTTTAACATTGTATATCCCTCTATTTCAAGTTCACCATCTGCAATCTCCTCATATGTCCATGATTCTGTTAATCCTATTATATCTGGTTTTTCTTCCTCTACATACAGTTCCAATTCTTCTCTTTTATTTACTATGCTTCTCACATTTGCATAAAAACATTTTAGTTTGCAATTTTGTTGTTTTTCCACTTTTTTGCTTTTCCTGCATTATTTTAATGGTTGCTTTTCCACTACTTAATTCCCACTTCTCTGACCCAAACTCTCCCCTTTGACTACATCCTCTATAGCACCCTATTGTAGGCCTATCTTTAGTCTCATACTTTGTGCGCAACTGTGTTGACTGGACGGAGGGTGTGTTGACCAAGGTCCATGTGGGATCCAGATAGGGAACCCTGTACTCCGCTGCCTCGCGAGGAGGGAGAGTTTGATGAGTACTTTTCGTATGTGTCGGTGTGATATTTGTGGCTGTCTTTGTATTGCCGAGTACCATGTGGATTTTTCTAAACTTTCTTAGACTTATTCCACCTCTTCTTCCCCTTTTGGTTTTTGGCTTCCTTGTCCTTCTATTTTGTGCGGACAAGTTGTTTTTTTGGAGGATGTTGTGTTCCAGCAGATGTTTGAGTAGTTTGTGCATGATGCTATTGCGAGTCGTAGCCCTAAGAGATGGGTTCTTGAATATGTGATGGTTTTAACGGCTGCTGTTAAACCGTTTTCTCCCGCTGGTCGGTTCATGGCAGGGTCGTTATCGCGTCATGCACCGGTGATATTCTGACAGGTAAACATGACCCAGATTCAATTGCGTGGGTAGCTGTGATCCTTTAGTGAATTAGGAAGTGCACTTTCCACGATCCTAAACAGTGGAAACACAGGCCCAGTTAATTTTCACATACGTATCTAGATTATGCACAAATATATTCAAGAATGAACGAGAATATCGCGGGATAATCCTGGCAAACACACATAAATCACTCCGACATTGGGAGCAACACAATTCAGCAGCCTGTAACTGTAATGGCGCTCGAACCGGAGTAGTTCCTCCTTGCCTAATATTCCCTGAATGGTTGTTTGGACTCGTACTGATAGTCTATGCTTCTCTCTCCGGGGTGTTTGTTCTGGCACAGCTGTTAAAGGAATAACAGTTTCAGGCAGTTCTGTGGCGTGTCTACGAAGTCGTTTGGCTTGGTGTACAAAACTACTTCGTTTCAATCGTCCCATTGCTAGGTCCTGGAATCTATCCCTCATTGGGTGACTCGGCATACAGTTGAACTTTTCTGCTTGTGTTAGCACCTTTGTGTCTCTATGTTCCTCTAGTACTTGCATCCTCCCTATTTTCTCCATCTCCACTATAGGCGTATCTCCACATATGCGAGATCGTCACAAAGGGGCAGAAGTGCAATATCCTTTGACCTGCATCTCTTCAACGTACATTGGGATGACTGATAGAAGACAAAAGTAAAGAACGAGGCAATAATGCATTTAACCAATGAAATGGGGGGGGGGGGTAAACTGGTTTAGCTAGAGCGTGTACCACTTGCCGGTGGGTTATGTAGCTCCATCTGAAGCTCCACCTGCTCCTCGGCCTCTTAGTCTGGCCCCTCTCCAAGGACCTATCCGGCTTGGGTGACCCTAAAAGGAGTAAAGCTCCCGACGACAAAGCTCCCTGGATCACTGGGACACGCAAGCTTTCCGACCCCGTCAAGGTAGACCTATATATGGCGAGGCTGATTATATCTAGCCAGTTCCCTTGCGACTAGGACTTTCTTTCCTTATGGCCTGTTATCACCAGTACTGTCCATCAGTGTGCGCATATTCCACGTGGTAAGTATAATAGGAACTAACCTTTTCCTATAAATATATATCTCGACCGTAATATAATGGGACTCCCTCCAGCCATGGTACGCTGGTGCTGGTCAGTATGTTGTGAAGCAGACATTTTAGGTCACCTTTTCTACGCCCTTTCTCGTGCTGCGGAGGTGAGCAGTGCTGTTCTAGAAAGGGCAGCTCAGTTGCTCACGGGGATGCTGAATTCCACTGCTACCTCAAAGCAGTGAAAAACAACCATATGGAATGAACCGTTTGTGTGCAGGTCTGCAACTTTAGCTTCCAGTGTATCCTCACCTACTGCTTTGCCGCTCGTCCATCGACACATGACTTTCGAATGACGCGTATGCGATGCGGGTGATGTCGTGAATGGCGCATGAGTTTGATTAAAGTGAGGGTGATTTGTGCAGTGAGCCTCACTTACTCGTCTACGTCAGACATTATCCAGCAGCAAGACAGTGTCGATACCGCTAGTGAATGGTCCGGATGCAAAAGATGACCAGAACTTCTCTCATGACTCGCCGTGAATTTAGCATTCTTCAAGGCCCAATGGCCCCGTCTTTCTTGCCTTTTGACATGCTTTTTGTCTCTTACGTTTAATCTGTCGAGGCCAGGCATCCCATTCCTGGATTGACATACCGTATTTCGATGAGAGGACTCTCCCTTCGCTACCCACATCGTAGATAGCCTGCTAGTCAAAGCGGGGTCTCAATGTCTGTTCGCCGCCCAGGCTAACGGCTGTCTACAGTGAAGTGTGGATGGCAGGTGAGTATTGGGGATGGACGAGCTCTTTCCAGTGGAAACATTACGTGTCTACCACCAGGTGTGCTCTCTCTCTCTTTCTCTCTCTCCAGTGCATTATTTTCAGTGGTCTTTGCTCTGTTCTGTTTGGCCAGTAGTTCTATTCTCGTGCCTCCTGGCCCCACAGGGCACTCTGGCCATTCCTGACACGGGTGCCACTCCTTTGGGTAATTGTCCAACGACTGGGCTTTCTGGACGCTCTTAACTTATCTTAACTTAATTGTGCAGATTTAGAAAGCCCCGTGGAGTTTGTTTACAACCAGTTTATCCCACTCCAACATTACTGACCCTGTCTCCGCCACATCCTGCGCAATGCATTCCAACGATTCACAACTCTCACACTAAAATAATATTTCCTAATATATAACAAGAACCTGTCTTTAAACAATTTGAAACTGTGCCCTCTTGTTTGTCTATAGCCGGATATTCTTTGAACAAAACTTGGTGTAGTCTAATTTATCATTTCAATTTATTTATCAACTTGTATTTAAGTCACCTCGAATTTTTCTCTGTTCTATAAACTATAGACAATTTTCGGATTCTTTTCTCATAACTATAATTTTGGAATCACATGATGAGTTTTGTAGTTCTTCTTTGTATCCATTCTATCATGTCTATATCCATTCCATGATAAGGACTCCACACCTGAACACACAATACCAGTACTCAAATTTGTCTCACCAATGCTTTATAACACCTAGGTCCCTTTTCTTTTCTATTTTCCTAAAATTGTTCACTCCCATCCTGTATAAATATATTATGTATTGGATCTTCCAATGTAGATAACTATACATCGTTCTACATTCAACTATATTTGTCAGCTCTCAGACCATTTTTGTAAATGATATCCCATGGGTGCAACAGTCCCGATATGTCAAGGCGCATCGGAATAGCTGCGTCTGCTATGCACGACCTCCCACGTATGTGGAGTAATGGCAAAATCACCGTTGGGACAAAAATCCGCATCTACCAGTCCCACGTGGTCCCAGTCCGGCTCCGAAACCTGGACATTGCTTAAATATGACATGTCGAGACTGGATGCCTGGGCATCCGATGACATGACGTGGAGGTTTCTGCTTAAACAGGTCTCCACCCAATCTCAGAAACACTTAACCGGCGCCAAGTTTCTTTGTTTGAGCAAGTTGTACGGCTGGACCAGGAAATCCTTGCCTACAAGATACTACACAAGTCGTTCTACAGCGCCAACAGTCTTGCCACGACTGGCTGGAGGCGTAGAAGAGGCCGTCTACGAACAGTATGGCTACAGCAAATGGCAACCTCCTCCTGCACCCTGGACGAGGCCTGGAACCACGCCACAGCTGTGGGTCATGGATGTGGCCGGCCAACGCAACGGGCCTCAGACGCCAAAGCGGACATTATTAACTTAAGGTCTTTATACTGGTTTAGAAGACCATGCAGAGTCTGTATACAGCCAGTTTCATTTACATCACCTTGCTCTAAAAGCTATGCGCATCCAATTTATTCTTAAATGTATTAACTGTCCCTGCCTCCACTACCTCCCGTGGCAATACATTCCAAGCATTCACCACTCTCTGAGTAAAAAAATATTTCCTAATTTCTAATCTGGATATTATTATTATATAAATCCGATCTCAGTAGATGTCCGATCTCCTTGAGATGAGACTCTGCCGTATACTTAAGTGTCATCCGGGAATTTTGCAATCATCGGTCCGATATTAACACCCACATAATTTATAAATATCAAGAACAAAATTGGTCCCAATACCAATCCCTGAGACGTGTCAATTATTACATCTCACTCTGGGGATGTATAAAAACAAGGGAATATTATAAAGGTCCTTGAACACCTGTATGACAAGGCGTCTAGCGCAGTTCTTGTGAATGGAAGGCGAGGGGAGTGGTTTCGCACATTAGTTGGTGTGATACATGGTTGTACACTCTCTCCAACTCTTTTCAATATATTTCTTGAGGGAATTATGAGTGAGGCCCTTGGAGGTCAAGTTGGTACTGTCAAGGTAGGGGGGCTGACCGATTACCAACCTTCGTTTTGAAGATGACATCGACGGGTTGGCGGGTTCAGTAGCAGAATTCCAGGAATGGGTCGATGAAATAGATATTGGCTATAGTATGGAGATAAACGCCGGAAAGACAAAATGAATGACCAACAACGCTGAGGGCTTCAACATCAGGATAAAAGCGAATGGCCAGGATCACGAAGTGGTTGACCGTTTTAAATATCTAGGGTCGATTGTCAGCGATGAAGGATCAAAATGTGAAGTGTTGGCCAGAATAACACAGACAAAAGCGTAACACAATCTGGCAAGATAAACGGTTAGCACTATGCACGAAAATCAGATTAATGCGTACACTGGTCCAGTCAATATTACACTATGCTTGTGAGACATGGACAGTTACAGCTGACCTTCAACGAAGGATACAGGCCTTGATGATGAAATGTTTCCGAAGACTTTTAATTGTCATGTACAAAGATTGAGTTACAAATGAGGAAATGCGAGATAGAATTACAACAGCAATAGAGCCTTTTGAAGATATCTTGACAACTGTCAAAAGAAGGAAACTCGTTTAGTACGGTCACATATCGAGATCAAATGGTCTTGCAAACACGATCCTGAGCGGAAAGGTGCAAGGCAGACGACGAAGAGGCCAGCCCAAAAAGAGGTGGGAGGACAACATAAAAGAATGAACCAATCTCCGACCGGAAAAAGAACAGGCAGCGGCCGCTGACAGAGAAGGGTGGTGTGGGATTGTAAGGATGTCTTCATGTGTGCCCGAACGATCTCACCGGTTAAGGGATGACCTGACCTGACCTAACCTATCAGCGAACTCCTTATTTATGCCAACTTTCTACAATTTCCTATTTAATCGGCAATTCCGTCACATATACCACGTGATTGCATCTTTCGAAACAATCTTTAATGAGATACTCTATCAAAGGCCTTTACAAAATATAGATAAATAGCATCAATCATCTAACATTTTGGTAACCTCCTCCGTAAATTCTAACAGATTTGTTAAGCACGATCTTCCTTTAGTAAACCCATGCAGACTCTTCCTGCTGAGATTAAACTTGGCCAAATGCATTACGGTACTTTGTTGCTTTCGGTAATTTACTCTACACTTTTACAGAGCATACTCGTCAAACTCATTGTTCCATAATTGGCTGGATATGATTTCTTGCTCATTTTAATTAGGGGATCACACGTGCATCTTTCCAATCCATTGGAACAATCCCCTTTTCAAGAATAAAATACAGCCAATGGCTTGTTAACAGGTCTTTGAGTTCAAACAGTAATTTTGGATGAATATCGTCAAATTATAGACCGGTGAGTTTAACGACCATATTCTGTAAATTGTTAGAGTCAAATCAAAGAGAACATTGAAATGCATTTAGACACGTTTAATCCAATCTGAAATAGTCCACATGGGTTTACGGCATGGAGATCATGCTTAACAAATATATTATAAATCATGGAGGAGGTTAGTGAAATGATAGATAAAGGGGAGCCAGTGGATGTTTATTATGTAGATTTTGCAAAGGCCTTTGATAGAGTACCAAATCAAAGATTATTTAGAAAGTTAAAATAACATAGGGTAGACAGGAACGTTGTCAAATGGATTGACAGCTGGTTAACGGGAAGAAGTCGGAGAGTGGGCATACATAAGGAGTACTTTGAGTGGTGTGAAGTAAAAAGTGGAGTGCCACAGGGCTCGGTTTTTGGGATCAATTTTGTTCTTGATATAAATAAACGATTTGGACATTGAATCGAAACCATAATTGCAAAATTCGCTGTCAGAAAACTATACACGAGTGTCTGATCTAAATCAGAAGTGGATATATTGAGGTCGGATTTAGATAACATTTAAGAATGGTCTGTAAGCTATAAACCATTAGTTAGACCTAGATTGGAGTACTGTGTACAGGTGTTGAGTCTTTATCGTAGAGGGGATATAAACATGCTTGAAAGGATGCAAAACAGTAACAAATCTGATAGTGGGTTTCCAGAATTACAGTTATGAGAAAAGACTCTGAAACCGAAGTGACTTAATACAGGTTTTCAAGATAATCAAAGGAAATGTTAAATTAGACTATAACAAGTTTTTTTTTCTTCAAAATACAACAATCTACACGAATAAGAGCGCACGGCTACAGATTAACTAAAGAAAGATTCAGATTAGATATTAGGACATATTTGTTGAGTCAGAGAGTGGTGAATTCTTGGAATGCATTGCCACAGGAGGTAGTGGAGATAAGGACAATTAATGAATTTAAGAATAGCTTTTAGAGCAAGGAAAGGTAAATGAAACTGGTTGTATACATAATCTGTTGAGTCTTAAAGACGTTAAGTTAAGTTTTGACCCAGACATTTATCCACTTTCAGCCTCTCCAGTTGTTTTGAAAACTATTTTCTCAATAAAGCAGGATGATTGTAACTCCTCTGTCTCTGTGCGTATTTAGACAATATTTAAGGGCTCTGGGATCTTGGAACAGTCTTTTTTCGCGAAAACTGAGCTAAAGAACTGATTTAGTAGATTAGCAGCTTGACTATTATCACGTACTATTCTTTCTGTTCTAGCAGGCGACATACATACATGCTCATTCAGTCAAGTGAGGTTCCAACTAGCTTATGTCATGTGTGTGATCATGGATCTCCAGAACTTAACTTCTCGATAGTGCGATGATTCATGATTAAACTAGGAATGATACAGCGATGGTTTTCGTTGACTTCCGCCTGGTTATATAAAGTTTTCTCCTTTAGCCCTTGACAGCTCGACAGCAGGCAATTTTGTTATCAGAGTTGATTTCCACCTAGTTGCGTTTTCTTCCCGAGAAAATGAGTCCCAACCGCCATTATTATATTATTACTTTATTACGGTCAAATAGCTTTTGCCACCAAGAAGATAATTTTAATTGTCGGCGTTATTCAAACATGGCGGCTTGTTAAGGAAAATGACAAGTTCAGAACAGGATCTGATTTTTCTTTTATACAATACAAGTTCCTAAGCTTGTGTGGAGTACTTTACCTGCTCTTAGATTAATGTCATTTACTTCGGTAATAATTTTTTGGTTCATTTTATTTCAAATATAACTTTTTAAAGTTAAACCACATTCGTTAGTGTGACACCACGTTTCGTTGGATTGGAATTTCCGGCCCCGGCCTGGATTTCCTGTATCCGGTATACTACTGCTATACTAAATACTGTTATTAATATTGTTATATAATTATAAACTTAGTCAAAACCATAATGAATACATAACACTAACAGAGAGCAGCTATCTTGTTTGTCTTTTTCACATTTTGTTAGTGCTTGACTACCCTGTCAGCACAGATCGAAACTATACTGAGTCTGTCCATACGAACCACAGTGACAGTGCAAAGTCCATACAAGGCCCAAGGGCAGTAAGTATTAAAGTAAGGCTAAGAGTAGTAAGACTAAGTTAGTATAATTATAATATAGTATGCAATTGCTGCCAGCTACAGTCATAATATGATGATAAACATAAGCGAACAATCCTCAACAATGTAGTTAATCTTGTGCGAGTCCCAAATTGAGTCAGTGTCTTCAGTCTTGTTTTTTTGTCACAAAGTGACAAGTGGACGATTGAATTGTTCATGCCCCCTGAAGTCGCGTTCATGTTGGCGCTATGGGGAACTAAGTTGTTGTTTCTGGGGTTGGCATTGGCAATGATGATTGGCCATCTCTTTCCTAATCAGTGGGCCAGACTTGAGCAGGATCATTGCTTTCACTACTTTTGTTCAGCTGCTGCACTCACTGCACTGCTCCTTCTGCCACCGTTACGGTACCCTTTGTTTACTTGTAAATTGTCGAACCTTCGGGTAAGTGCATAAATGAGGAAGCCGAAACAGGGTCTTATGCAGTGCATATCTCAATGAAAACGGGTTTTGTAAAGAAAATTTTTAGTAATATTGTCGGCTAGGCGAATAAGGTTGACGAGGTCACAGTGGCCTACAGCATTTAAATAATTCAGGAGTGAAAGAGTTAAGAATAGATTAATGCTAGAAAATTCATAATTTAAGAAAATTAGGAAATGACATTTAAATAATTAATTATAAATCAAAGACACACAAACACACACTAAATAAAAACATTTGTCAGTGTATTGTATTATTTGTATTAAGCGTGTAGATTAGTTAGAACTAAGTGATTTTAAAAAATAATCTGAGCCGAAAATACAGTACAGTTGCAATTACGTTATTTTTAAAAATTCGGCCATTTGTTATAGTTGTAAACAAAATATTTTGCGTACTATTGTTGAAAACAGGTGAATGTGCAGGAAGTGAAGTCAACACTGTGGAACTGATCCTTCATACTGGTTTACATATTCTTATAAATTAATTTGTGCATCAGAGCTTCCCAACTTGTTCAATACGCTGTGTGATAGTTATTTTGAACACTAAATTTAATCCTACCTAACGTTCCAAATCACGCATTCACGCCAGCTTGATGTCAACATCATTGAAGCATGCTGTGCCCCAATTATTTTGTGATCAGAATTTAAGACAGTGAAGTGTACCTCTTGCATTCTAAATTGTTTGTGGTTTATTTAATTGGATATGCACATATTATATGTCAAATTGACATGACAGGCAGAGAAATATGACAATTTGTGTATTAATAACAAAAAACATGCAACTAGTATAGAGGAAAAACTATTAATTTTGAATGAAAAGAGTATAATAAAAAAAATGAACTTATTGAGGTCCAGTTAATGCTGGAGCTATTAAAATTAGTATCTCAGTCTCAGATCATCAAGGTAATCCATTTGATAAATCACACAATTTCAAATATATATAATTTTATCTTAAGAAATAGAATTTAGAAAATATTTACTGCAGCCACCAAGATATCAAAACAAAAACAAAATATCACAAAATGATTTTGAAAATGCCATTGTAAAATTATTTTCCACGTCAGGTTTCATGGCGTAAATGAAAATAATAACACCACTTTCCATAGCTTATTGACAATTCATTTACATGTTTTCTTTATTATTTTACTTGCACTTTGCTATGCATATCTTGAAACAAGTTTGATGAACCAGGCTGGGATAAGAGTCCCTCTTCAGCTGTGTTTAATTTATTAAACATTTCTGCATGACTTTCATAAGTTGATAGTAGGGGACGGCGTGGGCTAGTGGTTAAGTGACATGGCTCACAACTAGAAGGTGCTGGGTTCGATCCCCATTACAGCACCAGCCGTTACCCCGGGGAAGCATACCCTTAGAAAATGCAGGAGGAAGCAGGCCCTTACATAAAATGCATGCTGAAGTTGGATGCACTGGGCCGACAGGCGCAAAATAAAAACCACGGTGCAACGCATACCGCCTTGGGTATTAGAGAAATAAGGCGAACGCAAAGAAGATAAGTTGATAGCAAACTATCCATTTCAAACAACTTCTCTTCACTTTCCATGATATTTGGAAGTAAACTATACGCTCTGGAGACTTAGAACTTGTAGGCAAATGACTAGCATTATAGCAGGAACAAAAATATTTGGGAAATCGGAACGCCCGTAATTACCATACAAAATGTATACAAACATAACAAAATACAACTATTAACGACCGAATCATCTATCAAAATGTCTGCTGGATGTCGGAAGTCTAACTTACCGATTAAATTTCGAACTAAGAATGTCACGTTTAATTTATAATTAATTATTGGCAGCCACATCTAAAACAACTCTCACAGTGTTGCTTCGGAGTGAAACAGTTAACCCTAGGTCGCATATAGAGAAATACATCCCCTACTCCTAAGCACGGGGAGATAACTGTTTTTTGCAAACATATA
This sequence comes from Ariolimax columbianus, assembly GCA_036924085.1. Lineage (NCBI taxonomy): Eukaryota > Metazoa > Mollusca > Gastropoda > Stylommatophora > Arionidae > Ariolimax > Ariolimax columbianus. The sequence goes on from JAVGWX010000012.1 coordinate 50,531,045, forward strand.
ATTTTTTAAACCACAAAATTAAAAATTCTTATATATCTAAAAATACAAATAACAAATTTAAATATATAGAAAAATGGATACACTTTAAGAAAAGCATAATTTTATTGTCATTTGTGATATATAATGGTCATTTACAAAATTTGAAACACAACACAATTTTTGTTACCCATAAAATATTTAGGTTTTTTTACACATCTATTATGTTTGACTGGTGTTTTTTACAACAATAGCAAGTCTGAATGAAATGTCAAAGAATATTGTTCCTTTCATTGGACATAAATCAATAAGCATCTACACATTAGAACACTGAAAACAGGCTTTTCTTCTGCTGCGAAAGGAATCAGTCTGTGGTTCTCTGAAACAGGTTTTTTTTTTACTTTCTTCGTTCGTTCTCAATCTCCCACTACCAAACTCTGAAAGGGCTTAAGTAGCAGAATGTAGTCCAGAGAACGGAATGCGTTGTGTCGTAGTTTACAGCTTGGTTGCGATATTTGCACCTTTCGGTCCAACACATCCGACTTCAGCAAGCATTTTTTGAGTACCGGGTTAGCATTCCCTGTTTGATCCCTTCTCCTTAGCCAGTCTGCCTGCTGCAGCCTGTTATTCAGGATCACCGCGTGGAGGTGTAGAAGGGTCTTGGCAGCTATGGTTCGCTGGCCCTGACACTAGCAGTCAGCTATGGGTCGATGACCACTGCAGCTCATGCGCTACTCAGCATCTTGATCCCTTTTTAAAAAATAATTTTTTTTACTTTCAATACCCATCAGATGAATTAGCTGATTTTGGTGTTCAATGTAAACAGTTATCATAATATAATAATTTGTAGTGACATGCTCATAGTGGACCAATATCCTGACATGTCCTCTGTAAATCCTCATGTTTCTGTCTAAAACAAAATAGAACAGAAATTGGTGCATTATAAAGCTACAAAGATTAAATAAATCTTCAATTCCAATATAAATTTAGTACTACAGTGTAACTCTGAAATGTAGAGAACAGTGCACACACAATGGGTGTTACAAATTTCATCATCAAGATCTTGCACAGAAAAGAAGCTCAAATAGTATGACATCATTGCTGTTGAACTGTGGGAAAGAATCTGACAAACAAGTTGGAACCAAATTTGAGGAAAAACACTGGTGATGAATAGGGCAAACATTAAGTTGGTTCATTGGTTATTCATCCAGTGGTCTGTGGGCTCCTGCCCTTTGTCCCAAGGCCATATAGTGGTATCCGCAAGTGTTTGTGAACTGTTGTTTAGCTCCGTACAAAGTGTTCCATTTGTCTGGCCTCGGAGGAAAAATGCTCTTTTCTAACACCGACAAGCGGCAGGCATTCAAAAAGATGGTGCTCAACAGTTTAATGTGAATGTGTGCACAGCGACCACTCTGGAGTATATTCTGGTTGGATTCTGCTCACGTGACTGTTAAGTTGCATGTGTAGAGTGCGAATTCGGAACATCATGTTTTGATCTCTCCTTTTCAGGAGGTTGATGTTGTCTTTGGGATTTGGCGTGGCCATATGTTTGTAGATTTCTCTCCCAGTATTCCCCATTGTCCATCTTTTTCGATGTTGGCGTTTGTATGTGAACCGGGATGGTGACGACATTGAAAAATAATGACACCATCACCTAAACGACATTCCAAACTTAAAGAAAATGTATACCTCATGTGTAAATCTTGCACATTAATGAAATTATCTCCCCAAAGGCAAAACTTTTTTAATGGCTATCATATCTTCACTATCTGCCATGTCATAACCACATCTATTAAATTCCTAAAACTGAAGGTCTATTAACACGGTCCTGGACGGTTGCCATGACCAGCACCTACGAGCCTCCCTTTTTAATACCATTGTAGTTGATGGCGTGGGCTAGTGGTTAAGTTAAGTGACATGGCTCACAATCAGAAGGTGCTGGGTTCGATCCCCATCACAGCATCGGCCGTTACCCCGGGGAAGCAAACCCTTAGAAAATGCAAGAGGAGGCAGACCCTTACATAAAATGCATGCCGAAGTCTAATACATTGGGCTGACAGGCGCAAAATAAAAACTGTAGTGCAATGCAAACCAATAGAATAGAGAAATGAGGTGAACGCAAAGAAAAAAAAAATTCCACTGTACTCCTCGTGATGTACTATGGTGCTGAGACATGGACACTAACAAAATCACTAGAGGTCAAATTGAGAGTTACCCAGGCCTTCCTTAAGAGACGCTTGGTTGGAATCACTCTCTGGGACAAACAGATGCATGGTCTCCACAATTCTGACATAAGGCGATTGTCCTTGGTGAAAGTTGCGGTAATCCATGCAAACAAAGCAAAACATACATTGGTAAGTCACATGTTAACATGAAGCGATGGAGAACAACGACAGCAGTCTGGTACCCCCGAGGTAAGAAGAGACCACGGGGAAGACCTCCAATGCGTTTGTCTGGCACGCTTGCTGTACGCTGTAACATCCGAGATGTCTCTAGAGGAGCACTTACTACGCACAGGACATCCGTGACCAAAGACATAGAGAGATGAAGTTGGGATCCGCAGCTACGCCAAGGAACCGGTCATCAAGATCAACTGAATGTCTACCTCAGCCTTATCTCTTTGCCACACAATTTATCTCTCTTTGTAGGTCTGTAATATAGTTCAGTTTGTTGTATGAATATGACTAGTTCAACATGATGGATAAAATATTTGAAAATGAAATAATTTGCTCTGTCTTGTTAATGTGAAAGACGTATTGAAATACTGTTATTCAAGACTTGCTAGCTAAAGTATTATACATAATTTTAAAAAGTTATAGGTTTAAAGTGAATTTTTTTAATGGAACAGATTGATTGCTCCGGAAACGAACATTGAGATTCTCATGGACACCATTCAAGCAGACAGTGTGAAGATGAATCAAGAAGTAGAAACAACACAGTTAAATCAGGTACTTATACAATGTGGTGTCACATGTAGATTTAATATTTATTACACTATAAAATAGCACTAGGGTAAATTGGGTATTTTTAATGTTATAAACTTTGATTGAATGGGGCAGACGGGGACGTAAAAACAGGATACAAAAAGAGAGAGAGACCTAGGTTCTGTTGAAAGCCATATGGATCTCTAAAATGATAAAAATGAATACCAGGCTAAGAATTGTAATCTCCATTGTGTAGTCTGTTGGTTACATTCAAAAGCTCATAGAAACAAAGTGACGTTGAGTGCTGTGAGATGACAAAGCAAACTCTGCATGGAACCATCATGGATGAAGCATCAAAGGAAGACTAAAGAGAACTAGAGACAGATACAGGGGAAAAGTTAGAAAGAACAAGAGGAATTTGAACAGGACAGGACATTGGAGGATTGGTTGATAGTCAATGCACTCCGAGGTGATAAAGGTGAAGAAAGAAGGAGAAATGTATCTTTTTTTTTTCTTTTTTGTGTACATTCCTGTACAGTTTTGGTGAATGATACAGCTTTTAAATGATTGGAATTATTATTGACAACTTGTCACATTTTATAATATTCTAAATATAATTTTGTTCTGATTTGTTTTGTTCGCTCTGATTTGATAATGGCTGAACATCACACATTTAGTGGTTAGAATAAACAAGGAAACAGATGATAGGCTAAGTGTTTTAAGGAAACACAATAAATAGATCAAAGTATAGCAGAGTTTCAGAGAACCAAACTAGAGGACAAACATAAAAGCTCAAGAAATAAAAATGACAGCACTGTATCTTGAAAACAAAATTCCTAAATAGATTGTTCCTCACCTAGACAGACCATTACATTGTATGAGGGTGAGAAAATTCTAAGAGAGAATCAAGCAACAAACCTGTTAGCTAGAAGATTACAGCTCAGAAAGTAACCTGATCATTAACATAGACCATCGGAGAAGAATAACAAAAGCAATGACAACTATCAAGGAACAGACACTTATACCTGACACAATAAGGAAACCCATTACACTAGGAGAACTAGAGAAAGTTATTTCCAAGCATATGGTAAAAAAGTCACCTGGACCAGATGGAATTAACAATTAAATGCTTATTAATCTGAGTTCAACAGCAATAACAAAAACTGTTTGAGATATTGAACCTCAGCTTGGTGAAAGGAATGGTACCCAAAGCATGGAGAGTAGCATCACATACCTATATTAAAGAAAAAGAAATGCAAGGCTAAAGCTTCAAGTTACTGACCAATAGTCCTATAATCTGTGGGGGAAGACTATGGAACATGTGGAGGTTTTGTTGCAAAATGAAATCATAAAAAAGGAGACACGAAAGATCGTGCAGACTACTGTCTGATATGTTAGCTCTCATCCTTGTACAAGCTTTTCAAGAGAGTAGATATGGACAGACTAGAAGGGAAATTTGATGAGAATCAACTATAAGAGCAGGTGGGATTCAGGAAATGCTCCTCCGCCATTGACAACCTCCACTGTCTCCACCAGTTAATGGAGAGAGCAAGGAAAGTACATATGTCCTAATGTTCATGGAATATGAAAAAAACTTTGATGGCATTGAATGGACTGCAGTTATAAATGCCATATGAAATCAAGGTACCGAATTATAGACCGGTGAGTTTAACGAGCATAGTCTGTAAATTGTTAGAGTCAATAATCAAAGAAAACATTGTAATCCATTTAGACAAATTTAACCTAATTAGAAATAGTCAGCATGAGTTTACTAGAGGGAGATCATGATTAACAAATCTATTATAATTCATGGAGGAGGTTACCAAAATGATAGATAAAGGGGAGCCAGTGACGTTATTTATCTAGATTTTGCAAAGGCTTTTGATAGAGTAACTCATCAAAGATTATTTCGAAAGTTAAAATCACATTGAATAGGTGGGGAAGTTGCCAAATGGATTGAAAATTGGTTAATAGGAAGAAGATAGAGGGTGGGCATAAATAAGGAGTACTCTGAGTGGTGTGAAGTGAAAAGTGGTGTGCCACAGGGCTCGGTTTTGGGACCAATTTTGTTCTTGATATATATAAATGATTTGGACATTGATATGGGATCAAGGATTGCAAAATTTGCTGACCCAAAACTATGCAGTAGTGTCTCATCTAAAGCAGAAGTGGATATATTGAGGTCGATTTAGATAAAATTCGAGAATGGTCTGTAAGCTGGTATATGGAGTTTAATGTAGATAAATGTACAGTCATGCACATAGGTAGATCCAATATGGTACATAATTACAGAACGGGAGAGAACAATGTTAGAAAGATAGATAAGGAAAGGGACCTAGGGGTTATAATAGATCATACAGGAAAGGTGAGTGAGCAAGCTAGGTAGCAGTGAAAAAGGCAAATGCAATGTTAGGTATGATAAAAAGAAATATTAAACATAGGAGCAAGGAAGTGATAGTCAAACTGTATAAAGCATTAGCTTGATCTAGATTGGAGTACTGTGTACAGGTGTGGAGACCTTATCATAGAGGGGATATAAACATGCTGGAAAGAATACAAAAAAGAGCGACAAAGCTGATAGTGGGATTCCAGAATTAGTTATGAGGAAAGACTCAGAAAAACTGGCCTACAGTGTCTAGAAGAGAGAAGAATTTGTGTTGACTTAATACAGGTTTATAAGAGGATCAGAGGAATGGATAAATTAGACTATAACAAGTTTTTAAAAAATACAACCACCCACAATAACAAGAGGGCATAGCTACAAGCTGACTAAAGAGAGGTCCAGATTAGATATTAGGAAATATTTTTTTAGTCAGAGAATGGTTACTGCTTTGAATGCATTGCCAGGGGAGGTAGTGACGGCAGGGACAGCTAATGAATTTAAGAATAAATTGCACATAGCTTTTAGAGCAAGGTGATGTAAATGTAACTGGTTGTATACAGACTTTGCAGAGTCTTCTAAACCAGTATAAAGACGTTAAGTTAAGGCATTGATATATGTGTGCGATTAATAGCAGATATAAACAAGGGTTGCTCTACCAAAATTATCCATATTACTGGTCATAAAAATTCAATGGGGACTGCGTGGGATAGTGGTTAAGTGACACGGCTCACAACTCAAAGGTGCTGGATTCGCTCCCCAATCACAACACCAGCCGTTACCCTCGGGAAATAACCCTTAAAAAATGCAAAAGAAAGCAGACCCTAACATAAAATGCATGCCGAAGTCAATGCACTGGGCCGACAGACACAAAATAAAAACATAGTGGCCAAATGGAGAGACATGCTCAGACAACCTTACAGTCAGTCTTAGGACTGATCAACCAGAGGATAGAATCAAATGGAAAAAAAAAGGTTAAGACAATCTTACACCCAATCTTAGGACGGACCAACCAGATGATCGGTTCAAATGGAGAGACATGTTCAGACCACTCTTCATTGATCAACCAGATGAGGATGAGTGTAATTGATATTTTGGCATCATCTATGTTCAGTTGTTTTGGGGGAGTTTGTTGCAAGTAATTTTATGCCAGTGTCATCTTATTTCTCACCAGTCTACAAGTGATACTATTGTCCAACATTTAGTTGTTGGAATAAAGGAGGAGCCAGATAATGAGGTAAGTGTCTGTCAAGTTAAGACTATTGTATATGCTGGAATGAAGGGAGCTGCAGGGGATAGGGTCAAATGAAGAGACGTGCTCAGACAACCTTACAACCAGTCTTAAGACTGATCAACCAGATGATACAGTCAAATGGAGTGACATGCTCCAATAACCGTACAACCAGATTTAGGTCTTAAAACTGATCAACCAGATAATAGGGTAAAATAGAGAGACATGCTCCAACAACCTTACAACCAGTTTTAGGTCTTAGGACTGATGAACCAGATGATAGGCTAAAATGGAGAGACATGCTCACCTCGCTCTTAACTGATCAACCTTATGATGATGAGTGTAATTTATATTTTAGCGTCGTCTATGTTTTGTTGTGTTTTGGGGTATTTGTTGCAAGTAATTCTGAGGCCAGTGTCATCTTTGTTCTGATATATGTTTGTCACTCTTTCTTCTCACCAGTCTACAAGTGATACTAATGATACACATTTAGTTGTTGGAATAAAGGAGGAGCCAGATAATGAGGTATGTGTTTGTCAAGTTGAGACTATCGTTTATGCTGGAATGAAGAGGGCTGCAGGGGATAGGGTCAAATGGAGAGACATGCACAGACAACATTCTTTTTCGTTCATCCTCAGATCAAGGTTCTGGTTTCACCTACAAAGGACACCGTTGTTTGTAAGGCTGTTTTATCATCATAGAGCTTTTGTCTCAAATCTGTCTCACGAGGCCAGTATTGTTCTTTTTCTTGCTTGAGTATGCAGCTTTGTAGGAAGTGTTCCATGGTCATGGTATGCTCCCCACATGGACACTTGTCATCTATCCCAATCCTCATTTTGTTGTAAAAATGCCCTTGAGTCTGTTATGCCCAGTTCTCATTCTGAAGATGATGACTTGCTCTTCTCTTGTTAAGTTTAAGTAGCTGTCTTCTTTTCAGTAGTCGGCGTGTTGATCAGCCCATTTCCCCCTGAAGTTGGCTTTAATTATGGTCTTTGTCTCATCATATGTGATGCTCAGGTCTGTTTGTAGGATGATCCTCCACACTTTGCTAGTTTCCCTGTAAATTCATTGCTTTCAATATTGCAGTGGGGTGGAATCCACTGTATGACCAACCTTGGGTGTTCTGCTGAGAGCTTTTGTCAGGGAGAGCATACATTGCTCAAGATCTTCATCTTTGTGTTGTTTTAGCGCTGCTAATACTGACACTGCGTCAGTCAGGAATACTATGATTTCTTGGTGGATATCTTTATCTTAGGTTACAAGCTCAACTGCGGCCTTTGGTGCCTCTGCTTCTGCACAGAAGTTATTGGAGTATGTTCCCGTTGTTAACATTCAAATTGTTTGTTCTCCAATCCTTAGTCTGTAATAGACCCCTCCACCTGATGTGGCTCCATTGGATGTGGCTTTGTTAGATGAACCATCTGTATATAAGTGTATCCATGTTTCTCATGGGTATACTCTCCTAAGATATTCTTCTGTAATAAATTTCCTTTCTAGATCTGTCTGAGTTCCATTTTTCCCCATTCCTTCTATGGTTTCAACCATCTCAGGGGACTTAGCTTTTTTCTATGGTGGGATTTGGGATGTTTGTTTTAGATCTCTTACCACCACCTGGCTTATGATTTGGTCTGCTCTTGCAAGTTCTTTTGTTTTTGATATGAAGTGGTGTTTCTTTAATCTCCCTCTTCTCATGCAATTTATTCTGTCATATATTCGATGATCTGACATTCCCTTGAACTTCTCTTTCTGCTGGAGCGTTTCTTTTATCTCTACACATCTCCATACTTTCGATTCATGTGATGTTCTCCATTGTACAGTTTTTTTAGGGGGCCTGTGTTAGCTCCCCATATTGAGCCTGATATCTTTCTCATTATGGTCACTCTGTTCTTAGCTTTGTTGGTGGCTTTTTTAATCTGGTTTTTTCATCAACCTTGTGTCTATTGTTATTCCTAAATAAATTGGACCTATGTCAAGGGGGAGAGTCTGGCCATTTATTTTTAGGATCACTTCTTGGGGTTTGGGAGATATGTAGAAGATTGTGTACATGGTTTTGGTTTCGTGTATAGCGATTTGTCATTTTTTTTTCCATATCTCTATTGTATTTAGGGTCTCTTGCATTTGGTTTCTAGCTACAGGTGTAGACTCTTCAGATATCCATAGTGCCAAGTTATCTGCATATAGTGCACTGTGTACTCTTTTAGGGATTTCTGTGATTATATCATTGAGGAACAGCATGGGTGAGAGTATTCCACCTTGGAACTCCTTATTCCATTTTCATCTTTTTGCTGAGGTTTGCACTCTTGCTGTCCTGTTATCTAGGTAATCACTGTTCCATTTGTACATGTTGTTGGTTACACCCATTTTGCAGTAGTTTGAGTTTTAATCTGCTCTTCCATATTTTATCAAAGGCTTTTTCTAGGTCTATCCAGACTGCCAGTGCTTTCTTTTTCTCTTGAAATGCATCTTCATCTCCTGCAAGATATATGTCACCTGGTCTTCAGTCGATCTGTTTCTATGAAAACCTGCTTGCTGGGGGATAAGTAAATTTTTTTGATTCCATATGCAGGTTATTCTAGTATTAACTATTCACCCCATTAGTTTCGCCACACAGCTGAGTAGACAGGTCTGTAACTGCCTGGGTTCATGTTATCCTTCTATGTTTAAGTATGGAGATAGTCCTTGCCTCTTTCCACACTGCGGGGACGGTTCCTTGTTTCCAGCTTGTGTTAAAGACTAGTAGCAGTTTGTTCTTTGCTACTTCTCCCATGTTATATAGCATTTCATTAGTGATGCCACCATTTCCTGGGACTTTTCTCTTCTTGAGTTTACTAATGGCTGGCTCCAATTCTGTCTTGCTGATATTTACTGTCAGATGTTCCTCAGGTACTCGCATTCAGTGCTCCATTTGGTTTACTTCTTTCACAATATACCTTGTTATGTCTGCTGGGATTTTATTTCTACTAGTCTCTGCATAATTTTGGATTAGAACATCCGCTGCATTTTTCCCACATAGTACCTTTCCTATATTTTCAGTTGCAATTGTTGGCTTGTAGCTGTTTTCGTCACTCAAGGCCTTTACTAGCTTCCAGAGCTTCTTGTTCTCTCTATCAAAGTTGAGAGTTTCTGTATGCTAGTACCAGCTTTTCCTGCAAGCTTGGTTGGCTGTTTTCCCTATATCTTGCAGTGGGTGCCTTGAGTGTGTTGTTGCTTTCTTGATTTGGGTCAATTTCTACTCTTTCTCTTGCCTTGTTGAAGTTCCATCTGTTGCACTTCTGGTGACCAATACAGTTTGTGATTTCTTCTGGCTCTTCTTGGGATGTTCTTCATTGCTGCCTTTAGAAGGCACTGGTTGAATTTTTCCACCATCTTGCCTACTTTTGTGGGGTGTGTGTTGATGGACTGGTAGTAAAGATCTGAACATGTGGCAAACTTCTGCCAGTCTGCTCTTTTATAGGTTCACCTGGGCAATGGCTTGTGGTCTCATTAAATGTTTCCCAGGCTTATTGTTTGATGGGTTTGTGGTCACTTTCTGCAAGAGGTGCAAGTACTGTTCTATTAGATTTTTGGCTTAGGTTGCAGGTGGTAAATGCAAGATCAGGGGATGATGTTGAGGTCCATCCCCTTGAATAGAACGTGGCAGGGTCGTCTGGGAGGTTGGTCAGAAAGAGGTTGTTGTCAACCTCCCATTTCTCTAGTTCGTGTCCCCTTGAGTTATCTGTGCGTAACCCCACCTCTCAGACTGGCTGTTAAAGTCTCCTACCACTATGGTTGCATGGTCTATAATATTCATGGCTTCTAGGGCCAGAGGTATTTTGTTGGCGGGCAGTACGTATTATAAATTTGAACTGTCTGGCTCGGTAAGGTTATGTTCACCTCTATTGTTTCGGCTTCCCCGTTTGATTCCACCAAGATCATCTTTGATGGGATCGATATTTTGGAGAGGATAAGCACACCTCCCTAATGCCCATTCCTATCCAGTCTGTGGGTTTCATAACCTCTTATGGAGAATCTGTGGCTGGGATTAAGGTGCGTTTTCTGGATGCAGGCAAAGTGTAATATTCATCAAATAATCTTTTGGACAATGCATCTATTCTGTTGTATATGCTTTCAGTGTTCCATTGCAGCACCTGCAGGGTTTGAGTGGCAGATGTATCAGTGTGTTCATGTCTTTGTCTGTGTGGGTACCTTATGGTGCCTCTCTGTATAATCTGGGCCCTTGATGATCCAAGGATGAGATACATGGTGTCGTGGTTTGCAGCAACCAGCTGTTTTATTCGCACGTTTCGGCCCAACACTTTCGTTTTCAGCAATCATTTTCTTTAGCTTTCACATCCCTAACCTTTGGTTGTCCCCAAGCGGCCTGGCGGCCGAACCTGCAAGGCAGCAGGTTATTTATTGACACCATGTTTATAAATTGTTTGATGGGGTAGCTATACAGTCACCATGGCAGTTGCCTCTTGTGAGGGAAGAGACGATATATCCTATTTGGAGTTCATGAGCCGGGCGCCGTACCTCTCGCTGACAAGACTATCACGTTTATAACTGCTCTCTCAGCAGCCACGCAGTCCATTTGCACGTTGCCACACAGTGGACTTGAGTTCATTTTTCCCATTGACGTGGGCCATTTTTGGTCAAATATTAAGGTCTAGGAATGGCTTTCCCTTTGGACCTCCTTATTTGGGGTCGCTAGATGATAATCCTTGGTTGTCCTGTCCTCCTGCGTTGCGAGCTCCATCTGCTCGAACTTTGTGTAGTTTCCTCTCCTAGGTTGTCTATCTTTCTAGACTCTTGAGCACCACCCGGCTGCTACCATTCTTAGTCTGGCCCCTCTCCGGTGACCTGTCCGGCATGTGTGGCCCTACCAGGAACATACGTTCCCGCCGGCTTAGCTCAATGAGGCACGCAAGGCTCCCCTCTTACCTGGGGGGCAGACAACCTTACAACCAGTCTTAAGACTGATCAACCAGAGGATAGGGTATAATGGAGTGACATGCTCAGACAACCTTACAACCAATCTTAGGACTGATCAACCAGATGATAGTGTCAAATGGAGAGACATGGTCAGACCACTCTTAACTGTTCAATCAGATGATGATGAGTATAATTAATAAGGGGGATTTGGTGGTCAAGATGTAAGGTGTCCACCTTAGGTGCCAGAGGTCGGGGGTTCGAATCACGGTGAAGACCGGGATTTTTATCACGTGGATCTTAGGGTAAAAATGTCCCTGATCTCATGTAGTGAGATTGGACTTCCGTGGTTAGTGTGATCTCACTCTTGTGATTAGTGCCGAGCACGTTAAAAATTCCTTGTAAGTTGGAAATAAAAAAGAGTAGGCTTAACGACCGCTGCCCGAACAAAATTAATGTTAAAAAAATCTACCGAAGTTATTTGTTCCTTTCATTAAGTGATTTGTTAAGAGCAACGAATAGATGGCACCAAACTGACTGCTGGTCTACTTAGCTCTAGTGTTTGAGTCTATTAAGATGGACTCGTGCATCGATTAAAACCACCCTCCAAGAAACTGGTTGTATACAGACTCTGGACAGTCTTCTAAACCAGTATAAAAACATTAAGTTAATTGATATTTTAGGATAGTCTATGTTCTGTTGTGTTTTGGGGTATTTTTGCAAGTAATTTTGATGCCAGTGTCATCTTTGTTTTGATATATTTTGTTACTCATTCTTCTCACCAGTCTACAAGTGATACTATTGTCCCATATTTAGTGGGAATAAAGGAGGAGCCAGATAATGAGGTAAGTGTTTGTCAAGATAAGAATATCCTTTATGCTGGAATGAAGAGGGTTGCAGGGGATAGGGTCAAATGGAGAGACATGCACAGACAACCTTACAACCAGTCTTAGGACTGATCAACCAGGTGATAGGGTCAAATAGAGAGAGATGCTCAGACAACCTTATAACCAGTCTTAGGACTGATGAACCAGATGATAGGGTCAAATAGAGAGACATTCTCCGACAGCCTTACAACCAGTTTTAGGTCTTAAAACTGATGAACCAGATGATAGGGTCTAATGGAGAGACATGCTCACCTCACTCTTAATTGATCAACCTTATGATGATGAGTGTAATTGATATTTTAGGGCTGTCTATGTTTTGTTGTGTTTTGGGGTGTTTGTTGCAAGTAATTCTGAGGCCAGTGTCATCTTTGTTCTGATATATGTTTGTCACTCTTTCTTCTCACCAGTCTACAAGTGATACTAATGATACACATTTAGTTGTTGGAATAAAGGAGGAGCCAGATAATGAGGTATGTGTTTGTCAAGTTAAGACTATCGTTTGTAAATGTGGGGTATCGTTTGTAAATGTGGGGTGGTAGGGAAAGGGGGAACCTCTGACGGTAAGAGCATGCATTGCTTCCACTGCAAGTGGTTTACAAACCCTTTTTATTTTGCGCCTGTCGGCCCAGTGTATCTGACTTCGGCATGCATTTTATGTAAAGGTCTGCTTCCTCCTGCATTTTCTAAGGGTTTGCCTCCCCGGGGTAACGGCCGGTGCTGTAATGGAGATCGAATCCAGCACCTTCTGATTGGAACTGTGTCACTTAACCACTAGCCCAGGCTGTCCCTTACTGGTTCAATGAATAGAAAGGTGACTCAAGACTACAAGTTGGGAAATGTATATATCATGGCGAGATACTGAAAAGGAGTTGTTATTTCCTGCATTGTGTCATATCTCCAGTCATCTTGACTTTATCTTGCAGCTGAACAAAAAATGTTCAAACAAGTCTTGCTGTAATGGTTAAATGGCCAAAATCAAAAGGTGCTTATAACACTGAAGCTGCAGCCACAAACCTGTGTCAGCAAGTTTGATCAGAGCTTGTTGGAGCTTTTACATGTTAGTCTACTTCAAATGGGGAGACATTGGCTTGTGCAGTTTTTTCTTGGTTCATCAGGTAGTTTAGTTTAAATGGTTCTTGTGCTGTTCTATAAGTTTTCCTGCTATATTTTCTGATGTAAAGTAACGATTAAGGTGCTCTGCTTTTTTGTGTGTCTTCAATGATTGTTCTTTTTCCATCTGTCACTGGTTTTGGGTTAACTTAACGTCTTTATACTGGTTTAGAAGACTCTGCAGAGTCTGTATACAGCCAGTTTCATTTACATTTCCATGCTCTCAAATCTCACTTCAGTTAAGTTGATTGCATGACCTCGTTGGGACACCCCTGCTGACACCTCCACAATCCTGCGCCATCCCTCTCTGTCTGCGGTTGCCTTTTGTGCCTCCCCGAGTCGTCGGTTAGTCCATTCATGGATGTTGTCTTCCCATCGTTTTCTCGGACATCCTTTCCTTCGCTTGCTCTGTGTCCTGTAGTATGGTTTTTGCAGGTCCATTGGAGCTGGAGATGTTGCCATTCCAAGTCATCTTTCACCTTTTGATCGTTGTGAGCAGGTCGTCCTACAGTCCACTTGCATTCATTATTCTTCGCAGTACTTCATTTGGGATACGGTCTTTGTAGGTGTCATTTAGGAGTTTTCTAAAACATCTCATCTCCATGACCTGGATTCTTCTCTGGAGGTTTGCTGTAATAGTCTGTTTTGCAGGCGCAGAGGAATATCAAAAGAACCAGTAAGCTCATTAGTCTGACCTTTATGGCGATGGAGAGTCATTTATCGTTCCATATAAGTTTAAGTCATGCAAGAGCTGCTGTTGTTTGTGCTATTCTGGCCAAGACCTGGATTTGATCCCTCATCACTGATTGTTGAACCCACTGTATCCATTTCTCTTTTGAAAATATCTATAGGCTCTGGGATCATGGAGCAGTCTTCTTTTATGTAGACTGTGCCAAAGTATTATTTGAGTAGATTAGCTGCCCCTCTGTTCTCACTTATTATTTGTCTTGTGCTATCAATGAGAGGTTCTACTTTGTCTTTTGTTCTTTGTTTATTTCTAACATAAGAAAAGACACTTTTACTTACTATCACTCCTTGGGGAAGTGTTTTTTTTTTAAGTCTATTTTTGCTGCTTTTCTATTTCCCCACTACAGACTCAACCAATGAGCAGGCACAATTTTTTATTATATTTGAGGTCTCATTTGAATCATGTCTGCCAATTTGTAACCTTTGGTTTTCTTAGCTGTTAATTTAACTTTGGTGCATGCTTTGTTTTATGAATTTTTGTATTCCAGAATGGTTTATACGACTTTTGACAGCCCTTTGGAATAAATTGTGATGCTGCTTCCAAGATTGTTTTTGTACGATCTTCATTCTCAGTGCAAATGCTCCTACCTTGTGCTCCACAGCTGAAGCCAAAGATGCTTTTTTGTGAGAATCTATCAGCAGCCATTAGAAGGAAACCGAGTCAGGAACAACTTGTTCTACTCTGCGACTTCAATGCTAGTGTGGGTGCTGATCGCGATTCATGGCCTTCAGTCTTGGCAACTTTGGTGTTGACAAAATTAATGAAAATGTGCAATGGCTGTTAGAGGTCTGTGTCTACCTTGGACTCTGTACTCCTATTTTCAGACCACGCCCCAACATAAGGTCTCGTGGATGCACCCACGAGCCAAGCACTGGCATCAGCTTGATCTGATTCTTGTGAGAAGGTCTCTTCTCAAATCTGTTCTTCTCTCACCCTTCTACCACAGTGCAGACTGCATCACTCACAGGCCATGCACTGGTTCGATGTAAAATCAAATTGCAACCAAGACAATTTCATCACACCAGACACAAAGGTAAACAACGCTTCAACACGAGAAAAATGTAAGATCAATCGCTGGTCAATTGCGAGGAAACTCAGAATTCCACAAGGTATCCCCCGTAGTTACAGAAACCTGGGAACAACTTTGAACCAACATCCGCAGTTCTGCACTTGCTATCTTTGGAAGAAGCACTGCAAAATCAAATTACTTTTTCGAAGCCAAAATAAATTATATGACACCCATCATAGAGGGTGCTGCTCTGAGTCGATACAAATGCCTTCCAAATGCAGTTACTCTGCAATCTCTAAAATCTGCAAGGAGCCAAGTTCAACAAACAGCTCGCCGCTGTACAAATGACTACTGGCTCCAACTCTGTGAAAACATCCATACTGCGACACAAACAGGAAACATCAGAGTAATGTACGATGGCATAAAAAAAGCTATTGGTCCCATGCACAGGAAGACAGCGCAGCTCATATCCATCAGTGGCGTAAAATAACTGACAAAGGAAGGCAGATGGAGCGATGGGTAGAGCTCTACTCATGCAACAGTACGGTCACTTCAACAGCCCTTGATGCTGTTCAATGCTATCCTAGAATGGAGGAACTAAACATTGAACCATCTATACATTTTAAGACAGTCATTGACAACTTCGCCGTGGTCAAATCGTCAGGCAGCGATGGGATCCCACCTGATCTGATCAAACATTGTAAAGATAAACTCTTGAAACCACTACACTTGCTGTTATGCCAGAGTTGAAAAGAGGCCATCATACCTCTCAAGATATGAGGGATTCAAAAGTTGTCACGTTATATAAAGGTGATAGAAGTGACTGCAATAATTACAGAGGCAATCTCATAGCTCAGTGTTGTTGGCAAAGTCTCTGCCAGAGTGATCTTACTGTGGCTACACAAGTTGGCTGAGCGCGTATACCCAGAGTCACAATGTGGATTCCAATCTGGAAAATAAACGATCGACATGATCTTCTCTCTATGGCAGCTATAAGAAAAATTACGCGAGCAGAACTAGCCTTTTTATGTCGCTTTCATCGACCTGACAAAAGAATTCAATTTCATTAGCAGACCTGGACTCTTCAAAATCTTCTACAAAATAGGCTGCCCTAGAAAACTGCTGCAGCTAATAATGTCATTTCATGAGGATATGAAAGGAATAGTTCAATTCGGCGGCAAAACTTCACAATCATTCAGTATTCACAGAGGTATTAAACAAGGCTGCGTCGTATGCTTGACACTATTCAGAATCTTCTTTGCGGTGTTACTGAAGCACACATTTAGTAATGCAGCAGAAGGGATTTGCTTTCACATTAGATCAGGCGGTCGTCTGTTTAATCTTGTGAGACTCAAAGCTAAAACCAAGATCAGGGAAGTTACTGTTAGAGACATGTTATTTGTTGATGATGCTGCAATTGTTACTCAAAGATGGCAGGAACTCCAGAACTTGACAGATCACTTCTCCCAGATGTGCAAGGATTTTGGTCTCACAATAAGCCTGAATAAAACAAATGTGCTGGGACAAGACGTAGATGCTATCCTAATCATCACTATCGACAACTACGAACTGGCATCTGTGAACCAGTTCACTTACCTGGGGTCCCTCATTAATGATAACCTCTCCCTAGACCTCAAAATTGGCAAAGCTGCTGACATATTTTCACCACTCACAACAGGTGTCTACAAAAACCCTAAACTTACAATCAAGGCCATGTTCTACAATGCCTGTGTTGTCAGTATGCTCCTATATGGTAGAGAAACGTAGACAACCTATGTCAAAGATGAGCAAAGACTCAACACCTTTCAGCTGAGATTCATCTTTGTTGTCTCATGGAGAGACATGGGGACAAACGCAGAGGTGCATTCTCGCACTGGTGTTCCAAGTATGTACACCCTCCTTCGCCAACGAGGACTGCCATGGCTTGGTCATGTTCATCACATGGAAGACAGTCGCATCCCCAAAGATATTCTCTATGGGCAGCTGGCATGTGGTTGTTGTTTGATGCCCACAATGAGCAAGTTTACTCTTTTGTGCGCCCTAAAAAATATGTTGAGTGGCGGGTTGTAGTAGCTTTCCTCACATTCTGAGCATGCTGATGAAGGTGGACCGCTGTCGTCCAGGCGGTTGTGCTATGCCTGACTTCATCAATTACGGGGATCACTTTGATTCACATCTCGTCAGCCAGTCTGCCTTGAAAACAGCCTGTTTCCAGAGAACGCTACATGCTAGATCGTGGTCTTGGTCAGTGTATTGTGTCTGACCCTGATGCGACGTCATGGTCAGTATGTTGTGCCTGACTGGACTAGCGTCTCAGTTCCCCGATGGAATGTGGTAAAAGAACAGTTGGCCGACCAAGCTGAGGTTCAAAGAAGTATGTAAGCGAGACATGAAGGCACTGGATAAGAATCTGACATCTAGGAAAAACATAGCTGCAGATCGATTCAAATGGTGATGCAACCAGAAGAGCCACTTCAGGCTGGGTGAAAATAAGCTCATGCAATACAAATAAGTGAAAAGACAGCGCAGCAAGTAAAAAAACCAAAAACCCAGTGAGTTGCTACTCCATAACATTATAGCGTTTCAACACTTTTAATTATGTTTATATTTTTAATTAACAAGAGCAGCAAAGATGGCGCCTTAACCGGCTGCGAGTCTACATTGCTCTACTGTTTTAGTTCATTATGGATGCTGCCAGACCACGTATTTGCCTGGAATTCACACTAGTCGACAATTTACACTTGTGTTCACAGAGGAAACATGCTGTTGTTTTCCATTTAGACTGGTTAATTCGTTTGTTTTTTGTGTTTTCTTCTGTTCAATTATTCTGTAATGGACATTGGCTATATTAATAGCACTGCGCTTGTACCTGTGTCGTATTTCATGGCCTAGTTCACACGGCAGAACTTCACGAGTTTGGCGCCTTTCGCCCTAGCTGCAAACTGTCGGTTTTGGTGTGTGAAATTTAGACACGACTATAATGGACTAGAACATAGCCCAGGAGAGATGCCAAACTCACTCACACGCTGAGTGATGTCCCTGCGACCTCTTGCGGTCATGGGAAAGACACGACACACAATGTTAGATGTCATTCTCCACTGTGCTGGCTTGGGGGATACCTGTTTACGGGAAAGGCATCGGGAGTAAGCCCTGAGGAAAAATCTGCATCCTAATCTCGATAATTATCTTGCCACTGTCCAAGGGTAGCTCATGACCAGACAGTGGGGCTGACAAAAGACGCAGTTTCTTCCTCACGTTAATTCAAATCACAGCGCAAGTCACCCATTTCAGCGGACGCATCAAGAGAAAAGACTGTCAACACACAGCTGAACATAGAGAGTGGTCTTCATCACATGTGATGGACAAGCATCACAATTATGTTTGTGAAGAGAAGGTCTGATGTTTCTGTGAATAACCGTCAGTTTGCTTTTGGGAAGTTCCAGCATATTTTCTGTTCGGTATATGCTGTTAGTGGGATTTTTACAGACACAAGAAATGGCTTATGATCACCTCCAATCTCATCAAGAACTTGCAGGTAGCAACAGTTGGTCAATTCAGATGAGCAGATAGTCACGTCAGGTTGACGGTATCACAGACTTGGTCCTGTTACTTGTGATAAAATGGTCAAGTGTTTTGGTGTTACAACCAATTGGCTTTAATATGCCATAGGAACTATTCCATATTTTGTTTGTTGACATGTTCCTATCCTTTTTTTTTCTTCAGAGTGAATACAACATTCAATCACAGCTTCCATTCCTAGAAGACAAAATCAAACACGAGCAAATGTATATAGTAAGTTTGATTTTGAATATACAAACAGCGGCAGATTTTATGAAGTTGCCGAGATATATAATTACCTCAGTTGGTATATCATTAAAAGAAGAAAATGTTAGTGTCAAATACCACATCATCATCAAGTTCCATGTCTGAGCTATTGTGTACAGTGTTTGGATTATGTTCAGGTGATTATTATTTTAGGGTCACTATTACAGAAGCAAATTTTTCTCTACTTCAATTTCCACCTCGGCATTTTGCTCTTTATAATAAAATATAATCTATATTTTGAATACTTCATGTCATAGATAGTGTAATTACATTTCGTACCATGTTTAGATTGTAATCGTAGCTCAATTTATTTGATATTAATTTATTTTATTTTGAGTAAAATTTAACAGGCTGAGTTGCTGCATTAAACCATGACATAAAGACACAAACCTACAAAATTAGTCCAGATTGTAAAAGTTTAACTTCAGCTTTTGAATGCTTTGTAAAACACAAATAAGAATACTGGCCATTTTTTATCTAGGTGAAGATTGTTTTATTATTCTATACAAAAATTGCTAATTGCAGTAGTACGCATTAGTTTAGCAGCTATAAAATCATTTCACTAGTTTCTATTATATTATATATAGTTTAGCTTTGTATTTAGATCCATAGTTTTCACATGAGATGTCTGCACAGAATCTTTGGAGTTGGGTGGCAGGACAAGATCACCAGTACAGTAGTATTGAAGAGAACAGACGCTATCATGGTCTTGTCCATGCTTAGTCTGTGAAGACTCAGATGGCTGGGACACACTTGGAGGATGGCAGAATACCAAAGGATCTTTTCTATGGGGGAATACATTTGGGGAAGAGGTTCGGGGTCAGTCACAACTTTGGTACAAGGATGTGTGCAAACGGGATATGGATATTGCAGTCATTGATGTGGGAACATGATGTCATGAATCGTGTTGCATGGAGGGGCAGGATTAAGAATGGAATACAGACAAAGGAGATACTGATTACAGATAGGCTAAGGACTGAACAATTGAGAAGACACACACCATCATGCGATGATGATGCAAACAGTCCTAATTTTCCTAGCAGATACTGTGATGGTAGAAGATGCTTTTCTGCCTAGATTGGTCTTGCCAGTCACATTCGTTTTGTCATGGACTGTCATCATCATGTAGCATGTCCTTTGTAGAATGTCGCTCCCATCATAGTCTGTCTGAAAGGAACTCGTTCCCTTTCCAAAACACCAGCCTCCGCCACAGTCATACTCAGGCATTCCTGGATATCTTGGTGCCATCGTCTTCTTGGTCTACCCCTTCCTCTTTTGCCTGGCACCATACCTTCCATCACCGTTCTCTCAAGGCCGTTGTGTTTCTTGATGGGACCAAAGTACTTGCATTTTCTAGCCAAAATGGAATTGATAAACCAGTTATCTTCTATGCTCAACTCTTGCCGAATGTCTGCATTTGTTTTTTTCTCTGTCCAGGGTTTTCTGAGGATCTTTCTGTAACATTTTGACTCGAAGGATTCGATTCTTTGTCTAGAAGTTTTGGTAATCGTCCATGATTCACAGCCATAAGCTGCCACAGGAAAAATACAGCCTCTCAAGACTTTTACTTTTATCATTTTGATGGTGCTCTGCCATAATTTCGCCAGACTGTTCAGTCTCTGCATTGCCATAGCTAGTCTTCTGATTTCTTTCGAGCAGTCGCCATTTTTGTCAATTCTGGAGCCCAGATATTCAAAATGTGTGACCTGATCTATTTCCTCACCACCCACTGTAAATTTATGTTGACATTGTGTTTTGTCGGTGGTCATTATCTTTGTTTTATTTATGTTTATGAACAGATTTTGATCTTTACTATGTCCATTAACGGCTGAAAGTAGCTGCTCTAGCCCTTCTTGATAGTATCACTGTGTCATCTGCGTATCGTAACTCTGGAATCTCGTACCCCCCAATTGTAAATGGGATTGAAACTTTCAATGTTCACATCTTTTCGAACATTTCTCATTATACATTCCGCATATATGTTGTACAGATAAGGTGAGAGGATACATCCCTGTCGGACTCCCTTTTGTACTGCAAACCAATCCGATGTTTGCCCAAATACTCGGACAGCGGCTTGTTGATCTTGGTATAATGTTTCAATGAGATGGACTATGTGCAAAGGAAACCCCATTTCCTTCATGATTCTCCACAGATTTTGATGTTTTACCATATCGAAGGCCTTAGTGTAATCAATGAAACATGTGTACAGGTCTACATTAAACTCTACATTTTTCATAGATATTCCTTAAATTGAATATGTGGTCCCGGGTCTTTCCTAAAACCTGCCTTGACTACGTGAATTTCAGATTCAAACCTTTTCTCTATCCTTAACAGGATTCACAAAAGTATCTTGCTAGCATGGCTGATCAGCGCGATAGTTCGGTAGTTCGTGCACAGCTTCAGGTTGCCTTTTTTGGGGAGGGGAATATAAATTGATTTCTTCCATGCTTCTGGTCACTGCACTGTGCCATATCTGTTTACACAGCTTGTGATAGACTCGAGCACATGCCTCTCCTCCTGCTTGTATTAGCTCTGCTGGGATATCATCGCATCCTGGGGACTTTCCCTTTTTCAGTCTTTTAATTGCAGAGCGTACTTCTTCCAATGTTGGTTCAGGTTCTTTCTCTTCCTTTGGTAGGATTGTAACTGAGCGCTTTTTGCTATCTCCATACATGGTTCTGCAGTGTGGACTGTAGTTTCATTTTTTTTTAAAAGCACAACATAATGTTGGCTGATAAGACTGAAAGAGCCAATGATAGATCCATAGCTTAGTTTTACATTTGTAGCAGAAGCTGAGTTTCAGTAATCTAAGGGAAAGAGCACAGTAGATTGAGGTGAGCCTGTACTCTAAGTTGACTAAAGTAACAGAGGATGCTTTCTTGTAATTTTTTCAGAAATCTGAAGAGATGACTGGCTTTGAAGATTTGTACATGAAGGTCAGAAAAGTGGATAGCTTTGATGAAACAGTGACAGAACTGGAGAAAATAGAACAGCCTGATCTGTGTGGAGAAGATGTTGAGAGGCATATCAAAACTGGTAAGTGTAGTGTTACTATGGCAAAGGCCGCCATCCATCGTAGACGATGGCATAATTAATTTTGCTAGAGCTATTTTAAAAAAGGATTAACTGCGCTACTTTTTATCCTCACTCTCTCGTCTCGTGCCGCCCGACCCCAGTGGCAGGTCAAGGACAAGACGACTAGGGGGCAATTACGAGATGCAGTGGACTCCGCATCAAGCATCCGTGAAAAAGATGGAGGAGTCAGGAGTTGAACCCACACCACCTGATCACGAGGCTGACGGCTTAACCACTTCGCCACGGAATCCCCGTAGTGTTACTATGGCAGATGATTTAGACTATGTAGTGTTACTGTGTCAGGTGATTTAGACTATGTAGTGTTACTGTGTCAGGTGATTTAGACTAGCTAGTGAAAATATGATAGGTGATAACGGCAATATGTGGAGTAACTAGTGCACTCGAGTAACCAACATAACGAACAATTGATAAGAAAGTGAAGTAATAGGCAACCTATAATTCGAACGCTGGATATCCAGATGATGGATGCACCTTGATGGACGTAAGAGAGAAAGGAGTTATTCACTAAACCAGCTAGACACATTAAAAAAATGTCACAAATGAGGTATTCGTGGGTCATTTAACACTTGTGGCTATGGAGTATAGTCTGAGTTCGATCCAGGCAAATTTGTAGACTCAATTACTTCCTTTCCTATCATCAAGCATAGATCAAATATAGGCCTTGAATGCTTGTATTGCAGGTACATAAACAATGAAAAAGGATAATTTCAATTAAGAAATGTAGTGAGGAAGGAAATATGCGGAAACTTTAACATATTTGTCATATTCTTTGTACTCTGTCAGACATCATCCAGAGGCTGTCAACACTGCATAGAGCTTGTCCAGTGTTGGCACTGGTGATGGCCACATGTTCTTTCTCTGTCGGATAATATTACAGCAGATGTTCAGGAGTAATTCTCCCAGTATCACAGGTGCAGTCATCAGTAGCACCTATCTTCAGTTTATTTAATAGATGGTACCTAAGTCTGTTTTGGCCTGTGCGGAGTCTGAAGACCACCACCTGCTCTCTTCTGTTCAACTGGAAATAAGCATAATTTTTTGTGTGTAGCCAGTGTGCTCTGTTTCCCAATTTTTCTAGTATCTGGCCCTAATAAACCTTTTGGACTCTTTGTAGGTCACACTAGAATCTGGTTGTAGTAACCTTGCAACTTATTTCGCCAGTCTGTCTGCCTCCTCGTTGCCTTTGAATGTTACAGTGGGATGGGAAACTGACAGTGTTATCTTTCTACCATTTGTTAGGCTCAGAAATACCCCTCTCCTTCTATTTTCTGTTGTGTTTGTTGCAAAACCGTCCAGTCAGTGCTTAGATAGTTCTTCTCTATGTGTCTAAGGATTATGTCTCTTCTTTCCTTTTCAGTCTGAATGTCTTGTATTCGATACCTGGTATTTTTTCTATTACCTCTAGAAAGATCTGCTGCTTCCAGATGGGTTTGCGTACAGCAGGAATGGGCTTTGAAGTACATATGGCTTTCATAGGGTCTTATCTCATCTTTGTTTTGGCTATTTTTACAACGTTTCTCCGCTTTAGTCTCCCTTTCCAAATCCATTTAGTCTTTGGTGTATTGAATCCATCATCACCACTACAGGTCCTGTTAACATCCTCAGCGTCTATGTTAGTGATGTCAGATGCCCAGCTTCTATGCCCCAACTCTGACATCTCTGGAGGAAGCGAAGGATCAATTCTATGGACAGCTGGAAATGATCAAGAACAGCCACAGGGAAGAAGCACTTCTCCTTCTCGGCGACTTTAATGTTAGAGTCGGTGGGGACCGCATAGCATGGCCCACCTGCCTTGGACATCCTGGTATTGGCAGGGTAAATAACAGTGGTCTGAGATTGCTGGAGCTGTGCACTCAGCAAGGCATATGTATTGCAAATACTTTCTTCAAGGGCAGGCCGCAACATAAAATATCCTGGAAACACCCAAGGTCACATCTATGGCATCAAATTGACTTGATTGTCATCAGACATTCAGCTCTAAACATGATTCTCTCCACTAGAAGCCATCACAGTGCAGATTGCAACTCTGACCATGCTCTTGTATGTAGCAGGGTACGCTTGCAGCTTTGCAAAATAGGCCGCTCCAAACAGATGGGGCATCCCTGCATCAACACTGCGCAGATGATGATTGCTTTCAAGGTGGAGAGGTTTGTTTCTGACCTGAATCTGGGGTAGTTGTCTCGCCGCAGCGACTCAATTTCAACCAGTGTTCGTAAAGCGATCTCAGTCCCGCCAGGCGGAGCGATAGCGCGGGCTTGCGGAAAACGCTCGCCTGCCTTTCCCCGTAGAGCGAATTGGGTGCGGTTTGTTGCAGCGGCTCCTCCACCGAGGTGCGCTGGTCTGGTCCGTATCAGGAAACGTGGTCCGTCCGTGGTGATTTATCTAAGGCTTATAGCAGAGCTCGACAGTACGTCTCGCTGGTGGTCCGACTCTCGCAAAGAGCTTGTGACCGGCAAATGGAAAGCAGGAATCGTTGCCTCGAGGCCCTGCGTTCTCCTACGGAGAAGGGCAGGCCGGCAGGCCAAATTGTCTCTAGTCCCAGTGAAATTCATCGCCGAGGTCGTTGGGATCCGTTCTGCACAGAGCGCTGCCATCCCTCCTCGAGCGAGCCCGGTCGGTCGGTCGTCTGGTGCGTGTGGGAGGCCCCTGTCAGGCGGTCCTAGGTCGACGGAGTGAGGGACGGGTGGAACAAACCGTCCGTCCCGTCAGTCGGTCCCTGCGGCCGTCGTCCCAGCGAGGCTTTTTACACACCCTTCCTCCGCCGACCGGTGTGTGCTGTACGTACGTCTCCGACAGATATCTGGTTGATCCTGCCAGTAGTCATATGCTTGTCTCAAAGATTAAGCCATGCATGTCTAAGTTCACACTGTCTCACGGTGAAACCGCGAATGGCTCATTAAATCAATCGAGGTTCCTTAGATGACACGATCCTACTTGGATAACTGTGGCAATTCTAGAGCTAATACATGCTTACCAAGCTCCGACCCTCGCGGAAAGAGCGCTTTTATTAGTTCAAAACCAATCGTCGTTTCCCCTCACGGGGTTGCGGCGTCCCCACTGGTGACTCTGGATAACGTTGTGCTGATCGCATGGCCTCATGTGCCGGCGACGCATCTTTCAAATGTCTGCCCTATCAAATGTCGATGGTACGTGACATGCCTACCATGTTTGTAACGGGTAACGGGGAATCAGGGTTCGATTCCGGAGAGGGAGCATGAGAAACGGCTACCACATCCAAGGAAGGCAGCAGGCGCGCAACTTACCCACTCCTGGCACGGGGAGGTAGTGGCGAAAAATAACAATACGGGACTCTTTCGAGGCCCCGTAATTGGAATGAGTACACTTTAAACCCTTTAACGAGGATCTATTGGAGGGCAAGTCTGGTGCCAGCAGCCGCGGTAATTCCAGCTCCAATAGCGTATATTAAAGTTGTTGCAGTTAAAAAGCTCGTAGTTGGATCTCAGGCGCAGGCGGGCGGTCCGGCTCGCGCCGGTTCACTGCCCGTTGTCTCCTGCCCTACCGTCTGCCGGCTCTCTCCCACGGGTGCTCTTCGCTGAGCGTCCTGGGTGGCCGGCGCGTTTACTTTGAAAAAATTAGAGTGTTCAAAGCAGGCCTCGGCTGCCTGAATAATGGTGCATGGAATAATGGAATAGGACCTCGGTTCTATTTTGTTGGTTTTCGGAACTGGAGGTAATGATTAACAGGGACAAACGGGGGCATTCGTATTGCGGCGTTAGAGGTGAAATTCTTGGATCGCCGCAAGACGAGCTACTGCGAAAGCATTTGTCAAGAATGTTTTCATTAATCAAGAACGAAAGTCAGAGGCGCGAAGACGATCAGATACCGTCGTAGTTCTGACCATAAACGATGCCGACTAGCGATCCGCAGGAGTTGCTTCGATGACTCTGCGGGCAGCTTCCGGGAAACCAAAGTGTTTGGGTTCCGGGGGAAGAATGGTTGCAAAGCTGAAACTTAAAGGAATTGACGGAAGGGCACCACCAGGAGTGGAGCCTGCGGCTTAATTTGACTCAACACGGCTAACACTGAAATGATTGACATGCCGAGACCACTCTTCTGGGGTCTAATATGGAACTGGTGCTGGATTTAGACCCTCAGAAATCTGGGGCTGTGGCCCGGTTTGGTCTGCATCCAGTGTCCTGAAAAAGGAATTGACGGAAGAGCACTATCAGGAGTGGAGCCTGAGGCTCAAATTAACTTAACACGCCAATACTGCAGAATGACTATCAAAAAGTACACCTTCGTGGGGTCTAATAGAGAACATGTGCTGGAATTAGACCCTCGAAAATCTGGGGCTACCCCCTAAGAAACTTGATTGTCTCGCTAAGGGAATTGACGGAAGGGCACCACCAGGTGTGGAACCTGCGGCTTAATTTGACTGAACACGCCAATACTGTAGAACAACTGACAAATCGAGAGCACTGCCGTTTGGGTCTAATAATGAACGTACGCTGGTATTAGACTCACGAATGACAAGTCAGCTCTCAAATGAAAGAACGCTACGGAAATCGTGTTTAACTCCGCAGAAACCGCAGATTTCAAATACCTGGTCATTGACAAAAAAAAGCCCTCAATAAATTCGTCTGACCAAATAGTGATGGCCAAACTAACAATGCGCGAAATGGAAGAGGCTATGAGAACACTAAAGAAAAGGAAATCTCCCGGAAAAGACGGGATCACAAACGAAATGCTGATGGGGCTGGGCCAAACAGCGAAGAGGAAATTACTATCAGTCCTGAACCAAAGCTGGAAAAGGGGTATTGTACCCCAGGCATGGAAAGACGCAATACTGGTACCAGTACCAAAAACAGGAAAGGATAAAACAGATCCAAATGGATACAGGCCCATCAGCCTACTGAGCTGTGTCGGCAAGCTGATGGAACGGATGATAAACACCAGACTGATGTGGCATCTGGAAGAAAAACGAATACTAATTCCACAGCAAGCCGGCTTCAGACAGCACAGATCCACTGAGGACCAGGTCATCCTCATAGCCCAAGAGATAGAAGATGCCTACCAGGCACAGAAACACACAGTAGCTGTTTGGGTGGATCTGGAAAAGGCATTTGACAAAGTCTGGAAGGATGGACTTAGAGTCAAGCTAAGAAGAAGTGATGTCGGTGGGAAGATGTACAAGTGGATCAACCACTACCTCAAACAAAGAACGGCCAGAGTCCAAGTACAAGGGCAGATGAGCAAAAAGGTGACACTCGAGCAGGGAGTACCCCAAGGGGGAGTATTGTCACCCACACTCTTCCTGGTATATATAAACGATATTACAGAGAATATACCAAGAAGAGTCCATAGCTCAATGTTTGCAGACGATCTGGCTATGTGGACCTCTGAAAAGAATCTCACCATAGCAAGAAATCGGATGCAGACGGCCCTAACATCGCTGGAAGAGTGGGCGAACTCATGGCTGGTCAAAATAAACGAGGAGAAAACCACATGCACAATATTCTCGCTTTCATTAAAACCCCAAAGTACCAAATTAAGTCTAAATGGCAAATTCCTGCAGCCAAACGACAACCCAACCTATCTGGGAGTCACATTTGATCGGCGCATGACATGGAAAAGTCAGATTGAGAGAAACCGAATGATAGCCAGAGAAAGAATGGCAATCATGAGGAAACTTGCTGGCACAAGCTGGGGAGCAGACGAAGGCATACTAAAGAAACTGTATACTGAAAGAGTGAGACCAGTTCTCGAGTATGGCAATGCGGCATGGACAACAGCAGCGAAGGCGAACTTCGATAAAGTTAACAAACTTCAAAACCAAGCCATGAGAATTATAACAGGTGGCATGAAGTCAACGCCAATTGTAGAACTTGAAAAGATTACAAAACTGCAATCCATGACCGATAGAAGAGACTGCAGAGCCCAGCTGCAGTCAGAGAAACTCCGAAGACTGACTGACCATCCAATGCACCAGAGACTAAACAATTTGGGAAATGGGAAACTAAAGCGGAGAAACTTTGCAGAAATAGCCAAAGCAAAGATGCACGAAGATCCCATAAACGCACTAACAACACCAAAACCCATCACTACTGTACGAAAACCTACCTGGAGGCAGGATATATTTCCAGAGGTGGTAGAAAATATACCAGGTATTGCAAAAAAAAACTGCCAGACTGAAAAAGAAAGGAGAGATACTACCCTAAGCTTCATAACGAAAAGCTACCCAAGCATGGACTGGACCCATGCATACACCGACGGTTCTGTAACAAACACTACACAGAACGGAGGGGCAGGAGCATTCCTGAACCTACCAAATGGCAGACAAATAACACTGTCACTCGCTACTGGTAAGTACACAAGCAATTTTAGAGCGGAGGCAGAGGCACTGAGGGCGGCAGTGGAAGAAATGGTGACACACAGTGAAAATGAGAGCCATATAGTCCTGCTGACAGATGCTCTCGCCGTAGTCACAGCGCTAAAAAGCCAGAAAAACACTGAGCTTAATGACTTAAGAGCAGCACTCTGCAAACTGTGCCAGCAGTCCGCACCAAAAAGGGTAGTGGTACAGTGGGTTCCGTCACACTGCAACATCCAAGGCAACGAGGAGGCAGACAGACTGGCAAAAGAAGGTGCAAGACTACCACAAACAGATACCAGTATGACGTACGAAGAGTCAAAACGGCTTATCAAAGCCAGATACATGAACAAATGGGAAACCGAACATACTGGTTACACCAAAAACGATGCCTATTACCAGTTGAACCGAAGAGAGCAGGTCGTTGTCTTCAGACTTCGCACTGGCCACAACAGACTGAGGTACCACCTATTCAACAAATTGAAGATAGGGTGTACCGACGAATGCCCGTGCGGTACTGGTAAAATGACCGCTGAACATCTGCTGCAGAACTGCCCGACATACGAGGATCAGAGAGAGCAGATGTGGCCATTACCAGTGGAACTGCAAGACAAGCTCTATGGCAGTGGCGAGAGCCTCAGGATGACCGCCGCTTTTTTCGAAAAAATAATGGTTACTGTCTGACTGCGTACGGAGAAGAAGAAGAAGATGACCTGAATCTTGCTCTTCAAGGAGGATATGAGTGATGCCATAGCTAAGGGGAACGTTATGAAAAGTGCCATCTATAATACAGCATTAGCTATGTTTGGCATGAGGGAACGGGCCAAGCGAGAAGCTTTCATCGATTATAAAAAAAGTCCAAATGAGAGGATGCTTGCTGCCCTCGGGATGGCCCGAAGCATCAATCAACAACCCGCTAGACAATGCGCAAATGAGTTTTGGCAGAAACTGTGTAAGAAATTCAGCTAAATCCAGAGACAGGAAATATCCAGGTCATGTATAGAAGCATAAAGATGGCACTGGGCCCTACTGCGAGAGGTGCTGCCATCCTGAAATCTTTGACAGGTGTGAGAATCATGGACCATGACCAGCAGATGGGTGGAGCTATATTCTAAGCTCTACTCTTGGGAAACGGTGGTCATTGATGAGGCCTTGTGCAAGCTAAAGGTCCTGCCCATTATGGAGGAACTTGACAGACCACCTAGTCTGGATGAGCTTGATAAGGCTATCAACTACCTCTCAAATGGCAAAGCACCTGGGGAAGCTTTGCTATCCCACCCTAGGCCATCAAATGCGGGAAATCATAACTAGCTCAGCCGATGTTTGATCTTCTACAATTGTACTGAGAGGAAGGTGCATTCCCCCAAGATATGCATGGCGCCACCATTTTGACTATTTACAAAAACAAACGTGACCACAGGGACAGCAATGATTATAGAGGGATCTCACTCCTGAGCGTTGTAAACATGTTGAGACTGCTCGCGGACAGGGTGTACCCAGAATCCCAGTGTGACTTTAGAGTAGGTAGATCAACAACGGATATGATTTTCTCGCTTCACCAAATCCAGGAGAAGTGCAGAGAACAAAACCAGCTGCTCTTTATGATGTTTCTAGATCTCACCAAGGCCTACGACTTGGTTAATAAAAAGGGTCTATTCGAACTCCTCAAGAAGATCAGCTGCCCCCCAAAACTGCGTAGCATGATAATTTCTTTTCACACTAATATGAAGGACTCAGTTCTATACGATGGATCATCTTCAAACTTTTTCCATCAAGAGTGGAGTGAAGCAGGGATGTGTGCTCGCGCTGACCCGCTTTGGGATCTTCTTCTCCATGCTCCTATCGTACGCTTATGACACATCTGTGGACGGTGTTTATCTGCACACCAGGTCAGATGGGCGGCTGTTTAACCAGGACAAGGTGAGGATGGTGCTCATTAGGGAGATGCTATTTGCGGATGATGCAGTTCTAGGGACAAATAGTGAAGCGGCCTTGCAGAGACTGGGAGACAGATTCACCGAGGGGTGCAAGCAGTTTGGTCTCACCATAAGTCTGGAAAAGACAAAGGTCTGCGCACAGGACATTACCACTATGCCATCCAATAAGATTGATGGCGTCACTCTGGAGGTCGTCAACAGTTTCACTTATCTGGGGTCTGCTATCAACAACATGCTATCGCTCAAGAAGGAGATAGTAAGTAGGCTTAGCAAGGCAAGTACCGTCATGGCACGCGCGACGAAGAGAGTCTGGGAAAACACTGCGCTTTCTCACTACACTAAGGTCCAGATCTATCAGACCTATGTTCTTGGCACTCTCATGTATGGAAGCAAGACTTGGAGCACTTACACTAAACAGGAATGGTGGCTCAATATCTTTCACATGAGTTGTCTACGGCGTATAATGGGGATTGGGTGACAAGAGAGAGTGTCAGATAATACAGTCTTACAGAGAGCAAACACTCACAACATGTACTCAATGTTGAGCCAGCGACATCTACGGTGGTTGGGACATGTTTATCGCATGGATGACGAGAGGCTGCCAAAGGATATCCTTTATGGACAGCTAGCCAGTGGAGTTAGAAGAATCGGCCGTCCCACACTGCGATTCAAGGACGTATGCAAGAGGGACATGAAGTCATGCGACATCCCATCCGAGGGCTGAGAAGAAATTGCTCAGAATCGAGCTATCTGGAGACAGTCAGTTGGAGGTGGCATAGTGGCTGCTGAAATTTATAGGGGTCTTCTGGCTGCAGAGAAAAGAGAAAGACTGAAGAGATCAAGGAACAGCCAGGCAAGCCAGCCTCCTCAGTATGGTTGTACGATCTGTGGCAGGGACTGTCACTCGTGAATCGGCCTTTACAGCCATAGCAGACAGTGTAGAAATAAAGGAGACAGAGCTTGAGAAAACTTACAGGGCGCCACGCGTATGGTCTGTAGAGACTAAGACATCTATGATGATGATGATGAAGGGTACTATGACAGGTGATTTAGAGTGTCTGTAGTGCTATTATGGTAGGTGGTTGGAGACAAGGTTAAGGGAGTTAAAGGCGTTTTATTATACTGTACAAATTTAGTTAATATAATGATAAAAGATGATTTATCACCTGATAATAAAAATTAAACTGTATGGGGCGAAATAGAAAGTGAATGTGAAAAAACAGCGATTGGAGTATGTTATAGACGTCTTGTCAAGTCAAAAAGAGGAAGATGAGGAGCTGATTAGTAGCATAGCAAAGGCAAGTGAAGGGAAAATATTATTAATGGGGGATTTTAACTATCCAGAAATAAAATGCGATATGGCAGTCAACATGCAGAAGCATCCACCAGAGGCAAAAACACACTCGACTTAGATTTTATGAGAGGAAAATATGATTGACAACGTTACCGTTAGGGAACTGCTTGGCTCAAGTGACCATCAGATCATCTGTTGAGATCTTATAGCAGGGAAAGAAGTAAATATAAACATACAAACATACGACTTCTCTGAGGCATATGTTAAGAAGATGAAAGAGGCAGCGATCCACGTAATCTGGAAAGATATTGTCGGAGGAACAGATGTTGAACAAGAGTGGGAGAGTTCTAAAACAGTTCTAGAAAAGCTAAAAGAGGAATATGTTCCATGTAGGGAGGTAAACCCGAAGCATAAAAAGTGGATAACTAGATTTGTAGTTAAATGTAGAAGCGCTAAAAATAAAGCATGGACAAAATGTATAGAGGCAGATAAATTAAAAAAAAACATATTTAAAATATTCGGACAAGCAGAACAAAGCCCACAAAGTGAATAAAACAGCAAAAATAGACTGAAAAAATACTTGCTCAGAGGACCAAGACTGATAGTAAAAGCTTCTTTTCTTATGTTAGAAATAAACAAAGAACGAAAGACAAAGTAGGCTCTCTCATAGACAGCACAGGAAAAATAATAGAGAATAGCCAGGCAGCTAATCTACTCAATCAGTACTTTGGCACAGTCTAAACAAAAGAGGACTGCTCCAAGTTCCCACAGCCTATAGATATATTTCAAAGAGACATGGATACAGCGGGATTAAGATCAATCTGTATTACAGAGGAAATGGTTTTTAAAAAATGGAGGGGTTAAAAGTGAATAAATGTCCAGGTCAAGATGGTATTCATCCAAAATTGCTGTTTGAAATTAGAGACCAACTAGCAAAACCATTGGCTGTATTATATTCTCAATCACTTGCAAAAGGGATTGTTCCACGGGATTGGAAAGATGCAGGAGTGAACCCCTTATTTTTTTTTTTTTTTTTTTTGGCGTTTTCCTTATTTCTCTAATCCCCAAGGCGGTGTGCGTTGCACTGTGGTTTCTATTTTGCGCCTGTCGGCCCAATGCATCCGACTTCAGCATGCATTTTATGTAAGGGTCTGCTTCCTCCTGCATTTTCTAAGGGTTTGCTTCCCCGGGGTAACGGCCGGTGCTGTGATGGGGATCGAACCCAGCACCTTCGGATTGTGAGCCGTGCCACTTATCCACTAGGCCACGCCGTCCCCTGTTCCCCTTATTCAAAATATAAAATCCAGCAAATTATAGACCTGTGAGTTTAACGAGCAAAGTCTGTAAATTGTTAGAGTCAATAATGCAAGAAAATATTGTAATGCATTTAGACAAGTATAATCTAATCAGAAATAGTTGGCATGGGTTTACTAGATGGAGATCGTGCTTAACAAATCTATTAGAATTCATGGAGGAGGTTACTAAAACGATAGATAAAGGGGAGCCAGTAGATGTTATTTATCTTGATTTTGCAAAGTTCTTTGATAGATTAGATCATCAAAGATTATTTAGAAAGTTAAAATCATATGGAATAGGTGGGGAAATTGCCAAATGGATTGAAAATTGGTTAACAGGAAGGCAGAGAGTGGGCATAAATAAGAAGTACTTTGAGTGGTGAAAAGTAGAGTGCCACAGGGCTCGATTTTGGGACCAATTTTGTTCTTGATATATATAAACAATTTGGACATTGATATGGGATCCATGATTTCAAAATTCGTTGATGACACAAAACTATGCAATAGTGTCTCATCTCAAGCAGATGTGGATATATTGAGGTCGGATTTAGATCAAATTTGATAATGGTCTGTAAGCTGGCAAATGGAGTTTAATGTAGATAAATATACAGTCATCCACATGGGTAAATCCAATATGGAACATAATTACAAAATGGGCAACAACAATGTTAGAAAGATAGAAAAGGAAAGCGACCTAGGGACTATAATAGATCATACAAGTAAGGTGAGTGAGCAAGTCTAAGTAGCAGTGAAAAGGGCAATGCAATGTTAGGTTTGATAAAAAGAAATATTAAACATAGGAGCAAGGAAGTGATAATCAAACTGTATAAAGCATTAGTTAGACCTAGATTGGAACACTGTGTACAGGTGTGGAGTCCTTATCATAAAGGGGATATCAACATGCTGGAAAGAAACAAAAAAGAGCGACAAAGCTGATAGTGGGATTTAAGATTTACAGTTATGAGAAAAGAGAAAAACTGGCCTACAGTGTCTAGAAAAGAGAAGAATTCGAGGTGACCTAATACAAG
This sequence comes from Ariolimax columbianus, assembly GCA_036924085.1. NCBI lineage: Eukaryota > Metazoa > Mollusca > Gastropoda > Stylommatophora > Arionidae > Ariolimax > Ariolimax columbianus. Next base: position 50,565,024 of record JAVGWX010000012.1, read on the forward strand.
TTTATAAGATAATCAAAGGAACGGATAAATTAGACTATAGCAAGTTTCTTTAAAATATAACCACCTACAAGAACGAGAGGGCATAACTACAAATTAACTAAAGAAAGGTCCAGATTAGATATTAGGAAATATATTTTTAGTCAGAGAGTGGTGAATGCTTGGAAGGCATTGCCACAGGAAGTAATGGCAGCAGGGACAATTAATGCTTTTAAGAATAGATTGGATGCGCATATCTTTTAGAACAAGGTAATGTAAATGAAACTGGTTGTATACAGACTGCAGATTCCTCTAAACCAGTATAGAGTATAGAGACATTAAGTTAAATTAAGGTGATTGAGTGTATGTATGTAGAACTACTGTGAATGGTGATTTAAAGTGTCTGTTGATTAAAAGGTCTGCTGAGCTGTTCGCTCCTTTGTAGCCAATAGCAAGTTGAAGAATTTAAGTGGAGTGTCTGTAATCCTACTATGACAGGTGTTATAGACCATATGTTGTGCTACTATGACATGTGGTTTGAACTATATGTTATTGCTAATTTTTACTTTATTCTTAAAATCTTTGAACTTGTGACACTGAAGAACTGATGTGTATGTGTAAATACCCCATTTCTCTGTTGTGACAGGTGAACCATTATTCTTAGGCGTATTTCAGGCTGTTCTGTTTGGACATTGGCCAATATGGCGAGACGTCTACACAGTATACACATTTCCGAAGATAACAAATATGGAGGCATCCATGAAATAGGTCATTTTTTCTGTGAATTTGGTGATTTACGTGAAGAAAAGTAGTTTTTAAAATTCTGAAAATTGTGATTCAAAAAGGCAAAACAACATAACAAACCATTGGAAGTATTCTTAAGGATTTGGAGGCCACTAAATTGGATTTAGAGGGTGTTTATTCTGGAAGGGACAGGTGATTATTTGAATGGAGATATGTCTGATCAAGCTAGAACTGCTCCTGTCATTTTGAGAGTTGGACTATGGTCCAGGGGAGGGGTATCTGACATAATGTATCAATTAAATTTGATACAGGATGGTCTTCAAAAAATATATTCTACAATTTACTGGCATAACAGGTAAGAACATTAGAGAAGATCAGAATGGTCAACTTGGGATAGAAGAATGACATTAGACCACATAGTTTTATCATAGTAAATAGCTTTCCTCAGAAGTATATCCTTGTGCGTATTTTCTCAGGAGCACAGGGGGATGGGATTTTGTAGACTGGGTGGTGAGGGTTCAAAGCGTTAATGAAAACAGAAGTTGTCTTATATATTTCATGTATTAGACATTTAATAACATGGCTCTTCTTTGTTTCTTCATGTCAGAGAGGTATGATTCTACATGGAGCTATTTCACTGATGCCCATACAGATGTGGAAAAAATGAACAGTCCAGACAATGGTCAATGCTCACAATATGTAGAACATAATACTGTATCAAAGAATTTCCCAGAACACATTAGAAAAACTAAAAAGAACTCAGGAGATGTTGGAGAAGGTTTGGAGAGACTACTAGTACACATGAGACAAATAGTGAAGAATACAGGAGATGTAGTAGATGATTTTGGGGGGCTACCAGAACACATACACTTTGAGAAGAACACAGGAGATGAGGCAGGGAGTTTTGAGATGATGCAGGAACACACAAAAACCAACATAATGAAAACAGACTACAAGACAGGAGATTTGTGTTTGACATCTGGTGAGCAGACTGGTAGCCTAAACAAACACAAAAGAACACATACAAAAGAGAAACCGTACAATTGTGAAGTCTGTGGTAAATGTTTTACTCACAATAGTAGGTTAATTGCACACAACAGATTGCATACAGGTGAGACACCTTACCAGTGTGATGTTTGTGGTAAAGGATTTAGTTATACTTATAAACTGAATGAACATAAAAGAATACATACAGGTGAGAAACCTTTTACGTGTGATGTTTGCGGTAAAAGTTTTGCTCACAACTATGGGTTCAAAGCACACAAAAGAATACATACAGGAGAGGTACTTTATAAGTGTGATGTTTGTGGTAAAGGATTTAATTTTACTGGTAACCTTAATATGCATAAAAGAATACATACAGGTGAGAAACCTTACAAGTGTGATGTATGTGGTAAAGAATTTACTCGTGCTGGTAATTTGAATGATCATAAAAGAATTCATACAGGTGAGAAACCTTACAAGTGTGATGTTTGTGGTAAATGTTTTGCTTCCAATAGTAGATATAATGAACACAAAAGAATGCATACAGGAGTGACACCTTACAAGTGTGATGTGTGTGGTAAAGCTTATGCTAATAATAGTGAACTTAATGCACACAAAAAAGTACATACAGGAGAGAAACCTTACCAGTGTGATGTTTGTGGTAAAGGATTTACTCGTATTGGTAAATGCAATGAACACAAAAGAACACATACAGGCGAGAAACCTTACAAGTGTGAAATCTGTGGTAAAAATTTTGCTCACATAAGTGGGTTTAATGCACACACAAAAATGCATACAGGAGAGACACCTTACCAATGTGATGTCTGTGGTAAGGGATTTAATTATGCTTATAAGTTTAATGAACATGTAAGAATACATACAGGTGAGAAACCTTATAAGTGTGATGATTGTGGTAAATGTTTTGCTCACAACAGTGTGTTCAATGCACACAAAAGAATGCATACAGGAGAGGTACTTTATAAGTGTGATGTATGTGGTAAAGAATTTAATTGTTCTGGTAACCTTAATATACATAAAAGAATACATACAGGTGAGAAACCTTACAAGTGTGATGTTTGTGGTAAAGAATTTACTCGTACTAGTAAATTTAATGAACATAAACGATTACATTCAGAAGAGAAACCTTACAAGTGTGAAATCTGTTGTAAACGTTTTGCTTCCAATAGTATGTTTAATGCACACAAAAGAATGCATGCAGGAAAGACTCCTTACCAGTGTGATGTTTGTGGTAAAGGATTTAATAAAAGTAGTAAATTTGATGAACATAAAAGAATACATACGGGTGAGAAACCTTACAAGTGTGGTGTTTGTGGTAAATGTTTTGCTCACAATAGTGGGTTTATTGCACACAAAAGAATGCATACAGAAGAGACAGCTTACACTTGTCATGTTTGTGGTAAAGGATTTGCTAGTACCTTTAGCCTTAATAGACATAAAATAATCCATACAGGTGAGAAACCATACAAGTGTGATGTTTGTGGGAAAGGATTTAATATTTCTAATAACCTTAATAGACATAGGACAGTACATGCCAATTCTCTTTCTGCTATGTAGCATATGAGTCATCTACAAGGATTATCCATTCCTTTCTGTTTTGTACAATCTTTTGCGCAGTGCCCCAATGTCAGAGATGTACATCACAGCTCATCCCCCATCATTCACCTCCAAGTAGTTCTTGGTCTAGCTTTATTTCTTTAACCCTCCGGAGTCATCTGTTTCTTAACTTAACGTCTTTATACTGGTTTAGAAGACTCTACAGAACAGAGTCTGTATACAACCAGTTTTATTTACATTACCTTGCTCTAAAAGCTATGCGCATCCAATCTATTCTTAAATGCATTAATTGTCCCTGCTGCCATTACTTCCTGTGGCAATGCTTCCACGCATTCACCACTCTCTGACTAAAAAGATATTTCCTAATATCTAATCTGGACCTTTCTTTAGTTAATTTGTAGTTATGCCCTCTCGTTCTTGTAGGTGGTTGTATTTTAAAGAAACTAACTATAGTCTAATTTATCCGTTTCTTTGATTATCTTATAAACCTGTATTAGGTCACCTCGAATTCTTCTCTTTTCTAGACACTGCAGGCCGGTTTTTCTCTTTCCTCATAACTGTAATTCTGGAATCCCACTATCAGCTTTGTTGCTCTTTTTTGTTTCTTTCCAGCATGTTGATATCCCCTCTACGATAAGGACTCCACACCTGTACACAGTGTTCCAATCAAGATCTAACTAATGCTTTATACAGTTTGACTATCACTTCCCTACTCCTATGTTTAATATTTCTTTTTATCAAACCTAACATTGCATTTGCCTTTTTCACTGCTACTTAGACTTGCTCACTCACCTTACCTGAATGGATCTATTATAACCCCTAGGTCTCTTTCTTTTTTTATCTTTGTGAAAATATTCTTGCCCATTTTGTAATTATGTTCCATATTGGATCTACCCATGTGGATAACTGTACATTTATCTACATTAAATTCCATTTGTCAGCTTACAGACCATTCTCAAATTTGATCTAAATTCGACCTCAATATATCCACTTTTGCTTTAGATGAGACACTGCTGCATAGTTTTGTGTCATCAACGAATCTTGCAATCATGGATCTCATATCAATGTTCAAATCGTTTATATATACCAAGAACAAAATTGGTCCCAAAGCCTAGCCCTGTGGCACTCCACTTTTTACTTTACACCACTCAGAGTACTCATTATTTATGCCCACTTTCTGCCTTCTTCTCGTTAACCAATATTCAATCCATTTGGCAATTTCCCCACCTATTCCATGTAATTTTAACTTTCTAAATTATCTTTGATGAGGTACTCTATCAAAAGACTTTGCAAAATCAAGATAAATAACATCTACTGGCTCCCCTTTATCTATCATTTTAGTAACCTCCTCCATGAATTCTAATAGATTTGTTAAGCATGAAGCATGGAAGAGAAATTGTGGTCTTGGTCATTGTATTGACCCTGATGCAACGTCCTGGTCAGTATGTTTTGCCTGACTGGACTAGTGTCACGTTTTCCCCCATATATTTGTAAATATGTATCACCATAAGGGTTTTTTAATGCATTTAAATGACTAATATTTTCATTATTTTTGTCTCCAATTTGTATGCAATGTATCTGTTATGAATTAATAAAAATGTAGACTAATTGAAAACTGCAAATAGAAATGTGAATTAATAGACATATAGACATGTGGAGTAAAAGGTGTGGACTAACAGACATGGACAAAATAAAATATGGACTTATAGACATGGACTCATACAAATGTGTAACTAATGTATACCTTTCTATACTATATTTCTCAAAGTTTGTAAATATATATATATATATGTCTGTGTGCAAGGTTAAACCATTCGATCTAGTGTGAAGATCGATTCCTTCATTTGCATTACTATGCTTCAGTAATAAGGCAAATAAGATCCCGAACAGTGTCAGGGCCAAGATACAACCTTGCTTAACACTACTGTGAATAACAAATGGTTGTGAAATGTTACCATCATATTGGACTGTTCCTTTCATGTTCTTATGGAATGATACTGTTGGTCATGGCAGCTTGCTAGGACAGCCTATTTTAAACAGGATTTTGAAGAGTCTATCCTTGCTAACCAAATAAAATGCCTTTATCAAGTAAATGAAGGCAGTATAAAAGGGCTGATTCTGCTTGCATGACTTTTCTTGAAGTCACAGAGAGTGAGAAAAAAATAATGTAAATTGTTGATCTTCCAGACCTGAATCCACACTGCGACTCTAAATACACTAGCTCTGCAAATTTGGGAATCTATAGTAAAATTACTTTCACAAAGGCTTTGCCTGCAACACTGAGCAGAGAGACACCTTGATAGGTTACAGTCACTTCTGTCACCTTTTTTTTGTATATTGTGGCAGGGTCACAAAGGTCCCAAGTCAGGGGATCCCTATAAATACTTTGATGTCCTTCCACATGATTTTAGAATCCTGCCTGTAAGCTTCATTTTAAGATGATAGTCATCTTTTCGAACCTACGACAATGACCGTTTTAAGAGTGTACCCAGCCAAATTGAGAATCTCACAATCCCAAGATTTCAAATGCTCCCAAAAGTAGACGGGATGTCCCATAACCCTTAAGGTCAGACAAAAAGTTAAAGGCAAACTACTCTTTCTTTAGAGATACCGTAGGTTAGAGAAGGTTTGCCTGCTTGAACTGGACAAGGAAAAAAGACATAAACCCAAACGAGGAGGGTATAGTATATAAGTTAGAGGATCGTTGTATTCAAGGAGACGACAGAACAGAATACCAGCATGCGGATAGAAAAGTAGCTAGAACAGAGTTCGAACATCAGATAGATAGAACAGCTGAAGAACAACTGAGAAGCACAGAAGCAGATTCATTCACCGAGAGAAAAGATCTTGACTGAACACTTGGTTGAGTGACAAAGACTGTGCCAACCTATACCAGCTTTTGGCTTAGATTGTAACCATTTAATTATATGTTGTCATCGTGCATTGAAGAAATGTCAGGATAGAATTTTGCTTGTAAAATAAACCGTTCATTGTTTTTACTGCATTTCTAAGAATTGTTTGAGTGTTGTACTTTAGAGTTGTGAGTAAGTAGAAGAGCGATAGATGTAAGAAAGAAAGTAAAAGAAAGGAGAGAGAAAAGAATAACCAGTAACCGGATAAAAGTAGAAGAAAAGGGGAAACAATTAAGTTATGTCAGGGGACATAAACAGGTAGTTTGATTCTCAATGAGTCTCTCTCAAGTCTTGGGGTATAATGGCCTCTTTCCGGTCCTGGAATAACATCATACAGCTTTACAAAGTACCATTACAGCGCTTGATCAGTTCAGGTTGGCTTCCGTCTGTGCCTGGTGCTGTAACTGTGACAAAGCTGTCAATTGCTTTATTAAGATCTTCTCGATATGTCTTTCTGTTCGCGAGTTTTGGCGTCTTCAGACATATATGGTTTGATAGAAGAGAAATTAACTGTAACCAGAGAAGAATTGTATACAACATTTATAAACTGAAGATAGGTGGCACTGACGAATGCACCTGTGGTACAGGGAAAATGACCACTGAACATCTGCAAAATTGCCCGACATACGAGGACCAGAGAAAGCACATGTGGCCATCACCAGTGCCAACACTAGACAAGTTCTATGGCAGTGTCAACAGCCTCAGGATGACAGCTGCTTTCTTCGAACAAATTCAAGTTGACGTCTGACAGCGTACGAAGAAGAAGTATACATTTCACTTGATGTAAGAAAACAAAGTTTCATGGATAGATGAGATGCCTATTGAGCTCCTCAAAATACCAGGAGAGACTTTACACAGGTTACTTTTCAGCACATTAATGAAATTTGCAGCAATGGAATATGATCAAAGGAACATACACCTTCATTGATAATTCCTTTGTAAAAAATATAATATAGAATGCTGTCAATTCTAAACGATCAGTTTAATACCACATGAATCTTCTTCTTTGCGTTCAGGATCTTCTGGTCATGCTATATCTGCAGGCCAGTCGCCATGATGAAGTCTGTAGTCTTCAACAGGTCAGAGCGGCTGCCCCACAGCTTTTGTCTCAGCTCTGCACCCTCTGACCAGATCTGGCATCTCATTTCCCTATAGATTGGGCATTCCTGTAGAATATGCTCAGGGTTCTGGCATCCTGTTCCACATGGGTACTCATCAGTGTGTGAGATTTTCAGTCGGTAAAGATGTTCTAGTAGTCTGCAGTGTCCAGTTCTCAGGCGAAATAAGGTAGTTTGTTGATTTCTTTTGAGTTGGTGAATTGGGTCTGGCGTACTGCTTATGTTTCTGTCTTCTCTCTATTGGTGTTTATACTGATTTCTGATGACATTCTTGATTTCTCTGTATGGTACTCGATGATTAAATTGTGCCTTTTTGCTGCCCTCCTTTGCCAGAGCATCAGCTCTCTCGTTTCCCGTGATTCCGCAATGGGAAGGTAGCCACTGGAGCGCTATTGTTGAGGATCTCTGGAGTGTTCCCAGTTCTGCTCTGCACATGAATCTAAAATTCTATCAAAGATAATTAAGAAGAGAATCGATGGCAAGATAGAAGATGTGCTAAAAGATAACTAGTTTTAAGTTTGCAAGACCAAGGTACATGGGATTCCATCGGATCATTGTGGCTTCTCACAGAAAGCGTGATGGGTCAAGGACGACTACTGTGTGTATCTGCTTTATTGACTACAAGAAAGCCTTTGATCGAGTCCCCGGGAACAAACTTTGTCAAATGTTTCGACAAATAAAAATAGAGAAAGCAATCATTAGGTTAATCCAGAACCAGTATGGAAAGCGATAGGATTATATCAATCAAAGAAGGATTAACAGATCCATTTTCAATAAGACAGTTGGTACGGTACGTTGCTTGCTTTCACCAAGTATCAGTGGGGAGGAAGATTAACATCTGGTTAGGCAAAAATTACTGATCAGACATGTTAGTCAGGGTCAGGCAAAATATACTGGACAAGACCCTCACCTTGACTTCCTCGGAAGCCCTCCTTGGAAACAGACTGTTTTCATGGCATCCTGGCTAACACGGTAAGGTATCAACATGATTCCTGTAGTAGTGAGCGACACACAGAAGAAGCCAAGCATAGCACAACCACCTAGAGGACCCCGTTCCACCTTCATCCCATCACGCTCATGATGATGCTACAATAACCCACCACTTAACATCTTTTCAAGGTGCACTAAAGAGTAACCCTACTTTCAACAACAACTAAGTCTCAGTAACGCATATTCTGAGATGATGAAGGGGAAAGTTTAGAATTGTTATAGGGGTGTCTTAGTCAACAATATGAAAGTTATTGCCATCAAATTTGCCAATGATCAAGCCATAGTGAGCGAATCAGTAGCAACGTTGCTGACTGAAAAAAAATTAACAGCACTGCAAAAAGTTTGGCACAAAAATAAACACGTTGTAGACACTGCCTTCATTTCAACCAGATACATGGCCAAATGGGAAACAGCAAACTGGTTACACAAAACAATGATGCCTATTACCAGTTGAACAGAAGAGAGCAGGTGGTGGTCTTCAGACTCCGTACAGGCCACAACAGACTGAGGTACCATCTATTCAATAAACTGAAGATAGGTGCTACTGACAAATGCACCTGTGGTACAGGGAAAATGACCGCTGAACATCTGCTGCAAAATTGCCCGACATACAAAGACCAGAGAAAGCACATGTGGCCATCACCAGTGCCAACACTAGACAAGCTCTATAGCAGTATCGACAGCCTCAGGATGACCGCTGCTTTCTTCAAACAAATTCAAGTTGATGTCCGACAGCATACGAAAAAGAAAAAGAAGAAGAAGATTTCAACCATACGTTTCTTTTCTGTCGACATCATTGATAGAGCAGTAAGGCAGTTCTGTCCTTTAACTACTTGAGAGTTTCTTATACATTTTTTTGGTGTGTTTTAATGTGGAAAACGACCTCTCCTCTGACGGGAGTGATGCAGGAATTGCCAATATTAACAAAGTTTGTAAATTTCTGGAAGGTCACTGTGAATTCACTTGTTCAGAAGAAATCTCTGCAATTAAAAAATGCACATAATACATTTATCTAAAGTGTGGGGATGGAAACATATCCCTCAATTCATATCTCGGTCTGTGGGGACGACGTGGCCTAGTGGTTAAGTGGCACGGCTCACAACCAGAAGGTGCAGGGTTCGATCCCCATCACAGCACCGGCCGTTACCCCGGGGAAGCAAACCCTTAGAAAATGCAGGAGGAAGTAGACCCTTACATAAAATGCATGCTGAAGTCGGATGCACTGGGCCGACAGGCGCAAAATAAAAACCACAGTGTAACGCACACACGCCTTGGGGAATAGATAAATAAGGCGAACGCAAAAAAAAAAAAAAATCTCTCAGTCTCACTAGTTCAAAATGTTTCCCCATACACTTGTCTCAGTCTAGAAAACTGTTCTGACAGCTTTAAAACATGTCAGTCCAAAAGGGCAGCGAAAAGGACAATAAATCAGATAGACATTGTAATTGGTAATGAACGATATCATGTATTTCAAAATGCAGCCTCTTATACTCAACTTTCTGGATAAATGAGGTCTCTCCCATTCTTCTTTTTAAACGCTTCCATTTAACTTCACTTGCAAGTTAGTTAATGTCCAATCTTGTTCTCGGAAATTCAGACACGACCTGATAACATAACTTAACGTCTTTAAACTGGTTTAGAAGACTCTGCTGAGTCTGTATACAACCAGTTTCTTGGAGAGTGGTTCAACCGATGTGCGAGACAATCTTAATAGACTCAAACACTAGATTTAAGTAGACCACAACCAGTTAGGCGCCGTCTATATGCTGCACTAACACACCATCTGGGGGAAGGTACATATAATTTTTGGATAGATTTTAGCTAGAATTTTGAATTTTGTCTGGGCAGCGACCTTTAAGCTTTCACTGAACACGGGAGTCCGATCTCACTACCCAGACTTCAGGGGAATTTTTAACCCAAAGAACAAAAATCTGGCCTCCACTGTGATTTGAGCCCGCGACCTCCGACACCCGACGCGAACACCTTACCTCGAGTCCATAAAATGCTGAAATTAGAGATCTGAAACTTTCAGGACAAGTGTACACCTGATGGGAATATACTTTAATGATATTTTTTGGACAATATTCTTATAATTTTGCTTGGACAAAGGCTAACAGTCTACTTATATCAAATTTCTACCAATAAGGGCTCTTCTAATATTGTCTTCTAATACTATACTAGGAGGAAGGGTCATTAAGTAACAGCATTTTCATTAATAACAATTTTAGAAGAATGGGAATCAGAAATTTGGTGTGCCTTATTTTTTTTATATAGTCTTGCATCACACTTTGTTCATCAGCTTGTGGATGTCCTCTGCCACACACTTTCTTATACCCGAGGTCACCATGCGCAATTTTGTGCGCATCGCCATGTTTCATGTTGAAATCTTCTGCTATTCCATAAATAGTGACTCACCTGTTGCCACGGACTAGCTGGTTGATCAGCTGTTTCACTATGTCAGTTGCCACACTTGCTGGTCTCTCATGCCACAGTTCATCAATGATGTTTTGTCTTCAGCTTTGAGATCTTTCTATCCATTCAGAAATCATTGAGCCTGCACACCAAGCTCAGTTTGTGTAAATCCAACATATTACAAATACTCAGCTATGGATGTGAATGTTGGAAAACAACAAAGGAATTGGAAAAGAGGCTAAATGCATTCTAGAATAAGTATCTAAAGAAGTAGCATTTGGCAACAGCCAGTGTCCTTCCACGACAAGCTGTATGGAAGCGTACAGAGCCTTGAGTCAACTGCTGCCTTTGTTAGAGTCATTGAAGTTGAGGTCTGAAGATGAACGAGGAAGAAGAAGAAGAAGATGAATAAGTGTCTTACAAAACTGTTGAACATTGGCTGGGAGAAATTCATAACCAACAAAACAATTAGAGAAGTCGCCAATCAACAATATATTTCATCACTCTTCAGGAAAAACCCGTACTCATACAACAGACATGTTCTTAGAATGCACAGCACTAAACTCCTTCTGCAAGCATTTATGTGGTCACCATCTGGCAGCAGGAAAAGAGAAAGACCGAAAGAACTCTCCGCAGAACAATCGTCAGAGAGTGTTCCATTATGGGCTTGAACAGCCTTCATGGCCTGAAAAGAGTGCAGTCATACAGATCAAACTGGAGAGCACTGGCTTCTGCCTTATGTGCCGTGTATGGCACTTAGAGAACATTGACTCAGACACTCTCCCCTGTCTCCATAATGAATCTTCCTTCTTCTGCAGATTTCAGATTATTTCCCCTCCAATAGACAACAAAATAAAAGTGAAGAAAATAGATACCCAAACAGAACTAGAAATAAAACATGTATCATTAGAACATATTCCAGGGAGGATGCCTAGCCACAAAATAGACCTGCATATACACAGATGAATCAGCAATGAAATCTATGAAAAATTAGAAGAAGCCGTCTACGTGAAATTCAATAATCAGAGTGAAATTCAGTAGATTCCTGCATGAACACTGTAAGGTACAGGGAAATGAGGAGGCAGATAGACTAGCCAAAGAGAGAGGAGGCAAACTCTAAACTGAATACAGAACTATATAGGAAGAGAAAAAATTATAATTTCAAAGATAAATGGTATAGAGATCACCTTTTATCTGAAATAGCAGATGCATACTACTCTTTGTCAAGAAGGGATCAAGTTACAGTATTCAGACTACGACCGGGATCAAGATGCTGAGCAGCGACCCATAGCTGACTGCTAGCATCAGGGCCAACGAACCATAGCTGCCAAGACCCTTCTACACCTCCACGCGGTGATCCTGGATAACAGGCTTCAGTAGGGCAGACTGGATCGAAGAGGGAATGCTAACCCGGTACTCAAAAAATGCTTGCTGAAGTCGGATGTGTTGGACCGAAAGGTGCAAATATCGCAGCCAAGCTGTAAAACTACGACACAACGCATTCCGTTCTCTGGACTACTTTCGGCTACTTAAGCCCTTTCAGGGTTTAGTAGTGGGAGATTGAGAATGAACGAAGAAGAAGAAGAAGAAGAAGACTACGACCAGGCCACGATAGACTTAAAAATTAATTGTCCAACAAAATACAAATTGGACATTTTGGGGGGGGGGGGGGGGGGGGAGAGGGGTTGTGTGTGTGTGTGTGTGTGTGTGTGTGTGTGGAGGGGATAGGGTTAAAGGGTATATTTACTTTACGTACAAAACACTAAAAGATGCAGGGACCTTTTTTGATTTTTTCAAATCATCATTTACACGTATCATTTTTAAAAAAAAACCCATAATAAATTAATAAGAAATTTAATTTAACTACATTCAGAAGACAAACACATATAAATATATTTAATACTTCATCTGTATCGAGTCCTGCCATTAAGTTTGAGGTCGTGTCGTCCACAAGGACCGTTTACGAGGGTAGTTCTGGAACTTCAGCGCCCGTCACTTTCTCCTGTAACATGGTCCGCACATCCATGTGCTTCTACTTCGTTCATCCTCAGATCAAGGTCCCGATTTCTCTTTCAAAAGACACCGTTGTTTGTAAGGCTGTTTCATCTCCATACAGCTTTTGTCTCATATCTGTCTCGCGAGGCCAATATTGTTCTCTCTTCTCCTGCGTGAGCGTGCAGTTTTGCAGGATGTGTTCCATGTTCATGATATGCTCCCCGCATGGACACTTGTCATCTGTCCCAATCCTCATTTTGTTGTGAGTCTGTTATGCCAAGTTCTCAGTCTGAAGATGATGACTTGCAGTTATCTAGTTAAGTTAAAGTAGCTGTCGTCTTTTCGGGAGTCTGAGTGTGGATCAGCCCATTTTACCCTGAAGTTGGCTTTAATTTTGGTCTTGGCTTCATTATATGTGATGCTCAGATCTGTTTGTGGGGATGCTCTTCCACACTTTGCTAGTTTGTTTGCAGCTTCATTGCCTTCAATATTGCAGTAAGATAAGATCCACTGTATGACCAACTTTGGGTGTTCTGCTGAGAGATGTGTCAGGGGGGACATACATCGCATGAGATCTTCATCTTTGTGTTGTTTTAGCGCTGCTAATACTGACTTGGCATCTGTCAGGAATATTGTTTTTTGGGGTGATATCTTTATCTTGGATTACAAGCTCAGCTGCAGCCTTCAGTGCCTCTGCTTCTGCATGGAAGTTATTAGAGTATGTGTAACAGTCCTAACAATAATTGTATAGACTAAGTCACGGTATCATTTAATATAATATATAGCAGGGTTAACGTATTCTCTATTCTATCTTCATTACCTCTATCACTCCTTAACTCTCTAACCGTAACACCAACAATACTTTTAACACAGGTAAAACACAGCATGTATTTTTCTCACACAAGTAAAACAATATGCACATCCATCAAATCACTATACACATTCTATCATATTATACTGTTCATCAATTATTTAATTAATTCTAATGTCTCTCAAATGGTTGGTTATGATCACTCCTCTAACTGACTAAGATTACTTCTAAAAGTTCGTGCAAGTAGCACAGGTCTTACTCTAGTACTAAACTTTACCCAGGGTTCTCATCACGTGGTCGGAATCTAGCAATTGTTCTATTCACTGTCTATCTCTGTGCGTTGATATAAAGGATGTCTATCTACAATTTCTCAGTCCTCTTTCACTGTCTATCTCTGTGCGTTGATATAATGGATGTCTATCGACAATTTCTCAGTCCTCATCTATCTGTCCTCTCAGCTTACTAAAAATGGATGTTTTCTGGGCCTCTTGTCTCGTCTCTCGTAAGGCAGTCGGTGACTGCATCTGTGCTCTGTCTGCAGCTGTGTTCGTGTCTATGACAGTGCTCGTGTCTGCGGCTGTGCTCGTGTCTATGACAGACGACAGTGGTTGGGTTACTGTGGTTGTCAGGACGAGGAAACCCACAAATCACAACGGTCGTCTTAGGACGACAACTTCGTGTTGCAGCAACACGTCTCCGTCTGACGAGAATGAAGTCAGGTCACTCGAGCAAGATGTTAGCGACGACGACTTGAACAGAACATCACACACAGACAGATGCTTACATGTGTGTGGTCTCTCGTTGCCTTTCCGTGTTGGTCTGCTTCAGTGGCTTCTAACTCTATGACTCTACTATTGTCACCCACTGGCTAAGTTTCTGTAGCTTTTAACTATCTACTTGTTCTAGAATAAGTGCTAATGACTACACTGTCTGGTAGGACACCCTTGTCTGCTGCTTCTGATCTCCCTACTATACTGTCTCACTCCAGCTTATATGCTCTGGTTTTCCATCTTAAAGTAATGACTTCGCTTTCTTGAGTACATTTCCCACCAACTTTATTTGAACTCTCGTGTCCCAAAGAAAGGCTGGATTATCTTCCAAACACTGACTGACCGCTTGTTGACGGGGATTCCCAGTTCAAACCGTGAGAATTCGACCTACATTGGTCGGCCAGCCCCAAACTTGCATTGTTTGATAGTTGAGGACCATGTCTCATTCAATGAACTGAAACTCTCGGGCCGGGTTCTCAAGTTATGTTTGGGTACCACGAACGGTATTTTCAGGGCTTCCCTGGCTTTGGCTCGTTGTACCCCTGTAACTCTGTTACATATGCTATGTTCCCGTTGTTAATACTCAAGTTTTTTCTTCTCAATCCCTTAGTCTGTAATAGACCACTCCCCCTCCATTGGATGTGGTTTTGTAAGATGAGCCATTTGTATATACGTGTATCATGTTTCTAGTGGGTATACTCTCTTTCTTTTGTTTTTGATATGAAGTGGTTTCTCTTTAATCTCCCTCATCCCATGCGTTTTATCCTATCATTTTGTCATATATTAGGGGAACAGTTTAAACGAATGCCTGATCACCCAATATATGACTATATGGGGGAAGAAACATTCGTTTAAACTGCCCCCCCCCCCCTTTCCCCTGCTGGAGTGTTTTTTTTAAATCTCTGCACGTCTCTAAGCTTTCGATTCATGTGGTGTTCTCCGTTGCATTTATTGGTGTTGTTCTCATGGCTCCAGTAATTATACATATACCTTGGTTGAACATCACCGATGAGAGCGGAGACACTTGAGGCAGTCTTGGACATATTCGCCTCGGTTCTGATGTCCACGATCCCACTCGTAGCGCACCTGTTCTTTCAATCAGGACAGCTGATATCAAAATAACCAGCCACGGGTTTAAACCACACTACTACAGACAGGTAATTAAGATCCCAAAATCGACACGGTTGTATGCGTCTTCCAGGTCGAGTGCCACCGCGACTGTTTCTTGCTTTGACTGAAACCCCTCGTACACATCATACGCGAAAGTTCCAGCGTTAGCCCAGGTCTCCTTCGCTGTTCTATAGCTGCCCAGCTTATCGGGTAGAATCTGGTCCCGTTCAAGGTAGGCCATAATTCTCCTGGCCACTATCTACTCGAGCAATTTTCCATATACATTTTGTATGGTGAAAATTCGATAGCTCCTGAGAAGCGTAAGACCCTCAAGGGTCTCTGCTCTCACCGGTGCTGTTCAACATCTACACAGTAAAAGTGGCCAATATTGAACCCACAGGGACAGGGTGAACGTTGACATTTGCCGATGACATCCTAACGTACAGGACTGGCTCAGTCCGGCAAGAATTGGTCAAAGACATTCAGGAAACCTTGCAAGCAATCTCACAGTGGTGTGGCGACTCAAGCTCCAAGATAAATCCGAATAAGGCCTGCATGATGTGGTGCTCTTTGAATATTTCCATAGTAAAGGCTGAACTCCCGGGTATCCCTTTTGATGGTTGCACCATTGACAGGTGTGACAGGCTGAAATACTTCGAAGTGACATTTGATCGCAGTCTTTCCTATAACTGCCATGTTGACCAGATCGTTCAAAGATGCAAGAGAGGGTTAGGAGCACTTAAGACCATGGCTGCTGCCGACTTGGAACAACGCCTCCTGATCATCCTATTTCGTCAGGTCGTGTTGTCTGTTATCGATTACGGATTAGGCATCCTCACACTATCAAGAACACAGTGTGAAAGGTTTGAACGCATACAGAATGAAGGCATGCGACTGGTTCTGGCCTGCACTAGAGATACCCCGATTGTAATGATGTGGTACATGTTGGGATTGTTATCGGTGACATCCAGACATAAACTGGCACAAGTCAAAGCCTATATGCGTGTCACCACAGACACGCGGCACCCTCAGCACAGTAGTATTTCAGACATCAATGAATCAAGAATCAAGAGAGGGTCGTCATGGATGGCACAGGCTGATTCAACAATCGGACATGTAACTCCAGCTGACACGATAGCCAAAGAAGAAGAATGGGTCCACGCTGGTGATAGAACGATAGAGTACTAGAGAGTCATCATAACCTTAGGCAAGTAATGAAGAGAACGGAACAACGAGAGAGCAGAGCACGAGGTAAATCAGCTGATAACTGAGAACACACAGGAGAGTGAAGCTGTCATATACACCGACGGTTCAGTCATGCGCAGTGGGACATCAGGCTGGGGTTTCTCAGCTAGAGTGAGAGGAGAGGTCATTGCTAAGCGCAGTAGGGCATACATGTAAACAGCCTCCAGTATCAGAATGGAGACGGAAGTAGTGACCTCAGCACTGTATTGGATATCTGAGACTTCTATAACAAAGGCAGTCATCGTGACAGACGCACAACCCGGACATCAGAAAGTACAGAAAGGGGTGGCTTAGGTACGAGTGGATAGCTGTTAAGGCCTCATTAAATTTAATTTCCCATTTAAAAAACAATTATTGTGTACATAGAATCTATTTAGTTTGAACGATGTGCCATGGAAACGTGTTATGCCTGTGTGTGTTATTTCATTGCTGTCGGGGTACTTTTGTCTGTACGCGTCTAAGAGGGCGTGTTCGTCTAAAGTAAGTTGTAGATTATCGTTGACGTTTTTCCTTATTGTAGCCTGTGATGCGTCTAGTTGATGTAGTAAAGTAAAGTAAAGTATCCCATAGCATTACTGCGGTAGGGGTGTGAGGTGTTAACGATCTCACATTTCAAAGGCTCAGCTATATGAGGGCGGTAGCCATCTCCTCTCCCTCGCCGCTTTTACTTCCCGGACTGAACCGGTACCCATTTAAGGCTGGGTCGACCCGGGAGCCATTGCGGTCTGAAAAAACATTACCGCCTCAACTGGGGAATGAACCCAGGACCACTCAGATGCGAAGCCAGCGCGCTAAGCCCTGTCAAATTGTGTGTTTTAAACTGTTGGCTTAAAGTATCTGATAAGTTTTTATATAATGTGGGTTGTTCTACCTTCAATGCTGAAACAGAAACATTAATTAGTGTATGTGTATCGTTGCAGTCGTATGTTCTTTTTATTGGTACTATCTGTAGTCTTCCTTTTGTGTTCCTGTGGTTGTGTGTTGCTTCCTATCTATCTGATGTCTGCAATATTGCGACTCCTGTGTGTGTTCCTAGACTGAACCACGAGTGTCTCTAAGTCCTAGATTGGTTGTGATTTGTTGTGCCTGCAATGCGTTGTTTATGTTTGTTTCTTGAATGAAAATGAAATCAGTTTTATACAAGCGTATTAGGTTCACTCCATATTGAAGTTTGGTCTGTAGGCTTCTCATGTTTAGATATATAATGTTTAGTTTATTTGTTGAAGCCTTGGATTGCGTGTGGTTTGTGTTTTGCTGTACGTCGTGTAATGTATCTGCGGTGTTTGACAATTTTTTTTCTCAAAGTATCTGCTGTCTTTCACAATATTATCGAGCCACATAAAATTTGAATGTATACTCATGCTACATATAATAATAATAATAATAATAATAACTAAAATTCGCTTAGGCGTCAAAGGCCCGTTGCGTCGAACGACCACTAGCATGTCCAATTGCTGAGGCTATGTTCACGCGTAGCGTGTCGACCGAAATCCCTTCAGACTTCTCTGGTGGAGCCGTGTACTCCGCTGCCCTGGGATGGACACAATGTGGAGTATGTGATAGACCAATGTTTGTGTCAGGCTTTCTGTGTCTGACTCCGTGTTTTCGTGCTCCGCCTCAGTCTTCCACATAATGCTACATATGGTGGACTTAATTCCAGACACATTTGCACAAAAGCATTGAGAAATTATTGCACACCATTTTTGTAGAGTGACATGAAGTACATAAGCCGGGATAACGACCATCGAACAACAACAACAAAAAAGACCACATGTGTTTGATATAGGATATTGTACACTGAATAGCAGGAATGATGTATGAAAGGAAAGGGTTACCAAGAGAAGCGTCTATCGATAAGGTTATATGTGGGACACTAGATCCCGTAGCATAAGTCGAGAGCACGTAGAGGAATGATGTATGAAAGGAAAGGGTTACCAAGAGAAGCGTCTATCGATAAGGTTATATGTGGGACACTAGATCCCGTAGCTTAAGTCGAGAGCACGTAGACATGAGAAATGGAGACGTAGAGAATCAAAGGAGATGGGCAGACAGAGAAAACCGTAAGTTAAGAAAGACTTACTTTGGTTATGAAAAATATGTACATGTATTTTTGTATTTAAGAATCTTCAAATCCTTCTTCATGCTCTGCAAAGTCCATTACTTGTGTGGGGCTGTCGTCAAGCGCTCATTTAGTCGGTCCACATCTCATTGTTGGTTCTTGGTCCTTTCTGTCTTCTGTTTTAGCTTCTGTCAATGTCTGTTCTTGCTGAATGGCAACTGTGAGCTGTTGTTGTTATTGTTGTCGTCTCTGCTGTTTCTGCTGTGATCTTTGTCTCTGCTGTGGCTGTTGACTTGGGTGTTTCTGTTTTGATCTTTGTCTCTGCTGTAGCTATTGACTTGGATGTTTCTGCTGTGATCTTTGTCTCTGCTGTGGCTGTTTACTTAGGAGGTGTATACTGTCTTTGCTGCGTTTGTGATGTAGGGATGATGCTGTTTTGGGTTTGTTTGTTTTCCCTGCAGCTGTTGTCGGGAAGGGAAGGGGGGGGGAGGAGGGGGTGTCTACTGCATTTGTGATGATTTCTTAGGGCCGCTTATGTTGTCTCTTTTTTCATCTGAAGAATCTTTGCCGTTCTGTGTTTTCGTTTTCTTCTGTTCTCTAGTCCCGTAAAACAATCTTCTGTTGTTGTCGTTGTGGCTACTGGTACTGCCATCTTGTTCTTGTTTTTGTCTGCTATTTTCTTATTTTTGCTGTTTTGGTTTTCTCTGTTGCCTAGTTTTTGTGGGGCACTACCTAGTCCACATCGAGACCTTCCCGCATATCTCACACTGCGTCCACCTTCCCGGTAAGGTAAATCTAGAGTTTCCACCTCTTGTTCACATCGCCACTCAAGTTAATATTGACGTAGTCCGGAATGACCTTCGACCTTTTTCTTGTAAACAAAAGTCTACTTGTCAGACGAATTCGGTAGTTGATAGACCTCTGTCTCCTGAAATAACTATCATCTTGATGGCTTCTTTCTTCACTAGTTCTGGTGCTCAGTGAATGAGACCTCTGCTCCCTTCTTTCTTCAATGGCTCTGGTACCCAGTGAATGAGACCTTTGCTCCCTTCTTTCTTCACTGGCTCTGGTGTCCAGTGAATGAGACCTTTGCTCCTTTCTTTCTTCACTGGCTCTGGTGTCCAGTGAATGAGACCTTTGCTCCCTTCTTTCTTCACTGGCTCTGGTGCCCAGTGAACGAGACCTTTGCACCCTTCTTTCTTCACTGGCTCTGGTGTCCAGTGAATGAGACCTTTGCTCCCTTCTTTCTCCACTGGCTCTTTGTATGAATGCTAAATAAATGGAACACTTTGTATGAATGCTAAATAAATGGAACACTTTGTATGAATGCTAAATAAATGGAACACTTTGTATGAATGCTAAATAAATGGAACACTTTGTATGAATGCTAAATAAATGGAACACTTTGTATGAATGCTAAATAAATGGAACACTTTGTATGAATGCTAAATAAATGGAACACTTTGTATGAATGCTAAATAAATGGAACACTTTGTATGAATGCTAAATAAATGGAACACTTTGTATGAATGCTAAATAAATGGAACACTTTGTATGAATGCTAAATAAATGGAACACTTTGTATGAATGCTAAATAAATGGAACACTTTGTATGAATGCTAAATAAATGGAACACTTTGTATGAATGCTAAATAAATGGAACACTTTGTATGAATGCTAAATAAATGGAACACTTTGTATGAATGCTAAATAAATGGAACACTTTGTATGAATGCTAAATAAATGGAACACTTTGTATGAATGCTAAATAAATGGAACACTTTGTATGAATGCTAAATAAATGGAACACTTTGTATGAATGCTAAATAAATGGAACACTTTGTATGAATGCTAAATAAATGGAACACTAAAGTTTACAGGTTAAAGGCAAGGGCTCAAATTCATCACAGTGGGTCTCCCTATATGGCTCGCTCTCTCTACAGGAAGTTGTGCCACCTGACAAGAGCATTGCACAAAGCACGAACTCCAGTGATGAACCCTGGGATCTCTGGATAAAATTATGGCTTCTGTGGTCTAGAGGTAAGGCACTCGTCTCTCAAAGCGATGAACGGAAACGGCGTGGGTTCGAGCCTCGCAGGTTTAAAGCAGCCCCTGGTCTCATCTTGAACTACCTCCAGTCGTCTTGACTTAAGCCTTGCCACTGGCGCTAGGTAGTTCAGGACCAGGGAGTGAGTTTGATGACCAGCACAGTTTCTTCCTCACTATAATCCAAATACAGATCAAGTTACATCATCAAGAGAAAAACCGTCTGATGATGTCGCCATCATCTTGCGATGGACAATTAACTTTATCTTACTATCTAAACGTTAACTTATCGACACAGTGCATTAGTGTCCTACATAGTATCTTAGTATCTATATGTTAGCTAATCGACATCAAGCATAAGTGTCCTACATAGTATCTTACTATCTTTATGCTAACTGATTGACACAAAGCATTAGTATCAACAAAGTATCTTACTATCTATAATTTAACTGATCAACACAGAGCATTAGTGTCCTACATAGTATCTTACTTGTTAACTGATCGACACAGAACATGAGTGTCCTACATGGTACCTTACTATCCACATGTTAACTGGGGAAAGAAAACTAATGTCTAGTCAGGTACAACATACTGATCAGACATGTTTAACCAGGGTCAGGCAAAATATACTGGCCAAGACCCTAACTTTGGCTTCCTCGCATCCCTTCCTTGAAACGGGCTCTTCTCACGAACATCCTGGCTAACAATGAGAGATTGATGTGATTTCCATAGTAGTGAGCACCACGGAGATAAAGCCAAGCATAGCACTAACACCTGAAAGGCCTTGGTCCACCTTCATCAGGAAGCTCGATTTGTGAGGAAATCTTTGACAACCACTTAACATCCTTTTCAGAGTGTACAAAAGAGTAATCCTACTCATTGTGGGAATTTAACAACATGTTAACTGATCGACACCAAGCATTAGTGTTCTACATAATATTTTACTATCTAAATATCAACAAACCAATCCTGAGCATTAATGTCCTATCTAGAATCTTTCTAGCCACATGTTAACAGACTTACCCTGTTTATTTATATTCCACATATTGTCCTACTATCCACATGTTAATGGAGCAACACTGAGCTTTAATGGCCCACATATTGTCCTAATATCTACATGTTAACGGATCAATATCGAGCTTTAATGGCCCACATATTGTCCTACTATCCATATGGGAACAATCAACACCAAGCTTTAATGGCCCACATATTGTCCTACTATCCATATGGGAACAATCAACACCAAGCTTCAATGGCCCACATATTGTCCTACTATCCATATGGGAACAATCAACACCAAGCTTCAATGGCCCACATATTGTCCTACTATCCATATGGGAACAATCAACACCAAGCTTTAATGGCCCACATATTGTCCTACTATCTACATGTTAACGGACCAACACAAGGCTTTAATGTCCCACATATTGTCCTATCCACATGTGAACAATCAACACCAAGCTTTAATGTCTCACATATTATCATAAAATTCATATGTCAGCAGAACAACACCTAGCTTTACTGTCCTATATAGTATCTTTCTATACACATGGCAACAGATGCAGGCTGACACCAAACTTTACAGTCCGGCATAGTATCATACTATACATATATTAACAGACCAACATAAAAATGTTATTGTTCTATATAACATTTTGCTGTCTCCATGTTAGCAGACTTGCACTGATCTTTATTGTCCTGCATCGTATCTTAAGATCCACATTTCCATAGATGTTAAATGACACTGAGATTTAATGCCCTACATAGTATGAGATTTAATGCCCTACATAGTATCTTACTGTTCCAATAAAACAGACCAATGCCCAGGTTAATGCTTTACATATCTTACTATCCACATGTTAATAGACCAACCTTGAACTTTAATGTCCTACAAAGCATTTTACTATCCACATGTCAACAGATGTAGAACAACTTTGAGATATAGCATCCTTACATAGAATTTTACTATTCAAATGTTCACAGATCGACATTGAGCTATATGTCCTACATATTATCTTATATTACTGTCCCACTGTCAATAGACCATAACTGAATTTTAATGTCCTACGTAGTATCTTACTATCGACATAACAGATTTATACTGACAGCGAGTTTTGCAGTCCTATATAATATCTTATTGTGAATATATTAACAGACGATCCTCAAGCTTTAAAGTATCTTACTATCGACATGATAACAGATTTATATTGACAGCGAGCTTTGCAGTCCTATATAATATCTTACTGTGAATATATTAACAGACGATCCTCAAGCTTTAAAGTATCATACTATCCAGATGTTAACAGACATGCACTGAGATCTGTTGTCCTACATAGTGTGTTACTGTCCAGATGTTAACAGACATGCACTGAGATCTGTTGTCCTACATAATGTGTTACTGTCCAGATGTTAACAGACATGCACTGAGATCTGTTGTCCTACATAGTGTGTTACTGTCCAGATGTTAACAGACATGCACTGAGATCTGTTGTCCTACATAGTGTGTTACTGTCCAGATGTTAACAGACATGCACTGAGATCTGTTGTCCTACATAGTGTGTTACTGTCCAGATGTTAACAGACATGCACTGAGATCTGTTGTCCTACATAGTGTGTTACTATCCAGATGTTAACAGACATGCACTGAGATCTGTTGTCCTACATAGTGTGTTACTGTCCAGATGTTAACAGACATGCACTGAGATCTGTTGTCCTACATAGCGTGTTACTATCCAGATGTTAACAGACATGCACTGAGATCTGTTGTCCTACATAGTGTGTTACTGTCCAGATGTTAACAGACATGCACTGAGATCTGTTGTCCTACATAGTGTGTTACTGTCCAGATGTTAACAGACATGCACTGAGATCTGTTGTCCTACATAGTGTGTTACTATCCAGATGTTAACAGACATGCACTGAGATCTGTTGTCCTACATAGTGTGTTACTGTCCAGATGTTAACAGACATGCACTGAGATCTGTTGTCCTACATAGTGTGTTACTGTCCACATGTTGACAGACTGAACCTGGGCTGTGAGATTGATCTGATCCTCAGTGGATCTGTGCTGTCTAAAACCTGCTTGCTGTGGAATTAATGTGTTTTGCTTCCAGGTGCCACATCAGTCTGGTGTTTATCATACACTCCATCAGTTATCCTACAGGTCTGTGGTTCGAAGCCCATGAGACTACTTGTTCCTTTGATTTTTGTTGTTTGCTGTCAATCTTTTCTGAATATAAATAAAATTCTTGTCTGTGTGATCCTTGTTGTGGTTGATGTCCATTGCCATCTCCGTATCGAAGTTTGGGTTACAGTGGACCTCCAACATCATCTGTTCATTTTGATGTCAAGTGCACATTTACTAGTTGTTGAACAGATGAGTGTTCAGTCTGCAGTAACCTAGACAATGGATTAACTTGGCCCTGCGTGGCATTATACAAATTATTTTTTGGGCACCAGACATAGGATACAAAAACCGTATGGTTGAATACTTTGATCTGCAGCTACAAATGTAAAGTAACACGCTCTGGTGGACCTAGTTATCGCTACAAATGGAAGGTAGTGCTCTGGTGGACCTAGTTGCCACTACAAATGGAAGGTAACGCTCTGGTGGACCTAGTTACCGCTATAAATGGAAGGTAACGTTCTCGTAGACCTAGTAACCGCTATAATTGGATATTGTGGGCATTCGAAACATCATCACCAACAGCAGCAGCAGTAACAACAGCAACAACAATGGCAGTAACATCAACAATAACATCAACATCATCAGGACCCCTTGACACCAGTGCCTGCAATAGGAAATACCTTATCCTTAGTAAACGTATCAGATAAGACAACGACCAAGAAGAGCTGCGCCTACTCACTGTGTAGAACACATAGCTACATAAATCAGTAACACAAGATCACACGCTTTGTTTGTGTAGGTTGTATGCAGCAAGGTCAACTGCAGCGGCTGGCTCTATACCCCCATTCGAGAAAAATACGAAAGATGATGATAATGGAGATGATGAACAAAAGCCGCAGACACGTGTGCAAGACTTTATCTTTTTTTATTCAATATTATAATGAGTGAAATGTAATGGCATGAAACATCAGAAATGTCACACAGTAATGCAAATTTAGAAATACAATATTATGGTACTTGCGTATTATTTCACCCCACACAAAAGAAATATCTATTTTTAGCACCGGGTTTGAGGTAGTGACTTCACAGAATTGTATACTTTTTCAACTGTTGGGGGTGTCAAACATTCTGTAAAAGTAGATGTGAATTCGGATTAGGGTAAGGATTAGACTTAGGGTTATGATTAGGGTTATGATTAGGGTTGGGGTTTGGGATTATGGTTAGGGTTGGGATTATGGTTATGATTAGGGTTGGGATTAGGGTTATGATTAGGGTTGGGATTGGAGTTAGGGTTATGATTAGGGTTGGGATTGGGGTTAGGGTTATGATTAGGGTTGGGATTGGGGTTTGGATTAGGGTTAGGATTATGAATAGGGTTTGGATTAGGGTTAGGATTACAGTTTGGATTAAGGTTGGGGTAGGATTAGGATTATGATTAAAGGTTTGGTTTGCTTGGGATTAAGGTTAGAATTAGCGGTGGGGATTAGGGTTTGGATTGGGGTTAGGGCCTGAAGAAACTCAAACCTAGAAAGGCTCCAGGACCAGACAAGATCCACAATGAAATGCTGCTTTATCTGGGGACTCAAGGTAAAGAAGCTGTCCTCAAATTAATCAACATGATATGGGGAAATGGCAAGCTTCCTAAGTGCCAAAATTGAAAAACAAAACTTCAGCATGAAACAAACATCTATTGGCCTATCTCCCTTACATCAAGTCTGGGCAAATTAGCAGAGAGAATGATAAACACACATCTCTATTGGTTCCTGGAGAAATCAACACCTTATGCCAGGAACAAGCAGGGTTCAAAATTGGTATCTGCACAGAAGACCAGCTTTTTTGGTTAACGCCAAGAATAAATGATAATTTCCAGAACACCAAGCATACATTGGCCATCTTTTTTTTTTTACCTACAAGTTTATGATATGTTTGGAGGAAAGGTCTTCTTCGTACGCGAAAGGTCTTCTGATATAGATGTTTTTAACATGAGCATTCATGGCAAGCTCTACAATTGGATAAAGTACTTTCTGACTGAGCGAACAATCCAGACAAAGGTGAAGGATGCGATCTCTTCTAAAGAAGTTTTAGAAAAAAGATTATCACAAGGTTGGTTCATCTTTAAGTTGTACTCTTTTCCTGATGTATATCAATGAGTTGGTTGACCAGATCAAAGCTGAAAAAGCTTTGTATGCTGATGACATGGCAATATGGCTGAGCCATGAAGACATTGATAGTGGGGCACGAAGGCTAATTGGAGACCTGAAGAGACTGCATGACTACTGCCAAACATGGAAACTAAAAATCAACTGTGAAAAGACAGTCTATACCATCTTGACCAAGAGCCACAAAGTTGCCAAACAAAATATAATGGAAGACAGGAGCAACAAAGTAGTAAAAGACGTACCTCCACAAACATTCCTTAAAACACCAGAAATACTGTCAAAATTAATAGATGATATAACCAAAAGTACAGATCTAAGTACTCTCTTTAAAGCAGCTCAAAGAACTATTGATGCCTATCCGGATGAATGGATACATGTATATGTATATACTGATGGATCTGCATTTAAACCCACCATCAAAGCAGGTTATGGCATTTATATAAAATACCCAGACGGATACTCTGATGAACTGCCTGATGCTTGCGGGGAGGTTTGCTCCAACTATGAAGCTGAAATACTGCACTTGAAGCTGTTTTGTACTATCTGAGGATAGTTTGTTATGCCTTTTCTTTAAAGGCACAAAACACTTATTTTCACAGATTCAATGTCAGCTCTTCAAGCATTAGAAGTTGCTGGACATTGTTGACCTGACATTTTTCAAATATCTCTGGATTTTCACCAGATTATCCCTTCCAGTGCTATCAAAATAGTTCTGCAGTAGATCCTTGGACACTCAAACAGACCTGGCAATGACAAGGCAGACAGACTAGCAAAGAAAGGATCAAGACAAGAACAGCCACACACAGCAACAACTTTACAAACAGCCAAACAGCTCATAAGAACAGCAAATATGGAAGCTTGGCTGAGAAGATGGACCATAATCAACATGGGAAGGGAGGTCTAGACATATGGCAAGCCCCAGTTCAAATGACAGTGTAAATCAACTTACAAGGAAGAATCATAGCACCATTTTCCGACTGAGAATCCATCCCATCCCACTTAACAAGCACCTGCACAGAATCCAACCACAACACACTTCTGAGTGCCAGCTGTGTACAAACCCCTATTAAACTGTTAAACATCATCTCTTTGAGTGCTCAGTGCTCAACAATTTTAGGGAGATCTTTCTTCCTGCAAGGCCAGATATATGGAACACATTGTATGGGGCTAGGCAACAACTGATAACCACATACAGACAACATTACATGGCATTGGGTTGAAAGGTGAGAGCCAGGATGCTGTTGAATTCGTAACAACAGTTCTCAGTTGAATCAAAAACAGATTTAACAAAAACACTAGATCCACAAGCAGTATCCAGCATCCAAGAGAAATGGATTAAAGAATCATGTAAAAACAGTAAGCAACAGTGTATTGGGAACCAACCAATGACTGTACTATGTACAGGTGTGGATTCCTTATCATAGAGGGGATATAAACATGCTGGAAAGAATACAAAAAAGAGTGACAAAGCTGATAGTGGGATTCCAGAATTACAGTTATGAGGAAAGACTCAGAAAAACTGGCCTACAGTGTCTAGAAGAGAGAAGAATTCCTGGTGACTTAATACAGGTTTATAAGATGATCAGAGGAACGGATAAATTAGACTATAACAAGTTTTTTTAAAAATACAGCCACTCACAAGAACAAGAGAGCATAGCTACAAATTAACTAAAGAGATATCCAGATTATATATTAGGAAATATTTTTTTAGTCAGAGAGTGGTGAATGCATTGCTACGGAAGGTAGTGGAGACAGGGACAGTTAATGCCTTAAGTTAATGCCGGCATTTAAGAATAAATTGGATGCGCATAGCTTTTAGAGAAAGGTGATGTAAATAAAACTGGTTGTATACAGACTCTGCAGAGTCTTCTAAACCAGTATAAAGACGTTAAGTTAAACTTAAAGAACGGATAAGCAACCAAACAATAAAACACATAAAGGAACAGAAAGCAATGAAAAATCTCATCAACTGTACCAAATCAGAGAGGTAAAAAGACAAAAATAAAGAAAGAATATGCAGAGTTAAATATATTGGTTAACAAAAGTGCTAAAAGAGATTTTTTAAAAAGTATGTTCTTGGAGAATCTGGCAGAAAAAAACCTAAATGGCTGCCAGAATACATGACCTGCACACATTATATAAAGTCTCCTAACAAACAGGCAGCAATAGCAGACACTACAGTAGTGTACATATATAAAGGACAAAAAAAAGGCAAAATCCAAACCAGACCACAAACATCCTGCAGTCACAGAATCTACTTAAGACATTGGACTAAATTTAGCATCACCAACTAAACAAGAAATTGTAAAAGCTATCAGTCTACTGAAAAGAAGTAAAGCACCAGGGAAGGATGAATTAGCAGCAGAAATCTTTAAAGTACATCCAGACATGGTTACTAACACATTAGAACCACTGTTCTCAGATATATGGGAAAAGAGAAGCGTTACCCATGGTCTGGACGCAAAGGAGAAATAGTCAGAATCTCCCAAAAGGAGACTTATCTGACTATAACAATTGGTGAAGAATTACACTTAACTACACTTCAATTAAAAACACTTATTAAAATTATCATAATAAGAATTAAAGATTAAATAGACCAACACATTCACATGAAGCAGGCAAGGTTTAGAAAAGAAAGAGGAACTAGTGAGCACATATTCACCCTCTGCAACATCTTAGAGCAATGCAGTGAAAGACAGAGAGACAAACACATCAACTTTGAGGATTTTGACAAGGCATTCATTCAACAGCGTGCACAGAGACAGATTGTGGAAGATACTAAGACATTATGACATACCATAGCAGGTATTTAACATCATAGCTCACTTCTATAAAGATTTTTATGCAGTATAAAGAACTCCAACAGAACATTCCCATTGAATCCGACATAAGATAGGAATGTGTCATATCATCCTTGCTATCCAATCTTACAATTGACTGGGTACTAAAGAACACAGCTGAGAGACTGAGTGGTCTCGAGCTAAGACGTCAGCCCCAGGTTCAAATCACAATGGAGACCATGATTTTTTTCATGTGGACTATCTGGTATTTTCCCTAATCTCTGGGTAGTAGAGATCGGATGTTCATGTACAGTATAGGGCACGTTAAAAACACTTCTGCAGTTTCAAATCGAAAAGAGTAGGCTTAACGGCCGCTGCCTGGGCAAAATTGAAAATTACGTTAAAAATCTACCAGATCTATTACAGGATCCTCGTCGGTGCTACAGAGTTTGTGTGTTGTGCTGAGATTCTTAAAAAATATGGAGAAGAACAGAGCACTTATGGGACAAACTGTGTGCAATGACGTTAATTCTTCGACTAAACTACTGAGAAAGAACAGAGAGGCATTAGATGGGCACCATTCCCAATGTTAGAAGATCTTGATTCTGCAGATGATATAGCCCTCCTGGCCCACAAATATGAGCAAATCCAGGACAAGAGCATCAAGTAAGAAGAAACTAGGAGGGTTGAAGATTAACAGGAAGAAAACTCAAATTATGACAAATAGTGAAAACCAACAGTCATTGTCTCTAGGAAACCAAATGTTGGAGAATAAAGAAGAGTTTACTTATCTTGTAAGTGTAGTATCACACCAAGGAGGGACGGAAGAGGCCATCAAATCCTGCAAAGCCAAGAGCAGGACTGTCCTTGTCATGATGAAACCAATTTGGAAATCCAGTATGTATAGCAGGAAAACTAAACTTGGGTATTAGTGGTACTTCTTTATGGTTCAGAAACTAAACACCTTTCAGCATACATGCCTTCGTAGAATTATTAGAGCGTTTTGGTCAGACAAAATATGAAATGACAAACTGCTACAGGACACCAACCAAGAGAATATGGATAGCATT
The DNA here is from genome assembly GCA_036924085.1 of Ariolimax columbianus. Lineage (NCBI taxonomy): Eukaryota > Metazoa > Mollusca > Gastropoda > Stylommatophora > Arionidae > Ariolimax > Ariolimax columbianus. Next base: position 50,594,907 of record JAVGWX010000012.1, read on the forward strand.
AAAAGAAGAAGATGGTAATGGCTGGGACATATCATGAGAATGAGTCTGGACATGCCCACAAAAACTGGACACCAGAGGGTTAAAGAAAGAAAGGTACACCAAGAACTATTAGGAGACAAACGATGGGGGATGAGGAGCTGTGCTGTGCATCTCTGACATGGAAAGTGCTTGTGAATGAATCATGTATCACATAACATAATGAGAATTAGTATGTACTATTTTATGTCTATTGAGTTTACTACTAGAATTAAAACTGTTACCACAAACATCACACTTGTAAGGTTTCTCACCAGTATGTATTCTTTTATGTATTTTAAGGTTACCATTACGATTAAATCCTTTACCACAAACATCACACTTGTAAGATGTATCTCCTGTATGTATTCTTTTGTGTGCAATAAACCCACTATTGTAAGCAAAACGTTTAGCACAAACATCACACTTGTAGGGTTTCTCACCTGTATGTTTTCTTTTATGTGCCATTAACCTACTATTCTGAGCAAACCCTTTACCACAAACATCACACTTGTAAAATGTTTCTCCTGTATGTATTCTTTTGTGCGCAATAAACCCTCTATTGTAAGCAAAATGTTTACTACAAACATCACACTTGTAAGGTTTCTCACCTGTATGTTTTCTTTTATGTGCAATTAACCTACTATTATGAGCAAAATCTTTACCACAAACATCACACTGGTAAGGTGTCTCTCCTGTATGCATTCTTTTGTGTGCAATAAAACCACTATTGTGAGCAAAACTTTTACCACAAACACCACACTGGTAAGGTTTCTCACCTGTATGTGCTCTTTTGTGTGCATTAAGTTTACTATTGCTAATAAAACATTTACCACATACACCACATTTGTACGTTTTCTTTCCTGCATGCATCATTTTGTATATGCTCAGGCTACCAAATGTGATAAAACCTACCCCACAAAAATTATATCTAAAAAGTTTATCAGAACCATCACTACTCACATTATGTTTAGCACCATTCTTAGAAACACAGAATGTATTATCTGACAGTTTTCTATTTTCTCCATTATTTAAGGACAGACTGTTCTCATTTTGAATGTTGTTAGCCATAATGTCTTCAAGTATTATCCGGCACTCCCTGACTTTCACTGACTCATTTAGTTTCCGTTCACTGGATGTCGATGTCAAACCTAGATCTCCTGACTTGTTTTCTGATTTTACTATGGTGTTTTCTGTGTGTACCTGCAACATTTCAAAGCTCCCTGCCTCATCTCCTGTGTTCTTCTCAAAATTTATATGTTCTGGCGGTCCCTCAAAGTCATCTACTACATCTCCTGTATTCTTCACTATTTGTTTCATGTATACTAGTAATCTCTCCAAACTTTTTCCAACATCTCCTGTGTTCTTCTTAGTTTTTCTAATGACTTCTGTTAGATTCTCTGAGACAGTATCATGTCCTAAAAGTTGTGAGCGTTGACCAATGTCTGAACTGTTCATTTTCTCAACATCTGCATGGGCATCAGTGAAGTAGCTCCACGTGGAAGCATTCCTCTCTGATATGTAGAAACAAAGAAAAGACACGTTATGAAATCTCTAATACATAAAATATATCTCAACTTTTACATTTTCACTAATGATTTTCTAAGAACAATAAATACAGATACTAGGACATGAAAAGGAAAGGGATCTAGGGGTTTTAATAGATCATACAGGAAAGGTGAGTGAGCAAGTCCAGGCAGCAGTGCAAAAGGCAAATACAATGTTAGGTATGATAAACATAAATATTAAACATAGGAGCAAGGAAGTGATAGTCAAACTGTATAAAGCATTAGTTAGACCTAGATTGGAACACTGTGTACAGGTGTGGAGTCCTTATTGTAGAGGGGATATAAACATGCCTGAAAGGATACAAAGCAGAGCAACAAAACTGATAGTGGGATTCCAGAATTACAGTTAAGCGGAAGTGTCTAGAAAAAAGAATTTGAAGTGACTTAATATAGATTTATTTAGATAATCAACGGAAAGAATAAATTAGACAATATCAAGTTTTAAAAAAAAATACAACCACCTACAAAACAAGAAGGCACAGCTACAAATTAACTAAAGAAAAGCCCAGATTAGATATTAGGAAATATTTTTTAGAGTGATGAATGCTTAGAATTGCATTGCAACAAGAAATAGTGGAAGTAGGTTCCATTAATTCTTTCAAGAAGAGATTGGATGTGCATAGGTATTTTTGGATCAAGTGAATGTAAAAGAAACTGGTTGTATACAGACTCTACAGGTTCTTCTAAACCAGTATAAAGACGTTAAGTTTAGTTAAAATAACATTAGCTGTATTATATTATATCCCAAACCACCTGACATAGTAGCACTACATATGGTCTGTAACAGCTGCCACAGTAGCACTCATCATCATCATAGGTGTCTCAGTCTCTATAGACCATACGAGTGACGCCCTGAAAGTTTTGTCCAGCTCTGTCTCCCGTATTTCAACACTGTCTGCTATGGCTGTAAAGGCCGATCCACGAGTGACAGTCCCTGCCACAGATCATACAACCATACTGAGGAGGCTGACTTGTCTGGCTGTTCCTTGATCTCTTCAGTCTTTCCCTTTTCTCTGCAGCCAGAAGACCTCTGTGAGCGTCAGCAGCCACTATGTCCCCTCTGACTGACTGTCTCCAGATAGCTCGATCCTGAGCAATTTCTCTCAGCCCTCGGATGGGATGTCGCATGACTTCATGTCCCTCATGCATACGTCCTTGAATCGCAGTGTAGGACAGCCGATTCTTTTAACTCCAATGGCTAGCTGTCCATAAAGGATATCCTTTGGCAGCCTCTCGTCTTCCATGTGATAAACATGTCCCAACCATCGAAGACGTCGTTTGCTCAACATCGAGTACATGCTGTGAGTTTTTGCTCTCTGTAAGACTGTGTTATGTGATAATCTCTTTTGCCACCCAATCCACAATATACGCCGTCGACACATCATGTGAAAGGTGTTGAGCTGCCATTCCTGTTTAGTACATGAGAGTGACAAGAACACCAGTCTGATAGACCCGGTCCTTGGTGTAGTGAGACAGCGCAGTATTTTCTCTGACTCTCTTCGTCAGGCGGAACATGGCGGTACTTGCCTTACCAAGCCTACTGTCTATCTCCTTCTCGAGCGAGAGAGTGTTGCTGATGGCAGACCCCAGATAAGTGAAACTGTTGACGACCTCCAGAGTGACGCCATCAATCTTTATGGATGGCATAGTGGTAATGCCCTGTGTGCAGACCTTTGTCTTTTCAAGACTTATGGTGGGACCAAACTGCTTGCATCCCTCGGCGAATCTGTCTCCCAATCTCTGCAAGACCTCCTCACTATTGGTCACTAGAACTGCAAATAGCATTTCCCTAATGAGCACCATCCTCACCTTGGTCCTCGCACGCAGTCAGGACAAGCTAAACAGCCGTCCATCTCACCTGGTGTGCAGATAAACACCGTCCATAGATGTGTCATAAGCGTACGATAGGAGCATGCAGAAGAAGATCTCAAAGGGGGCCGGCTCGAGCACACAGCCCTGCTTCACTCCACTCTTGATGGAAGAAGTGTTTGAAGATGATTCATCATAGAGATCTGAGCCCTTCATATCAGTGTGAAAAGAAATTATTATGCTATGCAGTTTTGGGGGGCAACCAATCTTGTTGAGGAGTTCGAATAGACCCTTTCTACTAACCAAGTCGTAGGCCTTGGTGAGGTCTAGAAACATCATGAAGAGCGGCTGGTCTTGTTCTCTGCACTTCTCCTGGATTTGGCGAAGCGAGAAAATCATATCCGTTGTTGATCTACCTACTCAAAAGCCACACTTGGATTCTGGGTACACCCTGTCCGCGAGCAGTCTCAACATGTTTAGTAGCATGTGGGTGTAACCTTTGCCTACAACGCTCAGGAGCGAGATCCCTCTATAATTATTGCCGTCCCTGCGGTCACCTTTTGTTTTTGTAAATAGTCACAATGATGGCATCACTCATATCTTGGGGGACTGCACCTTCCTCTCAGCAGAGGTATAGAACATCCAACATCAGCTGAGCTAGTGCTGATTTCCCGCATTCCCTACAGGTGGGATACCATCTTCCCCTGGTGCTTTGCCATTTTAGAGATAGTTGATAGCCTTATCAAGCTCATCCAAAGTAGGTGGTTTGTCAAGAATCCTCCATAAAAGGTAGGAGCTGTAGCCTGCACAAGGCCTCATCAGTGATCACGGTTTCCTGAGAGTAGAGCCCAGAGTAGTGCTCCACCCATCTGGCCATCTGCTGGTCATGGTCAATGATTCTCACACCTGTCAGTAGGGCCCAGTGCCATCTTATGCCTCTATACATGCCCTGGATATTTCCCGTCTCTGCATTTAGCTGAATTTCTGCACACAGTTTCTGCCAGTACTAATTCGCGCATTTACTAGCAGTTCGTTGATTGGTGCCTTGGGCCCTCCTGAGGGCAGCAAGCGTCCTCTTATTTGGGCATTTTTTATAATTGATGAACGCTTCTCGCTTGGCCTCAATTACCGGTTCCATTCTTGTGAGATGTGCATTGAACCAGTCATAATTGGCTCATTCCCTCATGTCCAAAGTAGCTAATGCTGTGTTATAGATGACACCTTTTATAACATTCCACTTAGCTGTGGTGTCACTCAGATTCTCCTGAACAACCTGGAATCGAATGCTTGACCTCCAGATTACGAATGTGGCTTGTCACAAGAGAGAAATGAGTTAATTGAAACTACCATTGCTCATTCTTTGTCTATCTGCAACACAATCATTTAAGGCCTATATTTGGTCTACACTTGATGATAGCAAGGTTAGGAAGCAATTGATTCTACAAATTTGCCTGGATCATACTCGGACTATATTCCTTAGCCGCAAGTGTTGAATGACAAAAGACTACCCCAGTTGGGACATATATTTTTTTAGTGTCGCGCTGGTTTAGTAATTAGCTCATTTCTCTCTTTTGGGAAGGCGCTGTGACAGGGTTACAGGGATCCCAAGAGCCAGAAGATTCCTGTAAACACTGTTTGAGAGTACTTCCACATAACTTTAGAACCCTGCCTGCAAGCTACATTTTAATATAATGGCCATTGTTCTGAACCTACGACAATAGAATTTAAGAGTGTACTCAGCCTAATTGAAAATATCACGACCCCCAGGTTCAGTTTGCTCAAGTAGATGGAAAGTCCCATGACCTTAAGGACAGACAGAAAGAATGAAACAAAGAAACAAAATGTCTTTATCCAGTACTCATAGGTCAGAGAAAGCTTTCATGCATAAATAAAACAAAGCAAGAAGACATTGACACAAACGAGGAGTGTTAAATATATGTTAGGTGATTGGTGTATTCAAGAATAGACCACAGCAGGATGACCAAGTAGATATATATAATTTGTCGAGGTCTTCAAATAGACGCTTTCTACTAACCAAGTCAAAGGCCTTGGTGAGGTCTAGAAACATCATAAAGAACAGCTGGTCTTGTTCTCTGCACTTCTCCTGGATTTGGAGATATAAAGGACAACACAAAACAGAAGAAAAACAAGCAGATTGAACAGTATCTAGAATATCAGATAGGACAGTAGACAGAACAGATAGAGCAGTAGAAGAACACTGAGAAACACAGAAGGAGAGTCACCGAGAGAGAAGATCTTGAATGAGCACTTGGTTGAGTGACGAAGATCGTGTGGCCCAAACCAGCATTTTGCTTCGAACATAAGCATTTGTGTATATCCTGTAATACAAGATAGAATTACAACAGCAATAGGGCCTTTTGAAGACCTCTTGGCAACTGTCAAAACAAGGAAACTTGCTTAGTACGATCACATATCGAGATCAAATGGTCTTGCAAATACGATCCTGCATGGAAAGGTGCAAGGCAGACGACGAAAAGGCCATCCCAAAAAGAGGTGGGAGGACAACATAACAGAATGGACCAATCTTCGGCCAGAAGAGACGCAGGCAGCGACCGCTGACAGAGAAGGTTGGTGTATGGTTGTGAGGGTGTCTTCATGTGTGCCCTAACAACTTCACTGGTTACGGGATGACCTGACCCTGCAAGAAAATCCTGAAAAATAACTATAGACAGGACTGGCTAGATCAGTGGGCTCCATCCCAGACAGGTCGAATATATTTCAAACACCAAGCAAAACCAGATCCCCAGAACTCAGGCAAGACACTGAAACGAAGAGACCAAAGTTTGATCCAAGCTGAGAACAGGCCATGCCCCTCTCAACAAACATATAAATAGATTAGACCCCATCTAAGTGAACCAAACTGCAGATTTTGCCACGACCATGAATCAATCGAGCACCTCCTGACTTTGTGCCCAGAGCTGGCCAATCTGCGGAGCTTGCTGCTATGACCACACCCCACCATACACAACACACTCTATACATCACTTCAACAATTGAGGAAGTGTGCTTTTGTCTGAGAGGCATTGGGTTGTCCTGCCACCTCACAGCTAAAGGGATTATATCATCATCATCAACTGTAGATATTGTTGTGGTGCATTGGTGTTGAGACATTGTCACAGTAACATCGACTCTAATGTCCTGGAGTGGCTATTGTCTGCAAATAATAGGAAAGAAACAAGTTTTCTTTGAACACAAAATTGTCCTTGTCTTGAAAGCCTGTGATATCAGAAATCTGCTCTGATCTGAGAACCAAGGTATTTGAATCATTGTCATTATCACGTTATCAGAATTTTGCTCTTGACCTAAGAACCACGGTGTAAGAACCTTTTTTAGCTATCACAATGTCCATGACATCAGAGGTTTTACTCTTGATCCAAGATTCACCATCCGGAGACTAGCGAAATTGTCGCAGAGTTCATGGCCTGAGGACGAGACTCCAGGAGAATCAGAAGATGCTACAGCAGCAGAACAAGAGCCAGTTCGATAATAGACTGTCAAACTTAGATGTATAGGTTGTGTTAGTGATAAGAATCTACTAATAAGACCACAGATAGGTACCTTGTGTTGATTTAGTACAAAAGTAAGATCTGTGCTATTTGCATGAACCTTTTTAATAAGAATAGAGATAGAATCACACTCTGGCTTGATGTCAGGATACCATTTTTCTTACAAATAAACAACATAAACAATTAATTGATTTTCCTGCATTTGGAAGAATCTGTACAGTTTTGTAGCTAGAATCATGAGTAAGTTTAAAAGTGATAGAAAGAGAGAGAAAGAATAATCAGTACATAGATAAAAGTAAAAGGGAAAATAATTTTTAAAAGTTAAAAGGACTAAGGGAGATTACCTACTGCATATCATTTATTCGTTTTGTGAGTCAAGTCGGCTCCAATGCATCTGCCATCTGAATTTCCATTACTTCACTTTCTTTTCTATTGTTCGTTATGTATGTTACTCGAGTGCAAATAAATACTTATTTTGTGATTGTTGTCAAGAACAAACAGTCTTTGTTTACAAACTCGCTGCCTTGAAATTTCCACATATTCCCTTCATCACATGCCATAGTAGTACTACATTCAGTCTAAATCACCTCCCAAAGTAACACTACATAAATCTAAATCACATGCCATAGTAGTACTACATTCAGTCTAAATCACCTCCCAAAGTAACACTACATAAATCTAAATCACATGCCATAGTAGTACTACATTCAGTCTAAATCACCTCCCAAAGTAACACTACATAAATCTAAATCACCTGCCACAGTAGCACTAATCTACATCATCTGTCATAGAAGCACTAGATTTAAAATCTATATCACCTGTCATAGTTGCACTACATACACTAAATCATCTGTCATAGTTGCACTACATAGTCTAAATTACGTTTTATAGTAGCACTACATTTAATCTAAATGACCTGACTTACCATTTTTGATATGCCCCCCAACATCCTCTCCACACAGATCAGGCTGTTCTATTTTCTCCAGTTCTGTCACTGTCTCATCAAAGTTGGCCACTTTTCTGACTTTCATGTACAAATCTTCAAAGCTAGTAATCTCTTCACATTTCTGAAATAATCATTTGAAAACAACCTATGTTACTTTAGCTAACTTAGTCCTTTTCAGTCTAGACTAATTTTACCGTTTTTGAATATTTCCGATAGATCCAAAATGATGAACTCTGTGCCTCAAAGTTTTATTAAAATTAATTAATATTTAACATATTGGGGTTGGGGGGGGGGGGGGGGCAGTGGTCTCGAAGTAAGGTGTTTGCCTCAAGTGCTGGAGGTTGCAGGATTAACTCATGGTGAATTTTTTTACCTAGAACATCCGGTAAAAATTTCCCCTGATCTATTTATTAGTGAGATCTGAAACACACCCGTGTGCTATGGGATGCACATTGAAAATCCCTTGGCAGTTGGAAATTGAAAATCGTATGCCTAACAGCTAAGTTAAAAATCTACTAAAAGTTATTCTAGGGATTCTCGCCCCACAGAGAACATGTTGCAAAAAGGGGAATATTGGAAAAAAAAAAAAAATTTGTGCAAGTCAATTCCATTCCATTTATTTTTCATATTATGTGTCTGAATTGAACGTATTGAGTTTCCATGAGTAAATCTAGATGCGTGATCACTGGACTAATCAAATAATTTCTTGGGTCTTGAAGCCAAACTTTTGTTGCGATAAATGTGTTGACTTTCAAAGACCACAAAACAGGCTAATGTCAACATACAGGAAATAATCGTAGTTAATTGTCAAGTGCGCATACTTAGAGCTTTAAAAAAAAAACGAAATTCCACAAACTAAATCACGAAACACGTTTAGCATGTTTAGGAGGTCCATTTTTGTCTTGATGAGTGACCATCTTTAGGTTTTTGGGGTCTTTTTCAGCACAAACGAGCTGTAAAGGTCTACAGTACAGGCCCACCTTGATCTACTGAGCGCTGTTTCTTAACCTAGTGAAACTCAGCTTCTGCTACTTAGCTACAAATCTAAATTATATATAATATAATAGAAACAAGTGAAATGTAGACTATATAGCTGTTATTAAACTAATGCTTACTATTGTAATAAGCTACTTTTGTAAAGAATAACAAAACATTCTTTATCTAGATTAGGAATAGGCTAGTATTCTTATTTGTGTTTTATAATGCAATCAACGGACAAAGTTAAACTTTTATAGCCTGAACTGATTTTGCAGATTTGTGTTTTTACACCCAGGCCAAATGCTACATCTTAGCATGTCAAAGTATTACTCAAAATAAAATTAAAGCTACAATTATGATCTGAACATTGTAGGACACATGATGTTCGTCCATCACAAGTGATGAAGACCACTCTCTTTGTTCAGCCGTATGGACATTGTCAATCTCACTCTCTGCTCCTGAGCTACCTTTGGCCAGTGGCAAAATATTTATCGAGACGACTGAAGATAGCATACAAGTAAACAGGTATCCCACAAGGCAGCAGAGGGGTGGGTGACATTTAACGTTGTCTGTCGTGCCTTATCCATAACCACAAAAGGTCGTAGAGACATCACCCAGCATGAGAGTGAGTTTGGCATCTCTCCCCGTCTGTGTTCAGTCCATTATAGTTGTGTCTAAATTTCTCACACACCAATTTAGTGAAGTTCAGCCGTGTGACTTAGACCGTGAAATACGTCACTGCTTTAAGCGTAATGCTATTCATTTAGCCGATATCCAGACCAGGATAATTGGACGGCAGAAATTTAAAAAAATGAACAAATTAACCAGTCCAAATGTAAAACAACAACACGTTTCCGTGAACACAAGTGTAAGTCATCGAATTGTGTGAATTCCAGGCAAATCCATGGTCTGGTGGCATCCATAATGAACTAAAACAGTAGAGCAATGTAGACCTGCAGCTGGTTACGCCGCCATACGGTTAAGACACATAATTATACATACACACATATTATTTACATATATATCATTTATTAATTTTGCAGGTTGCTATAGCGGAGAGGTAAGGTGCTAGCCTCTCAAGAAATGAATGAACGAAAGCAAATAGTGGGTGGTTCGAATCCCCCAAGTTTCAAGTGTCCCCTGCTCTCCTATCAGAAATGGGCGGTAAAACTTGGAGGTTCCATGTACATGTTGTGCACAAAAAAAGAACCCTTGGCATTTGAAAATCTGAAAGAGCACGCTGTTAACTGCTGTCAGGTAAAAATTCAAACAGTAACAAAAGGCCTTCACAATAGTGGCCTACATGAAGTCAAAACACATCGGCCCCTCCACCATACAAAGACACTATAGACCAATCACCTTTTTGTCTGCACACTTGATTGCAAGTTTATACAAAGATCTCTACACCCCCTGGGTAGAAGAGGAGTGACTAAATGAAGTGTTTCTGTAGCCCACTCTTCCAGTGTTTTCTATGGTACATCTTTACAAGGATGTTGTACGCCGTGAAAAGGACGCTAAGTGACGGGTTGTAGCAGCTTTCCTCACATCCCGAGCATACTAATGAAGATGGACCACGATCCTCCAGGTGGCTGTGCTATACTTGGCTTCATCAGTTGACGCTCACTACTATGGGGATCCCATTGAACCACATCTCATCAGCCAGGCTGCCTTGAAAACAGCCTGTTTCCAGGGAACGCTACATGAAAACATGAAAGAGAGATTGTAGTTTTGGTTAGTGTATTGCCCCTGACCCGACATCCTGGTCAGTATTTTGTGCCTGACTGGACTAGTGTCTCAGTTCCCCTGATAGTGTGGTATTTGATCTTAACATCTTCTTCTTGTAACCATGCACCAACTTACATAGAAATTATATATCTCAGCAACTTCATCAAAACTGCCGCTGTTTGTATATTCAAAATCAAACTTACTATACAAATTAGTTCCTGTTTGATTCTTTCTGCCAAGAATGGAAGCTGTGAGTGAATGTCATGCTTAGTCTGAGAATAAACAGTATAGGAGCATGTCAGCAAACAAAAGATAGAATAATAATCATGACAAGTTAAAGACAATTGGTTGTAACACCAAAACACTTGATCCATTTACCAGAAGGAACGGGACCAAGTCTGTGATACAGTCAGCCTGATCTGACTATCTGCTCATCTGATTTGACAGACTGTTGCTAATTACAAGGTCTTGATTAGATTGGAGGTGATCAAAAGCCACTTCCTGTGACCATAATGACACCACAAAAATCATACACCAAACAAAATGTGCTGAAACTTCTGTAAAGCAAAATGGAGGTTATTCCAAGAAACACCAGACCATCTGCTTACAAACATAACCAAAGTGTTGAAACACTCATTGAAGATGTTACGAAAGGAATCTTGGAAGCAGTATCACAATGTATTCCAAGAGGCTGTCAAAAGTCATATACACCATTCTGGAATACAAAAATACAGAGTACTGTATACAATAGGAAGTAGGCAAGAGCAACCCTAGAGGCAACACTATGACAAAAAACAAAGATACAGTACAACAAAGTATGCGTAAAAGTAAAATTAACAGTTAAAACAGCCAAATGTTACAAACTGGCTGATACATGCTCTAAATGAGATCACAGGGATAATAGAAATTGAGCCTGCTCATTGGTCAATAGTCTGCCCAAGGGAAATAGAACAAACCTGAAGCCAGTGATAGATGGAGAATGAACAAACATTCAAGACAACAAAAAAAAACAAAAAACCAGAGCACATTAATCATAAACAAATAAAGCAGGAAAACTTCCAGAACAGGAAACAATTGAGCTACCTGATGAATCAAGTGAAAGCTGCACAAGCCAATTTCTCCATATTTGAAGTAGACTTTAAAATGTAAAGGCTCCAACAAGCCCTGATCAAACGCAAGCCTAGAAAGGCCCCAGGGCAAGACAAGATTCATAATGAATGCTTCATTGCTTGGAGACTCGAAGAAATGAAACTGTTCTCAAATTGATCAGCTTGACATGGAGAAATGGAAAGTGCCCAAAAAGCATACAGGAATGCACATATACAAGCAATGCCAATATTGAAAAACAAAAAACTTCCACAGGAACCTAAAAGCTATCTAAAACTTTATACCAGAAAGAAAGTCACAGCTAAGGACAGGATACACAGACTTCCATGAATGGGTTTTCAGCTGCATGCACTAAGTTTAGTCTCACCGTCAACACAAAGAAAATGGAGCTAATGTTTCTACCTCTGCTCCTGAGAAGCCATTCCATGAACCAAACATCATTGTTCAGCGCCAACATCTACAAGCCGTTGATAGCTTTACCTACCTGGTAGTACCCTCACCAGAGAAGCGAATGTCAATTCTGAGATCCACAACAGTTTTGCCATGGCATATGCTGCTTTTGGAAGACTAGGAGTGAATGTGAGGGACTCATAGGGAATTACTGTTGCAACCAAAATCAAGTTCTAAAGTGCTGTGGTGCTAAGCGCCTTTCTATATGCAATGGATAGTCTATAGTAGACATGGGGCACGGCGTTGGCTAGTGATTAAGTAGCACGGCTCACAATCCGAAGGTGCTGGGTTTGATCCCCATCACAGCACCGGCCGTTACCCCGGGGAAGCAAACGCTTAGAAAATGAAGGAAGAAGCAGACCCTTACATAAAATGCATGCTGAAGTAGGATCCGCTGGGCCTACAGGCGCAAAATAAAAACCACAGTACAATGCACACTGCCTTGGGGTTTAGAGAAATAAAAAAACACAAAAAAAAACAGGAAACTCAAACCATTTCCTTCGTAGGCTGCTAAAGATTAGCTGGCAGGACAGAGTGCCAAACTCTAAAGCTGCTTGGCATCCATATTCTGCTGCTAAGAGCCTAGATCAGATAGACTGAGCATGTTGTTCGCATGTCCAACGAGTATTTTCCGAAGCAGCTGTTGTATGGTGAGTTCAGGATAGGCAAGCACTCAATGGGAGGACCAAATAATTTATACAATGACTCTGGGGACAGTCGAGTACCATGGCCGCAACGAGCTCCAGATTTTAAAAAATGACCATATGGCCTGAGCTGTATCTACTGATTTGGCCATTTTCCAATCGCAGCAAGACTTGAATTACAAATTATTTTTTTCTGATGTATACGTGTGTTCAAATGACACCCACCCGTGCCTCGCCACGTAGACATACAAGCGAGGAGCATGATAATGTCAAATCTGACTCAATAAACACACAATATTGTGCACGTGTTGGTAATCCTCGCATTCAGAGGTTCTGTTGCAGACCATTGAGAAAATGGCGGGTATAATGCAGAATTCATCCAGGGTTAATTCAGTTCTTAACAGCTGAAAGATGTCAGCCAGTCAACATTCATCGCAGAATACAAGCAGTGTATGATGACAAAAGTGTGTTGAAGACAACAGTGAAGGACTGGGCACAGATGTTTCAGGATGGACGTGAGTTATTGTAAGATCTTCCGCGACCAGGTCAGGTGCATATTGTTGCGACAGAAGCCATTGCCGATATTGATGCAGCAATACGAGTGGACCCCAGTCGGATCTTACGTTCGCTAGCAGAGAAATTCGCTGTGTCGCTTGGGACAGTTCAAATAGTGGTTCGTAAGAAACTGAAGTATCAGACGGTGTGTTCACAGGCAATGGAAACATCCTGGATCACCAAAAGCCAAAATATTCAAGTCACAGGTTTCTGCTGGTAACGTTACGCTGGCCTAATTTTTTAACCATGAGGGGTTTATTAAAAAGTCTGATCAGAACATCAATGTCATCCGCTACAAAAACACACTAGACATCCTGCTTACAGCCATCAAGAATAAACTCTCTCATCCTGAGCTGTCTAACAGCAAGATAAGTCAAGATGACTGGAGATATGACACAATGCAGTGAATAACAACATCATTCTAGCGTCTCGCCAAAATTTATGCATTACACACCTCGTAGCTTGCAGTCACCTTCCTATCCATAGAAACAGATAATGGTTTCATCCACAGATTCCAGTCTTCACATGCTTAGGAAGACAAACCCTAGTTTACTAGGGATCAGTGCTTTAGCCTGCCAGTCGAAGTAGTGTACTGGGGTGTTGCCACTGGGCATGATACAGCTACCTGGAGCCATATGTTGAGAGCTGGGCGACTGGATATCAAGGTTTAGTAAACCTCTTTTATGTTCGTCCCTATCACACCTCACATCCCATTTACAAATGATAGTCTTGTCTTGACACACACTTACCTCATTATCTGGCTCCTCCTTTATTCCAGAAATTAAATGTGAGATACTAGTATCCCTTGCAAACTGGAGACAAGAAAGAGTGAGAAAACATATCAGAACAAATGATGACACTGGCTTAAAAATGACAGGTAACAAACCTTCCAAAACACATCAGAACAAAGATAATGCTAAGATATAAATTATACTCATCATTATCTGGCTGATCAGTTCTAAGACTAAGTTCATTTAAGGTGATCTGAGCATATTCTGCATTAGACCATATCCTCTGCAATACAATACAATACAATAGTGCGCTTAGGCGACAAGGGCCTGTCGCATCGAATGATCATGTTCATGACCATGTCTAATGGCTGCGTCCCGGCGGCCTACATTTCTGTTGGGAAGGTGGCGATCTTTTTAGCCAGGTGTTGCAATGACGGCCCGGAGGATGTCTTCAGGATGACCTCGGTTTTTTTCCGTAACTCACCCCCATAGCCTGTCGGAGCATCTCGTGTGCTGGGACTTCCTGGGAAAGGCAAACAACGTAACTGAAGAGGGAGAGACGATGGCGATCAATTGTTGAGACAATGCCTGCAAGTTGACTATGTCGAACTACTTCACTGTTGGAAATCATGTCATGCCTGACGATCCCGAGGAAGCGCCTCTGGTTGCGCAGGTGGAAGGCCTCAAGATGCTGCCGGTCCTGCTGTAGTAGTGTCCAGGACTCAGAGCCATATAGGAGAATGGGGACAAAGCAGGAGGAGTAAATACAAAGCCCGGTCTCCAGGGAGTGCCTTCGCTGGGACCAGACTCTGCAGAGCAAGTACATGGATAAAGTTGCTAAGCCCACCCTACGGGTGATGTCGTGACTGCTGCGTGCGTCAGAGGACTGTCTGCTGCCGAGGTATACGAAGTCCTCTGTGGCTGAAACAGGGTTGTCGTTCACGGTGATGCTCGGCGCAGAGAGGCCCCTGCTGAGGTTTTGGATTTTCTCTTCGTCCAGGTAATGTGCAAGTCTAGGTGGGTATTGATCCAGTGCCTTTCGGGGGCCTACCAGGGCCTGAGATCGTAGTCCTCTACAGCTCTCTTAATTTTATCATAGGTTTGTACCTTGATGTCTATGAGTACATGAGATGTAAAGGTCAGTTCTTGGTCGTCTCTTCCTCTTTTCCCAATAATCTTGCTTCCTAGTATCTTTTGTAGTATACTTTCATGTTGAATATTGTGTCCTAGCCAACTTAATCTTCATTTGTATTGTTATTTTTCAATATTTGTCTTTGTGGGTCTACCTCAGTGAAGACATTGTCATTGGATCTTCTTTCTGTCCAACTCAGCCATTCCATAGTAGCACCACATTTCAAATGTTTTCAGGCTTTTTTTAATCTTTCTTTCCTACAATCCATGTTTCATATCCATACAATGCAATTGGCCACATGAGTAGTGATTATTCTTTACCTCAGTTCCATCTTGGTATTATCAGAAACTGGCATTTTGTATTTCTATGAAGGCCTTTTTCCGCCATTGCAATCCTTGTCTTAATTTCATTGTGTCTCATTGTGAGCATCTTCTGTGACTCTCTTAGCAATGCTGTATCCACAATGTCACTGAATTATTGAAGCAAGTTTAACTTCTAGTGGTGATGCTGTAGACGTGGTTCTCTATTGAGATTGACAACGTTCTATGTTCCATCACCCATTGAGTGATGTCCAGAGTGATGATCAGAGCAATGTCCCTTTTAAATAGATTTCACACCATATACCATTGCTGGTGAGACCAAGCTGTTAATTGTGTGAGCTCTCACTTCACTGTCTATCATCTGTCTATCAATTTAGCTGAAGCATCCTGCTGCTATCATCAATGGCCATCCCTCCCTTCTGTGTATATTCTTCCAACAAGTTCAGTTTTGAGCTGCCCTTTCTGCGTCTCTCCAGTTGAGGTCCAGAGACCAAAGTTCATTTTCATGTGTTTCTTTACTACTGTCTTCCCATACCCTTGGGGATTCCATGTCAGGGCCTGTCTTGCCACTTTTAATGGTAATTTCCGTAGCTTGTCCATTTAAACCCTATCTTATCATCCAATACCCATTATCCTCCAGACATTTATTGACGAACGACTGGACTTTCCTCCTCAGTATTGCCGTTGTCATTCTCCAAGTTTCTGCTCTGTATAGGAATACTGACTTGACATTGGAATTAGACTCTTGGTATTAATCTTTATTTCCTTGGATTTCAATATATTAGTCAGTAACAGGAATGCTGGCCTTGCCTTTCTCCCAAATCTAGCCCTTACATTTGTCTCTCTGCCACCTGAAGTATCAATGGTTCTGTCCAAATATGTGAAGGTGTTTACCTATTCCAGTGACTCATCTCCTAGCATTACTGGCTCTTTGCTTTAGGGGTTGATTTTAAACAGCTTGATTTTCGTTATGTTAACATTTAGTCCCAGTTTGGCTGAATGCCCTCTCAACTCATTTACGAGGCGTGTTCAAATGAAACTGGACATAACTGCACCAAGTGACAAAAGTGTGTCAAAGACAACAATGAAGAACTGGGCAACGATGTTTAAAAAAGGACGTGAGTTAACGAAAGACCTTCCGAGGCCAGGTCAAGTGCACATTGTTACGTCAGAAGATGCCATCGCCAAAATTGATGCAGAAATTCGGGTGGACCGTCACTGGAGCTTACGTTCACGACACATTTGTCACCATACACTGCCTGCATTCTACAATCGATGTCAAGTTGACATCCTTCAGCTGTTAGAAACCGAATCACAGCTCGCTGATCAACTCTGATCCGTATCACACCCACCATGTTTTCAATGATCTGCTGAGGAAACTATGAGTCAGAGGATTATGAAATTTTGCAAACTTCTTCTTCTGCGTTCGTTCTCAATCTCCCGTTACCAAGCCCTGAACAGGCTTCGCAAGTAGCAGGGTGTAGAATGTGATGTGTCGCTAGTTTACAGCTTGACAGCGATATTTGCACCTTTTGGTGTGACACATCTGTCTTCGGCGGGAAATTTTGCAAAACTTTACGGTTGGTATGTGCTATTTACACCAAGTGACGTCATCATGTGCATCGTACATATGTTCACTTGGTGCAGTTCAGTCCAGTTTCATTTGAACACACCTCGTACATTTTCTTGCATTTGGTCATGGTTGTGTGACAGCAGTACCCAGATTTTCTGCATAGTCCTTTAACTGTGACAACAAAGACCATTGTACACATGTTCTCTTCTTTAGCATTGACATTTTCATAATCCAGTCTCTCTCTCAGGAACAAGAGTGTGGACAAAAAGACATTCCTGCCTCCCTACTATTTGTACTTCAAAACTTTCGGTCAATACTCTATGAACCCCTCTACAAACTGTGTTTTTGTACATATTTGGGGGCAAAGGTACACCAATGAATGAGCTGACACCAGCCAGTGACTCATAGCTAGCTGACCAAAACTCTATTCTGTGGCCAAGTGGTGGCTTTGGAAACAGGCTATGCTAGTATAGTCTGGCTAAGAAACTAGAGAGTAGGCGAGAGTAGGCAAGCCTGGTATCCAAAAATACATTTTATTAGGTTTAAACCTTCGTAGGTCACACTAGAATCTGGTTTTGGTAACCTTCACCTTCTTTCACCAATCTGTCTGCCTCCTTGTTGCCTAGAATGTTACAGTGTGAAAAGTTGTCAATAATAATTCCACTCATTTGAAAGCTGTGTCATTCACCATAACTGACACAGAAGAAAACACAAACAAGAAATTAAAAAACTACAAACATAATTCTTCTTCTTCACCGTTATCACCTTGTTGAGCACCAGCCATCAACCAATCCTCTAAAAGCAGTCCTGTCATGTTTCTCCTGTTCTTACTAAATTCTTCCCATGTATCAGTCTCTAGTTCTCCTCTCAATGTTTTGTTTGGCCTTCCTCTATGCATTTTTCATTTCCAGAGTTTGCTCTTTGATTTCACAACATGTGGCCTATTCACCATCACTTTCTTCCCAACATTTTCTGTTCCACCTGTGTTTGTCCTGTTTCGGATGTAACCAACAGACTACACAATGGAGATTACAATTAATTCATTTTGATCTTTTTAGAGATCCATATTGTTTTCAACATGACCACTTGTTTTTTGTATCTTATTTTTTTTACATCCTCGTCTGCTCCATTAAATCAAAGTCTATGACAATTTAACTTAACGTCTTTATTCTGGTTTAGAAGACTCTGCAAAGTCTGTATACAACCAGTTTCCTTTACATTTCTTTACTCTAAAAGCTATGCGCATCCAATCTATTCTTAAGTGCATTAATTGTCCTTGCCTCCACTACTTTCTGTGGCAATGCATTCCAATCATTCACCACTATGTGACTAAAATAATATTTCCTAATATCTAATCTAGACCTTTCTTTAGTTCATTTGTAGCTATGCCTAGGTGCCATTTTATAATGTAATAAATATTAAATGTGATATCACAATCTTGTATAAGTACCTGATTTAACTGTGTTGTTTCTACTTCTTGATTCATCTTCACACTGTCTGCTT
Source organism: Ariolimax columbianus (assembly GCA_036924085.1). Taxonomy (NCBI): domain Eukaryota; kingdom Metazoa; phylum Mollusca; class Gastropoda; order Stylommatophora; family Arionidae; genus Ariolimax; species Ariolimax columbianus. The sequence goes on from JAVGWX010000012.1 coordinate 50,613,490, forward strand.
GAGTGTCGTCCATGGGAATCTCAATGTCTGTTTCCAAGCCAATCAATCTGTTCCATTAATAAAATTCACCATGAACATATACGGCAAGGAAAGAAACTCTAGCAGTTGAATCTGTCAAAGGTTTTCAATAAAAGAGTATATTCGGTACAAACTCCTCCCTAGTCAGTGGAAATCCTCATAGACTGTTCTAATCCACAACGAAGGAGATATTGAACATCTTGGGAACTACCGTCCACTACAGATAATGTACAAAATATTCACTAGTCATTGCCAACAGAATTGACGGGCAACTTGATGAACACCAACCTCGAGAACAAGTCAGATTCAGAAAAGCGTTCTCTGCCATTGACCACCTCCACACAATCAATCAACTGATTGATGGAGAGGGCAAGTGAGCTGCGCATACCTTTATCTCTTGTATTTACCAATTACGAATTACGAGAAAGCCTTTGACAGTATCGACACAAATATTGTGGTAAATGCTCTCAGAAACCAGGGCATCTCTGAAACCTATATCAAACTCATTGAGGAAATTAACATAGACTGCAATACAGCCATTGCGCTATACCACCATCCAATATATGTTCCAATCGCAAGAGGGCTCTGACAGGGTGACGCCATTATCCCAAGGCTATTTACAGCGGCTCTCAAAGAGATATTCCAACAATTACATTGGATCAATAGAGGTGTAAATATAGATTGTGAGTGGGTCACCCATTTCCGATTTGCAAATGAAATTGTGCTCATCAGTCATACCATTGAGGAAGCCCAACAATCTTTGGATGACCTAAATGGGGTCAGCAGAGCTACTGTTCTGAATATAACCACCTGCTGCCCAACAAATGGATAAAGAACGCTGCTCCTCTTTGGTGCATGTCAATAGTGGGTGGCCATCTTTTAACTCCAATTATGACGTCATGTTTGTCTGCACCATGATGGCACACGCAGGACACTCTTAACATACTTAGCAACCATATTAACAAGTTACAATACAAAGGCATAATTTTTCTTATTTCTATCCCACTTTTAAAGTTTTCATTTGAAGCCCCCTCATATAATGACTTCTATTTATTATTTAAACCTGTAATGCTTTAGCTAGCAAATCTATAATATTTATATTTCAATGCATCTTTCATATGAACAAGACATTAGCAAATGAACTTATCAAATATTGTTTCCATTAAGTAGACCTGCATTTTCATATAGTAAACTCAAACAGCTATGTTACACAGATCTACAAAGGGAGATAAACTTTATGGTAAAGAGAGAAGGCAGAGATAGATCTTCAGTTTTATGAGTGAAATAGATTCAGTTATTTGAGGCCAGATAGCAAATATAGATTCAGTTATTTGAGGGCAGATAGCAAATATAGATTCAGTTATTTGAGGGCAGATAGCAAATATAGATTCAGTTATTTGAGGGCAGATAGCAAATATAGATTCAGTTATTTGAGGCCAGATAGCAAATATAGATTCAGTTATTTGAGGGCAGATAGCAAATATAGATTCAGTTATTTGAGGGCAGATAGCAAATATAGATTCAGTTATTTGAGGGCAGATAGCAAATATAGATTCAGTTATTTGAGGGCAGATAGCAAATATAGATTCAGTTAATTGAGGCCAGATAGCAAATATAGATTCAGTTATTTGAGGCCAGATAGCAAATATAGATTCAGTTATTTGAGGCCAGATAGCAAATATAGATTCAGTTATTTGAGGGCAGAAAGCAAATATTCAGATCAGTTCAGTTTAGTTCATCCAGTAACCCATCAGGTCGTTGGGGCACACATGAAAATCCCACGCCAGCTCTCTCTGTCTGTCGCCGCCTGACGTATCTCACCGTGACGAAGGCCTGAACACTCAGCAAATATAGATTCAGTTATTTGAGGGCAGATAGTAAAGATAGATTTGATTATTTGAGGGCAGATAGTAAAGATAGATTTGATTATTTGAGGACAGATAGCGAATATAGATTCAGTTATTTGAGGGCAGATAGTAAAGATAGATTTGATTATTTGAGGGCAGATAGCGAATATAGATTCAGTTATTTGAGGGCAGATAGTAAAGATAGATTTGATTATTTGAGGGCAGATAGTGAAGAGGAAGATCTATAAAATATTTGACAAGTCAGTGTTTAAGAGAAACATATATGAAGTGATTATTGAGAAATATGTTTAGCATAATCTAATAATCCAAAACCTTTCAGCTCACTGCGGAGGACATGTCTTCAACAAATACAAGAAAAGTCATCCTGTCGTGTGCATTCCTCTCATCACGTTTTCATTATTCTATGTATGCATTATTCTATGTATGCATTATTCTATGTATGCATTATTCTATGTATGCATTATTCTATGTATGCATTATTCTATGTATGTATTATTCTATGTATGCATTATTCTATGTATGTATTATTCTATGTATGCATGTCTTTCTTGAAACTACTTCTGGAAATGTGTTTTGGTCTACCTTTATGTATCTTACTCTGGTGACTCTAGAGTGAATACTGTCTTGTAAAGCTATAAGTAACCTGGTTTACTTAATGTGTGCCCTATTGACCAGTGTTTTTACCTTACATTCTGTTCCAAGTTGTTTGTCAGATTCTTTCTCACAGTTTGATATCAGCAATGTTGTCATACTATTTGAGCTTTTTATGCTATGCAAATAACATAACAACTCCTTGTGTGTCTACGTGTTGTTCTTTATTCTTCAGGGTTATACAGAGAGGACTGACTTTACACTGCAATTGAATATTTAATCTTTGTAGTTTTATGAGCAACTGATTAGCGCAGTGGTAGCGGTACCGCACTCACTTTTCATGGCAAAGGCTCAAAGGTACATGGTTCAACTCTCTCTACCGGTAGCTCCAGTCAACCCAGATGTAAACGGGTACCTGACATACGGTTAGGGAAGGAATAAGGCAGCGAGGAAGGGAACTGGCCACTCCACCTCACAAGCTAAGGCTTAAAGTAAAAAGTTAAAGTATACTGAAGTGTCACTTCATTCCTGACCAGCGGTTGTGGCTGTGGCTGATACTGATAAGTCAAAGTGATAATGATAATATTTAATAATATAATAATGTAAATAATATAATATATTAATTATATCTTATATAGATATGATTCCAATAGGCATATGATTGTTATTGTATCAATCATTCAGTGTCATATGCTACATGCATAGATAGTCTGCTGAATGGCTTCTTTTACCTCCTTAGTTTTATAATGCACAATTTCTGATCTATTTTGTCTTAGACAGAAACATGAGGATTTGCATCAAGGACATGCCATGATATCAGTCCACTAAAATACATCCCTAAAACTTATGATATGATAACGAATTTCCAAAATTTGCCAATCCTTCTCCACAACAACAAACCGCCATGTTTGGATAACGCCGGCTATTGAAATGGTCGTCTTGGTAGCAAACGCTATTTGACCATGAAGACGTGTAAGCTTTATAAAAGTATCATTTAAATATATCAGCAGATATTCTGCATTCTGTCATATTGCATGCAATTAAAAGTGATCATAAAATAGAAGGAAAAGTGGACTTAATTCTAAAATGTTGAATAATAATCATTTCTACTCACCTTTTTATTTGTAGTTTAACTATACTCGGCGACTCTTCTTGCAGAAATCCTCTGACTTTGTTGAAGAAGTAATCATTGACATGCATTTCAACAAGGAGGTCCTTTTCTATTGGCATCACTGATAAAGCTGAAAGACGGGTCTGTCCTTCAACTCCTTGAGAGTTTCTTATGAATGGTTGTATGTGTTTTAACGCATGCAGGCGATGCAGGCATTATCATTATTAATTCACAAAGTTTGTGAAATTCTGGAAAGCCACTGTAAATTTATTTGTTTAGAAGAAATTACTAAATTTCCCAAAATAAATTTCTTAAATGTGTGAAGACAAACGTATCTCTCAATTCAGATATCCCTATCAATGGTTCGAAAGGTTTTCCATACACTTTCCTAAATCAGAAAAACTGTTTTGACACATTTAGACAATATTGAAAATGTGTTGCAGTCCAAAATTCAGGGGAAGGACAAGTCTGGCAATGAATCAAATGTGTCTTGTAAGTAATAGGATAGCGTAATGTCTATTTCAAAATACAACATCTTGTACTCATCTTTCTTTATAAATTAGGTGTCTCCAGTTCTTCTTAGTTTAAGTTTTTTTTATTTTATTTAACTTCACTTGTTAGTTAGTTAGTTAGTTAATTAGTTGGTTGGTTAGGGTCCAATTTTGTACTTTAAAATTCAGATGCTTCCCGATGAACTAAATTAACTTCATGTATTTATTCTGGTTTAAAAAGACACACATGACTCAAATTCGGTTTTACGATGCCATGAAGACGGTCAATGGTCCCAGGTCCTATCATTCATCTCCTGTCCTTAATGCTGATGACGTGGCACCGATGACCGACAAAGTCTGGAGCGATCGTCACAGCACTTAAGTGCTATCCTAAACTGTCAATCCACTATCAGTGAATTAGCTAGAATACACACGCCTCGAGTTGAAGCAAATGACAGGATGGGTATCCCGCCCAATACAGATAAGGTTGAGAAATGAATCAGCTGAATGTCCAATGGCAAAGCCCCCGGGTCAGATGCTATTCCTGCTGAGCTATATAATGCAGTGCTGCTTTAATACTGTGCTGCTTACACAAGCTAACAGACGTCTTTTGCTCAATTTGGAATACAGGTCATATGTCACAGCAACTGAAAGATGCCGCCATTGTCCACATGTACAAGCACAAGGACAATCGTCAATCTTGCGATAACCACAGAGGGATCTACCTCCTGTCGATTGCTGAAACAATTTTAGCTCAAGTTTTGCTCAATCATTTACCAACTCATCACGAGCAGAAGCTACTCTCAGAGAGTCAATGTGGTTTCCGTGCTGGTCGTGGGACGGTTGACATGATTTTTACAGCTCGTCAAATCCAAGAAAAATGTCTGACAAAGGCCTCTGACACCGTCAACGGAGACGGACTCTGGAAAATCATGGCAAAATTCGGATGTCCCGAAAAATTCATCACAGTTGTCCGCCAGTTTCATGATGGCATGCCAGCCCACGTACTGAATAATGGTGAATTCTCTACAGCATTCCCAGTCATAAATGGGATCAAACAGGGTTGTGTCCTGGCTCCAACACTTTTTAGCATGGTATTTGCAGCCTTGCTTTCTGATGCAACAAGTGACCGTGACACAGGCATACATATCAGATACCGAGCGGATGGGTAGCTGTTCACTATGAGGCGCCTAAAGGCCCTCACAAAGGTGAAAGAAGCAACTATCTTAGATCTCATATTTGCCAACGACTGGGTAATTAACATGTTCTCAGGACAAGACATGCAGGCAATCATGAATGAGTTCTCAACTGCGTGCACTAATTTGGTCTTACGGTCAACACCAAGAAAACGGAGATAATGTTTCTATCTGCGCCCGGTGAGCCCTACCACGAAACCAAACGTCGCTGTACAAGGATATCGCATAAAAACATTAGATAGCTTTACCTACCTTGGCAGTACCCACACCAGAGAAGAAAATATTGACTCTGAGGTCCACAACAGGATTTCCAATGCGAGTGCTGCGTTCGGAAGACTAATGAGAAAATGTTTGGAACCGGCAAGAAATCAGTGTTGCCACCAAGATTGGTGTGTGTCGTGCTGTTGTGTTAACCACGTTTTGTACGCATGCGAAACATAGATAGTCTATAGCACGCATGTCAAGAAACTGAATCGTTTCCATGTAAAGTGTCTCCGCAAACAGCTCAGGATCGGTTCGCAGGACAATGCCAAAATCTGAAATCCTCGGCAGGGAGAGACTTGTTGACATCCATACGCTGCTACAGAGAGCCCAGATCAGATGGACCAGGCATGTTGTTCGTATGTCAGATAAGCGTCTCCCTAAACAACTGTTGTACGGTGAGCTCATGACAGGACAACGCTCGCAGGGGGGACAAAAGAAAAGATACAGAGATACTCTAAAAGTTTCTTTGAAGAGTTTCTCCATTGATGTGTCTGACTGGGAGCTGCTTGCTCCAAACCGATCAGCCTGGGGCACTGCCATCAGACATGGGACTTGCACCGCTGAACAGAGGACCATCACGGAGGTGCATGAAAAGCGAGCTGCACGAAAGAGAAGAATGCAAGACTGCGCATCTACAAATGCTGTCTGCGCGTGCCCTACGTGCGGAATAGCTTTTCACGCACAGATGGGACTGTACAGTAAAATGCGGTCAAATTTGAATAAACATGTCTGACACTGTCGCCATCTTTACTTGGGATGGGCAACTAACTAACCAACTAACCTGGTCGAACGCTTTAACATAATATTGGAAGCACAGATATAAACCGACTTCCAAATTATGGCTCTCTCAATTATTGTTCTTATAATGTATTTGGCGTTATTTGGGATCTTGCCTTTTGCCTTCCATGAACTCGCACTGCTCATCACCAATTTCTGATTCTATTCTACTCCGCTCCCTTCTCGTGATGATTCACAGCAGTATCTTTGCCACGAGGCTCATAAGACTGATAGTGCGATGTTCCTCGCATTCAAGTGGCTCATGAGGCTGATATTGCGGTGTTCCTCGCATTCAATTGGCTCATGAGGCTGATATTGCGGTGTTCCTCGCATTCAATGGCTCGTGTTTTTTTTCAGCAATGATTTGACCGTTGATTTAATTAAATCATTCGAAATATATCCACAATCGGAAATATCATTCAACAATTTTGTTATCACATGTATTCCGGAAACTCACAAGCCCGTAATTTTCTCTATTGTTATGTCGTCTGGTCCTAGTGCCTTTCCTCTATTTATATGCTGTTTTGCTTCCTCTACGTCTGTCACCAATATCGACGTATTTAATTAAGTCTGGTCTGTCATCATCGTAAAATTCGCCAATGTATTCTGCCAGTTATATCAACCTGTTATGTTATTGACTATTCTATATATGGAGTTTGTGTCTGTTCTGTGTTGCATTTCCATCTCTATACAATTCAGTTTTAATCATTTGTTTTTCTTTTTTGCATTTTATTCTTATTTCTTAATTTAATTTGTCATATTCTTCTTTATTGTTTACTCTTCCTTCTCTCCTCCATCAATTGCAATATTTGACTAATCATCCATTTCTTCTTTGCACGATGTTTTATCACTGGTAAAATCTCTTTAGATGTCTTTTGTATTGACTCCTTTAGCAATCCACATGGTTCCTCAATTATATGTATTGTTGCTGCTGCACTGTACCTAATCTGTATTGTAACGTCTTATTTCTTTCTTATTTCTGTCTCCGACCAAGCAGGGCTATTTATAGCTTCATTTTCCGTGTTGCCCTCTATATGCTCTTTAACTTTACTCGTAATTTGGCTATTTTGACACGTGATCTCTATCACTATCCTCCATTTGACCTGGACTTCGCTGAAACAAGCTCGTTTCTGAATCTTCTTGGTATCAATATGTAATCAATGTGATTGCGCATATTGTCTCCAGGACTTTTCCATGTCCAAAGGCATCTATCGTGATGTTGGAACAATGTGTTTCTTATTATCATTTCATGTATTTTGGCCCATCTGCCAGTCTATTCCCCCTCTCATTCCTTTCTCACAGTCCTAGTCCTTCAGTAACGTCTTCCTTCTTTTGCATTGAAATCCCGTATAACGACTGTCATCTAGTAGGGTTTTGCACTGACATAGTCATTCCAAGTTCTACGTAAAATTCATCTACTTTTTCTTATTTTTCCTCCGTTGTTGGCGCATATGTTTGTATGAAGTTGATATCACCAGTTTTAACGCATAATTTAACCAATAGAACAGGGTCTTAAATTTCCCCCAAATCCCGTCAATGCCTTCACTTTCTCTCTCCATCCACAATTATTCCGACTTCTTTGTTGTGTGTGATCCCTCTCGGGTAAATTATTTTATGTCTCTTACGTCATCTCTCCCGCTCCAGTCCATCAATGTTCAGGGTGTTTTTAGTCTTCATTTTCAAAATCCTTACAGTAACTTGCTGACGATCGGGTGTCACCAGTTGCTTACCATATTCCTTACCGGACGCGGTGGAATGTTTTGTTCCCCGTTAACGTCATTTGTGATTATATTTAGGTTGTAATGATCCATGATGCAATTTATGATAGCCAATGCGGAGTTAGTTTGAAGTTGCCTTCCTCCGGCAGCCTTTAGTAATCCAATACCTCATATGAAAGGTAGCAGGCGGTTTGAGTTCAGTTCTTCTCCTAAATTAGTTTGCTTTCCAGGCTCACTACTAACATCTACCTTGGTTTCCTCCTGCATCCTTTGATGGAGCAGTTTGGGGCTCCACTAAGTTTACAGTCATCAGCCCAAACTCCAATCATGGGTTAAATGATCTACAACATGTCCTCTGCTTGCCTACTAACCTTCTATTTGTTTAATCAACAAAGGTATTATAAAATATTATTTAAGAAGTTAAAATCACAGAATAGGTGGCGAAGTTGCCAAATGGATTGAAAATTGGTTAACGAGAAGAAGGCAGAGAGTTGGCATAAATAAGGAGTACACTGAGGGATGTGAAGTAAAAAGGAGAGTGCCACAGGGCTCGGTTTTTTGGGACCAATTTTGTTCTTGATTTAAACACACACATAATTTTGTTGGCAATGACAAAGGATCCATGATTGCAAAATTCGCTGATGATACAAAACTATACAGAAGTGTCTAACTTAAATCAGAAGTGTCTAACTTAAATCAGAAGTGTCTAACCTAAATCAGAAGTGTCTAACCTAAATCAGAAGTGTCTAACCTAAATCAGAAGTGTCTAACCTAAATCAGAAGTGTCTAACCTAAATCAGAAGTGTCTAACCTAAATCAGAAGTGTGTGTATTGAGGTCGGATGTAGATACAATTCGGAAATGTTCTGAAAACTGGAAAATGGAGTTTAGTGTAGATAAATGTACAGTCATATACAATGGGTAGATCCAATATGTAATATAATTACATAATTTGAGTGAGCAATATTAGAAAGATAATAAAGGAAAGGGACTTAGGGGTTATAATCGATCATACAGGTAAGGTGAGTGAGCATGTTCAGGTAGCAGTGAAAAAGGCAAATGCAATGTTAGGTATGATAAAAATAAATACTAAACATAAGAGCAAGGAAGTGATAGTCAAACTGTATAAAGCATTAGTTAGACATATATTGGAGTAATGTGTACAGTCCTTATCATAGAGGGGATATAAACATGCTGGAAAGAATACAAAGAACGGCGACAACATTGATAGTGAGATTTCAGAATTATAGTTATGAGGAAACCCTCAGAAAAACCGGTCTACAGTGTCTAGAAAAGAAGAAACCGAAGTGACTGAATACATGTTTATAAGATAATCAAAGGAAAGAAGTAGTTTTTGTCTTCAAAATACAACCACCTACAAGAACAAAAGGGCACATCTGCAAATTAACTAACAATGGTCCAGATTATATATTTGAAGGTATTTTTTTAGTCAGAGAGTGGTGAATGCTTGGAATGCTTTGCCACTGGAAAAAGTGAAGGCAGAGTCAATTAATGCATTTAAGAATATATTGGATGCCCATAGCTTTTAGAGCAAGAAAATGTGAAAGAAACTGGCTGTATAAGACTCTGTAGTCTTCTAAACCACTATAAAGACGTTAAGTTATGATTGTGGTCTTCAAAGACGACGAAGTGCGAATTATTATTAGTATTCTGTGTTAGAGTTCAGGAATCATCTGTAAATTTAGATTAATGCTAAATATGGGTGAATCAAAAAGAGATGTTATTGTTTACCTATTTTACCCACCGTTACGGGACGATGAGGCTAACGTCTGGTCAGGCAAAACACACTGATCAGACAATGTTAGCCATGGTCAGGAGAGAGATACTGGCCAAGACCTTCTCGTTGGTCATCCTAGAAACGGGCTGTTGTCGAGGACAACAGTCTGCCTATCAATGTGAGGTTTGCTGTGATCCCCGTAGTAGTGAGTGACACGCAGATGAGGCCAAGGTCCTGGAGGACCCCGGTCCACTTCATCAGCACGCTCAGGATGTCAGGAAAGCTATTACATTCTGCCACAAGTTCCGTCCTTTTCAGGATGCAAAAAGGGATTACCAACCCACTGTGGGCATTAGCAGCCAGGAAACCAACCAACCGACCTTTTCAACATGAAAACTTCAGCTCAGTGCAATGGCACTCCATGGCATGCAGCTATGGAATTACATTCATCACACAGTGGGCCGTTTTTGTCTAGCCGAATAATACATTTCGAGTTTGCTATATCATTTACATTAAGCTTACACTAGACAGAATAAGTGAACTTTGAACAAATATTTTAAGTTGTTTTTGTGTTTTTTGTGTGCTATTGTTGGTGTCTTTCGGAAATGTGAAATCTTTCTTATATATAATTATACAAAGACAGTCATTAATTAAGAAACATCAATTTTATTGTAAAATGCATGGAAGAGTATGTACAACATAAAGATGTTATTTCAGGACACAAAATGTCTCTTTAACAATACTCCATGTAAATATCACCACTTGGGGATGTCTTACACATAACAGATCTGACTGGAGAAGCGCAGTCAAAGCGGGTGTAGCTAGCAGCGAAGACCACCATGTTGTGAAAGCCCAGAGCAGACGTGAGACCCGGAAATCACGAACAGCTGGAACACCATCACCTTCTTCAAACCTCGTGAGCCCGATATGTAGCAGATGTTTTCGTGCCCGCATTGCCTGTTCAGCCACATGCGCACGCACACCCAACAGGGAAGTCTGTAACAAGGATGATGTCGGTGGTCCTCATCGACAACAAGATTGGAAGTGTGGAAGTGTACACTTAACTTAACTTCATTTTACTGGTTTAGAAGGACCTACAGAGTCTGTATACAATCAGTTTATTTCATTCCACGGATACCGAAAATACTGTGAGTATCCAATCTATTTTTGAATGCATTAACTGACTCTGCTTCCACTATATCCTGCGTCAATGCATTCCGAGAATTCACCATTCTCTGACTATCTGCAATGTCCTAATATGTCCATGTTTCGGTTAAACTTATTATATCTGGGTTTTCTTCCTCTACATATATTTCCAATTCCTCTCTTTTATTCCTTATGATTCTCGCATTTGCATAAAAACATTTGAGATGACAGATGTCTGTGTTGTTGTTTCTCCATTTCCTGATTTCGATGAATTACTGTCATGCCGCTACTACTGTCACCTGTTTCTGATTCTTGTTCCATACCGTGTCCATTTTGCTTACTAATACCTCCTCTTCGTCCCATAGGGTGTTTAGATTTTCTTATTTGTCCCCTTCTTGCTCTGTTCAGCATGACACCCTGCCATCTCAGAATACTAAGGTGTGCAAGTCTACCCTTGACCTCCAGTGTTACGGGGGTAGACGATTTCAACCCCAGCGTAAGTAGGTCAGCACACCGGTAATTCCGAGTAGGCTCAGTGCTATATACGAACTGACCGGCTGTTCCCATTGTACTGTGTCCAACAAGTGTTCGTAACCTTTCTACTCCAAGTTAAAACCGGCACGGACATCAAACAGGACGAATGGCGCCCTCACTTTAGGTTCAACCGTTTGCACTGGACAGTTGATTTACAATATAACTAGCAGAGAGGATTTATCATGTGGTAACAAAAATGAAAGTGTATGGGGTGAAATAGAAAGTGGGGGTGAAAAAACAGTGATTGGAATATCAGTATCATACTATAATATATATATATAATATCATAATCTATAGCAGCTATAGATGTCCATCAAATCAAAAGGAGGAAGATGAGGAGCTGATTAGTAGCATAGTAAAGGCAAGTGATAGGAATTTATTATTAATGGGGGATTTCAACTTTCCAGAAATAAAATGGGATATGGCAGAAGCACTTGTAGAGAGTCAAGACCTTTTGTTAAGTGCATAACTGAAAATTGTTAAATTCAACATGTAGTAGCAGCCCCCAGAGGCAAAAACATACTCGACCTAGTTTTTACTACAGAGGAAAATATGATTGAAAACGTTACCGTAGGGGAACTGTTTGGCTCAAGTGACCATCAAATCATCCGATGGGATCTTATTGCAGGGAAAGAAGTGAACATAAACACGCGAACATATGACTACTCTAAGACAGATGTTAAGAGGATGAAAGAGGCAGCAAACCACATAATCCGGGAAGATATTGTCAGAGGAACAGATGTTGAACAGGAGTGGGTGAGTTTTAAAGCAGCTCTCGAAACGCTAAAAGAGGAATGTGTTCCATATAGGGAAGTAAACCCCAAGCGTAATAAGTGGATCACTAAAATTGTAGTTAAATGTAGAAGAGCTAAAAATAAAGCATGGAAAAAATATATAGAGGCAGGTAAATCAAAAGAAACATATTTAAAATATTTGGACAAGCAGAACATATCTCAGAAAGCAAATAGAACAGCAAAAATAGACTTCGAAAAGAAACTTGCTCAGAGGATCAAGACTGATAGTAAAAGCTTCTTCTCTTATGTTAGAAATAAACAAAGATCAAAGGACAAAGTAGGCCCTCTCATAGACAGCACAGGAAAAAAAATAAGTGAAAATAGGGAGGCAGCAAATCTACTCAATCACTACTTTGGCACAGTGTACACAAAAAAGGACTGCTCCAAGATCCCAGAGCCTGTAGATATTTTTCAAAGAGACATGGATACAGCAGGATTAGGATCAATCTGTATTACAGAGGAAATGGTTTTTAAAAAATTGGAGGGGTTGAAAGTGGATAAATGTCCAGGTGAAGATGGTATTCATCCAAAATTGCTGTTTCAAATTAGAGACCAATTAGCAAAACCATTGGCTATATTATGTTCTCAATCACTTGCACAAGGGATTGTTCCACGGGATTGGAAAGATGCAGGAGTAATCCCCTTATTCAAAAAGGGCAAAAAGGCAGATCCAGCAAACTAAAGACCTGTGAGCTTAACGAGCATAGTCTGTAAATTGTTAGAGTCAATAATCAAAGAAAACATTGTAATGCATTTAGACAAATTTAAATTTAGAAATAGTCAGCATGGGTTTACCAGAGGGAGATCATGCTTAACAAATCTATTAAAATTCATGGAGGAGGTTACCAAAATGTTAGATAAAGGGGAGCCAGTGGATGTTATTTATCTGGATTTTGCAAAGGCCTTTGATAGAGTACCTCATCAAAGATTATTTCGAAAATTAAAATCACATGGAATAGGTGGGGAAGTTGCCAAATGGATTGAAAATTGGTTAACGGGAAGAAGGCAAAGGGTGGGTATAAATAAGGAGTACTCTGAGTGGTGTGAAGTGAAAAGTGGAGTGCCACAGGGCTCGGTTTTGGGACCAATTTTATTCTTGATATTTATAAATGATTTGGACATAGGTATGGGATCCATTATTGCAAAATTTGCTGATGACACGAAACTATGCAGTAGTGTCTCATCTAAAGCAGAAGTGGATATATTGAGGTCGAATTTAGATAAAATTCGAGAATGGTCTGTAATCTGGCAAATGGAGTGTAATGTAGATAAATGTACAGTCATCCACATGGGTAGATCCAATATGGAACATAATTACAGAATGGGAGAGAACAATATTAGAAAGATAGATAAAGAAAGGGACTTAGGAGTTTTAATAGATCATACATGTAAGGTGAGGGAGCAAGTTCAGGTAGTAGTCAAAAAGGCAAATGCAATGTTAGGGATGATAAAAAGAAATATTAAACATAGGAGCAAGGAAGTGATAGTCAAACTGTATAAAGCATTAGTTAGACCTAGATTGGAGTACTGTGTACAGGTGTGGAGTCCTTATCAGAGAGGGGATATAGACATGCTGGAGAGAATACAAAAAAGAGCGACAAAGCTGATAGTGGGATTCCAGAATTGTGACTTAATACAGGTGTATAAGATGGAATGGATAAAGTGGACTATAACAAGTTTTTTAAAGTACAACCACCAACAAGGACAAGAGGGCACAGCTACAAGTTGACTAAGGAGAGGTCCAGATTAGATATTAGGAAGTATTTCTTTAGCCAGAGAGTAGTGAATGCTTGGAATGCATTGCCAAGTGAGGTGGTGGAGGCTGGGACGGTCAATGCATTTAAGAACAGATTGGATGCGTACAGCTTCTAGAGGAAGGTGTTGTAAATGGAACTGGTTGTATACAGACTCTGCAGAGTCTTCTAAACCAGTATAAAGACGTTAAGTTAGTTAGTTAACACATGGTGATCGACACTACAGCCCAGCGATGACCTTGAATTCTCGACGGGACAACGCCACAAAACTAACAATCCAATGGAAACAATACAAAACTAACTACAAACAATCCAATGGAAACAACACAAAACTAACTACAAACAATTCAATGGAAACAACACAAAACTAACTACAAATAATCCAATGAAAACAACACAAAAGTAACAATCCAATGGAAATAACACAAAACTAACAATCCAATGGAAACAACACAAAAATAACTACAAACAATCCAATGGAAACAACACAAAACTAACAACCCAATGAAAACACCACAAAACTAACAATCCAAAGGAAACAACACAAAACTAACTACAAACAATCCAATGGAAACAACACAAAACTAACAACCCAATGAAAACACCACAAAACTAACAATCTAATGGAAACAACACAAAACTAACAATCCAATGGAAACAACACAAAACTAACTACAAACAATCCAATGAAAACACCACAAAACTAACAATCCAATGGAAACAACACAAAACTAACAATCCAATGGAAACAACACAAAACTAACTACAAACAATCCAATGAAAACACCACAAAACTAACAATCCAATGGAAACACCACACAACTAACTACAAACAATCCAATGAAAACAACACAAAACTAACTACAAACAATCCAATGAAAACACCACAAAACTAACAATCCAATGGAAACAACACAAAACTAACTACAAACAATCCAATGGAAACAACACAAAACTAACTACAAACAATCCAATGAAAACAACACAAAAGTAACAATCCAATGGAAATAACACAAAACTAACAATCCAATGGAAACAACACAAAAATAACTACAAACAATCCAATGGAAACAACACAAAACTAACAACCCAATGAAAACACCACAAAACTAACAATCCAATGGAAACAACACAAAACTAACTACAAACAATCCAATGAAAACACCACAAAACTAACAATCCAATGGAAACAACACAAAACTAACTACAAACAATCCAATGAAAACACTACAAAACTAACAATCCAATGGAAACAACACAAAACTAACTACAAACAATCCAATGAAAACACCACAAAACTAACAATCCAATGGAAACAACACAAAACTAACAATCCAATGGAGACAACACAAAACTAACTACAAACAATCCAATGAAACCACCACAAAACTAACAATCCAATGGAAACAACACAAAACTAACAATCCAATGGAAACAACACAAAACTAACTACAAACAATCCAATGAAAACACCACAAAACTAACAATCCAATGGAAACACCACACAACTAACTACAAACAATCCAATGAAAACAACACAAAACTAACTACAAACAATCCAATGAAAACACCACAAAACTAACAATCCAATGGAAACAACACAAAACTAACTACAAACAATCCAATGGAAACAACACAAAACTAACTACAAACAATCCAATGAAAACAACACAAAACTAACAATCCAATGGAAATAACACAAAACTAACAATCCAATGGAAACAACACAAAAATAACTACAAACAATCCAATGGAAACAACACAAAACTAACAACCCAATGAAAACACCACAAAACTAACAATCCAATGGAAACAACACAAAACTAACTACAAACAATCCAATGAAAACACTACAAAACTAACAATCCAATGGAAACAACACAAAACTAACTACAAACAATCCAATGAAAACACCACAAAACTAACAATCCAATGGAAACAACACAAAACTAACTACAAACAATCCAATGAAAACACCACAAAACTAACAATCCAATGGAAACAACACAAAACTAACAATCCAATGGAAACAACACAAAACTAACTACAAACAATCCAATGAAAACACCACAAAACTAAAAATCCAATGGAAACAACACAAAACTAACAATCCAATGGAAACAATACAAAACTAACTACAAACAATCCAATGAAAACACCACACAACTAACGACAAACAATCCAACGAAAACACCACAAAACTAACAATCCAATGGAAACACCACACAACTAACTTCAAACAATCCAACGGAAACAACACAAAACTAACTACAAACAATCCAATGAAAACACCACAAAACTAATAATCCAATGGAAACACCGCAAAACTAACTACAAACAATCCAATGGAAACAACACAAAACTATCTACAAACAATCCAATGAAAACACCACAAAACTAACAATCCAATGGAAACAACACAAACCTAACTACAAACAATCCAATGAAAACACCACAAAACTAACAATCCAATGGAAACACCACAAAACTAACTACAAACAATCCAATGGAAACACCACAAAACTAACTACAAACAATCCAATGGAAACACCACAACACTAACTACAAACAATCCAATGGAAACACCACAAAACTAACTACAAACAATCCAATGGGAAAACTACAAAACGGTCCTGTGAATATAAGCAGAAGTCGTCACCCAAATATAATTATATCAAATTCGTGGGCCTGACGACAGCCCTGATGAACCAACACCAATGCAAATCAAACCCGCAGGGGCTAGAGCGCCATCTTGGCTCTTCGTGTATACGCTTAGCTACCAATAGGCAACGACATGCCCCGATCTGTCTGTCGAATCTCCGGATCCTCCCCCAGATAAGAAACAAACATCGCGCCCCCTCCCCATATAGCTGAAGTCCTTGCCGCTATTCGGAAGCTCAGAGAAGGACGAGCGGCAGGCCTGGATCACATCCCGCTGGAGCTGTTGTAACACGCCATCGACCCGATCAGCTCTGTCCTCCATCAGTTATTCCTGTAAGGATGGAGGACGCGACAGGTCCCAGCCCAACTGGCGTGATGGAATCGTCCTCTCCTTGTACAAAGGCAAGGGGAGTCGCAAAGACTGCAGTAATTACAGGCCTTTAACACTACTCTCGGTCCCAGTGAAGGTGTTTGCCCATATGCTACTGGCTAGACTCAAGCCTCTCTTGATCACAAAACGTCGACCACAACAATTTGCCCTGCGCCTCCTAGTTGAACTGCACCGCGCTTTCAATCGCTTGTTGTGCGCTGCATATGTGGACTTGAAGTTCACTTTCGACTCGGCTTTATGGAAAGCCCTCCAGGGAATAGACACCCCCCCCCCCCCTGTTAAACCCGATCAAGAAGCTACAAAAGGACACCGACGCAAGATTTCAACTGGGTGGAACTCTCTAACAGATTCCCCACGACATCGGGTGTCAGACAGGAATGTGTTCTTGTCCCCGACCTTTTCTGCCGGGCCGTCGGCTGGCTTCTAGACCTCCTCAACGCGCACCATGAGGGCATTGCTATTGATCAGTCTATCTTCACTGATCACGTTTATGCGGACGACATTGTCTATTCGGCACAGACAGCTGTAAGCATCAGCGCTCTCTGGAAAATGCTAAACAGCGGAACGTCCTCCCTAGGCCTGTCTATATCCTGGGCCAAGACCAAAGTTCAGAACCTCATTTCCGACACAGCAACCCAAGCTATTGAAATCCAAGATTACACTGCGGAGGGCACCAACGAATTCATCTATCTCGGTAGCACCATATAATTCAATGGGCGCAGCGGTTCCGATATGTCAAAGCGGATCGAACTATCTGTGTCTGCTATGCACGACATCCGACGTATGGTGTAACTGCTGAATCTCTAATGGGACAAAAGGCCTGTTTTACGGCTCTGAAACCTGAAAATTGCTGAAACATGACAAGTCGAGACCGTAGGTCTTACACATGCGCAACCAACGACGTATCCTGGGGATCCGATTACATGACTACATCCGTAACGTGGAGGTCTTTGATAAAACAGGCCTCCTCCCAATCTCAGAAGCACTTGACCGACGCTGAGCCAGGAAACCTCGCATCACAAGATACTACGGTACACATGTCGTTCCTCAGCGCCAAAAATCTTCCCCCGACGTGATGGAGGCACAGAATAGACGGTCCTCAACCTCCACCCTGGGCGATGCCTGTAGCCGTGCCGCAGCAGTTGGTCATGGATGTGACCGACTAACGCAGCGCGCCTCAGACACCCGAGCGAGTTATTATTATAACTTAACTTCATTGTACTGGTTTATAAGACTACAGTCTGTATACAACCAGTTTATTTCACTTTAAAAATTGTCTGTGATCATCCAATCTATTCTTGAATGCATTAATTTACCCTTCCTCCACCATATCATGTGGCAATGCATTGCAAGCATTCACCACTCTCTGACTGAAAAAATGTTTACTAATCTCCAATCTGGACCTGCCTTTAAATAATTTGAAGCTATGCCCTTTAGTTCTTGTAGTCGGTTAAACTTTGAAAAGCCTTGTTATAGTTTCATGTATCCTTTCCATTGATTCATTTATAAACCTGTATTGTCACCTCGAATTATTCAATTTTCTAGACACAGTAGACCAGTTTTATAAACCTGTATTGTCACCTCGAATTCTTCAATTTTCTAGACACTGCAGACCAGTTTTTCTAAGTCTCTCCTCATAACTATAATTCTGGAATCTGACGATCATTTTTGTAGCTCTTCTTTGTATCCTTTCTATCATGTCTATATCCACTCTGTGATAAGGACTCCACAGCTGAATACAGTACTCCAACTTAGATCTCACCAGTAATTTAGATAGTTTATCATTTCCTTACTTTGATGTGTAATGTAATTTGATCTTCCCATGTGAATGACTGTACATTTGTCTACATTAAACTCCATCTGCCAGCTCCACAGACCTTCTTCTTATCTTCTTCTTCTGCGTTCATTCTCAATCTACTGCTACCAAGCCCTGCAAGTAGCAGGATGTAGTCCGGAGAATAGAATGCATTGTCACTAGTTTGACTACATTTGCACCTTTCGGTCCGACACATGTCTTCAGCAGGCTCACAGACCATTTATGAATAGTAGCTAAATCTGATCTCAATAGATCCACATCTGTCGGAGAAGAAATCCTGCTGCATAATTTTGTGTCATCCGCAAATTTTGCAATCATGGATGCAATATCATTATCCAAATCATTTATAAATATCAAGAACAAAATTGGTCCCAATACCGATCCCAGAGGCACTCCACTTATAACATCACACCAGTCAAAGTACTCCTTATTGATGCTTACTCTCTGCCTTCTGCCTGTTAACCAATTTTCCATGTAATTGACAATGCCTCCACCTAAACCATGTGATTTCAATTTCCGAAATAATCTTTGATAAGGTACTCTATCAAAGGCCTTTGCAAAATCCAAATGAATAATATCTACTGGTTCTCCAACATCCAACGTTTTGGTAACTTCTTCCATGAATTCTAACAGATTTGTTAAGCACGATCTTTCCTTAGTAAAACCATGCTGACCCTTCTTGATGAGATTAAACTTGTCCAAATGCATAGTTATGTTGTCTTTGATAATAGACTTTGCAGAGTATGCTTGTCAAACTCACTGGTCTGTAATTGCCTGAGTCTGATTTCTTGCCCTTTTTGAATAAGGGGATCATCAAACCTGCATCTTTCCAATCCCTTGGAATAATCCCCTTCTCAATAGTTTGTTGTTGTTGTTCGCCTTATTTCTCTATTCCCCAATGTGGTGTGCATTGCACTATGGTTTTTATTTTGCACCTGTCGGCCCAGTACATCTGACTTCAGCATGCATTTTATGTAAGGGTCTGTTTCCTCCTGCATTTTCTAAGGGTTTGCTTCCCCGGGGTAACGGCCGGTGTTGTGATGGGAATCGAACCCAGCACCTTCGGATTGTGAGCTACCTAACCACTAGTCCACGCCGTCCCTGTCTCAATAGTATGAGAATAACATTTGGACAGTAGTTTTGCCAGCAAAATGTGTGCTCCATTGATCATATTCCATTCCTATAAATTTATTTAACGTGCTTTATAAGTGAATTGTCGCTCTCACTGTTTTGAGAAGCTCAATAGGCATCTCATCTATTCATGGTGCTTTGTTTGCCTAAATGAGGTAAAATGCCATATACAATTCTTCTCTGGTTACATGTAATCTCTCTTCCTATTAAACATTTTTATCCAAAGACATCAAAACTCGCAAACGGAAAGACATATCGAGATCTTAATAAAGCCAATGACAACTTTGCCCTGTGCAGAGCCCCGGCCTTCTTTAATACTAGTCTGTTACTAAGATCGATTAAGTAAAGGAGGCCGTGGCAGAGCAACAGGCAGCAATGGGAGTCAACCTAAGCTGATCAAGCGCTGCAAGGGTGCATTTTTTGCAGAGCTGTATGATCTTATGCCAGTATTAGAAAAAAAGACATTATTTGAGCCCCGAGATGTGAGAGATGCACAGTTTATGTAGCGTGCTACTCTATGTTTATGTGGCTTGATCTCAACGGAATTATTTTCCTTCTACTTTTATCTGGTTACTGATTATTCTTTCTTTATATATCTCTCTCTCTCTCTCTTTCTCCCCTACTTTCTCACAATTCTAAGTACAACACTTCAACTATTCATATAAATGCAGCAAAAACAATGGATGGTTTATTTTACAAGCAAAATGATATCATGACAATCATACCAATTCGTGATCATATCTCTATTCTTATCAAGATTTTTGTGCAAATAGCACCGTTCTTACTCTTGTACTAAATCAACTCAGTTTACTATCTCTTGATCAATTCTAGATTCTATTCCTACTACGATCTTATCTATTTAAGTTTGACTCAAACTAACTAACTGGTTCCTGTCCTGCTCCTCTGCCATCTGTGACTGCTTGAACTCTTAAAGTCTTGTCTTCAGATTCCACTGGGGAATAAAGCTTTTCTCAAGCCTGCCTCATGATCTCACAGATCTATTGCTTAGATCATTTTCATTCAGACTTAGTTACTCGTGGACTTCCTGTTTAGGGAAGACATATTTCTTCAAGACGTCTCACAGACAATAGTCACTCCTGGACTTTAGAGTCGACGCCACTGTGACAATTTGATGACAAAAGTGTGTCGAAGACAACAGTGAAGAACTGGACAACGATTTTTAAAGAAGGACGTGAGTTAATGAAAGACCTTCCAAGACCAGGTCAGGCGCATATTGTTGCGTCAGAAGATGCCATCGCCAAAATTGATGCAGCAATTCAGGTAGACTGTCTCCGGAGCTTACGTTCGTCACACTTTTGTAACCATACACGGTTTGCATTCTGCGATGAATGTCATCTGATCGACATCCTTCACCTGTTAGAAACCAAATCTCACTGCTCGCTGATCAACTCAGGATGGATTCTGTAACACACCCGCCATGTTTTCAGCGGTCTGCTGAGGAAACTATGAGTCGGAGGATAATGAAATTTTGCAAACTTGACAGTTGGGTTGTGCTGTTTACATCAGAAGTGACATCATCATGCGCATTGTACGTATGTTCACTTGATGCAGTTAGGTCTGGTTTCATTTGAACATGCCTCGTAATAGTAATGTCAAAGGGAGAGATACCCAGAAAGTAAAAACGGTTCACTATAGGAACACTGCGTGAAAGGTTGCACAACACAGAAAGGAATGGAATGTCCTTGTAGACAACTAATGTACTATAGAGAATAAAGAGAATTAGCATGTACTATTTTATGTCTTTTAAGACTATTAGAAGTATTAAATCCTTTACCGCAAATATCACACTTGTATGGTTTCTCACCTGTATGTATAATTTTATGTCTATTAAGGCTAAAAGTACTAGTAAATCCTTTACCACAAACATCACACTTGTAAGATTTCTCTTCTGAATGCATTAAATTATGTCTATTAAAGCTAAAATTATTTGCAAATCCCTTACCACAAACTTCACATGTGTAAGGTGTCTCTTCTGTATGCATTCTTATGTGTGCAATAAACCTACTATTGTGAGCAAAACATATACCACAAACATCACACTTATAAGGTTTCTCACCCGTATGAATTCTTTGATGTTCATTAAATTTACTAGTTTTATTAAATCCTTTATCACAAACATCACACTGGTAAGGTGGTTTTCCTGCATGTATTCTTTTGTGTGCAATAAACTTACTATTGGAAGCAAAACGTTTACAACAAACATCACACTTGTAAGGTTTCTGTTCTGTAGGTAATCTATGCTCATTAAATTTACCAGTACGAGTAAATCCTTTACCACAAACATCACACCTATAAGGTTTTACAACAGCATGTACTTTTTTGTGTGCATTAAGTTCACTATTATAAACAAAATCTTTACCACACACATCACACTTGTAAGGTTTCTCTCCTGTATGTACTCTTTTGTGTGCATCAAGTTCACTATTAATAGCAAAATATCTACCACACACATCACACTTGTAAGGTTTCTCTCCTGTATGCACTCTTTTGTGTTCATTAAATCTACTATTGGACGCAAAACATTTACCACAAACATCACACATGTTAGGTTTCTCAGCTGTATGTAATCTTGTATGATCCATAAAATTACTACTACGAGCAAATTCTTTACTACAAACACCACACTTGTAAGGTTTCTCACCTGTATGAATTCTTTGATGTTCATTAAATTTACTAGTTTTATTAAATTCTTTACCACAAACATCACACTGGTAAGGTGTCTTTCCTGCATGTATTCTTTTGTGTGCAATAAACTTACTATTGGAAGCAAAACGTGTACAACAAACATCACACTTGTACGGTTTCTCTTCTGTACGTAATATTTTATGTTCATTAAATTTACCAGTACGAGTAAATCCTTTACCACAAACATCACACTTGTAAGGTTTCTCACCCGTATGTCCTTTTTTGTGTGCAGTAAGTTCTTTGTTACTAACAAAATCTTTACCACACACATTACACTTGTAAGGTTTCTTCCCTGTATGTATTCTTTGATGTATATTTAGGTTACTAGTACAATAAAATCCTTTACCACAAACATCACACTGGTAAGGTTTCTCTCCTGTATGCAATCTTTTGTGTTCATGAAGTCTACTACTATTAGCAAAATCTTTATCACACATATCACACTTGTAAGATTTCTTTCCTGAATGCATAATGTTGTATATGTTCAGGCTACCACTTTGCTCACTAGAGGTCAAACACAAATCTCCTATCTTGTTATCTGATTTCATTATGGTGTTTTTTGTGTGTACCTGCATCATCTCAAAACTCCCTGCATCATCTCCTGTGTTCTTCTCAATGTGTGCGTGTTCTGGTAGCCTCCCAAAATCTTCTACTACATCTCCTGTATTCTTCACTACTTGTCTCATGTGTACTGGTAGTCTCTCCAAACTGTCTCCAACATCTCCTGTGTTCTTAGTTTTTCTAATGACTTCTGGTAGATTTTCTGAGACAGTATCATGTCCTACAAGTTGCGAGCGTTGACTATTGTCTGGACTGTTCACTTTCTCAATATCAGTATGGACATCTGTGAAAAAGCTCCATGTGGAAGTATACCTCTCTGACATGTAGAAACAAAAAATAGCTACATTATGAAATGTCTAATACATAAAATATATAAGATAACTTCTGTTTCCATTAACCCATTCAACCCTGGACACCCAGTCTGTAAAATTGCATTCCCCTGTGTTACTGAGAAAATACACACGCGGTAGACATCTGTGGAAAGCTATTTACTATGATAAAACTTTAAAACATTACTCTACCTCAAGTTGACCTATCTGATCTTCTTCAATGTTCCTACCTGTTATGTCACTAAATTGTTGAATATATGTATTGAAGACTATCATGTATAAAATTTACTTGACACATTATATGGGATATCCCCTTGGACCATAGTCTGATCCTTCGAGGGACAGGAACAGTCCAAGCGTGATCATACATGCTGTCATTCAAATAATGTTCTTTCCAGAATGAACACCCTAGAAGACAGGGGCGACTGACCCCAATCAGGTGACAGATAATGGAACGACATCGAGATATGCGGTGTCAGTTGCGAAATACACCAATTAATGGACAAATAAGCAGTCGCGGACCAAACAGCAGTATATCCCAAAAGAACGGGGTAAGGCAACAATCAAGTGAGTAATAGCCGATATAAGCTCTAGCCACAGAGGAAAGACACCGCAGCAAACAAACCAACCTGCTGCCTCGCAAGTATCATCAGGAAATGAAGAGGCTACTTGAAGCAACCCAAAACTAAAAACATAACCTGGCCTGCCAAAGACAGCGTGTTTCAGCTAAGACACACCAGGAAAGATTTGGGCACACACGCACTTACGAGTTATGATGATGAGATAATCCAAACTAGCGCTATCATGTCGTTCAGATCAGTCACTACCGGGGATGAGAGGTGGCGGGACTACAGCCTCGATGGTACCCACCCAAGCAACCGGTGCCTCTGCTAACCTGATGGTCTGTGGAAGGCAGAGTAGTGCTACTGGCCAACCAACCTAAAGTCCCATTGTGGCTCAATGGAATGCAGAAGAAGTGAGGAACAAAAAAAACCAGAGCTACAAGAATTCCTCAAGAAAAATAACATTGATATAATCTATATAATCTGCATCCAAAAAACACACCTTAAAGACGATCAAAGTTTCTTCATTCAGGGGTATGAATCATTCTGAGAAGATAGACAGAAAAGAATAAAAGGGGGACTCATGACAGGTTAAAACTTCAATCCCAGCTATAAAGATAAACAGATCGGAGGAGGAGTTAAAAAAACTAACTATCAGATTGCTTTCACCGGATGGAGACATGACAATCACCCCCAAGGCCATAACCTTAGATATAAATAAGATGAAACACACAGAGAAAAAGTACATCATACTACGTGATTAAACAGCCACTCACCAAGCTTGGAATATGCAACAATGAATACAAGGGATATTGTTGTTGTTGTTATGCCAGAGCTGCTGAGCAAGACTGCTCTTGGCAGCCCAATGCCATTCTCATATATATACAGGTCTTCTTGAGTTGCTTCACTGCTACACAAAGTGTGTTGGCAATTGTCAGCAGTGCTTGTAAGAATCTTTTCCTCATGCCCTCAAGCGCCTTGCACTCAATGAGTAGGTATTGAACTGTTTCAACAGGATGAGAGCAATGTCTGCACAACGGCAGGTGCTGAGGATTGACTCTGGTATGTCCTGGTCAGAACAGAAAGATGAGACTATGATCTCTTCTATGTAGTTTATTTATGTCATCGTTACTTTTTGGCTGTGACATTTCGCTAAATACACTGCAACCTGTTGTTCCCATCGCCCATCTGTTCATACAGATTTCACGGGGATTATTCTTAATATTTCATTTTATAGTGGTCTGTAAGTTATATAGCTTGGAGTAGTATTCAGTCCATATCAGAATAACATCTTCTTCTGCCGTCACGATGTTCCCTGTCTCGTACCATATTTTCCTCATTTTGGGTATGTTCTATCTCATCAGTTCCTTAACCCGCTGATACGCTCACTTACTATTGTTCCTGGTAATGCAGTCCTGAATTTCTGTACATTGTTCTAATATATACAATGTTTAGAAATTCAGGACTGCATTACCAGGAACAATAGTAAGCGAGCTGGTTAAGGCCTGACAATATATATACATCCTAAATGACCTGACTTACCATTTTTAATTTGCCTCCCTACATCCTCTCCACACAGATCAGGCTGTTCTATTTTCTCCAGTTCCGTCAGTGTCTCATCAAAACTATCCACTTTTTTGTCCTTCACTGTCCAATCTTCAAAACTAGTAATCTCTTCAGATTTCTGAAAAAAATTACAAGAAATCATCCTCTGTTACATGTGTTCCATGTAGGAGGTAAACCCAAAGCGTAAAAAATGGATAACTAGATTTGTAGTTTAACGTTGAAGAGCTAAAAATAAAGCATGGAAAAAAATATATAGAGGTAGGAAAATTAAAAGAAACATATTTTAAATATTTGGACAAGCAGAACATAGCTCAGAATGTGAATAAAACAGCTAAAATAGACTTTAAAAAAAAATTGCTCAAAGGATCAAGACTGATAGTAAAAGCTTTTCTTATGTTAGAAATAAACAAAGAACGAAAGACAAATTAGGCCCTCTCATAGACAGCATAGGAAAAATAATAAGTGAGAATAGCCAGGCAGCTAATCAGTACTTTGGCAAAGTCTACACAAAAGAGGACTGCTCCAAGATTCCAGAGCCTATAGATATTTTTCAAAGAGACATGGATACAGTGAAATTAAGATCAATCTGTACTGAAGAGGAAATGTTTTTTTTTTTAAATTGGAGGTGTTGAAAGTAGATAAATGTCCAGGTCAAGATTTCTATTCATCCAAAATTGCTATTTGAAATTAGAGACCAACTAGCAAAACCATTGGCTATATTATGTTATCAATCACTTGCAAAAGGGATTGTTCCACAGGATTGGAAAGATGCAGGAGTGATCCCCTTTTTCAAAAAGTGCAAAAAATCAGATCCAGTAAATTATAGACCGGTGAGTTTAACGAGCATAGTCTGTAAATTGTTAGAGTCAATAATCAAAGAAAACATTGTAATGCATTTAGACAAGTTTAATCTAAGCAAAAATAGTCAGCATGGGTTTACTAGAGGGAGATCGTGCTTAACAAATCTATTAGAATTCACGGAGGAGGTTACTAAAATGATAGATAAAGGGGAGCCAGTGGACGTTATTTATCTAGATATTGCAAAGGTCTTTGATAGAGTACCTCATCAAAGATTATTTCGAATTGGGAACAAAAGTGTGTTGAAGACAACAGTGAAGAACTGGACAAGGATGTTTAACGAAAGATCTTCCAAGACGAGGTCAGGAGCATATTGTTGCGTTAACTCAGGTCCTTCTTTAAACATCGTTGTCCAGTTCTTCACTGTTGTCTTCGACAAACATTTGTCACTATACACTGTATGCATTCTGCGATGAATGTCAACTCGTCGACATACTTCAGCTGTTAGAAACCAAATCACCACTCGCTGATCAACTCTGGATGGATTCCGTATCACACCCGCCATGTTTTCAACGGTCTGCTGAGGAAACTATGAGTCGAAGGATAATGAAATTTTGCAAACTTAACGATTGGTATGTGCTGTTAATACCAGAAGTGACATCATCATGTTCATCAAATGTATGTTCACTTGCTGACGTCTGGTCCGGTTTAATTTGAAAACGCCTCGTATCTCAGCAACTTCATAAAAACTGCCGCTGTTTGTATATTAAAAATCAAACTTACTATACACATTTGCTCCTGTTTTATTTTTTCTGCCAGAAATGGAAGCTGTGATTGAATGTTGTGTTTAGTCTGAAAATAAACAGTAAAGGAACATGTCAATCAAACAAAAGATTATCACCATGGCATGTTAAAGACAATTAGTTGTAACATCAAAACACTTTGTCAATTTACCACAAATAACGAGATCAAGTCTGTAATACAGTCAGCCTGATCTGACTATCTGTTTATCTGATCGGACAGACTGTTGCTACTTCAAGTTCTTGATGAAATTGGAGGTAATCATCAGATACTTCTTGTAAGAATATTACAAAAAGCATTTAACTAACATAAAATTTGACGGAACATTTGTAAAGCAATTTTGTAGGTTATTCCATGAAACATCAGACCATCTCCTTACAAACATAACCAAAGTGTTGAAACATTCATTGAAGATGTTACAAAAGGAATCTTGGAAGCAGCATCACAATGTATTCCAAGGGGCTGTCAAAAGTCTTATAAACCATTCTGGAATACAAAAAATACAGAGTACTATATATAATAGGAAGTAGGCAAGAGCAACCCTTGAGGCAACTTTGTGACATAACTAAATGACTGAAATGAGAAACTGGTTGTCTACAGACTCTGTAGAATCTACTGGGGGTCGCTGTGGTCAATAGATAAGGCACTTGCCTCTTAAAGCGATGAACGGAAATGGTGTGCGGTCAAATCCTGCAAGTTTTCAAGCAACTCCTAGTTTCAAGGAAGGTCAGACCAGAGTGCCTATATCCTGAGTTACCCCAGTCACCTTGGCTTAACCTTGCTACTAAGGTAGCTCAGGACCAGAGAGTGAGGTTGATAACAGCACAGTTTCTTCTTTGTCTTCACTATAATCCAAATACAGCGCAAGTTACATCATTGAGACAAAACCATCTGATGATGCATCATCATCGCTTGTGATGCGCAACTAACTAAGACTAAAGAGGCAACACCATCACAGGAAGCAAAGATACAGTACAACAAAACACGCGCAAAAGTAAAATTAACAGTTAAGAAAGCCAAAAGTTACAAATTGGCTGAGAAATACTCCAAATGAGATCTCAAACATAACAAAAAAAGAGCCTGCCCATTGATCGACTGTCTGTTCATGGGAAATAGAATAAACCCAAAGCCAGGGATAGATGGGGAAAGAACAATCATTTAAAACAACAACAAAATTCAGAGCACTTTAATTGTTATTTTGCATCAGTAAATCGAGCAGAAAAACTCACAGAAATTATTTGAGCTCCTGATGAAACAAGAGAAAGCTGCACAACCCAATTCCTGCATATCTGACGCAGATGTTAACATGTAAAAGTTCTAACAAATCATGAAGAAACCCAAGCCTAGAAACGCCACAGGGCCAGACAAGATTCATAATGAATGCTACTTCACCTAGAGACCCAAGAAAATCAAACTGTTCTCAAATTGATCAGCTTGACATGGAGAAATGGAAAGTGCCCAAAAGCAAACTGGAATGCACATATACAAGCAATGTCAATATTGAAAAACAAAAAACTTCCACAGGAACCTAAAAGATATTGGCCCATCTCCCTAACATCGTGATTGAGCAAATTAGCAGACAGAATGATAAACACACATCTCTTGTGATTTCTAGAGAAATCTAACACTTTATTCCAGGAACATGCCACAGGTAAGACAGGACACACAGACTACCATGAATTGGTTTTCAGCTGCATGCACTAAATTAGTTTCACTGACTACACAAAAATAACACAGAGCTAATATTTCTTCGTTCTACTTGGAAGTCATACCATGAATCAAACATCACTGTACATGGCCAACATCTACAAGCAGTTGGGAGCTTTACCTACCTTGGTAGTAGATTACCAGAAAAACAAATAGAAATTATGAAATTCACAACAGGGTCAGGATTGTCTTAGAGGACTTCTACTGGTCTGGAATTTGTCCTGTATGAAGGCAGATGTTGAAAATTATGACCAGTTTGCAGGCAAGTGTATTTCCGCCAGTCTGGAGCATTTCTGCAGTGATTCCGCCCAGACCAGGCCTGACTTTAGGTGTTGGGTCACGTACAAGACATCGTCACTACCTATATTGGGTAGCGACTCCGAATACATATTTACTGGTTTGTTGGTCACCACTGTTTTTGATGCGAAGAAACTCATGTAGAACTTTGTGCTTTCGTCCTCAATTAGCTCTTTATCAGTCAATGTTGTACCATCTTCGTTCTCCGGGACTGTCATGAGGTTTTTCTTTTGTTGTAGTGTCTTCCTGCATTTTATGGTACTACTCAGCAGCGTTTATCAGACGTTGTAAGCTATACTGCTCATAGTCTTCTTTGAGCCTGTGTCTGATCTTCTTGTTTTGTTCGTTGGGACGATCCTTTCTAGCCCACCTCTGATCTTGAGCATTTTTCTAGCTGCAAGAAGCTGCTGTGTGCTCACTGATGTGACTTCCTGCTGCTGGTTTGGGTATTTTGGTAGCGATGGTGTAGCTATTCAGAAGGTGCATTAGTGGCAGGTAGCAGATTCCAATTGACCAAGATAACATTGATCCACAAAAAAAGGTGACAGAGAAATTCTGGCGAGCTACTGCTTAATCTGTTTGCTATCAATATAAACTGCTCATAAAAGTCATTACATGCAGATTAGAAAAGCAGCTCGGCGAGAACCAACCACAAAGAACAGGCAGGTTTCAGGAAGGGCTACTCAATCAACGACCACCTCCACACAATCAACCCGCTAATGCAGAGAGCACGGGAAGTCTGTATGCCCCTATGCATTGTGTTTGTAAACTACGAAAAGTCCTTTGATAGCATTGAAATAAATGTCTTGAGCAACTAAGGTATCAACGAAAAGTACGCCATGCTTATAGAGAAAATAAACAAGAGCTGCTCAAGTGTGATCACTCTTTTCCACAAGCCACTTTCCACACCAATACAGCGAGGAGTATGACAAGGAGATACTATCTCCCCAAAACTGCTCACAGCTGCGCTTGAAGAAGTTTTTAGGTCTCTTAGCTGGCAGGATCAAGATGTCAACATAAATGATGTTCGCCCATCACACGTGATAAAGATCACTCTGTCTTTTCAGCCGTGTGGGCAATCCTTTCCTTTTGCTGTGCTTTTTTCCTAAAGCTTTTCCCATAAACAGGTATCTCGCAAGGCAGCGGGAGTGTGACATCCAATAGATTGGAAATATAGCATGACCAGGACCAAATCTTTAAGTTTGTAACACAATGGCACAAAAAACTATAAGTAACTAATATTGTTCCAGATATTCAGAGAGTGTTGTCACAAAGTGAAAGTCAAAACCAACTACATAATGACAGATGCACTATGATTAATCTGGTTTGCCTGAAACCACTTCTCCATCAACTTCAAATACATAATTGGAAGAATCTGGATCGTTGATAAGCTCTTTGTAACAAAAACTATATAATCAGCTCCAAAGAGCTAGTTCTTGTTGATTACCAGCACTGCTTCATAATCATCATCTGTTGCTCTCCGGACAGTAATGGCCTGTGTCATCGCCATAATGAAGGCTTAAAGTCACTATACTGGTCCCGAAGACTGCAGAATTTGTATACAACCAGTATTTGTCTTGTGTTTCCCATAACCACAGGAGGTAGCCGTGACATTACTCAGCACGTGGACGCGAAATACTCTCACACTTACGTTTTGCGAACGACATTGTGATCTTCAGCCACAGCATTGCCGTTGCCGAACAGAGCCGAAACGACCTGAATAAAACAGGTCAGGTGCTTGGCTTGAACTTAAATCAAAATAAGACTCAATTTCTACTGAAACACTTTCTGTTCTATGGGGGGGAAACTGCGATTGGAAGATGAGCCCATCGAAAATGTCAATGCGTAATGTCTACCTAGTCCAAGAAATAAACAACAATCACAACAATGATAAGGAGATGTCATACAGGGAACAAGCAGGTTAACTTTGCTTGAACCGCATTAAACTGATTCTTCAGCAGATGACGGATGTCAAGTCCAAGGCTCACACCTTCAATAGCATGGTTATTTCAACAATGGTATATGAGTGTGAGGTATAGAGAATGTGCAAATCAGAAGAAGAGAAGCTCCAAATTACCGAAAGAGCAATATCTCCCTAAGAGACCATAGACACCGACATCCACTACCAAACTGAGTTCCGGAATGTCCAGAAACTCTGCATCAATATAAAAGTACAGAAGGGCTGGCCATGTGGTTTGTATGACTGAGGATAGATCAATGAGGAGAGTATCTTTCTGGTGGTCATAGAACTACAACCGCTCTAGTTGGATGTAAATGAGGAAGAGTTTCGTTCCCCATTAACCTCACTCTGCTATCCCAAACTGAGTCCAGCGGTAGAAAACTTCAGCGTTCTAATATCTCACCATGATTTATACATTCCACAAATTGTAGCCTCAAGTCACCTTCCTATCCATTGAACCAGCAAATGGTTTCATCCACAAATTCTGTAGAGTCCAGTCTTCATATGCTTAGGCAGACAAGCCCTAGCTCCTGAGGATTCAATGTCCCCAGGCTACCCACAGCAAGATGTTGAGAGCTTGGTGGAAGATGGAGACCAAGGGTTAGTAAATCACTTTCAGTAGAAACACATGCTCTTCCCACCAGTGGTACCATCTTTCCCTACTACCCCACATTTACAAATGAGTCTTAACTTGACAAACACTTACCTCATTATCTGGCTCCTCCTTTATTCCAACAACTAAATGTGGGACAATAGTATCCATTACAGGCTAGTGACAAAACACATCAGAACAAAAATGATACTGACATAACAATGAAATGTAACAAACCCTCCAAAATACAACAGAACAATACTAAAAAATAAATTATACTCATCATCTGGTTGATCAGTCCAAAGACTGGATGTAAGGTTGTCTGAGTAAGTCTTTCCATTTGACCCTATCCTCTGGTTGATCAGTCCTAAGACTGGATGTAAGGTTGTCTGAGTAAGTCTTTCCATTTGACCCTATCCTCTGGTTGATCAGTCCAAAGACTGGATGTAAGGTTGTCTAAGAATGACTCCATTTGACCCTATCCTCTGGTTGATCAGTCCAAAGACTGGATGTAAGGTTGTCTGAGTAAGTCTTTCCATTTGACCCTATCCTCTGGTTGATCAGTCCTAAGACTGGATGTAAGGTTGTCCGAGTAAGTCTTTCCATTTGACCCTATCCTCTGGTTGATCAGTCCAAAGACTGGATGTAAGGTTGTCTGAGTAAGTCTTTCCATTTGACCCTATCCTCTGGTTGATCAGTCCTAAGACTAGTTGTAAGGTTGTCTGAGAATGACTCCATTTGACCCTATCCTCTGGTTGATCAGTCCTAAGACTAGTTGTAAGGTTATCTGAGTAAGTCTTTCCATTTGACCCTATCCTCTGGTTGATCAGTCCTAAGACTAGTTGTAAGGTTGTCTGAGTAAGTCTTTCCATTTGACCCTATCCTCTGGTTGATCAGTCCTAAGACTAGTTGTAAGGTTATCTGAGTAAGTCTTTCCATTTGACCCTATCCTCTGGTTGATCAGTCCAAAGACTGGTTGTAAGATTATCTGAGTAAGTCTTTCCATTTGACCCTATCCTCTGGTTGATCAGTCCTAAGACTGGATGTAAGGTTATCTGAGTAAGTCTTTCCATTTGACCCTATCCTCTGGTTGATCAGTCCTAAGACTGGATGTAAGGTTGTCTGAGTATGTCTTTCCATTTGACCCTATCCTCTGGTTGATCAGTCCAAAGACTGGATGTAAGGTTGTCTAAGAATGACTCCATTTGACCCTATCCTCTGGTTGATCAGTCCAAAGACTGGATGTAAGGTTGTCTAAGAATGACTCCATTTGACCCTATCCTCTGGTTGATCAGTCCAAAGACTGGATGTAAGGTTGTCTGAGTAAGTCTTTCCATTTGACCCTATCCTCTGGTTGATCAGTCCTAAGACTGGATGTAAGGTTGTCTGAGTAAGTCTTTCCATTTGACCCTATCCTCTGGTTGATCAGTCCAAAGACTGGATGTAAGGTTGTCTGAGTAAGTCTTTCCATTTGACCCTATCCTCTGGTTGATCAGTCCTAAGACTAGTTGTAAGGTTGTCTGAGTAAGTCTTTCCATTTGACCCTATCCTCTGGTTGATCAGTCCTAAGACTAGTTGTAAGGTTATCTGAGTAAGTCTTTCCATTTGACCCTATCCTCTGGTTGATCAGTCCTAAGACTAGTTGTAAGGTTGTCTGAGTAAGTCTTTCCATTTGACCCTATCCTCTGGTTGATCAGTCCTAAGACTGGATGTAAGGTTGTCTGAGTAAGTCTTTCCATTTGACCCTATCCTCTGGTTGATCAGTCCTAAGACTAGTTGTAAGGTTGTCTGAGTAAGTCTTTCCATTTGACCCTATCCTCTGGTTGATCAGTCCTAAGACTAGTTGTAAGGTTGTCTGAGTAAGTCTTTCCATTTGACCCTATCCTCTGGTTGATCAGTCCTAAGACTAGTTGTAAGGTTGTCTGAGTAAGTCTTTCCATTTGACCCTATCCTCTGGTTGATCAGTCCTAAGACTGGATGTACGATTGTCTGAGTAAGTCTTTCCATTTGACCCTATCCTCTGGTTGATCAGTCCAAAGACTAGTTGTAAGGTTGTCTGAGTAAGTCTTTCCATTTGACCCTATCCTCTGGTTGATCAGTCCTAAGACTAGTTGTAAGGTTGTCTGAGTAAGTCTTTCCATTTGACCCTATCCTCTGGTTGATCAGTCCTAAGACTAGTTGTAAGGTTGTCTGAGTAAGTCTTTCCATTTGACCCTATCCTCTGGTTGATCAGTCCTAAGACTGGATGTAAGGTTGTCTGAGTAAGTCTTTCCATTTGACCCTATCCTCTGGTTGATCAGTCCTAAGACTGGATGTAAGGTTGTCTGAGTAAGTCTTTCCATTTGACCCTATCCTCTGGTTGATCAGTCCAAAGACTAGTTGTAAGGTTGTCTGAGTAAGTCTTTCCATTTGACCCTATCCTCTGGTTGAGCAGTCATAAGACTGGATGTAAGGTTGTCTGAGTAAGTCTTTCCATTTGACCCTATCCTCTGGTTGATCAGTCCTAAGACTAGTTGTAAGGTTGTCTGAGTAAGTCTTTCCATTTGACCCTATCCTCTGGTTGATCAGTCCTAAGACTAGTTGTAAGGTTGTCTGAGTAAGTCTTTCCATTTGACCCTATCCTCTGGTTGATCAGTCCTAAGACTGGATGTAAGGTTGTCTGAGTAAGTCTTTCCATTTGACCCTATCCTCTGGTTGATCAGTCCTAAGACTGGATGTAAGGTTGTCTGAGTAAGTCTTTCCATTTGACCCTATCCTCTGGTTGATCAGTCCTAAGACTGGATGTAAGGTTGTCTGAGTAAGTCTTTCCATTTGACCCTATCCTCTGGTTGATCAGTCCAAAGACTAGTTGTAAGGTTGTCTGAGTAAGTCTTTCCATTTGACCCTATCCTCTGGTTGATCAGTCCTAAGACTAGTTGTAAGGTTGTCTGAGTAAGTCTTTCCATTTGACCCTATCCTCTGGTTGATCCGTCCTAAGACTGGACGTAAGGTTGTCTGAGTAAGTCTTTCCATTTGACCCTATCCTCTGGTTGATCAGTCCTAAGACTGGATGTAAGGTTGTCTGAGTAAGTCTTTCCATTTGACCCTATCCTCTGGTTGATCAGTCCTAAGACTGGATGTAAGGTTGTCTGAGTAAGTCTTTCCATTTGACCCTATCCTCTGGTTGATCAGTCCAAAGACTAGTTGTAAGGTTGTCTGAGTAAGTCTTTCCATTTGACCCTATCCTCTGGTTGATCAGTCCTAAGACTGGATGTAAGGTTGTCTGAGTAAGTCTTTCCATTTGACCCTATCCTCTGGTTGATCAGTCCTAAGACTAGTTGTAAGGTTTTCTGAGTAAGTCTTTCCATTTGACCCTATCCTCTGGTTGATCAGTCCTAAGACTAGATGTAAGGTTGTCTGAGTAAGTCTTTCCATTTGACCCTATCCTCTGGTTGATCAGTCCTAAGACTAGATGTAAGGTTGTCTGAGTAAGTCTTTCCATTTGACCCTATCCTCTGGTTGATCAGTCCTAAGACTAGTTGTAAGGTTGTCTGAGTAAGTCTTTCCATTTGACCCTATCCTCTGGTTGATCAGTCCTAAGACTAGATGTAAGGTTGTCTGAGTAAGTCTTTCCATTTGACCCTATCCTCTGGTTGATCAGTCCTAAGACTAGATGTAAGGTTGTCTGAGTAAGTCTTTCCATTTGACCCTATCCCCTGGTTGATCAGTCCTAAGACTGGATGTAAGGTGTCTGAGTAAGTCTTTCTATTTGACCCTATCCTCTGGTTGATCAGTCCTAAGACTAGTTGTAAGGTTGTCTGAGTAAGTCTTTCCATTTGACCCTATCCTCTGGTTGATCAGTCCTAAGACTAGATGTAAGGTTGTCTGAGTAAGTCTTTCCATTTGACCCTATCCTCTGGTTGATCAGTCCTAAGACTGGATGTAAGGTTGTCTGAGTAAGTCTTTCCATTTGACCCTATCCTCTGGTTGATCAGTCCTAAGACTGGATGTAAGGTTGTCTGAGTAAGTCTTTCTATTTGACCCTATCCTCTGGTTGATCAGTCCTAAGACTGGATGTAATGTTGTCTGAGTAAGTCTTTCCATTTGACCCTATCCTCTGGTTGATTAGTCCAAAGACTAGTTGTAAGGTTGTCTGAGAATGACTCCATTTGACCCTATCCTCTGGTTGATCAGTCCAAAGACTGGATGTAAGGTTGTCTGAGAATGACTCCATTTGACCCTATCCTCTGGTTGATCAGTCCAAAGACTGGATGTAAGGTTGTCTGAGAATGACTCCATTTGACCCTATCCTCTGGTTGATCAGTCCAAAGACTGGATGTAATGTTGTCTGAGAATGACTCCATTTGACCCTATCCTCTGGTTGATCAGTCCAAAGACTGGATGTAAGGTTGTCTGAGAATGACTCCATTTGACCCTATCCTCTGGTTGATCAGTCCAAAGACTGGATGCAAGGTTGTCTGAGAATGACTCCATTTGACCCTATCCTCTGGTTGATCAGTCCAAAGACTGGATGTAAGGTTGTCTGAGAATGACTCCATTTGACCCTGTCCCCTACAGCTCTCTTCATTTCAGCATAGGTTTGTACCTTGATGTCCTTGCACAATGAGATGTAAAAATGAGCCTTGGTCGCCACCATCTTTTCCCCTGCATCTTGCTTTCTAGTATCTTCTGCAGTTAACTTTCATTTCGCATATTGTGTCCCATTCAACTCAATCTTCATTTAAAAAAATTATTTTAAATATTTCTCTTCATGTGAGAACAGTGTCATTGAATCTCCTTCTGTCCAACTCAGCCACTCCATTCAAGTA
The DNA here is from genome assembly GCA_036924085.1 of Ariolimax columbianus. NCBI lineage: Eukaryota > Metazoa > Mollusca > Gastropoda > Stylommatophora > Arionidae > Ariolimax > Ariolimax columbianus. The sequence goes on from JAVGWX010000012.1 coordinate 50,650,176, forward strand.
ACACCCCATGTCAAACATTTCCAAGCTTTTTTTCATTTTTCTTTGCTGAAGTTCATTTTTAGCCCCATACAGTGCAAATTGGCCATACATTTGTAGAGTTCATTCCTTTCTTTAGTTCTATCTTGATTTTCTTTGTTTCTCTCTGAGAATGTTGCCACTCTCATCCAATGTAATGACCTGTCTACGCAAAAAGCTCTTCATTTAAGGATTTTGCTAATCCCCAAAGTTTCTTGCCATCTTTACAAGAATCAGTGCTGGGATTTTATTTCTCAAGCTCTTATGTTTGTTCTCTAATCTAATTCTCTAAAACTCTGCTATACCTTGTTCTATTTAATGTGAGTTTTCTTAAAAGCCATAGCTCATCATCTAGTTCATTGTTTATTCTGACCACTAAATGTGTGACATTACTGTGTTCAGCCCTTATCAAATCAAAGTGAAACAAAACAAAACTATATTTAGAATATAATAAAACGTGACAAGTTATCAATAATAATTCCACTCATTTGAAAGCTGTATCCTTCATCATATATGTACAGGAATGTACACAAATGTACACTTGTTTAAAGAAGACATTTCTCCTTCTCTCTTCCCCTTTATCACCTTGGAGTTCATAGACCCTCGACCAATCCTCTCAAAGATGTCCAGTCCTGTTCAAACTCTTGTTCTTCCTAAGTTCTCCATCTGTTTCAATCTCTAATTTTGGTCTCCAAGTTTTCTTTGGTCTTCCTTTGATGCTTTTTCCTTGGGAACTCCATGGTAAAGTTGTTCTTTGTCATTACACAGCATGTGGTCTATTCAATGTCACATTCTTCCTAACATTTTCTGTTCTACTTGTATTGGTCAGTCTTTAATTTTGGTCTCCAAGTTTTCTTTGGTCTTCCTTTGATGCTTTTTCCTTGGGAGTTCCATGACAGGGCTTGCTATATGACTTCACAGCATGTGGCCTAATCAACGTCACTTTATTTCTAACACTTTCTGTTCCACTTCTGTTTGTCCTGTTCTCTCCTATGACCTTTCAGGTGCAACCAACAGACTACACATTGGAGATTACAATTCTTAGTCTGGTATTCATTTTTTTCATTTTAGAGATCCATATGGCTTTCAACATGACCTAGCTCTCTCTCGCTTCTTTTATCCTGTTTTTACATCCTCGTCTGCCCCATTCAATCAAAGTTTATGACATCAAAAGTACCTAATTTACCCTAGTGCTATTTTATAATGTACTAAATATTAAATCTACACATGACATCACAAACTTGCACAAGTACCTGATTTAACTGTGTTGTTTCTACTTCTTGATTCATCTTCACACTGTCTGCTTGATTGTTGTCCATGGGAATCTCAACGGCCGTTTACAAGCCAATCAATCTGTTCCATTAATAAAATGCACCATGAACCTACCTCTTCTTTTTATCATGTATAATGCTTTGGCTATTAAGTCTTGAATATAGATATTTCAATATGTCTTTCATATGAACAACACTAAAGCAAATGAACTTATTATCAAACACTTTTTCCATGATGTTGAACCTGGCATATTTATATGGTAAACTTAAACTGAACTATATTTCACAGATTTATACTGGGAGATAAACCTTCAGTCTAAGTAGTGAAATAGATGTGTTTATTTGAGGACAGATAGTAAAGATAAGTGTGGTTATTTAAGGGCAGATAGTGAAGAGAAAGATCTATGAGAACTATGATGAGTCAGTGTGGAAGGGAAACGTCTATGAAGTGATTATTGAGAAATATGATTAACATGATCTCAACAGATACGCCTTGTTATAAAAAATGTTGTAAAGAGAAATGAAAATGTGACTAATAATCGAAAAAAGTTTCGGCCTCCTTTAGAGGACAGATCTTCACTCATCATCATGTAGCTTGTCCTTTGCAGAACATCGCTCTCACAACAGCTGATCTGCAAGACTCTCGATGTTTGGCCAGAATGCCCGCCTCCATCGCTGTCATCTTCAGGACCTCCGTGATGTCTTGTGTCCGTCTGCTTATGGGTCTGTCTCTGCCCCGCCTTCTGGGAACCATACCCTCTGATATTGTTCTCTCTAGGCCATTATGGCGTTTGATGTGACCAAAATATTTCAGTTTTCTGCATAAGATGTTGTTTACCAACCAATGTTCGTCGATGTCAAGCTCTTTTAGTATATCTCCATTTTTGCATTTCGCCACCCATGGTATTTTGAGCACCCTCCTGTAGCATTTCAGTTCAAAAGAGTCAATCCTTTTCTTAAGTGTCTGTGTGGTGGTCCACGTTTCACATCAGTATGTTGCCACCAGGAAGATGCAAGTTCGTAGAATTTTTATGTTCGTCATTTTATTAGAGTTCTGCCACAGATTCTTCATCTTATTAGAGTTCTGCCACAGATTCTTCATCTTATTAGAGTTCTGCCACAGATTCTTCATCTTATTAGAGTTCTGCCACAGATTCTTCATCTTATTAGAGTTCTGCCACAGATTCTTCATCTTATTAGAGTTCTGCCACAGATTCTTCATTTTATTAGAGTTCTGCCACAGATTCTTCATCTTATTAGAGTTCTGCCACAGATTCTTCATCTTATTAGAGTTCTGCCACAGATTCTTCATCTTATTAGAGTTCTGCCACAGATTCTTCATCTTATTAGAGTTCTGCCACAGATTCTTCATCTTATTAGAGTTCTGCCACAGATTCTTCATTTTATTAGAGTTCTGCCACAGATTCTTCATCTTATTAGAGTTCTGCCACAGATTCTTCATCTTATTAGAGTTCTGCCACAGATTCTTCATCTTATTAGAGTTCTGCCACAGATTCTTCATCTTATTAGAGTTCTGCCACAGATTCTTCATCTTATTAGAGTTCTGCCACAGATTCTTCATCTTATTAGAGTTCTGCCACAGATTCTTCATCTTATTAGAGTTCTGCCACAGATTCTTCATCTTATTAGAGTTCTGCCACAGATTCTTCATCTTATTAGAGTTCTGCCACAGATTCTTCATCTTATTCAACCTCTGCCTTGCCATATCCATTCTCCTTCTCCCTTCCTTCATGCAATCTCCATTGTTGCTTATGACACTATCACTATCTTCAACAAATACAAGAAAAATCATCCTGTCTTGTGCATTCCTTTCTAGCTCTCACAACATTCTTCATTATCCTTTGTATGGTTTTCTTGAAACCTCTTCTAGATAAGTGTTTTGGTCTACCTTTATGTCTCTTACCCTGGTGACTCTAAAGCAAATACTGCAATGCTATAAGCTGGTTTACTTAATGTGTGCCCTACTGACCAGTGTCTTTACCTAACACTCAGTTCCAAGTTGTTTCTCAGATTCTTTCCAACTGTTTGCACTCAGCAATGTTGTCATACTATTTGAGCTTTCTATTATGTACAGGCATTCATTTATTACATTTTTTACATCCTTTATATCTTAGGCATGCAGAGATATTAACGTTCGAAGCTATGCTAAAATGAAGTGCAAAGGATAGGGTTCAATGGAGAGGTAAGTTCAAATAACCTTACAACGGGTCTCTGGACTGATCAACCAGAGGATAGAGTCAATTGAAAAGACATGCTCAGACAACCTTACAACCAGTCTTAGGACTGATCATCCAGAGGATAGCGTCAAATTAGGAGATATGTTCAGGCAACCTTACAACCAGTCAGGACTGATCAGCTAGAGGATAGGGTCTTTTTCTTCTTCTTTGTCATTTGTTCTCAAACTCTACAATCTGACTTCAGCAGGCATTTTTTGGGTACTGGGTTAGCCTTCCCCATTCGAACCCTTCTTCTTAGCCAATTTGCTCTGTTGTAGTCTTTTATCCAGGATCACCATGTGGAGGTGTAGAAGGGTCTTGGCAACTCTGGTTCGCTGGCCCTGATGCTAGCAGCTACTGACTGCTACTGCTCAACTTCTTGATACCACTTGTAAATAAAAGAATCTTCAGTGTATTGTATTAATAGTGTCAATTATATAAGTGATGTTTTTATTTCTGAGCCAAAAGTGCAGTTGCCAACTATTTTATGTTTTAGATTGGCCCATAAGTTACAGTTGTATTTGTCTAACTGCTCCCTCATCTTTACTGTATGACCAAGAAGAAACCAGCGCACCTGTGTATCTATATTAAGGTAGCACAATTTGCTTAACTAGTATGGTTCATATGATTTTTACATGTGCTGAAAGTGCGGTGAAGTACTAACAAAAGAAATTGTGAAACGATAAACAGGATAACAACTCTCTGTTAGTGCTATGTCATCAATATAGTAAAGACTAAGTATATATAATAATACCCACCCTACATGGCGTCAGTGTCAGCCTGTTTTCATGGAGATGTCCTGCAGAATATGCAGAAAGTTTATAATCATCAGCACGCTGGGGATGTGAGGAAAGTTACAACAACCTACCACTTAACGTCCTTTTCAGGGTGCACAGAGAGTCATCCTACTATTAGTATAGTTTTATCATTAGTGCAGATTCTAAACTTAACGTCTTTATACTGGTTTAGAAGACTCTGCAGAGTCTGTATACAACCAGTTTCATTAAAATTTCCTTGCTCTTAAAGGGGCAGCTGATTACAAGTTACAAGCAAACAAGAGGGTGACTAGGGCCGAGGGAGTGGTGCTGCAGTCGGACAAAAGTAATGGAACCAACGATCTTGCTAATGTTTGCCCGCTGATCATGAAAGATATGCCAGATTGCCAACTATTGGGTCCATTCAATGGCAATACTAACTCTGATAATGATAACCAACAGTCCATACCCCTACATCGCCAGCATGACCAAGCGTCTAATGGTCAAGACAAAACTGCATGGCTGATAGTGATATTGATCAGATAAGTGATACATACTACTTTACTAGTTGATAGTAGTATAAGTTATTAAGTAAGTATTTATTAGTATTAGTACTATTACTATTAGTAGTAGTGATATACACTATACAGAGTAACGAGTTGGAACCCACACAAGATTAACTTACTTTGTGAACTTTATCATTGTGATTGTAGAGGAACGGGTCGTTTATGTAAGTTTAAAAGTTATGTTTTTGTTATGACTGCAGTTGTCTCTTAGTCTATAAATACTATAATTAATAATAGTTACATATAACTTTAATTTAATGATTTTATTAAAATAACTTTATTATAACTAATATTAATAACTATAATGAATATAGAATAGATCTATTAAATTTAAAATCAAGTGAGCGCATAAAATGATTACCGAACATGTGTTTAAAAAAGTAAAGAAGCAGATTAATCTTAGAAAAAAACTAAAGTACACATAGGAACTTGTTTCCCGTGGAATAAAATAACATCCCATCCTGAACGGTGTCCATCTCTTCAACAACAAGCCGCCATGTTGGATGACGCCGACTATTAAATTGCCTTCTTGTCGGCAACAACTATTTGACCGTGAAGATATCTCTTTCTATAATCCAGCTCTATCTTTTGTAATCTGAGAAAATCCTTTCATAGATTATAATTAACACACAATCAAAAATCCAATTGTATTTAATTTGTGTTATTTATCCTTACAGCAAGAGTGCTAATATTATTGCAAAGTTGATACCTGATTAGTACAGCAGTAGAGCACTCGCTTTTCATGGCAAAGGTACGGGGTTCAATTCCAACTACTAGCAGTTCCAGTAAACCCAGCTGTAAATGGGTGCCTGACTTATGGTTATGGAAGGAAATGGCACAAAGGAAGGGAACTGGCCAAACCACCTCACAAGCTGATGCTTTGTACACTTCATTCCTCGCCAGCAGTTAAGTCTGCTGAAGGTCTTCCTTTACCATTATCTTTGATAATTAATTGAGTGTATTGTTGACTGGTTAAGATGTCGTTCTTATAGTCAGGAGCTAATAAAAAACCTAAAGGTATTCCATAGTAGTCATTGTCATCGAGGATGAAGTGGCTGGGACTTTACTGTAATGGGTCTCAGAATTTTCTAATGTAAGGTGAACCAGTTCTTTTCACGCTTCAGGTAGACATTAAAGTTGAATAGTTTGGAGTGCATCGATACCAGGAGATAAAATTGGTCACTTTACGATAAGAGACAAATGATCGGATCACTCTGCCACTCAGATTGGGCATGGGCTCAATTCCAAGTAATGACCATTGTTATGAGTGTCGTCTCCGACAGCAGGAGATGGAAATAATAAAAATAACCTGCACATACGAGTACATGACGAATGCCAGGATAAATAGAGTATATCTCCCAACCATCTCAATCCTCTGTTCTTCCCCTACTGGCATTTATAGAATGGGAAAAACGCCATGATATTAGTGGTTGGGAGTCTCTACAGACGATAGTTTAGGCAGTCACTTTTTAAGAACTGAAAGCATGAAATATTGGGTGCTCGAATTGAGCAAGTTTTAAGCGCTCTCATATCTCAAAGAAGGTGAGATCGACATTTAACCTATCAGAAATGATCGATAAAGTCAGCAGAGGTCTCAAGTACACACACAATACATAAAAGAACCCTTGACAGTGTAGTCCTGAATGGTCCGCCGGGGTCTTAGTGTATGACAACGACAAGAATAGTCCCACAGAGAGCATATTGTAAGATAGGACTAACTCTATGACATGGCATAACACCGGGCATGGTTAGGTTGTTTCTTAAGAGTAGGATAGATGGTGCCTAACAGGCTGCAAATGTACTTTGCTTTAATGTTTGAGTCTATGATGGACTTGTACATCAGTTAACCATCCTCCAAGAAACTGGTTGTATATGGACTCCGCAGAGTCTTCTAAACCAGTTTAAAGATGTAAAGTTGAGTTTCAAATGGAAAAGAGCAAGCTGTTAGCCGTTGTTCAGGCAAACATTCTGAAGGTAGCAAAATTTTTACAGCCAATAGTACGGAGGCCACAAATTAAAGGCAGCTTCTCCATCACGCAAAGATACAACCGGTCAATCATCGGTTTGATGGCACGCTGGATTGCAAGTATATTTATAACAAAAAGACCTCTAACACTCCATTAGGGATAGAAGAGGCATGAATATGAACTGGGTATTCCTTACCTTTGGCTGGTGTCTGTGATGGCGACGTTTCTATTAGATACTTAAATAATAATTTTGCAAATACTGATCAATTTAACATGAGCATCTAAATGCTGAATGTATGAGTTAGTGACCTTAGTATATTTGTTATTTATCTGTATGAATGCTGCTATATTAGAAGGACAAGCAGCTTGCCTCTCATGAAATGCATGAAACAGTGACTGTTTACTACCCACAAGTCTCAAGTGACCCATGGTGTCAATGGACGTGAGATTGAGTGCCAGTTCCATCGAAGTTGAGTGATAAACTTGGAAGTCCCATGTACACGCTGTGTTTGATTGTTTGGTTGCTTATCCAATCTTTATGTTGTAGTTGGTTGTTTCCCATTACACTGTTGTTTACTGTTTCATATGTATTATTAAACCAGTTCCATTTCTATTCTAGAAAAAATGGAAGGACTGGCATGAGGGAACCACAAAGTCCGCTTTGGCATCAGAGGTCCATTGCGTCGGAGGTCCATTGCGTCGGTCGACTACTGCCATATCCAAGTGCAGCGGCCCATTGCCAAACTCCTTCAAAAGCTGAGGGAGAGTCAGTCAACTGTCAAAATCATGATGCACTGGAGCGTTCTCTCCTGCGCTTCCAACCAGAAGGTGAATTGTCATTGACACATAGAGGACTGATTTGTGTAGAATCTGATGGTCTGGGAAATCCTGAGCCATTGGAACAACATGGCCGAATAGGGAGAGAAAACGGCGATCCAAATTTTCCCAGACAGGAGGGAGTTTTGTCTTTGTGTTTGGGGTGACTTTTGCATTTCAGACAAAGTCATTCAGACAATATAAAATCATAAGCTTTATTTTGGTTTAGCTGGACAGTAAGAAGCTTTAAAATATAAGAGAGATTGTTACCCTTCATAGATTTGTGTGTAAGTGAGACTTGTTACGTGGCTGTCTACTGCCACCCTCCCATGTCCACTTTTTACCCCTCTAGGTAAAAACAGGCTGCATCTATTTAACCTGGATGGCTGATAGAACATAGATCAGGGCCGAAGATGTAGCAATGACTGAGCTGACAGCAGTCAATAACTCATAGCTGGCTGCTTGCATCAGAATCAGCGAACCCCAACTGACCAAGATCCTATTCTGTCTCCAAGCACACTCCTGCTTTCTTTTATTCAACATACTCCTCTCATTCGCTCAAGTCTCATTTAATTTCAAAGCTCTGCCCTCTTGTGTTTCATTTTCCAACAGGCAGTCATTGAAAGACTTTGACATGTTACTTCTATCTACTGGGTCCTTAATTGGTGCTTGTGACGTCAGGATGTTAACTTATCATTTGTCAGCTCTACCTCGCAAGAATAAACCTTTTGATATATCATTACCCAGGTGTTGTTCTGCCGTGTCATGGACTGAATCCTCTGTCTGCTGGAGACGCACAACGCAGGAGTCGCCATTAGACACCTGAGTGTAATCAACATCTTCTACACAGATGACCAAGCTCCAACTTTCCTAAGAGAGACAACTCTGACCCCAAACAACTGCTGCCTTGCAGATGGGCTGGGGACAGCCAAAGGCTAATGAGGGCAACCTTACAGAAACGCCTGTTGAAATCGGATGCACTGGGCCACAGGCCTAACAAAACAGTGCAACGTAAATCGCTGTATGATGATGTCACAATTTAAAAGAAGAAAGTATGGTGCTCATCCTGTGGAGTCCCACCAGCGAGAGAGAGTGCCGGGCCCCACGCCTCAAAGGGGCCCACCTGATGCTGCTGGTGGTCACCCACCCATGTGCTGTGGAGTCAAGGCACAAGGAGATGGGGAAAAAGCTATTGACTGAAAACCGAAGACCCCTAAAATACTACAGTGGAATGTAGAGGGAGTCCTTAACAAAAAGATTTCCCTAACAAATCGCCTGTACGAAGGTAAGATAGACGTGGCATGCATCCAAGAAATGCACCTCAACAAAAATCATAAATTCTCAATCAGAGGATACCAGACCTTCCGTCTTGATAGAGAAGGCCACAAAGGAGGGGTCCTGATACTGACCAGAAACTGCATACCGAGTAGCGCGGTACCTGTCAGTCACACCGGACAAGCAGAAATTGTAGGAGTTGACATAATGGCTCAAGAGACGAAGCTCCGCATTTTCAAACTGTACGGACCACCAAATAGAGACCTATCGCTCTTGAGTATGGAGGTCAGAGACTCCAACTGCATAGTAGTTGGAGATTTCAACAGCCACTCGGAGAGATGGGGATACTCTGACACAGACAGCAGAGGTGACGAAGTGGAAGATTGGGAGATAGATACAAATCTCTCCCTAATCAATAGGCCGGAGGATAGCCCTAGCTTCTATTCAAGAACATGGCATACCACCTCGACTCCAGATTTGGCCTTCTCCACACAGGACATACACCATAAAATAGACCGCCAGGTGCTAAACCAACTGGCAGGTAGCGACCACAGGCCGATCAGGCTAATCATTGACATGGAAGTAGGCCCACAGGAAACAAAACCGCTCCCACGTTTGAATTACAAACGAGCCGACTGGGACAGATTTGCAATCCTGACAGACGGGCTGTGTGAAACCATCAACACACGAAACAACAAAATGAAGCCCATGGTGGAAAGCCTAAGCAAGGCAATAATGCAAGCCGCCACTGAAACCATCCCAAGAGGAGCTAGGAAAAACTATAAGCCCTACTGGAATGATGAGTTGCAGAAAGCGGAAGATACAGTAACAAATGCTAGGAACATGGCAGAGCGAGAACAATCCATGGAGGCAAACATCGCCCTCAAAGCCGCCACGGCGAAATACAAACACACTCTCAAGCAAACAGCAAGAGAAAGCTGGAAAAATAAAACGGAAAGCCTAAACCTGGACAAAGACGGGAACAAGCTATGGAAGCTAGTCAGAGCCATGAACGACGAAACCCCGTCAAACAAACATATTACCATCAAGCAGGGCGAAAACTTGCTCACAGGTAAGAAAGCCGCCAACGTTTTTGTCGATCACTATGCCAGAGCAAACCACATCGAGGTCCCTGCAGATAAGCATAAAGACATTAGCGAAGAGCTAAAGGGGCACGACAACATCAATACGGCACCTGAAGAGCACATGATGGCCAAATTAACAATGAGCGAAATGTAAGAGGCTATGAGAACACTAAAGAAAAGGAAATCTCCCGGAAAAGACGGGATAACAAACGAAATGCTGATGGGGCTGGGCCAAACAGCGAAGAGGAAACTGCTATCGGTCCTGAACCAAAGCTGGAAAAGGGGAATTGTACCCCAGGCATAGAAAGACGCAATACTAGTACCAGTACCAAAAAAAGGAAAGGACAAAACAGATCCAAATGGATACAGGCCCATCAGCCTACTGAGCTGTGTCGGCAAGCTGATGGAACGGATGATAAACACCAGACTGATGTGGCATCTGGAAGAAAAACGAATACTAATTCCACAGCAAGCCGGCTTTAGACAGCACAGATCCACTGAGGACCAGGTCATCCTCATAGCCCAGGAAATAGAAGATGCCTACCAGGCACAGAAACACACAGTAGCTGTTTGGGTGGATCTGGAAAAGGCATTTGACAAAGTCTGGAAAGACGGACTTACAGTCAAGCTAAGAAGAAGTGACGTTTGTGGGAAAATGTACAAGTGGATCAACCACTACCTCAAACAAAGAACGGCCAGAGTCCAAGTACAAGGGCAGATGAGCAAAAAGGTGACACTCGAGCAGGGAGTACCCCAAGGGGGAGTACTGTCACCCACACTCTTCCTGGTATATATAAACGACATCACAGAGAATATACCAAGGAGAGTCCATAGCTCAATGTTTGCAGACGATCTGGCTATGTGGACCTCTGAAAAGAATCTCACCATAGCAAGAAATCGGATGCAGACGGCCCTAACATTGCTGGAAGAGTGGGCGAACTCATGGCTGGTCAAAATAAACGAGGAGAAAACCACATGCACAATATTCTCGCTTTCATTAAAACCCCAAAATACCAAATTAAGTCTAAATGGCAAATTCCTGCAGCCAAACGATAACCCAACCTATCTGGGAGTCACATTTGATCGGCGCATGACATGGAAAAGTCAGATTGAGAGAAACCGGATGAGAGCCAGAGAAAGAATGGCAATCATGAGGAAACTTGCTGGCACAAGCTGGGGAGCAGACGAAGGCATACTAAAGAAACTGTACACTGGAAGAGTGAGACCAGTTCTCGAGTATGGCATTGCGGCATGGACAACAGAGCAAAGGCGAACTTCGATAAAGTTAGCAAACTTCAAAACCAAGCCATGAGAGTTATAACAGGAGGCATGAAGTCAACGCCAATTGTAGAACTTGAAAAGATTACAAAACTGTAATCCATGACCGATAGAAGAGACTGCAGAGCCCAGCTGCAGTCAGAGAAACTCCGAAGACTGACTGACCATCCAATGCACCAGAGACTAAACAATTTGGGAAATGGGAAACTAAAGCAAAGATGCACGAAGATCCCATAAACGCACTAACAACATCAAAACCCATCACTACTGTACGAAAACCTACCTGGAGGCAGGATATATTTCCAGAGGTGGTAGAAAATATACCAGGTATTGGAAACAAAAGCTGCCAGACTGAAAAAGAAAGGAGAGATACTACCCTAAGCTTCATATCGAAAAGCTACCCAAGCATGGACTGGACCCATGCATACACCAACGGTTCTGTAACAAACACTACACAGAACGGAGGGGCAGGAGCATTCCTGAACCTACCAAATGGCAGACAAATAACACTGTCATTCGCTACTGGTAAGTACACAAGCAATTTCAGAGCGGAGGCAGAGGCACTGAGGGCGGCAGTGGAAGAAATGGTGACACACAATGAAAATGAAAGCCATATAGTCCTGCTTACAGATGCTCTCGCCATAGTCACAGCGCTAAAAAGCCAGAAAAACACTGAGCTTAATGACTTAAGAGCAGCACTCTGCAAACTGTGCCAGCGGTCCGCACCAAAAAGGGTAGTGGTACAGTGGGTTCCATCACACTGCAACATCCAAGGCAACGAGGAGGCAGACAGACTGGCAAAAGAAGGTGCAAGACTACCACAAACAGATACTAGTATGACGTACGAAGAGTCAAAAAGGCTTATCAAAGCCAGATACATGACCAAATGGGAAACCGAACATACTGGTTACACCAAAAACGATGCCTATTACCAGTTGAACCGAAGAGAGCAGGTCGTTGTCTTCAGACTTCGCACTGGCCACAATAGACTGAGGTACCACCTATTCAACAAACTGAAGATAGGTGGTACCGACGAATGCCCGTGCGGTACTGGTAAAATGACCGCTGAACATCTGCTGCAGAACTGCCCGACATACAAGGATCAGAGAGAGCAGATGTGGCCATCACCAGTGGAACTGCAAGACAAGCTCTATGGCAGTGGCGACAGCCTCAGGATGACCGCCGCTTTTTTCGAAAAAATAATGGTTACTGTCTGACTGCGTACGAAGAAGAAGAAGAAGAAGTACTGCAGGCATGGAAAGATGCTGTACTTATACCAGTACCAAAGAAAGAAAAAGACAGAACAGATCCAAATGGATACAGGCCTATCAGTCTACTGAGCTGTGTAGGTAAACTGATGGAGCGTATGATAAACACCAGACTGATGTGGCACCTGGAAGAAAAACACATATTAATTCCACAGCAAGCAGGATTTAGACAACACAGATCCACTGAGGACCAGATCACTCTCATAGCTCAGGAAATAGAGGATGCTTACCAAGAGAAAAAGCATACAGTAGCGGTTTGGGTGGATCTAAAAAAGAATTTGACAAGGTGTGGAAAGAGGGACTTAAAGTCAAGCTACAAAGAAGTAAGTATCTGGAAAAATGTACAGATGGATCAGCCACTACCTCGAAAACAGAACAGCCAGAGTTCAAGTACAAGGGCAGATGAGCAAAAAGGTGGCACTGGAGCAAGGAGTACCCCTAGGGGGAGTACTGTCACCCACACTTTTTCTGGTGTATATAAACAACATCATAGAGAATATACCAAGAAGAGTCCACAGTTCCATGTTTGCAGACGATCTGGCTATGTGGACCTCTGAAGAAAATCTCACCGTAGCAAACAATTGGATGCAGCAGGCCCTAACATTGTTGGAGGAGTGGGCGAAATCATGGCTGGTCATAATAAATGAAGACAAAACAACATGTACGATATTCTCGCTTTCAAATAAACCACAGAACACCAAAATAAGTCTAAATGGCAAATATCTGCGGCTAAACAACAACCCAAACTACTTGGGCGTCACATTTGATTGGCGTATGACATGGAAAAGTCAGATTGAGAGAAACCGAATGAGAGCAAGACAAAGAATGGCAATCGTGAGGAAACTTGCTGGCACAAGCTGGGGAGCAGACGAAAGTATACTAAAGAAACTGTACACTGGAGGAGTGAGACCAGTTCTCGAGTATGGCATTGCGACATGGACAACAGCAGCAAAGGCGAACTTCGATAAAGTTAGCAAACTTCAAAACCAAGCCATGAGAGTTATAACTGGAGGCATGAAGTCAACGCCAATTGTAGAACAAACCTGCAATCCATGACCGATAGAAGAGACAGCAGAGCCCAGCAGCAAGCAGAGAAACTAAGAAGACTGACAGATCATCCAATGCATCAGAGACTAAATGGATTTGGAAAAGAGAAACTAAAGCGGAGAAAATTTGCAGAAATAGCCAAAGCAAAGATGAGCGAAAACCCTATGAACACCATAACAACACCAAAGCGCATCCCTACTGTACGCAAACCTACCTGGAAGCAGAATATCATTCTAGAGGTGGTAGAAAATATACCAGGTACTGAAAACAAGAACAGCCAGACTGAAAAAGAAAAAAGAGACATAACCCTGAGGTACATAGCGAAAAACTACCCAAGCATGGACTGGACCCATGCATACACCGACGGTTCTGTAACAAACACAACACAGAATGGAGGGGGCAGGGGTATTCCTGAGCCTAACAAATGGTAGAAAAATAACACTGTCAGTGGGAACTGGAAAATTCTCAAGCAATTTTAGAGCAGAGGCACTGAAGGCTGCAGTAGAAGCAATGCTGACAGGCGAAAGCAATGAAAGCCAGATAGTCCTGTTTACAGATGCCCTGTCCGTGGTTACAGCACTAAAAAGCCAGAAAAATACAGAACTTAATGATTTAAGAGCTTTACTCTGTCAACTATGCCAGCAGTCCGCACCAAAAAGAGTAGTGGTACAGTGGGTTTCATCCCACTGTAACATTCAAGGCAACGAGGAGGCAGACAGACTGGCAAAAGAAGGTGCACGATTACCACAACCATATTCTAGTGTGACTTACAAAGAGTCCAAAAGGTTTATTAGGGACAGATACATGGCCAAATGGGAAACAGAGCATACTGGCTACACAAAAAATGATTCCTATTACCAGTTGAACAGAAGAGAGCAGGTCGTGGTCTTCAGACTCCGCACAGGCCACAACAGACTGAGGTACCACCTATTCAATAAACTGAAGATAGGTGGCACTGACGAATGCACATGTGGTACAGGGAAAATGACCGCTGAAAATCTGCTGCAAAATTGCCCAACATACGAGGACCAGAGAAAACACATGTGGCCATCACCAGTGACAACACTAGACAAGCTCTATGGCAGTGCCGACAGCCTCAGGACGACAGCTGCTTTCTTTGAACAAATTCAAGTTGACGTCTGACAGCGTACGAAGAAGAAGAAGACGATACCAGGCTCCCACTATCAGGCCGAATGAGTAAATACGAGAAAGAATTAAAATGGCAATATGGCCCTTTGAAGTCCTTTTGGCAGGGAACTGAGACACTAGTCTAGTCAGGCACAACATACTGACCTGGTCGTCACATCAGGGTCAGACTCAATACACTCCAAGACCACAATCTCTCTTCCATGTAGCGTTCCCTGGAAACAGGCTGTTTTCAAGGCTGACGAGATGTGGATCGATGTGATCCCCTTAGGAGTAAGCGCACAAAGATGAATCCAAGCACAACACAACCACCTGGAGGACCACGGCCCACCTTCATCAGCTTGCTCGGGAGGTGAGGAAAGCTACTACAACCTTTCACTTAACGTTATTTTTAAGGCGCACAAAAGAGTAAATTGTGGGCATTAAACAACAATAACAAGACCTCTTGACAATGGTCAAAAGATGGAAACTCGCTTAGTACGGCTACATTTTGAGATCAAACGGTTTTGTAAATATGATCCTGCACGGAAAGGTGCAATGCGGATGATGAAAAGTTTGTCCCAAAAAGAGATGGGAGGACAACATAAAAGAATGGGCCAATCTCCAACCAGAGGAGGCACAGGCAGCAGCAGCTGAAAGAGAAGGGTGGCATGGTGTTGTGGGGATGTCTTCATGTATGCCTGAACGGCCTAGCCGGTTACGAGATGACTTGACTTGACCCTCAAGCCCAGATGAAACTACTGTAGCCCCTAGAAGACCTTGCATCTAGATTTAGCTTCCACATCTCCTCGGCAAAAACCAAGACACAAAACTTTTGCTGGAACCTCACACTGACGAGAATTATTGTAAATGGCTTCCATGCCCAACTCCACTGAGGATTTAATTTACCAAGGCAGCAAACTAAACTCTGATGCACAAAGCCACCCGGGCATCATTGGGTGAGTCGGCCTGACTGCCACATTTATGTAGGCCCTGTATTGAGTCTGGAACTAACATATGCTTTCACTGGAAACCAAGCTATGGACTTACATTCCATTAGTTAGTTGTTCATTGCAAGAATTGATGGCAACATCAAGAAATGGTTTCTGTCTTGATGGTGTAACTTGCACTGTATTTGGATTATAGTGAGGAAGAACTACGCTTGTCATCGACATCACCCTCTGGTCTCAAGATACCTTGAACCAGTGGCAAGACATAAGTCAAGACGACTGGAGGCAACTTAGGATGCAGGCACTCTGGTCCCACCTCCTGTGAGACCAGGGGTCACTTTAAGGATTCGATCGCTCGCCGTTTCTGTTCCATCGCATTGAGAGTTGAGTGCCTGACTTCTCAACCACAGCGACCCCTAGAAGACTGTAGAGTCTGTGGACAACCAGTGCTACATTCCAGTCAATTAGTTTCACCACAAAGTGACCAGCGGACAATTTGGGATGTTCATGCACCTCAAAGTCACCCCTGCACAGTTATGCTGCAGCTGTAGGGGTATGGGCTGATGAATCTGAGGCTGTCATTGGACAGCTATTTCCTGATCAGAGGGCTAGTACTGATCAGGAACGATGGTTTCACTAGTTCCACCCGGTTGCATGCCACTCCGTCTGTCTCCACCCTATGTTGTTTACCTGGAAATTCGCTGCCCCTTGAGATTTGTACTAATGGGGATGCTGAATGATTTTCATTGATTTAATAGATTTCCCTCATGGTATCTGCATGAGAACGGGTTGTGTAAAGAAAAGCTAGTAATATTGACGGCAAGCTGATAATTGACTAGGTCTCAGTGGCCTACAGCGGCCAATGACATAAACAACAAAAACCGGCCTGAATGGATGACGTGAAACGTTGGGGACTAAGAAAAGTAACGTAAGCTACAGACTTACATAACCTGTGATGACCCCATCCTGCTGTACGATTTCAAAACCCGAACTAATCTGCATAATGATCAGAAGCACATTGAAGTCTTCCCCATGCATAGCTAGAGGCACATTCTTATGGTCCATTGGTATGACCAGGTCTCACATGACAAAGTCACCAAATGGACAGGCCTCAAAAGCATATTCACCAGGCTAAACCATCATTAAGGGGAGTCGCGTAGCGCAGTGGTTAGTAATGCTATGGGATACTTTATTTACTTTACTTTTAAACCATTATTGTTGGCCCCTATTTGGACATGTGGCCCATCTTGCGTAATAATAATAATAATAATGTTCGCTTAGGCGTCTGATGACCATTGTGTCAGTTGACCACATCCATGACCCACTGCTGTGGCGTGGTTCCAGGCCTCATCCAGGGCGGAGGAGAAGCTTTCTACTTGCTGGAGCCATATTGTTTGGCGACGGCCTCTTCTGCGCCTCCATCCGGACGGAGGAAGACTTTTGGGGCTGAGGAACGACTTGTATAGTTTCTTGTGGGCAGGGGTTTTCTGGTCCAGCCATACAACATAACCAAACAAATAAACTCTGCGTCTGTCAAGTGTTTCTGAGATTGGGTGAAGATCTATTTTAGCAGAGACCTCCATGTTGCAGCTGGTTGCCCATATGAAAGGCTTTCAGTCTCATCATGTTTCATCAATGTCCAGGTTTCGGAGATGTAAAGCAGGACTGGGACCATACAGGACTGGTAGGTGCGGATTTTTGTCCTAAGGGAGATCTTGCCATCACTCCACACACGCCGAAGGTCTTGCATAGCGAACGCAGCAAGCACGATCTGCCTTGACATATCGGGACCGCTGCGCCCATCGGATGATATCATGCTACCGAGATAGATGAATTCATTGATGCCCTCCGCAGTGTGACCTTGAGTTTCAATACCCTGGGGTGCTGTGTCACCTTGTGTAGGACGATTAAATCAGCCAGCTCTTAAGGTGGGCCATGAACATCAAGTATGGGAAGCAGTCATCTTTATCGTGGTCCCGTTCCCATGGATGTTCACACACCACCTGGTTATGTCACATTTTAAAGACATCATCCTTACTTCATGCAGCCTGGGACTCAGCCACTCATCGTGCTGATGGACGGTTGGTGCGACAGGCCCTTGACACATAAGCAGACTAGGTACCTACATACCTTCCTACCTTTAGTGACTCTAAGTCGGTTCTGGAGGCCCCGAAAAACACCCCATACAAAGAAAATGAGATATTCTTGGTGGGGAGGGTGATCAACATCATCACTACCTATGGGATAAATATCTCCTTGTAATGGATCCCTGGACATAGTGGGCTACTAGGGAACGAGATGGCCGACAGATTGACAAAAACGGGAGCTTCGAAACAATTGGATAGAATCTGCAGTAACCACACAGTAAAACGAATTATTAAGAATAATACTCTGGAAATCTGAACGAACAGGTGGATGACGGGAACAACAGGTCGCAGTGTATTTAGCTAAATGTCGCAGCCAAAAAGTAACAATGACATAAATAAACTACATGAAAGAGATCAAAGTCTCATCTTTAAGTTTCGAACAGGACATAAGTTTTGAACAGGACATACCAGATTCAATAGCCACTTGAACCGCATCAATCCCCAGCACCTGCCCTTGTGCAGACATTGCTCTCATCCTGATGAAACAGTTCGACACCTACTCATTGAGTGCAAGGCACTTATAGGCGTGAGGAAAAGATTCTTACAAGCAGTGCCAAAAATTGAAAACGCACAGAATGGAGCAGTGGAACAACTGAAGAAGACTTGTATCTATATAAGATTGGCAGTGGGCTGCCAAGAGCAGGCTTGCTCAGCACCTATAGGATAACAACAACAACTGTCTACAGCTCAAACGTAAAGTCTAGTTAATTAATGAGATTTTGATTTTGGACAAGTGGTTCACAGGTTGAGAAGAATGCAACCAGTGTAATCTTGCAAGTATATTACAAAAGGGGTGACTAAAGAGGGTTGTGCGTGAGGCAAACAACATCACCAAGTGAAATTATTGTTGTTGAAATCACCACTTCAAATCCTCAGATACAGGCTTCCTGTAAGGCAGCCAGCTCTAGTGGAAGATCAATACTTTACTTGGAGTAAAAATCATTAAAAATCAATTTTTTTGGTGAGAAGATCAATCAGTCAACCAGATTCTCCTTGAGAGAAGACCAATCAATCAGCTTCACTTGGAGAGAAGGTCAATCAATGAATCAGCTTCACACAGAGAGAAGGTCAATCAATCAGTTTCACACAGAGAGAAGGTCAATCAATCAGCTTCACTTGAAGAGAAGGTCAATCATCAATCAGCTTCAATTGGAGAGAAGGTAAGTCAATCAATCAATTAGCTTCACTTAGAGAGAAGGCCAATCAATCAACTTTACTTATATAGAAAGTCAATCAATCAATTAATAAAGTTATTTTGGAGAGAAGGTAAATCAATCAGCTTCATTTGGAGAGAAGGTTAATCAATCAATCAACTTCACACGGAGAGAAGGTCAATCAATCAACTTCACTTGGAGAGAAGGTCAATCAATCAATCTTCATTTGGAGAGAAGGTCAATCAATCAACTTCACTTGGAGAGAAGGTCAATAAATCAACCACTTGGAGAGAAGGTCAATCAATCAACTTCACTTGGAGAGAAGGTCAATCAATCAACTTCACTTGGAGAGAAGGTCAATCAATCAACTTTACTTGGAGAGAAGGTCAATCAATCAACTTCACTTGGAGAAAAGGTCAATCAATAAATCTTCATTTGGAGAGAAGGTCAATCAATCAACTTCACTTGAAGAGAAGGTCAATCAATCAACTTCACTTGGAATGGTTTCACTTGGAGAGGTCATCACTCAGCTTCACTTGGAGAGAGGGTTAATCAATCAGCTTCACTTAGAGAGAAGGTCAATCAATCAATCAGCTTCACTTGGAGAGAAGGTCAATCAATCAATCAACTTCACTTGGAGAGAAGGTCAATCAATGAATCTTCATTTGGAGAGAAGGTCAATTAATCAACTTCACTTGGAGAGAAGGTCAATCAATCAATCAGCTTCACTTGGAGAGAAGGTCAATCAATCAACTTCACTTGAAGAGGTTTCACTTGGAGAGTAGGTCAATCAATCAGCTTCACTTGGAGAGAAGGTCAATCAATCAATCAGCTCCACTTGGAGAGAAGGTCAATCAATCAATCAGCTTTACTTGGAGAGAAGGTCAAACAATGAATCAGCTTTACTTGGAGAGAAGGTCAATGAATGATTCAGCTTCACTTGGAGAGTAGGTCAATCAATAAATGAGCTTCACTAGGAGAGAAGGTCAATAAATCAACTTCACTTGGAGAGAAGGTCAATCAATCAACTTCACTTGGAGAGAAGGTCAATCAATCAACTTCACTTGGAGAGAAGGTCAATCAATCAACTTTACTTGGAGAGAAGGTCAATCAATCAACTTCACTTGGAGAAAAGGTCAATCAATAAATCTTCATTTGGAGAGAAGGTCAATCAATCAACTTCACTTGAAGAGAAGGTCAATCAATCAACTTCACTTGGAATGGTTTCACTTGGAGAGGTCATCACTCAGCTTCACTTGGAGAGAGGGTTAATCAATCAGCTTCACTTAGAGAGAAGGTCAATCAATCAATCAGCTTCACTTGGAGAGAAGGTCAATCAATCAATCAACTTCACTTGGAGAGAAGGTCAATCAATGAATCTTCATTTGGAGAGAAGGTCAATTAATCAACTTCACTTGGAGAGAAGGTCAATCAATCAATCAGCTTCACTTGGAGAGAAGGTCAATCAATCAACTTCACTTGAAGAGGTTTCACTTGGAGAGTAGGTCAATCAATCAGCTTCACTTGGAGAGAAGGTCAATCAATCAATCAGCTCCACTTGGAGAGAAGGTCAATCAATCAATCAGCTTTACTTGGAGAGAAGGTCAAACAATGAATCAGCTTTACTTGGAGAGAAGGTCAATGAATGATTCAGCTTCACTTGGAGAGTAGGTCAATCAATAAATGAGCTTCACTAGGAGAGAAGGTCAATAAATCAACTTCACTTGGAGAGAAGGTCAATCAATCAACTTCACTTGGAGAGAAGGTCAATCAATGAATCAGCTTCACTGGGAGAGAAGGTCAATCAATGAATCAGCTTCACTGGGAGAGAAGGTCAATCAATGAATCAGCTTCACTTGGAGAGAAGGTCAATCAATGAATCAGCTTCACTGGGAGAGAAGGTCAATCAATGAATCAGCTTCACTTGGAGAGAAGGTCAATCAATGAATCAGCTTCCTTTTGTTGAAAATAAGAAACACTTTTCGTCGACCAGTGACAATAAGACACACTTTTCCAGGACCGGTGAAATTAAGACACACTTTTAATGAACAGATCAGAAGGAAATAAAAATACTAATAATAGAACATCTTGAACTTTCGAGAAAGTAATATTTCATTCAAATAAAGTTATTATGAAATCCATCGCCGATTTTGTGCTAGAATATTTGATAACTGTGACTGCTGCTATGTTTCTGAGAGACAAAGTGCTGCATTGACATCCATTTGGTTTCTCTGTTTGGTTTTCACAGGGTTTCTCTGTTTGATTTTGACACAGCTGAAAAAAATCTTCTCATACAAACAGGTAGTTGAAAACAGGACCAACAAATTAATTAACTGTAATTCAGAGATGGATATTTGTTTTCCACTGATATCAAAAACTGAGACAAAACATTTTATTTTTGGATAGCAGAGTGACATCAGAAGATCTCTGCAGTTAGTCAGCCGCAATAACTTTTCACAAACTGGCAGGAAATTTCTGCAGACTGATACCGCAAAACCCTGTTCAGGGCTTGGTAGCGGGAGATTGAGAACGAATGCAGAAGAAGAAGACCTTTGACCAGCAGGGACTGATCACCATTCTTCACATCAGAACAGGACACAACAGACTGAACAGACACATGTACAAGCTTTGACTGTCTGCTTCACTGCGAACATGTGGACTAAACAAACTGTTTTACAGAGCACATTTTACATGACTGCCCCCCAGTTTAAGGAAGAAACATTGGCCAAACGAATCAACACTAAACTTAAAACTGTACGGAGCAAAATAAGAGCTCAAAACAATAGTCAAGTTCATCATGAGAACTTGTCTGATGGTGTAATTATCAAAGATGTGATCACAAGAAATAGAAGAAACAAGCAAGTTCAGCTTGTAAATAAGTGCAACTAAAGCAGACAATTCGGACTGTCGAGGGTTAAACCACAATTTATTAATCAATTCAAACATGGTACACTAATTCAAACATGGTGCCTTTGTGAATTCAAATAAGGTGCACTAATCAATTCAAAAATAGTGCACTGATCAATCAATTCAAATAGTGTACTTATCAATTCAAACAGTGGATTTATCAATTCAAATGAGGTGTATTTATAAATTTGAACATGATATATTTATAAATTCAAACTTATGTAACAACCGAAACATTAAATCATGAAATTTGGTGACATTGTCATAACAGATGGTAAAAACACACAATTTTGTAAATCTATCATAAAAACATCAAATTTGGTATATCTATAATAAAAACATCAAATTTGGTATATCTATAATAATAACATCAAATTTGGTAAATCTATCATAAAAAACAACAAACTAGGAAAATCTTTCACATAACATCACATCAAATCTGGTACATCTGTCAATACTAAAACATAAATTATTGTTCCATCTATCAGTCAAAAGTAAAAAAATTCAATTTGGTAAGTCTATTAATTATAAATATTTTTTAATGTTAAAAAAACCTCTCAGAACACCCGTCATGATTGCTTACAGAGAAGTCAAAATATAAACTGGTTGAAATTTACAAAGAAATAACTCAGGATTTTAAAATTGTGAAATGTAGTTTTTATACAACCAAAGCTTTTAAAATAAAATGAGGGGCTTCAAATGAAAAACTTGAAATTGCAATAGAAATCTGAAACAGTGTGTCATTGTCATGTAAGTTGCTAAACACTTCAAGAGTGTCTTGCAGGTGACGTCATGCAATGTTAGGTATGATAAAAAGAAATGTTAAATATAGGAGCACGGAAGTGATAGTCAAACTGTTTAAAGCATTAGTTAGACCTAGATTGGAGTAATGTGTATAGGTGGGGAGTCCTTATCATAGAGGGGATATAAACATGCTGGAAAGGATACAAAAAAGAGCAACAAAGCTGATAGTGGGATTCCAGAATTACAGATATGAGGAAAGACTCAGACCTCTACACCTCACGGTAGAAGAGGAGCGACTAAGTAAGTATGAAAAGACTCAGAAAAACCGGCCTAAAGTATCTAGAAAACATGAGAATTCGAGGTGACAATACAGGTTTATAAGATAATAAAAAAACGGATAAATTAGACTTTAACACGTTTTTCAAAATACAACCACCTACAAGAATAAGAGGGCATAGCTACAAATTAACTAAAGAGAGGTCCAGATTAGATATTAGGAAATATTTTTTTAGTCAGAGAGTGGTGAATACTTGGAATGCATTGCCAAAGGAGGCAGTGGAAGCAGGGACAATTAATGAATTTAAGAATAAATTGGATGCGCAGAGCTTTTAGAGCAAAGCAATGTAAATTAAACTAGTTGTATACAGATGCTGCAGAGTCTTCTAAACCAGTATAAAGACGTTAAATTAAGTTAGTTAAGTCATAGTAGCCATTGAAAAATGGCAGCCTAACTAATGACATGCACCAAAAAAGAGCAGCGGCCTGCTGCCAGTTTTTTTAAGCTGCACAGGAGTTTAACCGCTTGTATCAAATGCAATTAAGACTCAGTGGACAAATACACAGATGTGTGCCCCTTTTTCTTAAAAAAATCTTTTCGAAGAAATTTCAAGTTTTTAAAACAATTTAAATAATGTAAGTGAGACCAAAGGCATGAATAATAAACAATTTACTCGGACATAAAATAATATCACTACTGTAACCATCAAATCATGCTGCAAAAGGTGACTAAAGAGGGTTGACATTCTAAAGAGCAAGACATTCCCATTAAATAGATTTCTGTAGAAACCACCATTACAAGTATGTAAGAAAGTGTTTTGATACATGCTTCCTGTAATAGACCTAGCTTCAGTGAGTACTGTATGTTTTGCATGGAGCAAAAGGGAAAGACAGTCAATGTTATTGACCTTAACCACACTAGCGTCAATCCAAATTGACTACCACCATGAAAATCACACAACTAAAGTCGTTCCAAATCGACGTACGATGTGCTGCATATCAACGTCTGTTCTAAATAAAATATTATCAAACGGTTATGTAGCAATAGTCTGAATAATACTGCTCATTTCATTGTAGAGAGTTCTTACTTCCGTCCTTATGGTTAGATACACAAAATGGCGATTTAGACATCAGTGTTTGACTTTTGGAAACGATTTATGTTTTTCACTTGGATTTGAAGATTCACCCATTATTGAGAATGGGGAAGTTAAGTTTCTGCAACGGATGTTTCTGAGGTACATCTATTTAGTTTGTTAATGTAGATACAATAATTACATTTATAGTCAAAAGCGACAGATACGGCCATTACAGTAAACATCGATAGTCTTTTTTTTTTTAGACAAGGGACACCAAAAGCGGGTGAACCTATATGTTTATGCTATTTTTCAACACTATCACCTTCTTGTATCTCAGAAACTAACACACACACAACAAAAACCCCAACAAATTTAGTATTTATTTATTTCTCTACTCACAAACAAATCATATCAATAGACCGTCAAATAAAAAAGCTACAGGCTCTCAAAGTAAACAACCCTAGAAAAATATTGCGTACTAAAAAATAAATAAACCGCAGGAGAAATTGCGTTATGTTTTAATACAGTGTCATAAAGGTTAACTCTTGATAGTCCCATTCTACGAGGAATGATGGCGTACATCAGAAATGTTCCATTTGACTGAAATCAACATCCAACAAATGTGCTTTGCTTATCACTTAGCTATGACGTTTTGAAATAACCTTAACTCTTAAAGACCAAAAGAACACTTTTATCAATTTTTCAGGAGATGTCTTGACACCAGAAGAATGCTAATATCGCTAACTGCACACTGAACGAAATTTGTTTAGTTTTATCAGTGATTCGGGATTTTAATTAATGTTATATTCAAGAGAAGTGACTCATTGTATTTTTATTTTTCAAACCAGCAAGGCATGTTATTGAAAAAAAAACTGGTAACAAAATTCGGCCTAGAAGAGTTGAGCATGGTAGAATTCCGGCATATGTGCAATTTTCATTTAATTAAGAGTCTCTTCCTCCGTCTTTTATTAAATTTTTTTAAAAATTGTGACTTTTTGTGTGATGGAATTAAACAGTTCAAGGGCTGAGAAATTCCTTTTTTGATTGGGTCAAGCATCTGAATTACACAGGGATATTCAATACAAGTCCAATTTAGACTCTGACAGGGACACAAGTGAATGTAGTAAAGCTATTAGTGGGTAACATAAAAATAGAAGTGATGAGTAAAAATAATATAATTGAAGAGGTATTTTCTGCCTCCACATTAATGACATTTAATTCGTCATACTAATACGTTTTTGATATGAATAATTCATGTCATAGATAATTGAATTGTATATCTCTTCTTCTTCTTTTGTCTTACTGCTCTTGCCATACAGCATTGCAGAGGGGTGGGATGTGTATATTTCTTGTTAACGCCAAATGGGAGGCTTGTGCTGTCGTTAGGTGTAACTTCCTGAGAGTGTAAGAGCACCCTCGATCCATCGACGTCATGGTCTGCCTCTTGATCGGTATCTCCTCCTCTAATTCTCCCTATTGTTGTCTCTATAAGCCCCCGGTATCTCCTCCTCTAATTCTCCCTATTGTTGTCTCTATAAGCCCCCGGTATCTCCTCCTCTAAATCCATCGACGTCATGGTCTGCCTCTTGATCGTGGACCAGAGACAGTCAAAAGATGGAAACTCACTTCGTACGACCACATATCGAGATCGAATAGTTTTGCAAATACGATCCTGCACGGAAATGTGTAAGGCGGACGAAGAGATCGTCCCAAAAAGAGATGGGAGGACAACATAAAATAATAGACCAATCTCCGACTAGAGAAGGCACAGGCAGCGGCCACTGACAGATAGAGGTGGCGTGGGGTTGTCTTAAAGTCTGCCCCAACGACCTCATCGGTTACAGGATGACTTGACTTGAACAATGATCAGACTGTACTTGGTGACACACTGCTACCGGATGTCCAGTCATCCATGTATCTTGGTGACACACTGCTACCGGATGTCCAGTCATCCATGGATCTTGGTGACACACTGCTACCGGATGTCCAGTCATCCATGGATCTTGGTGACACACTGCTACCGGCGGATGTCCAGTCATCCATGTATCTTGGTGACACACTGCTACCGGATGTCCAGTCATCCATGTATCTTGGTGACACACTGCTACCGGATGTCCAGTCATCCATGTATCTTGGTGACACACTGCTACCGGATGTCCAGTCATCCATGTATCTTGGTGACACACTGCTACCGGATGTCCAGTCATCCATGTATCTTGGTGACACACTGCTACCGGATGTCCAGTCATCCATGTATCTTGGTGACACACTGCTACCGGATGTCCAGTTAGCCATGTATCTTGGTGACACACTGCTACCGGATGTCCAGTCATCCATGTATCTTGGTGACACACTGCTACCGGATGTCCAGTCATCCATGTATCTTGGTGACACACTGCTACCGGATGTCCAGTTAGCCATGTATCTTAGTGACACACTGCTACCGGATGTCCAGTCATCCATGGATCTTGGTGACACACTGCTACCAGATGTCCAGTTAGCCATGTATCTTGGTGACACACTGCTACCAGATGTCCAGTTAGCCATGTATCTTGGTGACACACTGCTACCAGATGTCCAGTTAGCCATGTATCTTGGTGACACACTGCTACCAGATGTCCAGTTAGCCATGTATCTTGTTGACACACTGCTACCAGATGTCCAGTTAGCCATGTATCTTGGTGACACACTGCTACCAGATGTCCAGTTAGCCATGTATCTTGGTGACACACTGCTACCCGATGTCCAGTCATCCATGTATCTTGGTGAGATAAGCTTTCATTGCATTAGGAAACTTACGGAAATCTACGGAAATTAAATCCAAATGTAGTCCGCCATATTTCAATCACTTTATCCGACAAAGGGATTGATATATTAAAGTCCCTAATGTTGAACCGTACAAAGCACGAAACACCAAAATGAAGCCCATGGTAGAGAGCCTAAGCAAGGCAATAATGCAAGCCGCCACTGAAACCATCCCAAGAGGAGCTAGGAAAAACTATAAGCCCTACTGGAATGATGAGTTACAGAAAGTGGAAGATGCAGTAACAAATGCTAGGAACATGGCAGAACGAGAAAAATCCATGGAGGCAAACATCGCCCTCAAAGCCGCCGCGGCGAAGTACAAACACACTCTCAAGCAAACAGCAAGAGAAAGCTGGAAAAATAAAACGGAAAGTCTAAACCTGGACAAAGAAGGGAACAAGCTATGGAAGCTAGTCAGAGCCATGAATGACGAAACCCCGTCAAATAAACAAATTACTATCAAGCAAGGCGAGAACTTGATCACAGGTAAGAAAGCCGCAAACGCCTTTGTCGATCACTATGCCAGAGCAAACCACATCGAGGTCCCTGCAGATAAGCATACAGACATTAGCGAAGAGCTAAAGGGACACGAAAACATAAATACGGCTCCTGAAGAGCACATGATGGCCAAACTAACAATGCGCGAAATGGAAGAGGCTATGAGAACACTAAAGAAAAGGAAATCTCCCGGAAAAGACGGGATAACAAACGAAATGCTGATGGGGCTGGGCCAAACAGCGAAGAAGAAACTGCTATCGGTCCTAAACCAAAGCTGGAAAAGGGGAATTGTACCACAGGCATGGAAAGATGCAATACTGGTACCAGTACCAAAAACAGGAAAGGACAAAACAGATCCAAATGGATACAGGCCCATAAGCCTACTGAGCTGTGTCGGCAAGCTGATGGAACGGATGATAAACACCAGACTGATGTGGCATCTGGAAGAAAAACGAATACTAATTCCACAGCAAGCCGGCTTTAGACAGCACAGATCCACTGAGGACCAGGTCATCCTCATAGCCCAGGAGATAGAAGATGCCTACCAGGCACAGAAACACACAGTAGCTGTTTGGGTGGATCTGGAAAAGGCATTTGACAAAGTCTGGAAGGATGGACTTAGAGTCAAGCTAAGAAGAAGTGATGTCTGTGGGAAGATGTACAAGTGGATCAACCACTACCTCAAACAAAGAACGGCCAGAGTCCAAGTACAAGGGCAGATGAGCAAAAAGGTGACACTCGAGCAGGGAGTACCCCAAGGGGAAGTATTGTCACCTACACTCTTCCTGGTATATATAAACGATATTACAGAGAATATACCAAGAAGAGTCCATAGCTCAATGTTTGCAGACGATCTGGCTATGTGGACCTCTGAAAAGAATCTCACCATAGCAAGAAATCGGATGCAGACGGCCCTAACATCGCTGGAAGAGTGGGCGAACTCATGGCTGGTCAAAATAAACGAGGAGAAAACCACGTGCACAATATTCTCGCTCTCATTAAAACCCCAAAGTACCAAATTAAGTCTAAATGGCAAAATCCTGCAGCCAAACGACAACCCAACCTATCTGGGAGTCACATTTGATCGGCGCATGACATGGAAAAGTCAGATTGAGAGAAACCGAATGAAAGCCAGAGAAAGAATGGCGATCATGAGGAAACTTGCTGGCACAAGCTGGGGAGCAGACGAAGGCATACTAAAGAAACTGTACACTGGAAGAGTGAGACCAGTTCTCGAGTATGGCATCGCGGCATGGACAACAGCAGCGAAGGCGAACTTCGATAAAGTTAACAAACTTCAAAACCAAGCCATGAGAATTATAACAGGTGGCATGAAGTCAACGCCAATTGTAGAACTTGAAAAGATTACAAAACTGCAATCCCTGACCGATAGAAGAGACTGCAGAGCCCAGCTGCAGTCAGAGAAACTCCGAAGACTGACGGACCATCCAATGTACCAGAGACTAAACAATTTGGGAAATGGGAAAGTAAAGCGGAGAAACTTTGCAGAAATAGCCAAAGCAAAGATGCACGAGGATCCCATAAACGCACTAACAACACCAAAACCCATCACTACTGTACGAAAACCTACTTGGAGGCAGGATATATTTCCAGAGGTGGTAGAAAATATACCAGGTATTGCAAACAAAAACTGCCAGACTGAAAAAGAAAGGAGAGACACTACCCTAAGCTTCATAACGAAAAGCTACCCAAGCATGGACTGGACCCATGCATACACCGACGGTTCTGTAACAAACACTACACAGAACGAAGGGGCAGGAGCATTCCTGAACCTACCAAATGGCAGAAAAATAACACTGTCATTCGCTACTGGTAAGTACACAAGCAATTTCAGAGCGGAGGCAGAGGCACTGAGGGCGGCAGTGGAAGAAATGGTAACACACAGTGAAAATGAGAGCCATATAGTCCTGCTGACAGATGCTCTCGCCGTAGTCACAGCGCTAAAAAGCCAGAAAAACACTGAGCTTAATGACTTAAGAGCAGCACTTTGCAAACTGTGCCAGCAGTCCGCACCAAAAAGGGTAGTGGTACAGTGGGTTCCGTCACACTGCAACATCCAAGGCAACGAGGAGGCAGACAGACTGGCAAAAGAAGGTGCAAGGCTACCACAAACAGATACCAGTATGACGTACGAAGAGTCAAAACGGCTTATCAAAGCCAGGTACATGACCAAATGGGAAACCGAACATACTGGTTACACCAAAAACGATGCCTATTACCAGATGAACCGAAGAGAGCAGGTCGTTGTCTTCAGACTTCGCACTGGCCACAACAGACTGAGGTACCACCTATTCAACAAATTGAAGATAGGGTGTAACGACGAATGCCCGTGCGGTACTGGTAAAATGACCACTGAACATCTGCTGCAGAACTGCCCGACATACGAGGATCAGAGAGAGCAGATGTGGCCATTACCAGTGGAACTGCAAGACAAGCTCTATGGTAGTGGCGAGAGTCTCAGGATGACCGCCGCTTTTTTCGAAAAAATAATGGTTACTGTCTGACTGTGTACGCAGAAGAAGAAGAAGAAGAAGAACCGTACAAAGAAATGAACAGATATCAGTGGGACCTGACGTAAAGAGAAGTAGGTGGAGCTGGATAGGACAGCAGCTGATAGCATTACAAGACAGTCTGGGTTGTGGAATTCTCAGGGCAAGAAACATAGAGGTATACCAAAACACAGGTGGGGAAAAGAGGTTGTGATAAGCATAAAGGAAACAGGGAGAACATGGACTGAGTTAGGAACAAGAGTGTGAACCTTATGGGGTTGAAAGGTTCTGATGATTGATGGATTGATTGAAACAGCTTTCAGGAAAGCCTGATTCCAGAGTGGTTTAATTGCAATGGTCTTTACATGGTAAGATTGTCAGCCATATGCACAACATTCTTTAGTTGCCTTGTACAACATGCAAGGAAGAAAACAGTTGTCGTCATTCTCTTTTACTCCAGAAACTTCTTCTTCTTCTTCGTACGCAGTCAGACAGTAACCATTTTTTTTTCGAAAAAAGCGGCGGTCATCCTGAGGCTGTCGCCGCTGCCATAGAGCTTGTCTTGCAGTTCCACTGGTGATGGCCACATCTGCTCTCTCTGATCCTCGTATGTCGGGCAGTTCTGCAGCAGATGTTCAGCGGTCATTTTACCGGTACCGCGCGGGCATTCGTCGGTACCACCTATCTTCAATTTGTTGAATAGGTGGTACCTCAGTCTATTGTGGCCAGTGCGAAGTCTGAAGACAACGACCTGCTCTCTTCGGTTCAACTGGTAATAGGCATCGTTTTTGGTGTAACCAGTATGTTCGGTTTTACTCCAGAAACAACTCAGGTTAATTGAAGTAACAGGCAATCTTGATTCTAACCACAGGCCTCGGAGTTTCCATTTGATTTGCCACAAAATGCTGCTATAGCAGGAAGTGGAACTGATTAATTCTCAATTATGGGAGAATGTGCACAAGGAGTGCACAAAAAAACAACTAACAGCAAAAGTCCAGTTTCTGTCCTTTTAACAGAAGAGGCAACATTTTTTATTCTAGGAACCAACATCATCACACAGGGGACATTCCCATAAGTGCTCCATTCTCCGTTCAAGCAGCCAGCCAACGTAGATATACTCAGAGTCCCAGTCAGGTATTGATTTCGTGTTCTTCAGATCTTTCCAGACAGAACACACTTTC
This sequence comes from Ariolimax columbianus, assembly GCA_036924085.1. Taxonomy (NCBI): domain Eukaryota; kingdom Metazoa; phylum Mollusca; class Gastropoda; order Stylommatophora; family Arionidae; genus Ariolimax; species Ariolimax columbianus. The sequence continues at coordinate 50,681,129 of JAVGWX010000012.1, forward strand.
TCCCTTCTCCCTTAGTCATTTCAAAATCTGTCATCCTCTGCACATATGCATTTTCGCGAAAGCCACATGGTGGGTGCTAATGTCAGGTGTAACATACTTACTAAGACCTCACATAACGTCAGGTTTAACAAAATCCTACATAACATCAGGTGTAATAACTGACATAAATTCCATAACTTTAGAGCCAGGTGAAAAGTTATGACAAAACCACTTCTCATGTCATAGCTAGGAGCAACATATGAAATAATATCCTATGTAATGTCAGGGTTAGGTGGAACATACTGACCAAAATCCCATATAATATCAGAGCCGGGTAAAACATTCTGGCAAGATCAAATCTTGTGTCATGGTTAGGTGCAACATATCAAATAAGATCCCATGTAATGTCAGGGTTTGGTGCAACATACTGAATAAGATCCCATGTAATGTCAGAGTTTGGTGCAACATAATGACCAAGATCCCACCTCAGATCAGGTCAAACATGACGAGTTGAGTTTACTTGATGTGTCTTTGGTAACAAGTTACAGTGGCTCTTCTTCCATCCTGATATGGAAAAGGGACCTCCTAGCTGTAGTGCAATGCTAGATTCCCCAGTAAGCTCACCACAATGAGAATTACAATGCTGATACCCACCTCGTTGGCCAGCCTGCTGTGACACAGTCTATTTTCAGAAGAACAAAACGAGGATGTGAGGTTGAGTCTTGATCAGTTTGTTTGCCCTGACCCTGATTACTATTCACTTCCGATAAAATGGAATAAGACCGCCAACAAACAATACAAATGGTGAAACAGTGAATAATGCAGACCACACAAAAAGTGATAAATTCTATCGAACAAGCTGACATTAAACTTCTCAACATGAGAAGTTCAGGTTGCAATAGGTTATCAAGGTGTGCATGATATGCAAATTGAATAATCTGGATTTAAGGTACACAACAATAACCTTTCTGGGGTAGAGAAGACCCTCCAACTCATGGGCTTTATTACTTCATCATTCACCATATGTCGGAAACATACTAAACGTGCAGAAGCTTCTAGGTTACAAATTAACATTTCTAGAAACAATAGATACAACAATAAAAGAAAGCTCTAGAAATAATAGATACAGGAATAAAAGAACGTTTTAGAAATAATAGATACAATAGTACAAGAGAGCGCTAGAAACAAAAGATACAGGAATAAAAAGGAAGCTCTAGAAACAAAAGATACAGGAATAAAAAGGAAGCTCTAGAAACAAAAGATACAGGAATAAAAAGGAAGCTCTAGAAACAAAAGATACAGGAATAAAAAGGAAGCTCTAGAAACAATAGATACAGGAATAAAAAGGAAGCTCTAGAAACAATAGATACAACAATAAAAGCTCTAGAAACAATATTTACAGCAATGAAAGAAAGCTCTAGAAACAAAGATACAGGAATAAAAGGAAGCTCTAGAAACAATAGATACAGGAATAAAAGAAAGTTTTAGAAACAATAGATACAACAATTAAAGAGAGAGAGCTAGAAACAACAATAAAAGAAAGCTCTAGAAACAAAAGATACGGGAATTTAAAAAAACTCTAGAAAAAAACATACAAGAAAAGAAAAGAAAAAAAAAGAAAACTCTAGAAACAATACATGAATACAAGAAAACCATAATGAAGAACCTACTAAGGAGCCTCGAATTCCACTACAGCCTGGAAGACCCCAGTCCACCTTCTCAAGTATGCTTCAGGATATTCAAATAAGCCACTGTATTCCCCTACTAAAGAATCGTCAAGAGTTCTCTCAGCACGAGAAACTTTGGACTGTAAAAACACGAATTAATGGTAGGGCTCATGACCCATTATAAATAATTTCATGTTTGATACCGCAATGATAATATTATTATAAATTACAAAAATGATCAAAGTAAATATTCACAAAAATATAAATTTCATCACGAGATATCAGACAAAAACAGTGCAAACGAAACTGCAAACAAACACAATAACATTTTCAATATGTGGAGATTTCTTTTTTTATTAAACATTTCCTAACAGTGTACCTGTCCCAGTCCACTCAGCTGTAAATTACTTTCTACTATCTACAGCTGGGGGGGGCATTACTTTCTACTACCTACAGCTGGGGGCCATTACTTTCTACTATCTACAGCTGGGGCCCATTACTTTCTATTATCTACAGCTGGGGGCCATTAATTTCTACTATCTACAGCTGCAAACCATTTCTTTTACTATCTACAGCTGGGGGCCATTACTTTCTACTATCTACAGCTGCAAACCATTTCTTTCTACTATCTACAGCTGGGGCCCATTACTTTCTATTATCTACAGCTGGGGGCCATTAATTTCTACTATCTACAGCTGCGAACCATTTCTTTCTACTATCTACAGCTGGGGGCCATTACTTTCTACTATCTACAGCTGCAAACCATTTCTTTCTACTATCTACAGCTGGGGCCCATTACTTTCTACTATCTACAGCTGCAAACCATTTCTTTCTACAGCTCATTGCTTTCTACTAACTACAGCTGGGAGTACATTACTTTCTACTATCTACAGCTGGAGCCCATTACTTTAGATTATCTACAGCTGAGTGCCATAACTTTCAATTATCTACAGCTGGGGGCCATACCTTTCTATCTACAGCTGGGGCCCATTACTTTCTACTATCTACAGCTGGGGGTCCATTACCTTCTACCCACAACAATGTAGGCCCATTAGTTTATACCATCAACAATCATGGGAGTATGCCTCCAGTCGTCCCTCAGGGTATGTTCAAACAGGGCTGCACGGTTCTGATTGTCGACTCTCTTTACCCAATGCTTGTACATGCTGAAGGCACAATTATCTATGACCTTCCGCAGAATCTTGATGCCATAAGGGTTGTCACAGACCATGTCGGTCGAGATCGGGGCAGGATGTTTGTAGAAGAAGTTGAGCCGCAGATAGAACATTACACACATCACGGCAGCCTAGATTGAGAGAGACACAGTGAAAGAAAAAAAATGTGTTAACTAGCATGAACTTGATAAACAAACATAGACTAGCAAACTGATCATGTTTGTCTATTGCAATGAAACATATTACCTAACTAATGAGTTGCTCCTCTTCTACCCTGGGGTGTTGAGTCTTCTACCTCAATTACTGTACTTAATTGCTCCTCTTCTACCCTGGGGTGTTGAGTCTTCTACCTCAATTACTGTACTTAATTGCTCCTCTTCTACCCTGGGGTGTGGAGTCTTCTACCTCAATTACTGTACTTAATTGCTCCTCTTCTACCCTGGGGTGTGGAGTCTTCTACCTCAATTACTGTACTTAATTGCTCCTCTTCTACCCTGGGGTGTGGAGTCTTCTACCTCAATTACTGTACTTAATTGCTCCTCTTCTACCCTGGGGTGTGGAGTCTTCTACCTCAATTACTGTACTTAATTGCTCCTCTTCTACCCTGGGGTATGGAGTCTTCTACCTCAATTACTGTACTCAGTTGCTCCTCTTCTACCCTGGGGTGTGGAGTTTTCTACAGAATAGATACCAGGACACTTCCTTGTGCCAGCCCATTTTTGAGGGTTTCAACATTAACTTTTGTTACCCCCCAAAGGGACGTAGAATCGCCTATTCCGTAGGATACATTTAATGAGGTTAGCGAGATCGTAGTTCTTTTCTCCCTCTTTGTATTGTTTGGGATCAAGATGCTGAGCAGCGCATGAGCTGCAGTGGTCAGCGACCCATAGCTGACTGCTAGCGTCAGGGCCAGCGAACCAGAGCTGCCAAGATACATCTACACCTCCACGCGGTGATCCTGGATAACAGGCTGAGGCAAGGCAGACTGGCTAAGGAGAAGGGATCGAGAAGGGAATACTAACCCAGTACTCATAAAATGCTTGCTGAAGTCGGATGTGTTGGACCGAAAGGTGCAAATATCGCAGCTAAGCTGTAAACTATGACACAACGCATTCCATTCTCTGGACTACATTCTGCTACTTAAGCCCTTTCAGGGTTTGGTAGTGGGAGATTTTTTTTTTGGGCGTTCCCCTTATTTATCTATTCCCCAAGGCGGTGTGCGTTGCACTGTGGTTTTTATTTTGTGCCTGTCGGCCCAGTGCATCCGACTTCAGCATGCATTTTATGTAAGGGTCTGCTTCCTCCTGCGTTTTGTAAGGTTTGCTTCCCCGGGATATCGGTCGGTGCTGTGATGGGGATCGAACCCAGCACCTTTGGTTGAGAGCTGTGTCACTTAACCACTAGCCCACGCCATCCCCGTAGTGGGAGATTGAGAACGAACGAAAAAGAAGAAAGAAGAAGAAAAGTATTGTTTGGTTTCCTGCATGGTGTTGTGGCAGCTTTTTCTGTAACTCTTTACTTTCAATATGTTGTGGTTGCTCCCTATCTCTGGTCCACTGAACAGTCTTACAATGAAACCACTACCTCCAATTCTCAGGTACAGGCTTCCAGTTAGAGGGCATGCCAGCTGTAGTCAGATGGATCATTGTTGCTGTTGTTCAGAACTACTCATCCTGAGTTGATTCAATTCTTTGTATTTCTATGCCTGTGGGCTGCAGAAGCTCGTTTTACATCCCGAAGCGTACTTCACTCTCCTCAGACATCAAAAGAAGAAAATTTGATAGCAATGGACAAAGAAATAAAATTCACAAAGATTCACATCCATTAAGGAAGAACAAATTACTCAACTCAATTACACAAACAGAGAAGAGAAGAGAGAAGAAAAGCTAGGATATATTTGCAGAACTCACCCTAAACTTCCGATAAGCCTGGAATTTCTTCGCCTCAGTAACCTGCAAAGGGAGAGAAAAACTAAACCATATAAGCAATGGGCTATGTTGGTGAACTTTAGCTTAGGTGTGAACTCTAGCTCGGATGTGAGCAGCAGCACACATGTGAACCCCAACACAGATGTGAACCCAAAAAATAAATGTGAACCCCAACACAGGTGTGAACCCACAAAATAAATGTGAACCCCAACACAGGTGTGAACCCATCAAATAAATGTGAACCCCAACACAGATGTGAACCCAAACATAGGTGTGAACCCCAACACAAATATATGCTAGCACATATGTCAACCCACAGCACAGAAAAACACTAGTGTAAACCCCAGTTCAAATGTGAACCCTTGACACAGATGTGAACCCTCAACACAGTATGAACACTTGACACAGATGTGAACCCTCAACACAGATGTGAACCGTCAACACAGTATGAACACTTGACACAGATGTGAACCCTCAACACAGTATGAACACTTGACACAGATGTGAACCCTCAACACAGATGTGAACCCTCAACACAGTATGAACACTTGACACAGATATGAACTCCATAATAAAGTAAAAAAACAAGTCAATACACACCTGACTGTGGAAGAACGGATGCTTGAGTGCATCCTTAGCCGTCAACCTATCCTTCGGATTCACCACTAACAGCTTCTGAATCTGGATGGACAGAAGGAACAGAGATTTGCTACCCGATCTAGATTCTACTAAAACTTTTCAAACATTTTTATTCAACTCTCAGCATTAAGACATTTAATGCTTCATACTAATATACAATTGTTTTTATGAACACTTCATGTTCACAAATAGTCTAATTCTGTGTCTTAAGATCCTTAGATCATAATTTTAGCTTAGCTCAATTTGTTTTATATTAATTTATTTTATTTTGATGGAAAACAAAATTTGAGAAACAGAGTTGCGGTACTTGTAACCAAATTGAACGAGCAACACAAAAGACAAGAGACGAGTTGCCTCTTTCTGACAGACAATGTTTCTCTGCCCTCAGTGTGACAGACGTTTTTGGACTTGGATTGGATGGATCAGCCACCTACCAACCCACTCCAGGATTGACAGATAACAATGTGGTCCTCTTTGGAAATGATAGACAAATAACAACAACTTGTCACGGACTGTTTACTCAAATCCGTCACAATTATCCAGGACAAAAAACGGTTTACTCCAACATGTAAGTCACAAACAGCTTATCTAATGGTGAAACTAATTCACTGCTGTATGAGCTCGGAGAAAGACAAGATTAGCTGGGAGAAGAAGAAGGAGATGAGTTGGAAGAACAGTAGATGAGTTGCTGAGATAGGAGCAGATAAGCTGAGAGAAACACAAAGAGATGATCTGGGAACAACACAAGTAGGTGGGAGAAGAAGAAGATGAGTATGAAGAAGAGACAATGAGTGAGGATAAGGGAAAATGAGCTGGGAGAAGAGAAGATGACATAGAAGGTGAAAAACATGAGCTGTGAAAAGGGAAGATGACCAAGGAGATGAGCTGTAAGAAGGGACGATGTCCTAGGAAAACAAAGAAGATGACTTGTGAGAAGGGAAGAGGACCTAGGATAAAAAGGAGATGAGCTGTGAGAAGGGAAGAGGACCTAGGATAAAAAGGAGATGAGCTGTGAGAAGGGAAGAGGACCTAGGATAAAAAGGAGATGAGCTGTGAGAAGGGAAGAGGACCTAGGATAAAAAGGAGATGAGCTGTGAGAAGGGAAGATGACCTAGGATAAAAAGGAGATGAGCTGTGAGAAGGGAAGATGACCTAGGATAAAAAGGAGATGAGCTGTGAGAAGGGAAGAGGGCCTAGGATAAAAAGGAGATGAGCTGTGAGAAGGGAAGATGACCTAGGATAAAAAGGAGATGAGCTGTGAGAAGGGAAGAGGGCCTAGGATAAAAAGGAGATGAGCTGTGAGAAGGGAAGAGGGCCTAGGATAAAAAGGAGATGAGCTGTGAGAAGGGAAGATGACCTAGGATAAAAAGGAGATGAGCTGTGAGAAGGGAAGAGGGCCTAGGATAAAAAGGAGATGAGCTGTGAGAAGGGAAGAGGACCTAGGATAAAAAGGAGATGAGCTGTGAGAAGGGAAGAGGACCTAGGATAAAAAGGAGATGAGCTGTGAGAAGGGAAGATGACCTAGGATAAAAAGGAGATGAGCTGTGAGAAGGGAAGAGGGCCTAGGATAAAAAGGAGATGAGCTGTGAGAAGGGAAGAGGACCTAGGATAAAAAGGAGATGAGCTGTGAGAAGGGAAGAGGACCTAGGATAAAAAGGAGATGAGCTGTGAGAAGGGAAGATGACCTAGGATAAAAAGGAGATGAGCTGTGAGAAGGGAAGATGACCTAGGATAAAAAGGAGATGAGCTGTGAGAAGGGAAGAGGACCTAGGATAAAAAGGAGATGAGCTGTGAGAAGGGAAGAGGACCTAGGATAAAAAGGAGATGAGCTGTGAGAAGGGAAGATGACCTAGGATAAAAAGGAGATGAGCTGTGAGAAGGGAAGAGGACCTAGGATAAAAAGGAGATGAGCTGTGAGAAGGGAAGAGGACCTAGGATAAAAAGGAGATGAGCTGTGAGAAGGGAAGAGGACCTAGGATAAAAAGGAGATGAGCTGTGAGAAGGGAAGAGGACCTAGGATAAAAAGGAGATGAGCTGTGAGAAGGGAAGATGACCTAGGATAAAAAGGAGATGAGCTGTGAGAAGGGAAGAGGACCTAGGATAAAAAGGAGATGAGCTGTGAGAAGGGAAGAGGACCTAGGATAAAAAGGCGATGAGCTGTGAGAAGGGAAGAGGACCTAGGATAAAAAGGAGATGAGCTGTGAGAAGGGAAGCTTAAGCAAAAGATAGACAGCAACACCGGAGATAATAATGTTCACTTAGGCAGCAGTGACCCATTGCCATGGATACGTACTGCAGCAAAAAAAAGGAAACTCAAAGTTGAAATTTTCATTGAACTTCCAATATCCAGGGATGAAGCCCTGGCGCCTTGTGATTTGATGGTAAAGTGTGTCGGCCGAGGTCACTGTGGACTCCTTGAGGGAAGAGCGGAGTACTCCACTGCCTTGGGACAGAGGCCGCGAGGATTGATGGCATCACTCAGCGAGTGAACAATGTGTTTTGAATATGTTATTAACCGAGTAGGGCCCAATCTCTCCTGGACAATGTGCTAGTCCAGTTTTGGCCCATGTGTTGTCAGCACACAGGACAAAGAGTGCCAATCTCGTTAAGTTCAGCCGTGTGTGCTGGACCGTGAAAATTCGACACAGGGCAGCAAAAATACTATTTAAAATAGCTGATGACTTTGCCAGGATAATCGGAGCAGAAAAACATAATAAAATAAACTAATTAATCCAAATCTAATACAGCAACATGTTTCCGTGGACACAAGTATAAGTCGTCTAATGGTGTGAATTTCAGTCAAATCCATGGCAGGCGACATTCATAATGGCCTAAAACATAAGAGCAATGTTAGATCCGCAGCCTTTTAGATGTCATCTTTGCCACTATCCCTGGAGATGGACAAACAGATGTGGAAACACACAATTCATAACACATTGAGATGTGATAACAAAGCAATGTCCGAAGGTACAGGAAGGAAGAAAAAGGTTAAACCATCATACAAACCAGGTTTTTGGGTGGATCCGTAATGTCGTCCCACTCTGGGCTGTTGAATGTGTACTCTGCATTCATGATTGCTCGTAGCATCATCATCTGACGGCGGTTCCAAAATGGAGGAGCTCCACACAATCTGTGGTGAGAAATGCGATGAAGGGTTCATCTACTGAGTTAATTTTATCACATCGAGGGACAACACAGCTAAATATTTTGTGAGCAGTAGTAGATTCCATAAAGCAATCTTGCGAGCAGTAATAGATTCTATGAAGCAATCTTGTGAGCAGTAATAGATTCTATGAAGCAATCTTGTGAGCAGTAATAGATTCTATGAAGCAATCTTGTGAGCAGTAATAGATTATATAAAGCAATCTTGCGAGCAGTAGATTCTATGAAGCAATCTTGTGAGCAATAATAGATTCTATAAAAATATCTGGATTGAACCAGATCTATTTTCCATAGATCAATAGGTGCAAGCCGAGGTAAAGATAAATATACGCTAATGGAAAATACATTACTGTTTTTTTAAATTTTTTGATGGGTGAGATGTCCAAGACAGATTTTCAAGTTTGAGAGAGAAATAGATGTAGTTATTTAAGGAATGAACTGTATGGTGCTGAGAGAAGTCTGAGGCAGACAAGTTTATGACAGAAATAGATGTAGTAGTTCGAGAGCATAAACTGTATGGTGACGGGAGCAGCTTGAAAGACTACCAAGTTTATAAGAGAAATAGAGGATGTGGTTATCTAGGAAATAAACTGTATGATGATGAGAGGAGACTTCTTCTTTCTTCTTCTTCTTCGTACGCTGTCAAACGTCAACCTGTATTTTTTCGAAAAAAGCAGCGGTAATCCTGAGGCTGTCGACACTGCCATAGAGCTTGTCTAGTGTTGCCACTGGTGATGGCCACATGTGCTTTCTTTGGTCCTCGTATGTCGGGCAGTTTTGCAGCAGATGTTCAGCGGTCATTTTCCCGGTGCCACAAGTGCATTCGTCGGTACCACCTATCTTCAGTTTATTGAATAGGTGGTACCTCAGTCTGTTGTGGCCTGTGCGGAGTCTGAAGACCACAACCTGCTCTCTTCTGTTCAACTGGTAATAGGCATAATTTTTTGTGTAGCCAGTATGTTCTGTTTCCCATTTGGCCATGTATCTGGCTCTAATAAGCCTTTTGGACTTTTCGTAGGTCACACTAGAATCTGGTTGTGGTAGTCTTGCACCTTCTTTTGCCAGTCTGTCTGCCTCCTCGTTGCCTTGGATGTTACAGTGGGATAGAACCCACTGTACCACGACTCTTTTTGGTGCGGACTGCTGGCATAGTTGACAGAGTACTGCTCTTAAATCAATAAGTTCAGTATTTTTCTGGCTTTTTAGTGCTGTGACTACGGCCAGGGCATCTGTAAACAGGACTATCTGGCTTTCATTTCTTTTGCCTGTCAGCATTGCTTCTACTGCAGCCCTCAGTTCCTCTGCTCTGAAATTGCTTGAGTATTTTACAGTTGCCACTGACAGTGTTATTTTTCTACCATTTGGTAGGCTCAGGAATACCCCTGCCCCTCCGTTCTGTGTTGTGTTTGTTACAGAACCGTCGATGTATGCATGGGGAGAGGAGACTTGACAAGTTTATAAGGCAAATAGATGTGATTATTTGATCAGGGGGTCACTGTGGTCGAGCGGTAAGGCACTCGCTTAACAAATTGATGAACGGAAACGGTGGGTGAACGAATCCTGAAAGTTTCAAGCGACCTCTGGTCTCAAGGGAGGTACGACCAGAGTGAGTATCCTGTGTTACCTCCAGTTGTCCTGTCTTGCCACTGGCCCAAGGTAGCTCGGGACTAGAGAGTGAGGTTGACAACCAACGCAGTTTCTTCCTCACTATAGTCCAAATACAGCGCAAGTTACATGATCAAGACAAAAACATCTGATGATAGATAACTAACTTATTTTCTTTCTTTTTTATTTGAGAACATAAACTGTATGGTGACGAGAGCAGCTTGAAAGACCACCAAGTTTATAAGAGAAATAGAGGATGTGGTTATCTAAGAAATAAACTGTATGGTGGCAAGAGAAGACTCAAACAGATGGTTACGAGAGAAATTGTTGTGATTATGTAATAATAAAAGGAAATATTCCAAGTACTTACAGAGTATACATGATGACACCACACGCCCACCTGTATTATGAGGAAGACACAAAGAACATGGATCAGTTGTGAGGGTTATGTTACATGCCAATAAAACCGTTTACTACTGAGAGCTGGTCTGTCATCCATTAATTGGATAATATATTTTTTATAATGCCATCCACTAATTGGATAATCCCTCTTTATGTATTGCCATACAATCCAAAGATATTCTGCAGCCCAAGTGGATGAAAATCTAACTAAACAACTATAAATTTATTGGACAACTAGCAGACACAGGCAGAACATCTGCCCGCCAGTCGAACTGTACAATATGAAATCAGCAACAGCAGAATAACAATTAAAGGATCCCCCTTTTTGTACTCTTGTCCATTGCCCTCTTTCTCTGTCCTCCAAGCTATATATTCCTCCCTCCTCAAACCCTATCTATTCCTCCCTCCTCAAACCCTATCTATTCCTCCCTCCTCAAATCTTATCTATTCCTCCCTCCTCAAACCCTATCTATTCCTCCCTCCTCAAACTTTATACCATCTATTACCCCCTCATCTTTTTCTTTAATAATGTGAGGGTGGTTTGCCCTTGGCATCCACATGGTGGATTTATGATCTCTGTTTGACAGTATTTTTTTCTTTTTCAGCGTTTGTCCTGAAAAGGACGTTGTGATGTAGTTTACTTCGAGGATGCGATATCTGTGCATTTTGGTCAAACACATCCGATTTCAGCTAGCTTTTTTGGGTATCAGGTTTGCCTATTCTTATTCTTAGTCAGACTACACTAGTGCAGCCTGTTTCCAGGGCCACCACTTAGAGGTGAAATAGGTTCTTGGTCAGCACTGGTTCACTGAACCTGATGCAAGCAGTCAGATATGAGTCTCCTGCTGCCGTCAGCTCCTTCCCTGTGCTGCATCTTCGACCCCTACAGCACTTTCTGAATGTCAGGACAAGTCTTTTTCTTCTTCTTCGTTCATTCTCAAACTCCCACTACCAAGACCTGATAAAAGGCTCTGCAAGTAGCACGATGTCCAGAGAACGGAATGTGTTGTATCGTAGATTACAGATTGACTGCGATATTTGTATCTTTCAGTCCGGCATCTGACTTCAGCAAATATTTTTGGGTACCGGGTTAGCCTTCCCTCTTTGATCCCTTCTTCTTAGCCAGTCTGCTCCGTTGCAGCCTGCTATTCAGGATCACCCCGTGGAGGTGTATAAGGGTCTTGGCAGTTCTGGTTCGTTGGCCCTGAAGCTAGCAGTCAGCTTTGGGCCGCTGACCACTGCAGCTTATGCACTGGGACAAGTAAGTGCCTTGTTCATTCACAGAGTTGTCCACATATGCCAGTGGGGTACACGTTCCTCCTGTTTAGCCACACATGGATGCATTGATGTGCACTTCTTGGCTAAGCAGACTGTGGACGTGCTTAACCAGGGTGTGTTTCCTGGGACCGGGACATGTCTACGTGCCAGTGGGCCCAGCATCTGCCACATCTATTAAAGGACCGACTCTGCCAGAGGTTTCTGTAGGGTTACTTCACCCAATTCGACCCAACAAACCAATTAATGCAAACAAGAAAAGACTATATGCATAGTTTTTAGATCAAGTGACCTAAAAAACACTGGTTGTATAAAGACTCTGCATAGTCTTCTAAACCAATATAAAGATGTTAAGTTAAATCATAATAGAACAGAATAGCACACAACAATCACACACATACAACCTCCTCACATAACAATCATTTATGCTCAGTTAAGAGATGACTTACATGTCAACTTCCTTGCCGTACCCTGAAACATTCTCGTACATGGAATGAGCTAGAACTTCTGGTGCCAGGTAGCCTGGGGTGCCACATAGTTCTGTAGAAGTAAAAACAAAAATTGGCCTGAAATATTTCTTCCTCTTCCTTTAATCTTTCGCCGCTCCAAGTGAGGCATAGGGCCACCACAGGGTATGAAAATTAAGTGTTACTTATGAACTTTCATGCTTTAACCCTCTACAACCTAACACCGCTAAAGGCCAAATTTCCATGTGCATACACCCTAACACACTTCAGTTGCTGGTCATTGGAGACCTGACCTTATCCGAAATATCTCTAGACATTGACTACATTATCACTTCCCATGTTGTCTGCAGTGGATCCCTGAACACTCAAACACACCTGGCAATGACAAGGCAGACAGACTAGTAAAGAAGGGATCAACATAAGAACAGCAGCATGTGACAACAACTTTACAAACAGCTCATAAAAACAGCAAACAAAGAAATTTAGCCATGGGAAACACGGGAACGGAGGTCTACAGACATATGGCAAGCCCCAATTCAGCCAGACTGAAAAAGAAAGAAGAGACATAACCCTGAGGTACATAACAAAAAACTACCCAAGCATGGACTGGACCCATGCATACACCGACGGTTCTGTAACAAACACAACACAGAACGGAGGGGCAGGGGTATTCTTGAGCCTACCAAATGGTAGAAAAATAACACTGTCAGTGGCAACTGGAAAATACTCAAGCAATTTCAGAGCGGAGGCAGAGGCACTGAGGGCTGAAGTAGAAGAAATGGTGACAGGCAAAAGAAATGAAAGCCACATAGTCCTGTTTACAGATGCCCTGGCCGTAGTCACAGCACTAAAAAGCCAGAAAAATACTGAACTTAATGATTTAAGAGCAGTATTCTGTCAACTATGCCAGCAGTCCGCACCAAAAAGAGTAGTGGTGCAGTGGGTTCCATCCCACTGTAACATCCAAGGCAACGAGGAGGCAGACAGACTGGCAAAAGAAGGTGCAAGACTACTACAACCAGACCCTAGTGTGACCTACGAAGAGTCAAAAAGGCTTATTAGAGCTAGATACATGACCAAATGGGAAACAGAACATACTGGCTACACAAAAAACGATGCCTATTACCAGTTGAACAGAAGAGAGCAGGTCGTGGTCTTCAGACTGCACACAGGCCACAATAGACTGAGGTACCACCTATTCAATAAATTGAAGATAGGTGGCACTGACGAATGCGCGTGTGGTACCGGGAAAATGACCGCTGAAGATTTGCTGCAAAACTGCCTGATATACGAAGATCAGAGAAAGCAGATGTGGCCATCACCAGTGGCAACACTAGACAAGCTCTATGGCAGTGTCGACAGCCTCAGGATGACTGCTGCTTTTTTTGAAAAAAATACAGGTTGACGTATAACAGCGTACGAAGAAGAAGAAGAAGAAATGACTGTAAATCAACTCACAAGAAAGGATCGGAGCACCATTTTCCGACTGAGAACCCAACACATCCCACTAAACAAACACCTGAACAGAATCCAACCACAACATACTCTTGAGTGCTCGCTGTGTACACACCCATATGAAACCATTGATCATCACCTCTTTGAGTGCTCAGCTCTCAACAATTTTAGAAAAATGCTTCTTCCTCCAAGACCAGAAAAATGGAACACTTTGTATGGCACTACACAACAGCTGATAAACACATGCAGATACCATTACATGGCACTGGGCAGAAGGGCGAGAGCCCAGATGCTGCTGGATCAATAACAACAACACACTTAAAAGTGCTTTTCAAATCGTCAGTTATTAGTTTCACCATTTGGGATCAAGATACTGAGCAGCACATGAGCTGCAGTGGTCAGCAACCCATAGCTGACTGTTAGCATCAGGGCCAGCGAACCATAGCTGCCAAGACCCTTCTACACCTGCACGCGGTGATACTGGATAACAGGCTGCAGCAGGGCAGACTGGCTAAAGAGACGGGATCGAAGAGGGAATGCTAACCCGGTACTCATAAAATGTCCGCTGAAGTCGGATGTGTTGGACCGAAAGGTGAAAATATCGCAACCAAGCTGTAAACTACAACACAACGCATTCCATTCTCTGGACTACATTCTGCTACTTACCCTATTAGGGTTTGGTAGAGGGAGATTGAGAACGAACGAAGAAGAAGAAGAAGTTTCACTATTTTCTAAAACAAATGGAGATGAGGTATGTGTATGGAGTTGCTGTTGCCAACACCTCTCATACTTGAGATAGGTACTCTTGACATCTTTCTTTGGTGGTGGGTTACAGTGGTTCTTCTCATATAGCAAGGCATACTTGAGAATGTAACCGAGATACTACTGGCTGTAGTGCAATGCAAGGCTCTTCAGTATGCTCACTACTATAGGGATCACAGTGCCCCAACTCGTTAGCCAGACTGCCATGAAAGTCTTCTTCTTCTTCTGTGTTTGTTCTCAATCTCCCGCTACCAAGCCTGAACAAGCCTTTGCAAGTAGCAGGATGTAGTCCGGAGAACGGAATGTGTTGTGCCGCTAGTTTACAGCTTGACTGGAATTTTTGCACCTTTCAGTCCGACACATCCGTCTTCGGCAGAATGAAACAGCCTATTTCTTGGGAGATCTGCTTGGAAGCGAGATGGAGTCTTGATAAGTACATTTACTTGACTTTAGTTAACATAGGATAGCCAGTACATTCACCTAACCCTGGCTAACATAGTCTGATCAGTATTTTCCTCTGACCCTGGCTAGCATAGTCTGTTCAGTATGTCTCACCTAACCATGGCTAACATAGTCTGTTCAGTATGTTTCACCTACCTCTGGCTAGCATAGTCTGTTCAGTATGTCCACCTGACCCTTGATAGCATAGTCTGATCAGTATGTTCACCTGACCCTGGTTAGCATAGTCTGGCCAGTATGTTCACCTGACCCTGGCTAGCATAGTCTGGCCAGTATGTTCACCTGACCCTGATTAACATAGTCTGACCTGATCGGACTAGACTCTAGTCTCCTCTTGCCTTTTCAGTTTTGTACATCAGGGAAAAAGACTAATAAAGTTTCGCAAAAGAACTACGTAATGTTTGTTTATTTGGACTACACAGGCAGATAAAAACATGTTTCGTTTTGTTTTACTAGCCAATTTTCATAGATATCCAGTTATTTTAGGATATCTGCATTTTTTTCTTTTCGCTATCCATGGTATTTTTAAGCACCCTTCTGTAGTATTTTAGTTTAAAAGATGCAATCTTTTTTCTGAAGTGTTTGTGTGTTGGTCCACGTTTCACATCCGTACGTTGCTACTAGGAAGATGCAAGAAGATGTTCATCATTTCATCCGAGTTCTGCCTTAATTTTCTCATTTTATTCAACCTCTGCATTGTCATAGCCATTCTCCGTCTAATTTCCTTCAGGCAATCTCCATTCATGCTTATAATTGAGCGAAGGTTCTCAAAACTTGCGACTTTCTCAATCTCTTGTTGTTCTAGTGTAACAGAGTTACAAGGGTCCAATGAGCCAACGCCAGGGAAGCACTGAAAATACTGCTCATTGTACCCACACATAACTTGAGAACTCTGCCCGAGAGGCTGAATTCATGGAATGGAGCATTGTCAAACAATACAGTTTAAGACTGTCCAGCAAAAATAGCTACCTTCCACAATTTCCACTGGGAATTCCATGACCTCTAGGTCACATAGTAGGTTGAAAAACAAGGTAGCCTTTCTCTGGGACACGTCAATTCAAATAAAGTTTGTGGGAATTGAACTCAAGAAAATAGAAGTCATTGACAAAGACAGGGAGCTTAGCATATAAGCTGGGAGAGGAGTCTGCAGGAGGACAGAGAGCAGAGAAGAGAAGTCAACCGTGCAGTTAGTAGATAGCAGATAGACGAGAACAAGTAGGTAGATGATAAACTACAAGACATAGCCAGTGAGTGACAAGAATAGAGACAGAATTAGAAGCCACCGAAGCAGACCAACCCTGAAAGGCAACAAGAGACCACACATGTGTAAGAATTTGTCTGTGTGTGATGTTCCATTAGAGTTGTCGCTAACACCTGTCACATGTGACCAGACCTCCAAGTCCCTAAGTGGCATTCGTCTGCATTCTCGTCAGAGGGAGACGTGTTGCTTCAACAGGAAGCTGTCGTCCTGGACCACTCATCGTGACTCATGTGTTACTTTGGCCTGACAACCACATTAGCAGAACCACTGTCGTCTGTCAGAGGCATGAGCACAGCTGCAGTCGCTGAGTTCCTGACGTTGAGACGAGACAGGAGGCCCAGAATACATCTTCCTGTCGTTGAGACGAGACAAGAGGCTCAGAAGACATCCACAGCTGAGAGGTGGAACATAAGGCCACCAGATGAACGAGGACAGAGAGATTAGGACTGAGAACAAGTAGATAGACAGCATGCACAGGGTTACAGACGGTAAATAGAACAATCGCTAGATCTGACCTTATGATAAGATCTCTGGGAAATGTTAGTGCAAGATAAAGACGTGTGCTATGTGCACAAAATTCTTGAAAGTAATTATATTTAATTAATGATTGATGAACAAAATAATATTATTTACGAGCCTAGTTTATTGATATGATGTGTATGATGTTTGTGAAATAAACATTCTTTGTTTTGCTGTTGTTAAAAGAATTGTTAGTGGTTTAATTAAAGTGTGAGTTGAGGTTTGATAGCCAACAACAACCATTGGAACAACAGATTAAGTGAAGAAAATGGGGCTGGTTAGGACATACGCTGCGGAAGGCACAGGCTAACATAGCCAATCAGGCTCTTAAATGGAATCCTCAGGGGAAAAGAGAGAGAGGTAGACTCAAATATACGTGGAGAAGAGAACGTGAGAAGGAGCTAAAATTAAATAATTGCACCTGGAGAGAGGCAGAAAAAGCAGCACAGGGCCATGTACGCTTGCGAGATGTTATCGATGGCTTATGCACCGAGAGGAGTGACGGGCTTTGATTGATTGATTTATTGAGTTGTCCGACAGAATTACAAATGAAAGTGTATGGGAGAGAACAGGACAAAGGCAGGTGGAATAGGGAATATTAGGATGACGGTTGTGCTCGATAGGCCACACAATGTGAAAGCCCCAAGCAAGTATAAGTAGGCAATCAGTTGTGGAAATCTCAGGTAAAAAGAAGCAATGGAAGGTCAAAGATTTAATAGAGAAGTGACCTAAAGGCGATACAAGAAAAGAGGAGAGAAGCTGGAAAGAACTGGAGAAAATAGCATAGGATGTCCACTTGGACAGGGTTAGTTGTTGGTCTATGTACCCCGAGGTGATATGGATGAAGTGAGAGGGTTGGTTGATGGTCTTTGTACCCTGAGGTGATATGGATGAAGTGAGAGGGTTAGTTGATGGTCTATGTACCCTGAGGTGATATGGATGAAGTGAGAGGGTTGGTTGATGGTCTTTGTACCCTGAGGTGATAAGAGTGAAGTGAGATGGTTCATTGATGGTCTGTGTACCCTGAGTTGATAAGGCTGAAGTGAGAGGGTTGGTTGATGGTCTATGCACCCTGAGGTGTTAAGGATAAAATGAGAGGGTTGGTTGATGTTCTTTGCACCTCATGGTGATACAGGTGAAGTGAGAGGGTTGGTTGATAGTCTATGCACCTCATCGTGATAAGGGTGAAATGAGAGGGTTGAATGATGGATGGTCAATGCATCCCAAGGTGATTAGGGTGAAATAAAAGCAGGTTTATGGTTCCTAAGGTTAATCATGTTTGCATTGCCCGATTATTATTGGTGATAAGTTGCATTATAATACCTCATACACTCTGTTTACACCAACATAATACAGCACAGACCTACCAGTGAGCTCTTCCCCTGGTTCTACAATTGTAGCGAAACCAAAATCCGAAACTTTGATGTTCAGGTTATCATCCAATAGAATGTTCTCCGGCTGAATGTGAAAAAAGACATAACATAATATTATAAATGTGATATCACTAGTAGTTACAACTACTTGCTGAGGTGACTTGCACTGACTTGTGACTTGGACAATAATTTGTAAAGGTGACTTGGAATGACTTGTGATTTGGACAATAACTTGCTGAGGTGAATTGCACTGACTTAACTGAAATTGAAACACAGAAGACAGAGCAGAAGTGTGTACAATAAAGAGGCTAATGGAACCATGAGTATTTACACTCATTGCCATTTATTTAATGAAGAACAAAGCACCTATGGATTAGTCCATAGCGTAGTGGCATCAGTTCTTGACAGAATAGGATGTAATGATCTGGCCTCTCACTCTATCACAGAAGCCTCATCACTCTTTGATAGAGGCCTCATCCCTCTATAATAGAAGCATCATCCCTCTATGATAGAAGCCTCATCCCTCTATGATAGAAGCCTCATCATTCCCTCACAGAAGCCTCATTCTTCTATGATAGAAGCCGCATCCCTCTATGATAGAAGCCTCATCCATCTATGATAGAAACCTCATCACTCCCTAACAGAAGCCTCATCCCTCTATGATAGAAGCCTCATCCCTCTATGATAGAAACCTCATCACTCCCTAACAGAAGCCTCATCCCTCTATGATAGAAGACTCATCCCTCTATGATAGAAACCTCATCACTCCCTAACAGAAGCCTCATCCCTCTATGATAGAAGCCTCATCCCTCTATGATAGAAGCCTCATCCATCTATGATAGAAACCTCATCACTCCCTAACAGAAGCCTCATCCCTCTATGATAGAAGCCTCATCCCTCTATGATAAAAACCTCATCACTCCCTAACAGAAGCCTCATCCCTCTATGATAGAAGCCTCATCCCTCTATGATAGAAGCCTCATCCCTCTATGATAGAAGCCTCATCACACCCTCATCATTCTATCACAGAAGCCCTATCCTTCTGATATCCATGTTAGCTACTATGGTTCCTAAAAAAGATGTCATTATAGCCTTCATACAGGCCACTATTAGGTAGGAATTTTGTTATCTTTATAATTTTTACCTCGACATTGGCTAACTGCCTACTCTTTGTGATTTTCAACAGCCAAAGGTTTTTTATTTGTACATTGTGTAAATAGAACCTTAGCGTTTATTGTCCATCTCCAAACACAGAATGTTTCACGGTTTCTTTCGTTTTTCTCAGCTATAGCGGTGACCTCATCTTAAGACATGGTTGATCCAATTCCAGCATCTACCATTTATGATGGTGTGCATGTCGTCTTGATTGCTCCGGGGTGGCAGCTCTCGGATGGTGAAGGTGAGCAACCAGAAAATTCTTGGACAGGTTGTGTAGAAAATATAACAATTTTGATATTTCTTTTTTCGTTACTCTCCAATGCTCTGCATCTTACAGAAGGTAAGGTACCACTCTACTTGTGGCAGTATATCTTCTTCTTCTTCATTATCAGACTATTGCTTTCAAGCCCTGAAAAGAGTTTAGCAAGTATATTTTGTCTGGAGAATGGAATGTGTTGTGTCGTAGTTTACAGCTTGACTGCAACATTTGCACCTTTGGTCTAACACATCCAACTTCAGGAGCCTTCCGTCTTCGATCCCTTCTCCTTAGCCAGTCTGCTCTGTTGCAGTCTGTTATCCAGGATCACCCCGTGGAGGTGGAGATGGGTCTTAGCAGCTCTGGTTCGCTGGCCCTGACACTAGCAGCCAGCTTTGGGTTGCTGACCGCTACAGCTCATGCACTGCTCAGTCAGCATCTTGATCCCGTAATATGTCTGAAAGCCCAATCATCATCATGAGCAGCTAGATACATACCTTGAGATCCCTGTGAACAATATTCTTGTCATGAATGAACTCGACAGCCTCGATAAGTTGCCGCATGAAGATTCTGAAAACAGTAGAAAGAAATATTTTCCCCAATATACCAGAGTGCTTCAAATAGAAACCTAGGGGACGGCGTGGCCTAGTGGATAAGTGGCACGGCTCACAATCCGAAGGTGCTGGGTTCGATCTCCATCACAGCACCGGTCGTTACCCCGGGGAAGCAAACCCTTAGAAAATGCAGGAGGAAGCAGACCCTTACATAAAATGCATGCTGAAGTCGGATGCATTGGGCCGACAGGCGCAAAATAAAAACCACAGTGCAACGCACACCGCCTTGGGGTATACAGTATACATCCAGTATCCAGCGACATGGATTGCCTTGTCATTTGCCTCCAGCATGTCACACCTATTGCATGTTTCCTGGAGGTTGGGGCAGGTCATCCGGTGGTCTGGGTCCTATATTGCGCCACAGTCACATGTGTCATCCTCTGTGTATCCCCATTGTTTCATATTCCTCTTGCACTGTGATACACCAATTCGAAGTCTGTTCAGTGACTTCCATGTAGCTTATGGTAGATGATGTCCAGGGGGCAGGTTCCATCTGAAATTCCATCTCTGGGGCCTGCACCAATTCATGCCATCTCTTGATACAGCAACTTTCAGGGTTTGTCTGAATGGGCTGTGTTGATTTTAGGAAGCTATGTCTGGATTTGAGTCTTGTGCTCTGTACCTGATGTCCAAACATTGGGTGCCTTGGGACATGCTTTTGTTTTTCTCATTCCATTTCCGCTGCAACACTTCTTCGAATCGCGGGTGGTGCTATGTCAATTATGGGGTATATTTTATCAATGGGGGTGGATTTTAGGCACTATCTGATCCGCGTCATAATGAATTATCTATTGTCATCTCAACTTGCTGAGTGTTTCGGTATCTTAAAAGGTTTTTGTCTGCCCATTTATGAATAAAATTTGTCCAGTGCATCTCAAGATAATATTTCTTTTACCATGTGCACCAGAGAGTAACTTTTCTTTTACCAAGTGCATCTGAGAGTAACTTTTCTTTACCAAATACACTTCAGGGTAGCCTATCTTTATGTTCGCCTTAGTTTGGTTTAATGCTATGTTGGCCTTGGTCTGAGGTTTAATGCTATGTTGGCCTTGGTCTGAGGTTTAATGCTATGTTGGCCTTGGTTTGGTTTAATGCTATGTTGGCCTTGGTTTGGTTTAATGCTATGATGGCCTTGGTTTGGTTTAATGCTATGTTGGCCTTGGTTTGGTTTAATGCTATGTTGGCCTTGGTTTGGTTTAATGCTATGTTCGCCTTAGTTTGGTTTAATGCTATACTGACCTTGGTCTGATGTTTAATGCTATACTGACCTTGGTCTGATGTTTAATGCTATGTTCGCCTTAGTTTGGTTTAATGCTATGTTGGTCTTGGTCTGATGTTTAATGCTATGTTGGCCTTGGTTTGGTTTAATGCTATGTTGGTCTTGGTCTGATGTTTAATGCTATGTTGGCCTTGGTCTGGTTTAATGCTATGTTGGTCTCGGTCTGAAGTTGAATGCTATGTTGGCCTTGGTCTGGTTTAATGCTATGTTTGCCTTGGTCTGGTTTAATGCTATGTTGGCCTTGGTCTGGTTTAATGGTATGTTCGCCTTGGTCTGGTTTAATGCTATGTTCGCCTTGGTCTGGTTTAATGCTATGTTCGCCTTGGTCTGGTTTAATGCTATGTTGGATTTGGTCTGGTTTAATGCTATGTTCGCCTTGGTCTGAAGTTGAATGTTATGTTGGCCTTGGTTTGGTTTAATGCTATGTTGGCCTTGGTCTGGTTTAATGCTATATTGGCCTAGGTCTGAGGTTGAATGTTATGCTGGCCTTGGTCTGAGGTTGAATGTTATGCTGGCCTTGGTCTGAGGTTGAATGTTATGCTGGCCTTGGTCTGAGGTTGAATGTTATGCTGGTCTTCGTCTGAGGTTGAATGTTATGCTGGCCTTGGTCTGAGGCTGAATGTTATGTTGGCCTTGGTCTGAGGTTGAATGTTATGTTGGCCTTGGTCTGAGGTTGAATGTTATGTTGGTCTAGGTATGAGGTTGAATGTTATGCTGGCCTTGGTCTGAGGTTGAATGTTATGCTGGCCTTGGTCTGAGGTTGAATGTTATGTTGGTCTAGGTATGAGGTTGAATGTTATGCTGGCCTTGGTCTGAGGTTGAATGTTATGCTGGCCTTGGTCTGAGGTTGAATGTTATGTTGGTCTAGGTCTGAGATTGAATGTTATGTTTTCTCAAAATAACGCAAAAACGATTCAACTACACTAAAAAAGTAAAGTGGAAATTTAGCAGAATGAACTGCTGGTTTGAAATTTAGTTTTTGAAGACACCACTGTACTAAGCTGCAGCATGCGAGAGGTGGGATTGCCAGTGCCCCTCCTTGCTGTTTTTTACTTTACTGAACTCATGTGTCAGGTATCCATTTACAGCTGGGTTGACTGGGGAAGCGGTCCCAATTAAAATCACGACCCTAATATTTTCAGTCTCCGAACGTGATTCGAACCGAGGCACACTGTTACCACAGAACACAGTGATCCACTCGCTATGAACTGAGATATCGCTCTTCCCACTAAATGTACTGTATTAATAGTACAGTTGGTTGAGATATTTCCTCTTGCAGCAAAAAGAAAAGGTTTGTGACCTGGTTAAGGTACAGTCAATTTATTTCTGAAATAGAGATTTATTGGGTTCAGGAATAAAGGCTGCTTTCTCCAGTGGTCAAAATGTAGTGTGCAGGCTAGGCTATTAGTTTATCACAACAGAAATAGGCATATAGGTCTTGGCAGGTTTTGAATATGCATTTACCCGATTAAGATATCCGTATCGAAGTCCGCCAGAAAGAAAATTGTGTATGGGACTAGCAACCTTGTCATGTAAAACAAATTGTTAAACAAACCACCACAACATGAAGCACATATCTTTACTATATAGACCACTTAGAAGGAGGAAAACCAAAACAGTAGCCCTATGCCCCTACTGGAACAAGTAAATACAGATGTGCTTAGCAAACAAACCTTGTCCTCTTCTCCGACAACGACACCACAGAGGTCAGGTAATCGAAAAGTTCCCCCTTTCTGCAGCTGTCAATATAAAAATTCATGAGTAAACATTAACAGAGAAATCAACAAATGCAGATATTGACAATGAAATTAATAAACGGAGATAATAAGAGAGAAATTAATAAATGGAGATATTAAAAGAGAAATTAATAAATGGAGATATTTACAGAGAAATGAATAAATGGAGATTTTAAGAGAGAAATTAACAAAGAGATATTTGCAGGGAAATTAAGAAATGGAGATATTTGCAGAGAAATGAATAAATGGAGATTTTAAGAGCAAAATTAATGAATGGAGATATTAACAGAGAAATTTATAAATGGGAGATATTAACAGAACAATTAATACAGCCGAAGATGGATGTGTCGGACCGAAAGGTGCAAAATATCGCAGTCAAGCTGCAAACTAGCGACACAACGCATTCCGTTCTCTGGACTACATACTTCTACTTGCAAAGCCCTGTTCAGGGTTTGGTACTGGGAGATTGAGAATGAACACAGAAGAAGAAGAAGAAGGAGAAATTAATAAATGGAGATATTTCCAATGAAGATATTTGCAGAGAATAAATGGAGATCTTAGCATAGAAATAAATAAATCGAGATTTTAAGAGAGAGATTAATAAATTGAGATATTTAGAGAGAGTTTATTAAATGGAGATATTATCAGAGAAATTAATAAATGGAGGTATTAACAGAGAAATTAATAAATAGAGATATTTTTAACAAAGTTAATATATGGTGATAATAACGGAGAAATTAATAAGTAGATAAAAAATGAACACAGATATAAACGAATGGAGATATTAACACATAAATTAATAAATGGGGATATTACTTTCAACAAATGAATATTTTAACGGTGAAATTAACGAACCGAAAAATTCATAAATAGATATATCAGCAAATGGAGATATTAAACGAGAAATTAATTAACAAAGAAATTAACCAACAGAGAAATTAAAAAATGTGGAAACGAAGAATTTAAACAGAAATATAATAGCAGAGAAAGCAATAAGATGAGAAAGTTGATAAACAGAGATAGTTAATAAACAGAGAAAGTTAATAAACAGATATGTTCACTTATTGATTGTGTGTTACTGTGGAAGTGGAACATAGAACAGTAACACCGTACCCTGCCCGGCACGTCGTAAGAGGCGATTGGGAAGGTTTGGGCATGAGGCCTGCTTTCACATCCTGTAGAAACTATAAACCACGCGAAAAGAAGAAAAGATATCAACATCCCATGGTAGAAGACTCAACACCCCATGGGCGAAAACTCTATACGCAGTGGTAGAAGAGGAGCGACTCAGTCAAGTCTGTCCATCTGTGTTGTGCCTTATTTCATGTCCCCCCTTCTGAATTCTGCTGTTTTAATTCCATGTATCGGCAGTGTTTCTTTGACAATTTCAATTCGTCCTTTTCTTGTCCTTCCAATTGCCCTGAAACTGTGTTTTCTTGTCTGACCTGTGACCTCGCAGCTAAAACAAACAACATTACCTTTCAAATGACTTTCTCTTCACAAAAACATACCCAACCCATCAGCATACCTGCCATCCTAACTAACTATCTAAGCACGAGACAATCTGTCAGTCAATCTGTCTGTCTGTCTATCTATCCACCTACCTACTGACGTGCCTACCTATCTATCCGTTTCTTTCCACTAATTACCAACGTACACACCTACATATCTTTTCATCAACCAACCAACCTGTTAACTGTGCACCCATCCATCTATAGTTCCATGCATCTATCTGTGTAACTATCTCTCTCTCTCGCTCTCATTCTTTCAAACACACACTCTCTCTCTCTCCTTCTTTCAAACACACACACAAAGAAAACACAGAACAAGACTAAATCCATTCACCCCACCTAGCCAACCCACCTACTTCCCCAGATCTGGTACACGCTAACAAAACGCACATTCTAACAACACACGTCATCGGCAACACGTGTGTGTGTGTCCCACAAACCAACCAATCACAGCCGGTCTAGCGAGCCGCGCCCCCCATTCCAACTCAAGTTCGAGCAATAACCTTGAATATAGGTAATGCTTGTTCAAAATGTATCACCAGTTTCACATTGTAAAAGACGATAAACGAAAGTTCTGCATTAGGTTAGCAACATCATCCTGTCAAACAAATTGCTATAGAAACCACCATTACAAAAACACTCAAAAGTGCTTTGGTGTAGACTTCTTGAAGGAAGCCAATTGTACCATTTACTCAGGCTGGAGTGCGAAAGAGACTATTCATTTTAATTCTCAGTAGCACCACAGTATCGCCTTATTTGTTATTTTCATCGCTACATTTCCTTCCCTTACAATAAGTCAGGTACACACATTCACAGATGGGCCGACTGGAGCGTGCCGATAACGGGAGTCGAACCCGGTATCTTTTCTATGCAAAGCGAGTTTTCTTACCAAAAGGCTGAACAGACGCTACTAACACACAGGAAGGCAAATATCATACGTAAGAGCTGAGGATATAGGGACACGATAGGCGTATCTTACTTCCTTGTGTGTCTCACTGTCTTTAACTTTCTACTTGCGTCATAATTCACCCCAAACAGTTCCATGGATTCCCATCGTATGTATTTGACGACTGATGACTGTAACGGGACATTGCATTTCGGATTAGGGGAAGGACAGGTCGATATAATTTTATTTTAAATAAATAAGTAAAGATAACGATATACGCATAGAAAAGAAGGTTATGTTAAGTTTTTGCAAAAAGATGGTTATGTTAAGTTTTTGCAACAAGATCGTTATGTTACGTTTTTGCAAAAGATTGGTTATTTTTAAGTTTTTGCAAAAAGGTGGTTATGTTAAGTTTTTTGCGACCAATCTTAAGAAGAATGTAGGGCCCTAAAAAAGATCAGAAGGAAATTTCCTGGCAGGCAGATTGAAATAATTCGAGGATCAAACACCACAATATTAATTATTGAGGTGGACAGAATTGAACACTTTCGGCAAGAACAGCAGTGAAAACGTTCAAACCATGTTTTTTATGATCGAGATGCTGAGCAGCGCATGAGCTGCAGTGGTCAGCGACCCATAGCTGACTGCTAGCGTCAGGGCCAGCGAACCAGAGCTGCCAAGACCCCTCTACACCTCCACGCGGTGATCCTGGATAACAGGCTGCAGCAGGGCAGACTGGCTAAGGAGAAGGGATCGAAGAGAGAAGGCTTAGGCGGTATCCAAAAATATCCGCTGAAGTCGGATGTGTCGGACCGAAATGTGCAAATATCGCAGTCGAGATGTAAACTACGACACAACGTATTCCGTTGTCCGGACAACATCCTGCTACTTGCAAAACCCTTTTCATGGTTTGGTAGCGAGAGTTTAAGAACGAACAACGACGAAGAAGAAGAAGAAGAAGAAGATGGATGATAACGAATGTGACTCGTTAGACCAATCCGAGCAGAGAAGCGTCTACGACAGTGTGTGCAATGACAACCAGAACTGGGTGATTGCATGGCGTGTCTTCTCAAACGGCTTAGCCTACCACAATCAATGACAACCAGAACTGGGTGATTGCATGGCGTGTCTTCTCAAACGGCTTAGCCTACCACAATCAATGACAACCAGAACTGGGTGATTGCATGGCGTGTCTTCTCAAACGGCTTAGCCTACCACAATCAATGACAATGAGAACTGGGTGATTGCATGGCGTGTCTTCTCAAAGGGCTTAGCCTACCACAATCAATGACAACCAGAACTGGGTGATTGCATGGTGTGTCTTCTCAAACGGCTTAGCCTACCACAATCAATGACAACCAGAACTGGGTGATTGCATGGTGTGTCTTCTCAAACGGCTTAGCCTACCACAATCAATGACAACCAGAACTGGGTGATTGCATGGTGTGGCGTGTCTTCTCAAACGGCTTAGCCTACCACAATCAATGACAACCAGAACTGGGTGATTGCATGGTGTGTCTTCTCAAACGGCTTAGCCTACCACAATCAATGACAACCAGAACTGGGTGATTGCATGGTATGGCGTGTCTTCTCAAACGGCTTAGGCTACCACAATCAATGACAACCAGAACTGGGTGATTGCATGGTGTGTCTTCTCAAACGGCTTAGCCTACCACAATCAATGACAACCAGAACTGGGTGATTGCATGGTGTGGCGTGTCTTCTCAAACGGCTTAGCCTACCACAATCAATGACAACCAGAACTGGGTGATTGCATGGTATGGCGTGTCTTCTCAAACGGCTTAGCCTACCACAATCAATGACAACCAGAACTGGGTGATTGCATGGTGTGGCGTGTCTTCTCAAACGGCTTAGCCTACCACAATCAATGACAACCAGAACTGGGTGATTGCATGGTGTGGCGTGTCTTCTCAAACGGCTTAGCCTACCCCAATCAATGACAACCAGAACTGGGTGATTGCATGGTGTGGCGTGTCTTCTCAAACGGCTTAGCCTACCACAATCAATATTTCATGTGTCTGTATTTCATGCTTAATCCTGCCCTCTATGCAACACGATCCTTGGTGTCCTGTGCACATCATTACTGAACAAGCACACGTATAAGCTTTGACTGTCTGCTTCCCCACTGTACACATGTGGACTAAATGAACACACTGCTGAGCGTGTAATTACAGGACTATCGCCTCTATGGTCAGCTCAGAAGGATACACTGGCACAAGGATTCAACACTAAACTCACAACTGCACGGAGCTAAAGAGCACATCGAAGCAACGGACGAGTTCATCACGGGAACTGGTCTGACGATGTGAACATCAAAGTGATCACAGAAAGAGCTGCCCGTCACAACGACGATGGCGACGTCCTTGGTTGGTTTTGTCTTCATGGTATAACTATCGCTGTATTTGGATTATAGTGAGAAAAAACTGCGCTGGTCATCAGCCTCACTCTCTGGTCCCACGCTACCTTGGATTAGTGGCAAGACATACGCTGAGACAACTGGAGGTAACTCAGGATGCAGCCACTCTGGTCCCACCTCCATTGAGACCATGCGTTGCTTGACACTTGCGAGATTCGATCGCCCACCGTTTCCGTGCATCGGTTTGAGAAGCAAGTGCCTTACCTCTCGACCTCAGCGACCCTCCTAGTGTGTACGTGCGGACAAGCAGCACAGACAGCCGAATGTATAGTACACTGAGCACTGACCTAGGGAGACGAACCTCCATATAAACCTATTTGGGAGCTCTGAAGAACTCTCCACAACAGCAAACCGTTATTCAGAGAACTGGTCACAGTGTAGACACAATAAGTAAATATATTTTTGTTTTACTACGGTTTCCATTTCCGGTGCAAGCTTTTATTTATACTAGGACATGTTTATTTTGTAGGCGTTTTTTTTTTTGTGGGGGTGAAACTACAGGAGTGTTATTTTTTTGTTCTGGAGTTTTTTATTTGGTCAATTGGTGCATGTTTTTATTTATGGCTTAGCTACGAGTGGATAGCAGCTGTTGAGGCCTCAAACCTCTAGGGGTTGACATGAATCTACTATCCTGGTCATGCTGGGGTTCAAGGCAACGAAAGAGCTGACATCTCGGCTTCACAAGCTCTCATCATGGGCACGTTAGTGATTGACATGAAAGACATTTTGAAATCAATCAATGACCGCCTGCTGGATGAGGACACCGCAATAGATGAAGCAGCAATCCACAGACTGCAAGACTTGGACATAAAACGAGGTACGAGCGGAGTGGGGCGCATGCGAGGACAGCACAGGAGAGTGTACAACCAGCGAGCTTGAAGGACAAATCAGCACCATTTGCTGAGAGAGAGACTGAGCACCTATGGGTGTGCCCGGAGTGCAGTGACGTCGATTCTTAGAAACAGAAACATGTTTTCATTTACCTATTGATGTTTTGCTTCCCTTATGAAAAGTTTGATGCGTCCGTCTGCGCCGTTCCCCACCTAATCACGTCCGTCTGCGCACCGTTCCTCACCTAATCACGTCCGTCTGCGCGCCGTTCCCCACCTCATCACGTCCGTCTGCGCACCGTTCCTCACCTGATCACGTCCGTCTGCGCCGTATCTTACCTGAGCACGTCAGTCTGCGCGCCGTTCCTCACCTAATCACGTCCGTCTGCGCCGTTCCTCACTTAATAACGTCCGTCTGCGCCGTTCCTCACCTAATCACGTCCGTCTGCGCGCCGTTCCTCACCTAATCACGTCCGTCTGCGCACCATTCCTCACCTGATCACGTCCGTCTGCGCACCGTTCCTCACCTGATCACGTCCGTCTGCGCCGTATCTTACCTGAGCACGTCAGTCTGCGCGCCGTTCCTCACCTAATCTCGTCCGTCTGCGCCGTTCCTCACTTAATCACGTCCGTCTGCGCCGTTCCTCACCTAATCACGTCCGTCTGCGCGCCGTTCCTCACCTAATCACGTCCGTCTGCGCGCCGTTCCTCACCTAATCACGTCCGTCTGCGCGCCATTCCTCACCTGATCACGTCCGTCTGCGCGCCGTTCCTAACCTGATCACGTCCGTCTGCGCCGTTCCTCACCTGATCACGTCAATCTGCGCTGTTCCTAACCTGATCACGTCCGTCTGCGCCGTTCCTCACCTGATCACGTCCGTCTGCGCGCCGTTCCTAACCTGCTCACGTCCGTCTGCGCCGTTCCTCACCTGATCACGTCCGTCTGCGCCGTTCCTCACCTGATCGCGTCCGTCTGCGCGCCGTTCCTAACCTGATCACGTCCGTCTGCGCGCCGTTCCACACCTCATCACGTCCGTCTGCGCCGTTCCTCACCTGATCACGTCCGTCTTCGCCGTTCCTAACCTGATCACGTCCGTCTGCGCGCCGTTCCTCACCTGATCACGTCCGTCTGCGCCGTTCCTCACCTGATCACGTCCGTCTGCGCCGTTCCTCACCTGATCACGTATATTTCTCGTCATGAAATTGAAGGGGGATCAAGTTGGTCAACATTGATTGCTTATCATAATCTTTCAGGTCGATTTCTACCCCTGTGTTGTCTTCAATGTTTAATTCAGGTGGTTAGTGATTTCCCAATTTAATGAATGTGTGTGCCTGATCGAAGGCTACATAAGTTGCTGATCTCACTGGCCTAGCAAGTACATATTTTACAAAAATAATCATGCTTTATTTTCTGTACAAGCTTTTAAATAACTTGTCCAGGGTCCGTCACAATTTAGTAGATTAACAGGTCATCTAAGTGAATCTGGCTGTATACAGACTCGGGGGACGGCGTGGGCTAGTGGTTAAGTGACAAGGCTCACAATCCGAAGGTGCTGGGTTCGATCCAGATCACAGCACCTGCCGTTGCCATAGGGAAGCAAACCCTTAGAAAATTCAGGAGGAAGCAGACCCTTACATAAAATGAGTGCTGAAGTCGGATGCACTGGGCTGACAGAAGCAAAATAAGAGCCACCGTGCAACACACGCCGCCTTAGGGATTACATAATTTTTGTATTTCTTTTTACGTTCGCCTGATTTCTCTAATTCCAGAGGCGGTGTGCGTTGCACTGTGGTTTTTATTTTGCACCTATTACAGAAATAAGGCGAACGCGAAGAAGTATATACTCTGCAGTCTTCTAAACCAGTATAAAGACGTTAAGTTAAGTTAATTCGCCTTAGGATGTGTACAAAATGTCAGCTTTCTAAGGTTATGAGGAAGTTGGTTAAAATATGAGGAATAGAAGTTCACGCAAACGGGCAACACTCATGTCAGGATAAATAAAAGTTCGTAATAAATAAAACACGGCGAACGAGAGCGATAAGAAGACGATGCGAACTACTTCTCTAACATCGTAACCTACCCACCCTAATACAATCACCAACTCCCTCCTCCTATTTCACTCACACACATTATCTCGTTCAACCAATATCTCCCTCAAACTCCATCCACTCTCCCCCTATATCTCTCTCTCGCGTGTGCACTAAATTTAGCTCAATTACTCGCCACATATCCCCTTCCCTCAACCGACTCCTTCTCTAACCCAACCCAACACTTACATCCTACTGTCCCTACAATATGATTGGCGTATACTCGGTCAAGGATCACACACCGAGATAGATCTATCTACATAACACGCCGCGTGAACTCTACACGAACTTTCAACTTTAGCCCAGCTGCGACAAATCGGTTAACAGCCCAGCATCTTCTGCTGAAGTCCATGCTAAGAGCTGATACTACTAACCCGGCTCTGTGGTCCATGCTACGAGCTGATACTACTGGCCCGGCTCTGTGGTCCATGCTACGAGCTGATACTACTGGCCCGGCTCTGTGGTCCATGCTACGAGCTGATACTACTGACCCGGCTCTGTGGTCCATGTTACGAGCTGATACTACTGACCCGACTCTGTGGTCCATGCTACGAGCTGATACTACTGACCCGACTGTGACTGATCTCCGATATGAGATCTAAGGCACGACATGATGACTCGACAGATCCTTCAGAAATGAGATCAATGACACGACATGATTGACTCGACAGATCCTTCAGATATGAGATCAATGGCACGGCATGATTGACTCCACAGATCCTTCAGAAATGAGATCAATGACACGACATGATTGACTAGGACCATCCTTCAGAAATGAGATCAATGGCACGACATGATTGACTCGACTCTGAGGTCTACGACACGACACGATACTTACTGGCCCGGCTATGAGGTTCACGACACGATATGATACTACTGGTCCGGCTATGAGGTCCAGGTCACGACATGATGGACCAGACTGTGAGGTGACCGACACGATATACGACTCGCCAGGCTATGAGGTGTATTACATGATATTTTACTTTTGGTCTGACTCTTGAAGATCCTTTACAACTAAGAGCTATGATATGACCTGAATTATACTGGCCCAACTCCTAAAGATCCCTTACAATTGAGGCCCTTGATATGACCTGATACTACTGGTCCAACCCATAAAGACCCCTTACAATTAAGGCCTATAACGTGACCTGATACTGCTGGCCCGATTCTGATTCCAACGACACAACATATTATCTTTATCTATTTTTATAACTGCCGAAGACAGATGTGTCAGACCGAAGGGTGCAAATATCGCGGCCAAGCTGTAAACTTCAGACACATACACGTTCCGTTCTCCGGACTACATCCTGCTAAATGCAAAGCCCTGTTCAGGGCTTGGTATCGGGAGATTTGAGAAAGAACGCAGAAGAAGAATATATGTGTATCTGTACAGTACGTTTCCAATCAGCTTTGCTAATTATCATAATCTTTGTTTTCTCAGTGTTAAAGTGGAATCGATATATCTGCCATTCACGCTTTGCTTGAATCACTAATTCCTGTAGTTCTTGATAGCTTTCTGAAAGCAGAACTATACTTTCCGCATATCTGAGATTAATTATTGACACTCCACTGATGAGCATTTTTCTGACTGATCTGTCTAAAAATATGTTCTGTGTAAATGTTAACCAGACAATGGGACATCCTTGACTCGCTCCACATTTTATATCTATACATCGTGAGTAAGCCCTTTTAGATCTTACAGCGGCATTTTGTTCCCAGTATAGGTTACCGAGTATGCATGTGTCTTTTCAATCTATTCCTTTGTTTTTTTAGATATGTAATTAGTTTGTCAAGCTGGACTCTATGCAGGGCTCAGTGACCTCGAAGTAAAGTGTATGTCGGAGGTTGCCGGTTCGAATAATGGTGAAGACCGGGATTTTTTTCCCCGTGGATCTTCTGCTAAAAATGCCCATGATCTCTGGATAGTGAGGTCGGACTTCTGTGTCCAGTGTCGAGCACGTTACAAAATCCATTGGCAGTTAGAAATTTAAAAGAGTAGTTTTAATGGCTGCAGTCCAGACAAAATTAAAACAAATTCTAGTTAAAAATCTACCCAAATTATCTGTATCTTCCCCCAGGTCTGGTAAGCCACAGGAAGTTTAAAATACCTGGCACATATAGCTGAAACCTGGCAAAAGACATTAACATGTCTGTTTGAATACCAGGATTCCAAGCTAGAGTCCATCAAAGTAGTCTATAAAGCACACATAAATGTCTGTCATACTCCAATATTTTTTTCTATGGGTGCCCTTATACAGAATATTGCTTCTCATGTTCTGCTGTTCTGTCTAAATCCATTTTGAACTTCGTTGTGTACTCTATGCCTAATTCTCTCCAGCATAATTTTAAACAATATCTTAATTCTATCATGGAATGCTGTGTAATTTTAATTAAATTTTTTTTTTGCGTTCGCCTTATTTCTCTAATCCCCAAGGCGGTGTGCGTTGCACTGTGGTTTTTATTTTGCGCCTGTCGGCCCAATGCATCCGACTTCAGCATGCATTTTATGTAAGGATCTGCTTCCTTCTGCATTTTCTAAGGGTTTGCTTCCCCGGGGTAACGGCCGGTGCTGTGATGGGGATCGAACCCAGCACCTTCGGATTGTGAGCCGTGCCACTTAACCACTAGGCCACGCCGTCCCATTGAATGCTGTGTAATGAACATTCTGTAAAGATAAATTTTAAAGTAGTACTTACATTTCAAAGACCAGGAATATAAAAGTAGGTGTCTCAAACACATCATGGAGTTCAACTGAAAACATAAATAATCAAATGCAGTATTAGCAGCGCTAAAACAGCACAAAGATGTAGATCTCGAGCAATGTATGTACTACCTGATTGTTTTCGGCAGAACACCCAAAGGTTTGCCGTTTAGTGGACCCCATCCGACAGCAATATTAAAGGCAATGAAGTTGTAGACAAACTAGCAAAGTGTGGAGGAGCTTCCAAACAAATGTACCTGAGCATCTCGTATAATGGTGCCAAAAACGACGACAACAAATGGGGAGGAAGACTAACATCTAATCAGACAAAATATACTGATCAGATATGTTAGTCAGGGTCAGGCAAAATATACTTCTTCTCCTTCTGCGTTCGTTCTCAATCTCCTGCTACCAAGTCCTGAACAGGGCTTTGCAAGTAGCAGTATGTAGTCCGGAGAACGGAATGAATTGTGTCGCTAGTTTACAGTTTGACTGTGATATTTGCACCTTTTGGTCCAATACATCCGTCTTCGGCAGGCCAAATATACTACTCAGACATGTTAGTCTGGGTCAGGCAAAACATACTGGCCAAGACCCTCACCTCGGCCCTCCACGGAAACGGGCTGTTTTCATGGCAGCTTGGGTAACAAGGTGAGGGATCGACATAATCCCCGCAGTAGTGAGCGACACACAGATAAAGCCAATCATAGCACAGCCGTCTAGAGGACCGCGGTCCACCTTCATCAGCACGCTCGGGATGTGAGGTAGTCTACTGCAACCCGTCACTTAACGTCCTTTTCAAGTCACTCAAAAGAGTAATCCTGTCCACTGTGGGCATTCGCAAACAACGTCTCTTACAATATGCTTGGAAGGAGGTAATATTGACATACTTACTTATATGTGAGTGCCCAGCACACATTCGAAGTATTTTGATCTCTCTGAAGGTGTCTTTCTTGACCTGCTCCACCTGCGACAACTCGCCCTTCTCTCCGCTGATGTCGATGATCTTTACTGCAAACTCTGCCCCAGTTGACTTCTCAGTCACACGTCTGACTGTACTACTGATACCCCTGTGAAGTTGAATAAAACAAAAAGTGGATTCATTATTAACAAAATTCCTGCTAGTTTTACCGGGACTGGTAAGAGGAACATATACCACTGCTGAGGCGGAGCGCTCGCATTTCCCGGCCAAGGTACGGGGTTCAACTCCCACTACCGGCAGCTCCAGTCAATCCAGCTATAAATGGGTACCTGACTTAAGGTTATGGAAGGACGAGGCAGCGAGGAAGGGAACTGGCCACCCCCACCTCACACACTGAGGCTTATTATACTGAAGTCTCTAACACTTCATTCCTGACTAGCGGTTAAGTCTGCTGAAGGACTTACTTTACTTTGGCGCGTAATCCACGACAAAAGAGGCAACTAAGAATGGCTGGGTTCGGGGTTGAGTCCCTGTTGATACCGAATGGGCCGGGCCAAAAATGCAGAAATCGCATGTCAATTATAACTGTCGATATGTTCATTCCAAAGGTGACAAATGCGTTTGGAATCTAGGCGTCAGCAGGTTAAACAATAATGCAGGAGCCAACCACGAACATAGATGAAAAGCCACCCCCCCCCCTTTCCCCCTACAGAGGGTGTCGATGAATTGTTCCTGGAAATGTGAACCTGGAAATGTGAATTCTTTATCCCCAAGTTAAGGTTTATTTACAAAGTAGGGGACGGCGTGGGCTAGTGGTTAAGTGACACGGCTCACAACCAAATGTGCTGGGTTCGATCCCCATCACAGCCTCGGCCGTCACCCCGTGGAAGCAAACCCTTATAAAATGCAGGAGGAAGCAGACCCTTACATAAAATGCATGCTGAAATCGGATGCACTGGGCCGACAGGCGCAAAATAAAAACCACAGTGCAACGCATAAAAGTGGAGCGCATAAAATTAAAAAAAAATTAAAACATTTTCAAAGTTATACTTGTCTATTTCCGGTATGTTTTATTTGTGTCACGTTGTGATGCCCCGTACAGACAACCACGAAGGATACTGGGCATAAAGTGGTAAGACATGATGAGGATTGAAGACCAACGACAAAAAGAGCCAACAACAGCCACTGGAACGACAAATTAGTCTCAGTCGACCTGTACTGCCCCTGTGCAGGTCCCAGCTCTGGCATGAACTGGCTGAGGAGAATTTCCTGCTAAGCGGAAATGTGTTGTGAACTTGGAACCTGCACCGGGACATGATTTACCATATACTACGCGGCTCGAGCAGCTTATTACTCCACTACTTTGGGACGAGTGCCGTGGATGGTGGTTAACTGATGTGCGAGTCCATCTCATTAGCCTAAATCACTAGAGCAATGTAGATCCGCAGCCTGTTAGGCGATATCTATGCTGATCTTTACAACCTACCTAACCATGTCCGGCGTTATCCTATGTCACACAGTTAGTCGCCTCTTACGACATGCTCTCTTTCGGGGCAGTGGGGCTATTCTTGTCCTTGGCATACACAAAGACCCCGGCAGACTACTCGACAAATTATGCGAAGAAAATGGGGCTGGATAGGACATTCGCTGAGGAAGACACAGTCTAACACAACCACACAGGCTCTTAAATGGAATCCTCAAGGAAAGAGAAGAAGACACGGAGAAGAGAATGTGAGAAAGAACGATAGAAACCTGCCAATAAATATGACACTGGTCTATAACATTTCTTTGTATCATGGTCACCTAGATCTGTTATGCCCTGTTTCTGCATCAGCCATATTTTGTCGAATATGGTAGTGCTGCAGTGGCACCATCCCACTTTGGCATACCAGCAAACGAGTGAGCAGACACGTTTGCAAATGTCGGAACAACACGACAACAAACGAACAAGCAATCACCTTCCAAAAATAGAAGACCCTTAACCAAGCCATAAAGAAAGTCGACCAAACGGTAAACAGCTACCACTTTCTTGGCCGAGATTAGCAGGTGATCCTGTTCCACATGAGAACAGGACATGCCAAATTCAATTGCCACTTACACATGCTAAAATTGGCCTTTTTACCCATGCGTATGTACGAACAAGCAGCACAGACAGCCGAGTATATCATATTAGACCGTTATATGATTAGTCAACAGTGTACTGAACCCACGCGGTAGAACCTCCACACAGATCTGTTCGTGAACCTTGAAGAACTACACACCACAGTCAATGGGGAAAATGATCACAAGATCACGGTATATCAACGTGCTAATGGACTGCGTGGTTGCTGAGAGAGCATTCATGAACGTGGTAGTCTGCTGAGCGAGAGGGACGGATCCAGAGCATCCCCATGCCTCGTACCTGGCATGGAACAACTGTCGTCTACCTCATCAAAACATATAGAAACATGTTAGCCACCCCATCAAACCATATATAAACATGGTAACTACCCCATCAAACCATATATAAACATGTTAACCACCCCATCAAACTATGTATAAACATATCAACCACCCAATCAAACCATGTATAAACATGTTAACCACCCCATCAAACCATATATAAACATATCAACCACCCCATCAAACCATATATAAACATATCAACCACCACATCAAACCATATATAAACATATCAACCACCCCATCAAACCATATATAAACATATCAACCACCCCATCAAACCATATATAAACATATCAACCACCCCATCAAACCATATATAAACATATCAACCATCCCATCAAACAATATATAAACATATCAACCACCCCATCAAACCATATATAAACATATCAACCACCCCATCAAACCAAATATAAACATATCAACCACCCCATCAAACCATATATAAACATATCAACCACCCCATCAAACAATATATAAACATATCAACCACCCCATCAAACCATATATAAATATATCAACCACCCCATCAAACCATATATAAACATATCAACCACCCCATCAAACCATATTTAAACATATCAACCATCCCATCAAACCATATATAAACATATCAACCACCCCAACAAACCATATATAAACATATCAACCACCCCATCAAACCATATATAAACATATCAACCACCCCATCAAACAATATATAAATATATCAACCACCCCATCAAACCATATATAAACATATCAACCACCCCATCAAACCATATATAAACATATCAACCACCCCATCAAACCATATATAAACATATCAACCACCCCATCAAACCATTTATAAACATATCAACCACCCCATCAAACCATATATAAACATATCAACCACCCCATCAAACCATATATAAACATATCAACCACCCCATCAAACCATTTATAAACATATCAACCACCCCATCAAACCATATGTAAACATAGTATCAATAAATAACCTACTGCCTTGCCGCCAGGTCGATTGGGGACAACCAAAGGCTCAGGATGCGAACCTGGAGAAAATGCTTGCTGAAAACGGAAGCTTTGGACTATAAGGTGAATATATAAAACAGCTCGTTGCTGAGAGAGAGAGAGAGAGAGAGAGAGAGAGAGAGAGAGAGAGAGAGAGAGAGAGAGAGAACAATACTCGTGAGACAGATATGACTCAAATCCCGTGCAACAATAAAATAGGACTTACAAACAAGGGTGTCGATTGTAAGAGAAACAGGGATCTTGATGTGAGGGTGGCAGAAGGACTTCGCGTGTAGACATAATTAAAGACATAGCAAACGAAGAGAAGAAAGCTAAAGATGTGACCTTAAGCTCATAACACATTCGATGTTTCTCATGCGTTCTCAGGCGTCTAATTAAAAACTTCTAGAGAAAGTAATGGTCAGTCTGAGTAACTGAGACAGGCCGAATTGTAACAGGATGCCTTAAACCGATACCAACGAAAAAAGTATACAATCGCTGGTATCGCACCTCCGGATATTAGAAGACATGTCGAACCTGAAGTTGAGAGACAAAAGCAGTCATGTGACCAGACACTCTCTTTTGGGGGCATACAGCAGAAATAATACGACTGACATCAAGGACAAGTTGTAGGCGGACTGTGCAGCCTCAGAACAGAGCCCCGAGAGAAACCGCATTGAAAAGTGGCGCAAAAAAAACAAAACCGGTGAAGGTTGGATGGAGATTAAAGAAGAACCTCGACGATGACATAATAATCATAGAAAACACAAACAAAACACCGTTCCATCGAGAGGGAAATCGACTGCTGCCATGTCCGGCGCCATCTTGACCCATATTCCCTAGGACATGATGTTCCATACAATACGTGGAGATACCTGAACAGGTTAAGGACAGGTGTGTCCAGATGTGGGTCTAACCTGAAAATGTGGGCATCTGCAGACGATGAATACTGCGAATGTGGGGCCGTTCAGGACCCGGAACACCTGATTATATGTCATAGGATGCAGGTATTCTGTGCAGTAGAGGACCTGATGGTGGCAAATGAAAGAGCACTGTCAGTGGCAGGTTTTTGGACGAAGACTTTGTGAGGTTGCCGGATACGGAAGGTAAGTCTGAGGTAATTGGTATCTCCAAAGAGCTTGTCCAGAAACGGCACAGGCAAAATCTTTGGCGCAAACAGTAATTGACAGATTGATACAGTCAGAGTGAGGGTCGCTGTTGTTGCTGAATGCCCATAATGAGTAAGATTACTGTTATGTGCGCCCTGAAAAGGGATTTAAGTGGTGGGTTGGAGTAGCTTGTCGCTCACTACTGCGGGAATCACGTCGATCCCCCACCTCTATAGTCAGGCTGTAACTAAAACAGCCTGTTTGCATGGAGAACTACACGGAAGTAGTGTTCGCGTCTTGAGCAGTATATCTTACATGACCCTGATTAAGATTTTCCGATCAGTATGTATTGTCTGACCAAACGATAATCTCCTATTTCCATGAGGGTAGAATTGATAGGTAAGGCGGCCTTCTCTAAAGAAAATAAAGAAAGCCCGTATCGGTTTGTGGTTTAAACTCCGCAAGTTCCATGGTGTCAAGGAAATGGGAGGTGAGATCCACGCCTTCTCCTTTTGGAGACGTACGATAAACTTGGAGGTACCGTGTATATGATTTGTGCTTAAAAGGCAGCTGAAAATAAAAGAAAAAGGTAGAAGAGAAGAGACAGAAATACTTACTTCCCCAAGAGTTCTCTGATCTGGTAGTCCATGAAGTTGAGTGAATAGACAACATCGGCAGATAGGTCCTCATTCTGATGGTCGAGGTCTTGTACGCCATACAGCAACTCAGCAGACAAGCTTGGCAAAGGAGTGTCAGGAGTTATTATCCGTGGAATGTCATGGAGCGAGTGTCTGGTCGGCTGGGGGGTGGCAGCACCGGTACGAGGATCGTGATGAAACATTCTGGAAGCTTTAGTGCTTTGTTGAGTCTTTCTTGGACGGGTTGTTGTGATTCTGTTAATTTCCATGTTGTGGTTGATAATTTGAGAAGACGTCAGGTTAGGTGATGGAGAATCGTATCCAGCTTTAGGATGGTCTGTATCTTGGTTAGGCGTGGCGACATCTTTTAGAGGCACCTCAGGACAATGCTGAGAAGATTCATGTGGTTTAGTTTCACTTGATTGGGAAATTGTCTCATGGGGGGTCGTATTCCAAGGAGGGACCCTGTTTGGAGATTCTTCTTTCTGAATTGGTATATTAACTGCTGTTGTCGCCGGGGACGATGATGATGTGGTCGAAACATCCCCTTCAGCAGAAAGATTATTGTGTCTAGCGTTTATATTGCCAGGAATAGATGTTAAGTCAGATGTTTCTAGGTCAAGACCTCTAAATGAACTCTCACGCCCACATTTAGGGCAAGTTGAATGTTCGCTATCTCTGGTCACATTATCACTCAATATGGCGCCAGATATTAAATTACACCCGTTTTGGTCAAGATTATTTGGCGACTCCAGTTGAGAATAAATAGACGCAGAATTTTGATCAGCTTCGAAATGGTCTCTTTGAAGATTATCGGGGAGATTTTCAGATGCTTGTATCTGATCTGCACGTGTGGAATCGGTGGATATAATTTGTCCAGCAGATGCTGGAGAAGAAGTAAGCCCCGAAGAGGACGTCTGCTCTTGGGGAGAATGCTGATTTGGGGTACTACTACTACGAGGTCTGGTCACAGGTATATCTAAAACATCACCAGGTGCTGGAGGACTAACTGCGGGCGTTATTGGCGACGTTTTCTCTAAACAAGAACAGCATCGTGGTCGAGTAACGCCAGGCAGAGGTACAAAATCTTGGTGGGTTTGCATCATGGCGTTATTGTCCACAACTGCGCTATTGCAGTTCTGGCAGTGAGGGCAATGCTCGATGGTGGATGTCAAGGGCATATCCAGCCCACAGGTGGGACAGTTTGTCAGTATGTTGGAGTTCATTGTATCGTGAACAAGACACTCCATTATGTCCGATATCAATTCCGGACAAGATAGGAACTCTTGTTATGTTTTTCCTCGCTGAAACCACATATGACCTTACGTGAATGTCCTTATTAATTCTTGAATTTATTTTCACGAAATTAGATTAATTTTCTCAGGTAACTCATTGTTCATCAATAACGAAAATTCGATCTACCTATTTGACACGGAAGCAAAGCATGTAGCTAAGAGCATATCATCCAGACCGTAGATACTTCTCTATGTCTATATGGTTATGAAAAATGTTATGTCACAACGATTATAACACGGCAGACATGTAACACTATTGTGCAATAATTCCTACTATACGGCTAGAAAATAATGTATGTTACTAAAAGTAAAACTTTACGTCTGTATACTGGTTTACAAGACTCTACTGAATCTGTTTACAAACAGTTTCTTGGTGGGTGGTTTAACCGATGTGCGAATCCATCTTAATAGACTCAAACATTAGACTAACCGATGTGCGAATCCATCTTAATAGACTCAAACACTAGACTAACCGATGTGCGAATCCATCTTAATAGACTCAAATACTAGACTAACCGATGTGCGAGTCCATCTTAATAGACTCAAATACTAGACTAACCGATGTGCGAATCCATCTTAATAGACTCAAATACTAGACTAACCGATGTGCGAATCCATCTTAATAGACTCAAATACTAGACTAACCGATGTGCGAATCCATCTTAATAGACTCAAACACTAGACTAACCGATGTGCGAGTCCATCTTAATAGACTCAAACATTAGACTAACCGATGTGCGAATCCATCTTAATAGACTCAAACACTAGACTAACCGATGTGCGAATCCATCTTAATAGACTCAAATACTAGACTAACCGATGTGCGAGTCC
Organism: Ariolimax columbianus; assembly: GCA_036924085.1. Classification (NCBI taxonomy): domain Eukaryota; kingdom Metazoa; phylum Mollusca; class Gastropoda; order Stylommatophora; family Arionidae; genus Ariolimax; species Ariolimax columbianus. Next base: position 50,722,986 of record JAVGWX010000012.1, read on the forward strand.
ATCTTAATAGACTCAAATACTAGACTAACCGATGTGCGAATCCATCTTAATAGACTCAAATACTAGACTAACCGATGTGCGAATCCATCTTAATAGACTCAAATACTAGACTAACCGATGTGCGAATCCATCTTAATAGACTCAAATACTAGACTAAGTAGGCGTCATATATAGATGCTCTTAACAAACAACCTGAGGAAAAGTACAAATTACTTGGGCAGATTTTTAACTTGAATTTTGACTGGGCAGCGGACGTTAAACCTACTCTTATCGATTTCCAACTGCCAAGGAATTTTTAAAGTGCTCGGCACTGGACACGGCAGTCCGATCTCACTGCCCAGGGGAATTGTTACTAGAAGATCCACATGAAAAAAAAGCCCGGGTCACTACCGTGATTCACACGCGCGACCTCCGGCACCCGAGACCAATGGGTCCCACATACTGCATGCATTCCTCAAAAGATGTCTCTATGGCTAGGAAATAGGGTATGTTATTAAGAGTATCACAGCCATATGGCAGAACATTATCACTAATGTTAAGTCATTCCTACTCTATGGCTTAAAGATATGAGGTCACATAGACAACTAATGACGAGGAAACAAAAAGGGAGATTGTCTTGGCTTGGTCATAAACATGATATATGGAGGCGTATTATTGAAAATACTAGAAGGAAGAATTCAGAGACAAAGAAGAAGTGGACGTCCCAAAAACAATGACATCACACAGGCTTGCAAGAACATTGATGTACAGATTTATACTGAGCTGGAGAGATCAGCTGGGAACAGAGCACAGTGGTGTGACATGATCAGAAGACTTCAACACCAGTCTCTGGACTGACTAACAGAGTACAGTGGTGTGACATGATCAGAAGACTTCAACACCAGTCTCTGGACTGACTAACACAGGACAGTGGTGTGACATGATCAGAAGACTTCAACACCAGTCTCTGGACTGACTAACACAGGACAGTGGTGTGACATGATCAGAAGACTTCAACACCAGTCTCCGGACTGACTAACAGAGGACAGTGGTGTGACATGATCAGAAGACGTCAACACCAGTCTCTGGACTGACTAACAGAGGGCAGTGGTGTGACATGATCAGAAGACTTCAACACCAGTCTCTGGACTGACTAACAGAGGGCAGTGGTGTGACATGATCAGAAGACTTCAACACCAGTCTCTGGACTGACTAACAGAGGGCAGTGGTGTGACATGATCAGAAGACGTCAACACCTGTCTCTGGACTGACTAACACAGGACAGTGGTGTGACATGATCAGAAGACGTCAACACCTGTCTCTGGACTGACTAACACAGGACAGTGGTGTGACATGATCAGAAGACTTCAACACCAGTCTCCGGACTGACTAACAGAGGACAGTGGTGTGACATGATCAGAAGACGTCAACACCAGTCTCTGGACTGACTAACAGACGGCAGTGGTGTGACATGATCAGAAGACTTCAACACCAGTCTCTGGACTGACTAACAGAGGGCAGTGGTGTGACATGATCAGAAGACTTCAACACCAGTCTCTGGACTGACTAACAGAGGGCAGTGGTGTGACATGATCAGAAGACGTCAACACCTGTCTCTGGACTGACTAACACAGGACAGTGGTGTGACATGATCAGAAGACGTCAACACCTGTCTCTGGACTGACTAACACAGGACAGTGGTGTGACATGATCAGAAGACGTCAACACCTGTCTCTGGACTGACTAACACAGGACAGTGGTGTGACATGATCAGAAGACTTCAACACTAGTCTCTGGACTGACTAACAGAGGACAGTGGTGTGACATGATCAGAAGACTTCAACACCAGCCTCTGAACTGACTAGCCTATAATGATTACTATGTGACTCAGAAATAGGGTATGTAAATAAGAGTATCACATCCTGATTGGGGAAATTCACTAATGTAAACACATGCCTACTAGATTAACGTCTGGACAGGCAAATAATACTGATCGGGCTATGTTAGGGACAAGGGAAACATACTGATCCAGCTATGTTAGGGTCAGGGGAAACATACCGATCAAGCTATGTTAGGGTCAGGGGAAACATACTGATCAGGCTATGTTAGGGTCAGGGGAAACATACTGATCAGGCTATGTTAGGGTCAGGGGAAACATATTGATCAAGCTATGTTAGGGTCAGGTGTAACATACTGATCAGGCTATGTTAGGGTCAGGTGTAACATACTGATTAGGCGATGTTAGGGAACATAATGATCAGGCAATGTTAGGGTCAGGTGTAACATACTGATCAGGCTATGTTAGGGTCAGGTGTAACATAATGATCAGGCTATGTTATGGTCAGGTGTAACATAATGATCAGGCTATGTTAGGGTCAGGTGTAACATACTGATCAGGCTATATTAGGGTCAGGTGATACATACTGATCAGGCTATGTTAGGGTCAGGTGTAACATAATGATCAGGCTATGTTAGGGTCAGGTGTAACATAATGATCAGGCTATGTTAGTCAGGCACAGATGAAACATAATACTATGTTTGTCAGTGTTAGGAGAGCATACTGACATGCATACTCTCCATTCTGGAAACAGAATGTTTCATGGTAGTTGGGGAACGAGGTAGGTATCGACGTGATCCTCATAGTAGTGAGCAACATGCAGATGAAGCCAGGCATACCACAACATCCCGGAGGACCATGGTCCACCTTCATCAGCACGCTCGACATGTGAGAAAAGCTCCTGCAATGCGCCCACAAGAGCCCTATTCAAGGTGCACAAGAGCAAGCATACTCATCATGAGCATTCAACAACAACAACAACAACAACAACTTGTCTCGGAAATATGGTATGTATCTAATGACATCCTATCCTGACTGGAGATCTATAACACAAACATACAAATCAGTGAAAGACCAAAATTAACAGTGTGCTGATCAGAAATATGCTTTTTGCTGATGATGCTGCAAGTAGAACTCACTCAGAGGTGAAACTGCAAAGTTTACTCTCCGTATTTTATGATGCCTTCTGCGAGTTCGGTTTAACAATCAGCACACAGAAAAAAGACACAAGTTATGGTACATGGTGCTCTGGTTGATTGCTAATGCCCACAATGGGTTGGTAAACCTTTTGTGCGCCCTGAAAAGGACGGAACTTGTGGCAGATTGCACCAGCTTTCCTGGCACCCCAAGTGTACTGATGAAGTGAGCCAGTGTCCTGTAGGTGGTTGTGCAATGCTTGGCTTCATCTGCGTGTCACTCACTACTATGGGGATCACGTCGAGCCTCACCTTGTTAGCCAGACTGTTGTCCTCGACAACAGCCCATTTCCAGGACGACCAACGAAAAGGTCAGGTGAGGTTCTTGGCCAGTATATTTCTCCTGACCCTGGGTAATATTGTCTGATCAGTGTATTTTGCCTGACCAGACGTTAGCCTCATCGTCCCGTCAGGTGAGGGTCTTGGCCAGTATATTTCTCCTGACCCTGGCTAACATTCTCTGATCAGTGTATTTTGCCTGACCAGACGTTAGCCTCATCGTTCCGTCAGGTGAGGGTCTTGGCCAGTATATTTCTCCTGACCCTGGCTAACATTCTCTGATCAGTGTGTTTTGCCTGACCAGACGTTAGCCTCATCGTCCCGTCAGGTGAGGTTCTTGGCCAGTATATTTCTCCTGACCCTGGCTAACATTCTCTGATCAGCGTGTTTTGCCTGACCAGACGTTAGCCTCATCGTCCCGTCAGGTGAGGGTCTTGGCCAGTATATTTCTCCTGACCCTGGCTAACATTCTCTGATCAGCGTGTTTTGCCTGACCAGACGTTAGCCCCATCGTCCCGCCAGGTGAGGGTCTTGGCCAGTATATTTCTCCTGACCCTGGCTAACATTCTCTGATCAGTGTGTTTTGCCTGACCAGACGTTAGCCCCAACGTCCCACATGTTGCTTCAAGAGCCACAAGTAATCTATATTGATGATAAGGAGCTCGAGGTAGTAGACCACTATACTTATTTAGGATCCTCAGCCAATAATAGAGTATCCCTGGATCAGAAGATCAATAACAGGATAGGCAAGGCCGCAACAACAATGAGTAGTCTAAAAGGGTCTGGGTGAACAAGAAGCTCACTGTTAAAACAAAAACTCTTGTCTACCAGACCTGTGTCCTCATCACCCTCCTTTATGGCAGTGAGACATGGTCTACTTACATGCACCGGGGCGATTTGGCTAACGTCTGGTCAGGCAAAACACGCTGATCAGAGAATGTTAGTCAGGGTCCGGAGAAATATACTGGCCAAGATCCTCACCTGACCTCCTCGTTGGTCGTCCTGGAAACAGGCTATTGTCGAGGACAACACCAATGCTAACAAGGTGAGGTTCGACGTGATCCCCGTAGTAGTGAGCGACACGCAGATGAAGCCAAGCATAGCACAACCGCCTGGAAGACCCCAGTGCACCTTCATCAGCACGCTCGAGATGTGAGGAAAGCTACTGCAACAGCCACTTAACGCCCTTTTCAGGGCGCACATAAGAGTAACCTACTCATTGTGGGGATTAGAAACAACAACAATCTACATGTACCAGGAAAGACGGCTAAACAGCTTTCACGTGCGTGTTATATGACAGGACAAGATCACCAACGCAGAGGTATTGGGGAGAACAGGCACTGTCACAAGGTTCAGATGGCTGGGACGCACTTAGATGATGGAGGATGACAGAATTCCAAACGATCTTCTTTATGGAGAATTACATTTGGGGGAAAGAACTCGGGGCCTGCCCTTACTTCGGTACAATGATACGTGCAAGTGGGATATGAATAATACAGGCATCGATATGGAATCGTGTGAACAGGACACCTTGGATCGATCGTGTTGCATGGAGGGGCAGGATTAAGCAAGGAATACAGATAAAAGAGATGCTGACTGCATATAGGCTAAGGACTCAGCCTTTGAGAAGACACAACATTACACGATGACGCAAACAGTCCTGATTTTCCTTGCACACACTATGGAAGGCATTCCTCTGCTCGGGTGGGTCTTGCTAGTCACATTCATGGACTTGTAGTCAGATCTTTCTTTCAAAGTACAAAATGATACTATTATCTGATAAGACGGAGCGAGCCAATGATGATTCAAATCAGACTTACTATACAGCTCTAAAACATGGTACGTGGCTAAGAGTGCAACATGCTAACTGCAGAGATTCAACACTAATATTGAGGACTGAGTGGTCTCGAGATAAGACATTAGGCTCGGGTTCTGGAGGTCGCGGGTTCAAATCACAAAGGAGACCAGGATTTTTTCAACATGGACTTTCTATTTCCTGGGATCTCTGTGTGCAATGTCACGCACGTTAAAAATCCCTAAGTAGTTGGACATCAAAAAGAGTAGGCTTAACGGCGACTACCCGGGCAAAATTCCAAATTATGTTAAAAATCTACGAAATCTATTAGGGGACCCTCGCCGGTGCTACGGAGTTCGTGCAGTGCGCTGAGATTCTCTGGTGCTACGGAGTTCGTGCAGTGCGCTGAGATTCTCTGGTGCTACGGAGTTCGTGCAGTGCGCTGAGATTCTCTGGTGCTACGGAGTTCGTGCAGTGCGCTGAGATTCTCTGGTGCTACGGAGTTCGTGCAGTGCGCTGAGATTCTCTGGTGCTACGGAGTTCGTGCAGTGCGCTGAGATTCTCTGGTGCTACGGAGTTCGTGCAGTGCGCTGAGATTCTCTGGTGCTACGGAGTTCGTGCAGTGCGCTGAGATTCTCTGGTGCTACGGAGTTCGTGCAGTGCGCTGAGATTCTCTGGTGCTACGGAGTTCGTGCAGTGCGCTGAGATTCTCTGGTGCTACGGAGTTCGTGCAGTGCGCTGAGATTCTCTGGTGCTACGGAGTTCGTGCAGTGCGCTGAGATTCTCTACAAATATGAAGAAGAACGGAGCTCTGATGGACTCAACTGTGTGCAGTGATGTTGATCCCTCTACTAAAACACAATTAGGACATGAGAGTGTCACATACTGACTGCAGACATTCAACACAATTAAGACATGAGAGTGTCGCATACTGACTGCAGACATTCAACACAATTAAGACATGCGAGTGTCGCATACTGACTGCAGACATTCAACACAATTAAGACATGCGAGTGTCGCATACTGAATGCAGACTTTGAACACAATTAAGACATGAGAGTGTCACATACTGACTGCAGACATTCAACACAATTAAAACATGAGAGTGTCACATACTGGTTGCAGACATTCAATACAATTAAGACATGAGTCCTACTAATACTACACATCTCAGAAGTATTGTATGTGACTAAGACTAGTAAGAGTGTCACACAATGACTGCAGACATTCACTGCTGGAATGTTAGTCCAGCCCTACTGTACGATTCGAAAACACGGTATGTGACAGAGTATCACATCCTGAATGCAGGCAGACACTCACCAAAAGACACCATTATTACGTCAAACGGAATGTAACTAGGCCATTGTTACAAGTCCGATTTACTTCTCTCTGGTATCCACACGCGCATATTTCCCTAACACACCCCACGTTCATAAGACATGATTTGCTTTTATAATCCACTTAGTGGAAGAACACATCGGCCTACGACAACAAAATACAGGCATGCAAGGTCTGAACGCGTAACCAATATTACGATCAATACAACACGCCTTACTCCCACACGCGCGGAATAGACAAACCCATTCACATACCAGTCCAGCATAGAAGAAAGCTGTTATCGCAAATATTCGCGGCACATGTCGACGTCTTTGTACGCTCTCATATGTTAATGTGATTTACATAAAGAAATAAGTGGTCAGCCTTATGATATTGTTCAATTTAGTTCAAGTGTCATCTCCGCATCTAAGGTCGGATGCAATGGATATCCAATGTAATCTATATCTTGTCGTAATGGTGGAATTTAACATATTTTTTTCCCCAGTCTATCTTTTGATGTTATCCGGTCTCTTGTAATTTGCTCTGCTTCTCGGACGTCTGTCGTCCACCCTATCATCTAGCATAGTCTTCAATATGTCACATAGGCAACATATATTAACTGTCTGACCCTGCTAGTGTGTAAGTAGCATTCCCTTTACAGAACGTCGCTTCTTACAATCGCCAACCCATGTGTCTATTAAAAGTTCTTGGTAAGTGTGCAGTACGGTAGGTTGCCATTACTTTCCGTACGAGGGGGAGCGAAAAAAACCATGTCTGCAAAACTGGACACGAGCGTGATTCGAATCGGATGCGCTGAGGTTATGAAACGGAAGATTCACCCATTGGCCAAACATCCTCCGAGCTCTGTCATTAATTCTCTTTTCAACACCAACATTTCAATTCCTCCATATTTGTTTTCTTCTCTTTCCAAGAAATGCGAACCAATCTTTTTTGGTATTGGTTTCCTATAAACCTCGTCCGCGATTGATGCTGGACATCTGTCTTCCGTGCACACTTTCAGACGCCATCTTGAGTATATCTGAAGAAAGCAGTTGGCGTTCAAAGGTTACTGGTTATCTTGCTAGACATGTTCATCGAACGCTTTCAGACTTCTACTTACTGTATCCTTCTACTGATGCTGAGAAGCGTAGTGCGGAGAAACAAGTCTCGCACTTGGGCCTGATGTGTTGCTGTGATTTTTATGAGATATGCTGGCACTTTGATGTTGTCTATCCATTTGCCTCGTGTTCTTCAGTTGGCTTGAAACCCCGATCTCCTACAGTTGTATGTTTTTAATGGCAGTCGATCTGGTTTCATTCTCATGAGACAGCCAACTCAATTTATTTTAATCTATGCATGTACTCTTGTGAGGATGTTTTTCCCACAGTTTTTCTGATGGCATTTTTTGTGTCTCTAATGGGTCAGTTGAGGACTTTTCTTGGGCATTTTATTTCACAGGTTGCAATTTTCTATTCCTGTGCCTTGGATAGAGGCTAGGCTTGACACTGATAGTACAGAGTTGGTAAGAACATAGTATTTATCAGTTTCTGTACTAATGTTTTGTTTCTGTAGTAATGTTTTGTTTCTGTAGTAATGTTTTGTTTCTGTAGTAATGTTTTGTTTCTGTAGTAATGTTTTGTTTCTATAGTAATGTTTTGTTTCTGTAGTAATGTTTTGTTTCTGTATTAATGTTTTGTTATTTGAGCAGTGGTGACAGTTTATAGATCATTGCACTAGCTCTTTGACATCTGGTGTCGATTTCTCTGTCCAATCGTCCGTCCTCAGTGAAAATGCTTCCCAGGTACTTGAACTCTTGCACCTGTGTGAATATTGTCGATGACATGTATGGGTCAGAGGGCCTGGTGATCTGCTGATGTTCATACTTTCTGTCTTTGATGTACTAATCTTTATGTTGTGTCTCGCACAAGTTGTATTACACATATTCCAATGATCTCATAAGTGACGTTCATTTTAGTACGTTAGACATTGATCGTCTGAAAAAATTGTGTTTGTAGCAGGATATTGAAGCGAAACATTGACAGTTACCCAGGTGAAGAAGAGAAACGAGTCTTTCCAGTCGAAATATTATAGAAAGAACATCACAACACCGTGGACAGAAAACACGAAGAATGTATATATTCGACAAGAGTTAGGCATAGAGAAGAACTGGTCCATGAATTCCAGAAATGAACAGAAAATTGAAATAAATTGACCACATCTTGAGAAAAAAGGTAAAGGAAAGTAGGGTACCGGGAATAAGAGGCAGGCCAAGAAGGCGATAGAGTCAAGATGTTATAGAATGGTTGGGGCGATAGAGTCAAGATGTTATAGAATGGTTGGGCGATAGAGTCAAGATGTTATAGAATGGTTTGGCGATAGAGTCAAGATGTTATAGAATGGTTTGGCGATAGAGTCAAGATGTTATAGAATGGTTGGGTTTGGCTGGAGCAGGCTGGAGATTTGTCAAGAAATCGAGTTTCTTTCAGACGGGCTGTCACGGGAGCGATTTTCTGCAAGTACATGCTACATGATGTGTACAGGGCATGATCCAAGGGTTTAGAGAAGAGGACAACTCACCTTTACATCTCATTAAATGTACGAGCAAATGATACTGAAATAAAGAGAGCTGCAGAGGATAGGGTCAAACGGAGAGACATGCTCAGACAACCCTGCAACCAGAGGATAGGGTCAAATGGAGAGACATGCTCAGACAACCCTTCAACCAGATCATAGGGTCAAATAGAGAGACATGCTCAGACAACCCGAAAACCAGAAGATAGGGTCAAATGGAGAGACATGCTCAGACAACCCTACAACCAGAGGATAGGGTCAAATGGAGAGACATGCTCAGACAACCCTACAACCAGTCTTAAGACTAATCAACCAGAGGAAGTTGTGTCAAATGGAGACATGCTCATACAACCGTACAACCAATATTAGGACTGACCAACCAGAGGATAGGATAAAATAGAGAGACAACATTATAATCAGGGCTGACCAACCAGAGGATAGGGTCAAATGGAGAGATATGCTCCAACAGTCTTAGAACAGACCAACCGGAGGATAGGCTGAAATGGAGAAAGATGGTCAGACAACCTTACAAACAGTCGAAGAACTGACCAACCAGAGGACATGATGATGATGATGATATATATATATATATATATATATATATATATATTTATATATATATATATATATATATATATATATACAGAGAGAGAGCGAGAGAGAGAGATATCTAGGTCTAGTCTATATGTAAATGTTTAATCATTGTCCATAATTCACATCCATAAACTAATACTACTACTAGTAGTAGTAGTGACTACTTCCACTAGTAGTAATATTTAATATTGGTTCTATTCTACATAATACACTCTTTCTCTCTCTCTCTCTCTCTCTCTATGTCTCCCTCTCTCTCTATGTCTCTCTCTCTCTCTCACACACACACATAAACATTCATTTACGTAAGTTGAGTGACAGGGACTTGTAAAATTAATCATTGTCCAGGATTCACATCAAAATAAAACAGTATTGGTTGAACGGCTTTACTGTAAGTTACTGTAACCAAATATAATTATGAAATGCGGGTTGAACAAGACGTACCTTCATGACAGTAAGAAAGTTAAACCTTAACTAAACAAGAATTCGCAAAATTATGAATTAAAAACCTGTACTAAAACGGAATGTACACATCCCAGAAATATAATCCATCTAGACCACTAGTCCCAGTGTACGTGGGGGAATGAAGGCAGGCGAGTGCAGTCAGAAGCATTTCATCACAGGCGAGTGTGCCGAGACTGCACACATTGCTAGCTAAACAGGACACACACCTACACAAACACACGCTCTTCAGTTCCACACTCCAAGCCCAGAGGATTGCCGCTTTATCGAGCCAATCGTAGTGCAGGGATATCTGCGCGCAAGTCCGATGGGAAAAGGCGGCGGGGGAAGAAGGAAGAGAGAAGAGGGAAGGTAGAGTGGCTAGGGTTGCCGATTTGACGCTTTTAAATTCAGCAACGAAAATGTTCTGTCATTTTTTTTTTATTCATCTTTGTAAAAAGAAGGGGGCAGGAACTGGTTCAATGGATCAGAACCTTTCAGCTCCCTGTGAGGCACATGTTTTCAACATCATCATCTCCGCCATGTGCCATGCCCTTTACTTTGACGATCGAGGATCTCCAATCAATCAATAGTGCGCTTAGGCGACCAGGGCCTGTCGAGTCGAATGACTATGTCCATGACCACGTCTGATGAAAACTTGTTTTAGTCTGATTTATTCTCTCCCCTGATTCGTTTATCAACCTGTATTGTCTCCTTGAATTCTCCTCTTTTCTAGACACTGCAGGCCGGTTTGTTTTAGCCTTTCCTCATAACTATAATTCCGGAATCCCACTATCAGTTTTTGTCGCTCTTACTTGTATACTATATAGCATTTTTACATTTCCTCTACGATAAGGAATTCACACATGTGCACATGTCTAACTAATGCTTTATACAGACTGATGATGGTGGTGACGATGATGGTAATGATGATGGTGGTGATGGTGGTGATGGTGATGATGGTGGTGGTGATGGTGGTGGTGATGGTGGTGGTGATAGTACATCCCTGACACATGAAGTTATTGACAGCCCAATGCCTCACTGACAAAAGCTCTCGTCTACATCAGTTGGAATTCATGTACAGCCTGACTTAGAAGCAACGTGATATTGCATGAGAGGGTTTGGGCGCATCTTTCTAGCATCCTGAAAGGAGGCAGCCCAGTGTGTCAGTGACCCAGGATCGAAGAGTCCTGACAGAGACGCAGCACACACATTTGTTCATTGTTCATCCAGTCACGCCCTCATAATTCCTGAGTTAGTCACGCCCTCTCATCTCTCCCCAGTCAGTCACGCCATCTCATCATTCCTGAATCACTCATGTTATCTCATCACCCATGTGTCCTACCATCTCATAACCCCGCAGATTATAATGACTCATCTAATGACATCTGATCACCCCCTGCACGCCATCTCATCACGCTCTCACTCACATGCCATCTCATCACCCATGTGTCCTGCTAACTCATAACCGCCTTACTCACTCATGCCATCTCATAACCCCCTCACTCACTAATTGCCATCTCTTCACCCCCTCATGCCATTTCATCAACTCCTTACTCACTCATGCCATTTCATCAACTCCTTACTCACTCATGCCATTTCATCAACCCCTCACTCACTCATGCCATCTCATCACCCCCTCACTCACTCATGCCATTTCATCAACCCCTCACTCACTCATGCCATCTCATCACCCCCTCACTCACTCATGCCATCTCATCACCCCCTCACTCACTCATGCCATCTCATCACCCCCTCACTCACTCATGCCATCTCATCACCCCCTCACTCACTCATGCCATCTCATCACCCCCTCACTCACTCATGCCATCTCATCACCCCCTCACTCACTCATGCCATCTCATCACCCCCTCACTCACTCATGCCATCTCATCACCCCCTCACTCACTCATGCCATTTCATCAACCCCTCACTCACTCATGCCATCTCATCACCCCCTCACTCACTCATGCCATCTCATCACCCCCTCACTCACTCATGCCATTTCATCAACCCCTCACTCACTCATGCCATCTCATCACCCCCTCACTCACTCATGCCATCTCATCACCCCCTCACTCACTCATGCCATCTCATCACCCCCTCACTCACTCATGCCATCTCATCACCCCCTCACTCACTCATGCCATCTCATCACCCCCTCACTCACTCATGCCATCTCATCACCCCCTCACTCACTCATGCCATCTCATCACCCCCTCACTCACTCATGCCATCTCATCACCCCCTCACTCACTCATGCCATCTCATCACCCCCTCACTCACTCATGCCATCTCATCACCCCCTCACTCACTCATGCCATCTCATCACCCCCTCACTCACTCATGCCATCTCATCACCCCCTCACTCACTCATGCCGTCTCATCATCCACTCACTCACTAATTGCCATCTCTTCACCCCCTCATGCCATCTCATCACCCCCTCACTCACTCACGCCATCTCATCACCCCTTCACTCACTGACCTCATCACCACCTCACTCACGTCATCTCATCACTCCCTCACTCACTCACGTCATCTCATCACTCCCTCACTCACTCACGCCATCTCATCACCCCCTCACTCACTCACGCCATCTCATCACCCCCTCACTCACTGACCTCATCACCACCTCACTCACGCCATCTCATCACCCCCTCACTCACTCACGTCATCTCATCACCCCCTCACTCACTCACCTCATCACCCCCTCACTCACTCACGTCGTCTCATCACTCCCTCACTCACTCACGCCATCTCATCACCCCCTCACTCACGCCATCTCAGCACCCCTCACTCACTCATGGCATCTCACACCCTCAGTCACTCATGCCATCTCACCCCCCCCCTCCCTCATGCCATCTCGTCACCCCCTCATGTCATCTTATCACCCTCACTCACTCGTGGCATCTCATCACCCGATCACACCCTCACGCCATCAGTCATCACGTCATCAGTATTGTCATCACCTCTCCATTTCCCGCCACCTGAGAGATAGCAACAAAGGTACAGAGGAGCAATGTCCGCTGGCCTGCATCTCTTCGCCATCCATTTGGGACAAGAGAAAAGGTTAGCGTCAAATATTCGTTAACAAAACAAAACATTTAACCTTTGTCTGACATTTCAGGGCAGCGTTTCTCAACCTGTGTTCCTTTGCGGATCCCTTTAAATAATATTAGTGCGCCAGAGAACCCCTACATACGCATTTATAGCTATTAATATCTTCCTTTCTCTTTTATAGACTTCAAGTTCATAAGTAAAAAATATAGTTTTATGATAATTGGGTTAAACAAAAAAATTTGTGAGGTTTTTTTAACGTTTATTAACAAAAAAGAAAAAAGAACGCCTGTTCAACAAACCTCAAATAAATGTAATATATATAAACACTAAGAAAATAAATAAATATATTTTTTTTTTCTACATATTGCGTCAATATATATATATATATATTGACGCAATATGTAGAAATTTTTTTTTTAAAGCCAACATTCATTAGTGAGTGAAACAGGGGACGGCAGTGGCTAGTGGTTAAGTGAAACGTCTCACAATCCAAAGGTGCTGGGTTCGCTCCCCATCACAGCACTGGCCGTTACCCCGGAGAAGAAAACCCTTAAAAAATACAGGCGGAAGCAGTCCCTAATTTAAAATACACGCCAAAGTCGGATGCACTAGGCCGACAGCTGCAAAATAAAAACATAGTGCAATGCACACCGCTTTGGAGAATTCAGAAATAAGGCGAACGCAATACAATCTCAGCAGATGGAAAAGGCGACACCGAAAACCAAAACAGATTAAATAAAACAAGTCAAATCATTGGGCAAATGTCCCCGTTCTTACTGTGTAAGCATGTGTGTGACAATGGATACAAAAAGAACGCTATAGAACACAATATTAATACCCACATTGTGCTATCAGCAACATAATTGGACAGATAACCGAAACATTGATGAAATGCCTGCGCAGAGTGCTTGGAGTAACAAGAATGCAAATAATCAGAAACGAAGACATTAGGAAACAATTAGGTACAACACCAGTGCTAGACCTCATCAACCGAACGGTTCAGCCATGTGACACGTCAAACACCAGACAGTATCCCTCAGAAAGCAATGCTATTCAAATACAATAAATACAAAGCCATCTTATCAATAGGCCGGACGACAGCACTAGCTTCTATTCTAGAATATGGCATATCACCTCCACTCCAGACTTGGCCTTCTCCACGTGGGATATTCACCACAAAATATATCGTCATGTGCTCGACTAATTGGCAGGTAGCGACCACAGGTCAATTAGGCTAGATGGAAGTAGGGCCCCAGGAAATAAAACCGCTGCCACGTTGGAACTACAGACGAGCCGACTGGGACATATTTACAATACTGAAAAATGGACTGTGTGAAACTATCAACACACGAAATAACAATGTGAAACCTATGGTGGAAAGCCTGAGCAAAGCAATACTGCAAGCAGCCACTGAAACCATCCCAAGAGGGGCAAGGAAAAACTACAAGCCATATTGGAATCACGAACTGCAGATAGCGGAGGATGAAGTCTCAAATGCTAGGAACATGGCGCAGAGAGAGAGAGATGCAATCTATGGAAGCAAATATGGCCCTCAAGGCCATCACTGCGAAATACAAAAGAACACTGAACCAAATAACAAGAGACAGTTGGAAACAAAACACAAAGCCTCAATCTAGATAAAGAAGGGAACAAACTATGGAATTTAGTGAGAGCCATGAATGACGAAACACCATCAAATAAACAAATTACCATCAAGCAGGGCGACAACATGCTTATCGGATAAAAAGCAGCAAACGCCTTTATAGAACATTATGCCAGAGCAAACCACATTGATGTCCCTACAGACATGCATACAGACATTAGTGAAGAACAAAAGAGCCACGACAACATCAAGATGGCACCAGATGAGCACATGATGGCAAAACTAACAATGAATGAAATGAATGAGGCTATGAGAACTCTAAAGAAAAAGAAATCGCCCTGAAAAGATGGGGTAACAAACGAAATGCTGATGGGGTTGGGCCAAACAGAAAAGAGGAAGTTACTTTCCAAAGCTGGAAAAGGGGAATTGTACCGCAGGCATGGAAAGATGCTGTACTTATACCAGTACCAAAGAAAGAAAAAGATAGTACAGACCCAAATACAGGCCTATCAGTCTACTGAGCTGTGTAGGTAAACTGATGGAGCGTATGATAAACACCAGACTGATGTGGCACCTGGAAGAAAAACACATATTAATTCCACAGCAAGCAGGATTTAGACAACACAGATCCCCTGAGGACCAGATCACTCTCATAGCACAGGAAATAGAGGATGCTTACCAAGAGAAAAAGCCTACAGTAGCGGTTTGGGTGGATCTAAAGAAGGAATTTGACAAGGTGTAGAAAGAGGGACTTAAAGTCAAGCTACAAAGAAGTGAAGTATCTGGAAAAATGTACAGATGGATCAGCCACTACCTCGAAAACAGAACAGCCAGAGTTCAAGTACAAGGGCATATTCAAGTACAATACACTGCCTGCATTCTGCGATGAATGTCAACTGGTCGACATCTTTCAGCTGTTAGAAACCGAATCATCGTTCGCTGATCAACTTTGGACGGATTCCGTATCACATCAGCCATGTCTTCAGCGGTCTGCTGAGGAAAATATGAGTCGGAGGATAATGAAATTTTGCCAACTTGCTGCTGTTTATATCAGAAGTGACGTCATCATTCGCGTATGTATGTTCAGTTGGTGCAGTTAGGTCCGGTTTCATTTGAACACGCCTCGTAGTTGTCGACAGAAAAATCTAGTTTAGAATGAGGTCTGGTTTTTAGCTGTGCATGCCTAAAATTCGTTTCACAGACGGAACTAAAATGGTGTTTTTGTTCTATAAAACAAACTGATAACGACAGTAGCGGACATCCGTCCGTATGGCCTAGGCCAGTGTACTTATGCGCTGGAAGGTCGCGTCAACCAAGACAACATATATCACTAAAACTTAGCTGAGAGATTAGCTAGCGATGACATTTGTAAGAATACAGTTATTTTCCCCAGTAACCGGCACTTGTTGGTTAATCCGTGTGATATTTGATGCTTATATTTTGTTGTTGTTGCTGTTTGCGATGTGCAGCTTTACGGTCAGAAATCGGTTCTTTCTTGGCGGTTCTGCGAGCGAAGACTATTCTCGGTCAAGCAAAGAACACAGGCCAATAGCCATACCTCGATTCCAAGCAGCACTCCTAGAAACTATGTCACAAATAGTCTGTTGGCCAACGAGGTGGGGATCGACAATGTTGTCCCCATAGTGTTGAGCTTACTGAGGAGCAATGCATTGCATTACTGCCAGGATTACTTTAGTCCACCTTCTCAAATACACCTTGGAATGTAAAAAGAGCCACTGTAACCGGCTACCAAAGAAACGTCGCCCAAAGGTTAACCCAAATCTGCACAAACAACTTGGCAGATCAAAGCGCAGTGTTTGGCATTATCTTGGCTTCTTAGAGTGGGTGTTTGGCTTTTTCATAGTATTAGTCTTGCACATCTAGACTTTGAGCGAGCAATTTTCTAAGCGTGTTATCCCAGCGCAACTAACGAAACTCTGATAAATAATAACGGTTTTTTCCTTGTATCGCTCGTCTATTCTTTCATCTGATCCATAACAAAACGTGTTATTCATTCTTGTATTTCTGTATTATATATGGGATATTGTTTCTAGAGCTTTCTTTCACATAAAAATCTACTCCACACTCGACAGAATTTGTCTTGCGTGAATGGCAAGAAGTGTTGAATAGCATTCTACGACAGAACGACTAGATCAGTGTCCATTAAACACGCGGCCGGCCCGGTTAGTGTCACCTTGTTTGTTCAACGTGACGGGTTGTATGAGCGGCTAGACACGCGGCCCGGTTAGTGTCAGCTTGTTTGTTCAACGTGACGGGTTGTATGAGCGGCTAGACACGCGGCCCGGTTAGTGTCAGCTTGTTTGTTCAACGTGACGGGTTGTATGAGCGGCTAGACACGCGGCCCGGTTAGTGTCAGCTTGTTTGTTCAACGTGACGGGTTGTATGAGCGGCTAGACACGCGGCCCGGTTAGTGTCAGCTTGTTTGTTCAACGTAACGGGTTGTATGAGCGGCTAGACACGCGGCCGGCCCGGTTAGTGTCAGCTTGTTTGTTCAACTTGACGGGTTGTATGAGCGGCTAGACACGCGGCCGGCCCGGTTAGTGTCAGCTTGTTTGTTCAACTTGACGGGTTGTATGAGCGGCTAGACACGCGGCCGGCCCGGTTAGTGTCAGCTTGTTTGTTCAACTTGACGGGTTGTATGAGCGGCTAGACACGCGGCCGGCCCGGTTAGTGTCAGCTTGTTTGTTCAACTTGACGGGTTGTATGAGCGGCTAGACACGCGGCCCGGTTAGTGTCAGCTTGTTTGTTCAACTTGACGGGTTGTATGAGCGGCTTGACACGCGGCCCGGTCAGTGTCAGCTTGTTTGTTCAACTTGACGGGTTGTATGAGCGGCTAGACACGCGGCCCGGTTAGTGTCACCTTGTTTGTTCAACTTGACGGGTTGTATGAGCGGCTAGACACGCGGCCCGGTTAGTGTCAGCTTGTTTGTTCAACTTGACGGGTTGTATGAGCGGCTAGACACGCGGCCCGGTCAGTGTCAGCTTGTTTGTTCAACTTGACGGGTTGTATGAGCGGCTAGACACGCGGCCCGGTTAGTGTCAGCTTGTTTGTTCAACGTGATGGGTTGTATGAGCGGCTAGACACGCGGCCCGGTTAGTGTCAGCTTGTTTGTTCAACTTGACGGGTTGTATGAGCGGCTAGACACGCGGCCCGGTCAGTGTCAGCTTGTTTGTTCAACTTAACGGGTTGTATGAGCGGCTAGACACGCGGCCCGGTTAGTGTCAGCTTGTTTGTTCAACTTGACGGGTTGTAGAGCGGCTAGACACGCCGCCCGGTCAGTGTCAGCTTGTTTGTTCAACTTGACGGGTTGTACGAGCGGCTAGACACGCGGCCCGGTTAGTGTCAGCTTATTTGTTCAACGTCATGGGTTGTATGAGCGGCTAGACACGCGGCCCGGTTAGTGTCAGCTTGTTTGTTCAACTTGACGGGTTGTATGAGCGGCTAGACACGCTGCCCGGTTAGTGTCAGCTTGTTTGTTCAACGTAACGGGTTGCATGAGCGGCGAGACACGCAGCCCAGTTAGTGTCAGCTTGTTTGTTCAACGTGACGGGTTGCATGAGCGGCTAGACACGGGGCCGTCCCGGTTAGTGTCATCTTGTTTTTCAACTTGACGGGTTGTATGAGCGGCTAGACACGCGGCCCGGTTAGTGTCAGCTTGTTTGTTCAACGTGATGGGGTGTATGAGCGGCTAGACACGCGGCCCGGTTAGTGTCAGCTTGTTTGTTCAATTTGACGGGTTGTATGAGCGGCTAGACACGCGGCCCGGTTAGTGTCAGCTTGTTTGTTCAACTTGACGGGTTGCATGAGCGGCTAGACACGCGGCCCGGTTAGTGTCAGCTTGTTTGTTCAACGTTACGGGTTGCATGAGCGGCTAGACACGCGGCCCAGTTAGTGTGAACTTGTTTGTTCAACGTGACGGGTTGCATGAGCGGCTAGACACGCGGCCCAGTTAGTGTGAACTTGTTTGTTCAACGTGACGAGTTGCATGAGCGGCTAGACACGCAGCCCAGTTAGTGTCAGCTTGTTTGTTCAACGTGACGGGTTGCATGAGCGGCTAGGCACGCGGCCCGGTTAGTGTCAGCTTGTTTGTTCAACTTGACGGGTTGCATGAGCGGCTAGACACGCGGCCCGGTTAGTGTCAGCTTATTTGTTCAACGTGACGGGTTGCATGAGCGGCTAGACACGCGGCCCGGTTAGTGTCAGCTTGTTTGTTCAACGTGACGGATTGCATGAGCGGCTAGAAACGCGGCCCGGTTAGTGCCAGCTTGTTTGTTCAACGTGACGGGTTGCATGAGCGGATATTCACGCTGCCAAATTGACAGTTTATCTCCCTAGGAAAACCCATGCACTTTATACATGCTGTTGGGCTTGAACTGCCGGCCATGATAAACACCAGACTGATGTGGCATCTGGAAGAAAAACGGATACTAATTCCACAGCAAGCAGGGTTTAGACAACACAGATCCACTGAGGACCAGGTCATCCTCATAGCCCAGGAAATAGAAGATGCCTACCAGGAGCAAAAGCATACAGTAGCGGTTTGGGTGGACCTGGAAAAGGCATTTGACAAAGTCTGGAAAGATGGACTTAGAGTCAAGCTAAGAAGAAGTGAAGTTTGTGGGAAAATGTACAAGTGGATCAATCACTACCTCAAAAACAGAACGGCCAGAGTCCAAGTACAAGGGCAGATGAGCAAAAAGGTGACACTTGAGCAGGGAGTACCCCAAGGGGGAGTACTGTCACCCACACTCTTCCTGGTGTATATAAATGAGATTACAGAGAATATACCAAGAAGAGTTCATAGCTCAATGTTTGCAGACGATCTGGCTATGTGGACCTCTGAAAAGAATCTCACCATAGCAAGAAATCGGATGCAGCAGGCCCTAACATCGCTGGAAGAGTGGGCGAACTCATGGCTGGTCAATATAAACGAGGACAAAACCACATGTACAATATTCTCGCTATCAATCAAACCCCAAAATACCAAATTAAGTTTAAATGGCAAATTCCTGCAGCCAAACGACAACCCAAACTATCTGGGAGTCACATTTGATCGGCGCATGACATGGAAAAGTCAGATCGAGAGAAACCGAATGAGAGCCAGAGAAAGAATGGCAATCATGAGGAAACTTGCTGGCACAAGCTGGGGAGCAGACGAAAGCATACTAAAGAAACTGTACACTGGAAGAGTGAGACCAGTTTTCGAGTATGGCATTGCGGCATGGACAACACCAGCAAAGGCGAACTTCGTGGTCTTCAGACTTCGCACTGGCCACAATAGACTCAGGTACCACCTATTCAACAAATTGAAAATAGGTGGCACCGACGAATGCCCGTGTGGTATCGGGAAAATGACCGCTGAGCATTTGCTGCAAAACTGCCCGACATACGAGGATCAGAGAGAGCAGATGTGGCCATCACCAGTGGCAACACTAGACAAGCTCTATGGCAGTGTCGACAGCCTCAGGATGACGGCTGCTTTTTTTCGAAAAAATAATGGTTACTGTCTGACTGCGTACGAAGAAGAAGAAGACGAAGAAGAACTGCCGGCCATTGTTATGTGGTTTGTTTAGAGCAGCATAGATGGCGCCTAACAGGCTGCGGGTCTACTTTGCTCTAGTGTTTTGAGTCTATTAAGATGAACTTGCACATCTGTTAACCACCCTCCGTAAGCGATTGTCCCATCGCAGTGGAGTATTAAGCTGCTTGAGCCTAGCCCGCTAAGCAGGAAATGCTTCTCCTGGCTACATCCAGCTCATACCAGAGCTGGAACCTGGCATCTGCCCCCGTAGAAGTACAGGTCGACTAAGAACTAAAAACCTCCCAACAACGTCTAACGACACAAGTGGACCGAAGATAGAAAACGGAACTAAGTTGGCAACATTTAGAGCTTTTATCATACAGACTCAACTGAAGCCCCGAGCGATTTTCACGGTTGCTGAGTACATCAACCGCCTTGGTCGGGGACGTTTCGCGAGTGACGAAGAGGTTGAACGTGAAAAGATGGCCGAGACAGCAGACAAAAAACTTCTATACTGCAAATTTTGGTGCACTAATAAAACGATACCTTGGCTTGGCTTGACTTCGTTCATTCTCGATCTCCCACTACCAAACACTGAAAGGGCTTAAGTAGCAGAATGTTGTCCATAGAACGGAATGCGTTGCACATTTCGGTCCAACACATCCGACTTCAGCAAGCATTTTTTTAGTACCTGGTTAGCATACCCTCTTCGATCCCTTCTCCTTAGCCAGTGTGCCCTGCTGCAGTTTGTTATCCAGGATCACCGCGTGGAGGTGTAGAAGGGTCTTGGCAGCTATGGTTCTCTGGCCCTGACACTAGCAGTCAGCTATGAGTCGCTGACCACTGCAGCTCACACGCTGCTCAGCGTCCCTCATAAAACGATAGGATAAGTGTATCTTATTCTTCTTCTTCATCGATCAACTGATGCTATGCTAATAGCATCCGTTGTTTTGCAGAAGATGTCCGTTTTCTACTCCCGTGCCCCTTGGGCCTACATCTTCCGACTACGACGGTTGGGGTTTTCACTCTGGATGCCTCTTTCCATAGACAGATTTCCTTGCCAGACTTATGTGCTCTGCCTGCCCACATTTTATAATCGGGCTTTGTTGCCTTAGCCTTTGTTCTTTCTGGAACTACCACAAGGCACTGGTGGTTTAGTGTATCCTCCACATGGATGAATAGAGGAAGAAAGCAAGGAATGAGACAAGAAAATCATGAAGTGGGGATGGATTGGTGCTGACCAGAGCGTGTACCACTCGCCGGTGGGTTCTGCATTCACAGCTAAAGGGTTCATTTACTCCTCATCCCCTTGGTCTGGCCCCTCTCACAGGACCTGTCCAGTTTGGGTGACCCTGCCAGGAGTAAAGCTCCCGAGGTCACTTGGGCACACAAGCTCTCCAACCACGTCATGGTGGGCCTACGTGCGGAGAGGATAAGTGTATCAATGTTGGTGTTAATTATGATAAGAAATAAGGGACAATGTAAGTGTAATAATAAATGGTTTTTAAGTTGGTAGCTCATTTAGTTTTGTTCTTTTTTAATATCTATTAAACGTAACGTAACGTCTTTATACTGGTTTAAAACACGCTACAGAGCCTGTATACAACCAGTTTTTTTAAGAGTGGTTTTAACCGATGTGGGAGTCTATGTTAATAGTCTCAAACACTAGAGCTAAGTAGCCCCGAAGCCAGTTAGGCGCCATCTATAGCTGCTCTTAACAAACCACCTCGTGGAAAGGTACAAATAACTTGGGTAGATTGTTTTTTAAAATTTTGTCCTAGCAGAGGCCGTTAAAGCCTACTTTTTTTTAATGTCCAACTGCCAAGGAAGTCCGATCTCACTACACAGAGATCATCCACGTGAAACAAATCCCGGTCTCCGCCGTGATTCGAACCAGCGACCTCCGGCACCCGAGGCGGACACATTACCTTGAGACCAATAAGCTTGCAGTTATTTCAAAAATGTATGTCGTTTCATCAATCGTTCTTATCACATTTTCATTCATAGCTCTGGTACTATCCAGAAGTCCAACTTGCATTCTGTGGCCTTCTAAAATCGCCCAAAGCTTAGCATTCTTAGCAGGAACTACATTTCTGTGACTGTAATCGATTTCTAGTTCTGTGTGTAACCATTGCTTCCCAGGACACGCAGCCGATACCTGAGTGTTGCGGGGCAGGCATGTTGTAAGCGGCAGGTTGCATACGGAGCCATTTACGTCTTCCTGTAGACATTCTAAGGCTAAACAACTTCAACAAATTTGGACTAGTCAACTAAGAGGACAAATTCAAGTCAGCCATACAGGACAGCAGGTAGTCGATGTCAGGAGAGAAAATGTCGCGATGCAGAGACTTGCCTATTTGTTTCCCCGTAAAGGAAACGGGAAAGACGTGAACGGAACTGGTACAGATAGCTCAGGGCAGGAGGAATTCACATGTATTTGTTGATGACATGTGCTCCATATGGAACTGAAAAATGTTGATCGATTCATTCATTCATTGATTCGTTGATTCATTTGTTGATGGCATGCATCCGCAAAGTTGTGTTTCTTATTCTTTCTTTAAAACTATCAGATCACTTTTCATTTGCTCTGTTTGAAACTGAACTACAAAAACGAATTGAAACTGATCTATAGAAACAAATTGAAGCTGGACTAAAGAAACGAATTGAAACTGGACTACAGAAACGAATTGAAACTGGACTACAGAAATGAATTGAAATTGAACTACAGAAAGGAATTCAGCTTCGATCGATATATGATAATCAGATCAAAATTGGCACAGAACGCACGGTGTATCTGGCCCGTTCCTTGCTTCATTTTTGCATCGAACAGATTCCGAAACACTTACAGCTTCCGTGCCAGTTTGACTTTCAATTGCAAACTTGAAAACGTCATGGCTTACTTATCCTTCCTGTACCATCTTGACTTTTATAAAGACCTTCCTAAACCAACGATTTGTATTAAATCTTTCCGTATCGATGGGTAGTACTAATCTTTCTATTACCCCTATCTCATTTAGTAGACCATGATGTATTCGCTAGACTCTTAAAAAACCACCATGTAACCCCTTGACTTTCAGTAAACCTTACTGTATCCACGTTGACGTTAAGTAAACCTTTCTGTATCGCCCCGTTGACGTTAAGTAAACCTTCCTGTATCCCATTGACGTTTAGTAAACATTTCTTCCTCCCCCGAACTTTTAGTAAACCTTTCTGTACCTCGACTTTTAGTAAACCTTTTTATACTCTCTTGACTTATACTAAACCTTTCTATACCTCCTTGACTTATAGTAAACCTTTCTATACCTCCTTGACTTATAGTAAACCTTTCTGTATCTCCTTGACTTATAGTAAACCTTTCTGTATCTCCTTGACGTATAGTAAACCTTTCTATATCTCCTTGACTTATAGTAAACCTTTCTATATCTCCTTGACTTATAGTAAACCTTTCTATATCTCCTTGACTTATAGTAAACCTTTCTGTATCTCCTTGACTTATAGTAAACCTTTCTGTATCTCCTTGACTTATTAGTAAGCCTTTCTGTATCTCCTTGACTTTTAGTAAACATTACTGTACATCTTGACTTTTAGTAAACCTTACTGTACCCCCTCGACTTTTAAGAAATCTTCCTATTTCCTTTTTGTCTTTCAGTAAACCTTCATGTACAACTTGACTTTCAGTAAACTTTCTTACACTCATGTGACTTTTATTAAACTTACACTCATGGGACTTCTAGTAAATCTTCTGGTACCCCTTGCTTTTCAATAAACCTAATTGTGCCCCTCTGACCTGTAACGAAACTGCCTGTACCCCCTGGGGCCTTGAAAGACGTCTAGTATCATACTGGCTGTTCGTAAATCTGCCTGTATCCCCTTGACTCTCAATAAACAATCATGTATGCTCAGAAGGGGCACGTTGACCCGAGGGAGTACACAAACCAGAGGTTGGAAAGGACGTAAGCGGAAAGGAAGAAAGCCGAATACAAATACCGGACCTACACCTGGAACACGGCATTCCCCTCATAAACACACTCTTTCGCGGTTCCCCGTCCAAGCGGAGTCTGCAGGGACATCGGTCGGCACACTCGCAAAGAAACCACCAGGCTTGACCCCTGTACACTGTTATCTGAATACTCTAGGCCATTTCAACGACAGTTGGCAGACTTCTCTCCGGCTCTGGATGAAGCCTGGCAGCAACATCTAGTACCTTATCATGGCAGTTGTTGATCGACGCAACGATTCCACTGACGCTTAAGCGAATATTATTATTATTATTATTACCCTGTTAGTTTTCTTTCCACTTGTGCCGCTGAGCGTCGCGGGGAGATTAAACCGCCTGTCCTGCGCTAAGTGCTTTGCGTCGATCAATGTGAGCCCGTGTCGCAGCCTTATCATCCTAATGTCGTCTTTCCACATGTCTTACGGCCGACCCCTTGCCCTGAAGCCAGATCTACCCTGTACCCCATTGATTTTAAATAAACTGCACTGGACCCCTCCCACCTGACTTTCAATAAGACGACATGTATACTCCCTCTCCCTACACTCAAGTTTCAATAAACCGACCGGTATACCTCCTCTCCCTACATTCAAGTTTTAATAAACCGGCCTCTATATCCCGACTTTCAATAAACCGTACTATGCTCTCTTGACTTTCAATAAACCGTCCTACGCCCTCTTGACTTTCAATAAACCGTCCTGCGCCCTGTTGACTTAAAATAAACTGCCATTCGCCCTCCTGACGTTTAATAAACCGCCCTGCGCCCTCTTGACTTTCAATAAACCGCCCTATGTGCTCTTGACTTTCAATAAACCGGCCTGCGCCCTCTTGACTTTCAATAAACTGCCCTGTGCCCTCTTGGCTTTCAAAAAACACTGCGCCCTCTTGACTTTCAATAAACCGAACTGTACCCTCTTAGAGAAGCGTGTAGCCGAATGGTCCAGATGCTTGTCTGCTGACAAGAGGGGCAGCGGTTCGAATCCCCGGTTTGGGATACGTTGTATATCTGCTGGACATCAGTGGCGAAGCGGCCTGTAGTTCTAAAAACCCCTCGACTACCCCAGCAATGGTAATAGAGCAGTAGGACAACAGACGAAGACTACCCTCTTGACTTGCAATAATCCTTCCTCCACCCCCGATGACTGCTAGCAAATCTTCCCAAATTTCTTTCACAAGCTTTCTACTATCCATGATGTACCAGTACATCAAGTTGATAACCTTTAGTATACGGAACTCTGGGATAATTACCTCTGAATTCAATACTGGATTAATTCAAATCACATTTTGCTCGTGCCCAATATGCAACCACGCAGAACATACTTTCACAAAGAAATGCCCCAGTGCACTGAATCTTATTTATATCACAACATTACATTTAATATATATATATGTGTGTGTGTGTGTGTGTATGTGTGCATGCGTGTGTATGTGTAAGTGCGTGTGTGTGCGTGCGTGAGAGCGTGTATGTATATATGTACCTACATACACACACTCTCTCACACACGCACACACAAGGAGGTGTAGGAAGGTTTACTGAAAGTCAAAGGAGGTACAGCAAGGTTTAATAGAAGTCAAGGAAGGTAAATGAAGGTTTAATAGAAGTCAGGGAGGCACAAGAAGGTTCGCTAAAAGTCAAAGAAGGTACAGGAAGGTTTACTGAAAGTCAAAGTAGGCTTAGGAAGGTTTACTGAAAGTCAAGAAAGGTACAGGAAGGTTTACTAAATGTCAAGAAGGTATAGGAAGGTGCGAATGCAATGACATGTGTGGAGCATAGGAGTTGTGACTTGCCGTAGATTCGAAATAGAGCCAAAATTAGCTGGGACAAAAATATGATATTTCAGCATAGGTCTTACATTCATTGACAAGGCCGGTTTTTGATTAGCAACTCGAGCAGGGGTGGGAAATGTTTACTGTTGTAAGTTGGAGACTGTTGTCAAAAATGGTTGGACATGTTTACTGTTGTAAGTTGGAGACTGTTGTCAAAAATGGTTGGACATGTTTACTGTTGTAAGTTGGAGACTGTTGTCAAAAATGGTTGAAAATGTTTACTGTTGTCAAAAATGGTTGGACATGAAAGGGGAGCGGGTGACTGGACCGGACAAGCCCATTTACTATGGTAGCTTGAGACAAACAGGGGGTTGAGAGATTTGACATAGGAAGTCGGGGACAAACTGTCACTATCAGAGTGGCAAGGGTGGCAGAATAGCCTGTGAGCGAATAGGACTCAATGGAGGCGAGACTTGTTCGATTGGCAAGTGTTGCAGGCACAATAGTGATTCGAGTGGCTTGCTGGGCAGCGGGGTAGAGACATAAGTACCTCGTGATCAACGGCCACGTTGTTCAATGTGGCGCCTAGGAAGGCAATTAAAAGAAGAGACATTATTGATTTTAGGCAGAGTTTTTCAGAAGACTATGTCCCGTTGGCAATTGCACCAGTGCCAACTGGGATGAATAGTGGCTCTTCTGCTGAGAGAGAGAGAGAAAGAGAGAGCGAGAGAGACAAAACAGCGCATGTCTAAACGTACGAAAAAAGGTTTAAGGCTAAATCCTAAAGAGAAGTCTGGCAGATTGGCTCGTTAACTGTTCAGGTCAGGTTACACGAGAAAACGTGTCTGAATAAAATTGGTCAGAGAGGTTAGGCAGAGCCACTGATCGAAGTGAGGTGTACCTTAAGAATCTTGAAGGATCACACCCACAATCCTTGTTGAGAAGCTCTTGTTCCACAGCGTAGTGCCGACGGCAGAAGTTAGAATACCGTCAGAGACAAGTCTCATCACCAACTGCCGAACACCACAAGGAGACCACGAGATTAGATAGCGTAAGTCTCTAAGTGGAATTTGTAGATACTATAAAAAGTTTTACTCCAGCAATGGGAACAATGTCGTATGACAGATTTAAAAAATGATTTGTTTAAAAAAAAGTTTAGGATACGTGTCAGAACTGGGTGATACGTTCAGGAGTCCCAACCAGCTCATGCTGACATCACATGAGTTTAACAAATGTGATCATAGTTATTTAAGTTTGATAAAGTTGTAAATGACTATATTTATAACTAATAACTGTCACGGACAGGTCAAACATACTGATAGACCCCACCTCCCGTCACGGAGAGATCAAACATACTGACAGACCCCACCTCCCGTCACGGAGAGATCAAACATACTGACAGACCCCACCTCCCGTCACGGAGAGATCAAACATACTGACAGACCCCACCTCCCGTCACGGAGAGATCAAACATACTGACAGACCCCACCTCCCGTCACGGAGAGATCAAACATACTGACAGACCCCACCTCCCGTCACGGAGAGATCAAACATACTGACAGACCCCACCTCCCGTCACGGAGAGATCAAACATACTGACAGACCCCACCTCCCGTCACGGAGAGATCAAACATACTGACAGACCCCACCTCCCGTCACGGAGAGATCAAACTTACTGACAGACCCCACCTCCCGTCACGGAGAGATCAAACATACTGACAGACCCCACCTCCCGTCACGGAGAGATCAAACATACTGACAGACCCCACCTCCCGTCACGGAGAGATCAAACATACTGACAGACCCCACCTCCCGTCACGGAGAGATCAAACATACTGACAGACCCCACCTCCCGTCACGGAGAGATCAAACATACTGACAGACCCCACCTCCCGTCACGGAGAGATCAAACATACCGACAGACCCCACCTCCCGTCACGGAGAGATCAAACATACCGACAGACCCCACCTCCCGTCACGGAGAGATCAAACATACCGACAGACCCCACCTCCCGTCACGGAGAGATCAAACATACTGACAGACCCCACCTCCCGTCACGGAGAGATCAAACATACTGACAGACCCCACCTCCCGTCACGGAGAGATCAAACATACTGACAGACCCCACCTCCCGTCACGGAGAGATCAAACATACTGACAGACCCCACCTCCCGTCACGGAGAGATCAAACATACTGACAGACCCCACCTCCCGTCACGGAGAGATCAAACATACTGACAGACCCCACCTCCCGTCACGGAGAGATCAAACATACTGACAGACCCCACCTCCCGTCACGGAGAGATCAAACATACTGACAGACCCCACCTCCCGTCACGGAGAGATCAAACATACTGACAGACCCCACCTCCCGTCACGGAGAGATCAAACATACTGACAGACCCCACCTCCCGTCACGGAGAGATCAAACATACTGACAGACCCCACCTCCCGTCACGGAGAGATCAAACATACTGACAGACCCCACCTCCCGTCACGGAGAGATCAAACATACTGACAGACCCCACCTCCCGTCACGGAGAGATCAAACATACTGACAGACCCCACCTCCCGTCACGGAGAGATCAAACATACTGACAGACCCCACCTCCCGTCACGGAGAGATCAAACATACTGACAGACCCCACCTCCCGTCACGGAGAGATCAAACATACTGACAGACCCCCACCTCCCGTCACGGAGAGATCAAACATACTGACAGACCCCACCTCCCGTCACGGAGAGATCAAACATACTGACAGACCCCACCTGAAGTCCTTGCAATATAATAAATGAATGCGTGTATAGTAAACTTGCTTCTGGCAGATAGAGCTCGCTAACTTTGGATGATAATCTGTCCGAGAAAGCAAACTCTGATTTCAAACCGACGCTGCCTTGCGGGAACACAAAACCATAGGACAAGGCTTCGGAGTAAACCCGGAGGGAAAATCCGGAGTCGGAGTCTCTAAGACAGACTAGTGCCAACAGTATTCTGACAGCTCACGCGACCAGGATGGTATCATATTGTATCGATTATTGTCGCTCCTTTGAATCTACTAGCTATGCCCACGTTCTGTTACCAGTACCAGACGTGGACGTTTAACAAAATCTCTAGAGAGAAAGATCACGGCATGCGAGATGAGATGCTTCCGGAAATTAATTAATGTAGCTAGGAGAGATATAGTGCGCAATGAAGACGTCCGGAAAAAAACCCAGCTGAAGCAAGACCCTACACTGAATATAGTATTGGTGAGGGAATCAAGTGGTTCTACCACCTAATGATAATGCAACGCAACTAACTACCCATGT
Organism: Ariolimax columbianus; assembly: GCA_036924085.1. Classification (NCBI taxonomy): domain Eukaryota; kingdom Metazoa; phylum Mollusca; class Gastropoda; order Stylommatophora; family Arionidae; genus Ariolimax; species Ariolimax columbianus. The sequence continues at coordinate 50,752,270 of JAVGWX010000012.1, forward strand.
GCTCCTATAACGTACGGCGATTGGGTCTTTACAATGGTTGCAAGCCGAGATGGATAGGAAATGTTGCAGATATTTTTAATCGTTATGGGATGAGGACTACTACTTCGACGCGTCTTGCTCTGGACAGAAAACTACGGCTACCCACGCCACCTCACGGCACAAGTGGATAAGACAAGACAACACACATATGTGCCCAATATTGCGTCCTGGATAGGATATTCGAGCTAATCACCTCAATGGCGCATCATGCCATAGTCAGTAGCGACTGAAGGAAGCTATTCATTTAGTAGACTTGTAAACATTTAAAAAAAACTGAAGGAAAGCTAAAGTCGTGGTACGGCTCAAACCCGTGGAAAACTCCAACAAAAGCCAACAATTTCAGAACATGTATCAATGCTATGTCATCTATATAAAGTTTAGAGAAAATGACCCTTTGTCGAATATTAACATTATCAATGATAAACTTATCCCAGAACAGGTAGGATCTAGACCTTTAAAATCGTGATGTGGACAAATCATAACCTAACATAACACATCAAAGATGGGAACGGGCGCAAGCAGGTGAGAGAGGTAGCTCTCATCGATCTGACAGCAGCATACGACCCGATAAATCACTAGCGATTGCTTACACAGATATAAGGTCACTGATGACAAGCGCCTAACTCAAGTAACCAAAAATAAAACACAATTTCTACTACAAAACACACATTTCAACTACAAAACAGACGATTCTAAGTACAACTGAAAAATAACATCGCTGGAGAAACCCAGAAAAAATTGCCTGGTATAGGATAGTGTCCTAAACCCTACAATTTACAACGTATACACATACCAATGATTTATCGATTAGTCTAGGCACTAGCCAGTTCATACAGGTCAAAAATACTGCAATAGCCGTTAAAGGAAAGAGTTTGGAGGAAGCGGAACTGATGCTCACTGAAGCTCTAGACAGAATGGCTGTATATTTTGAGGAAGACCATCTGGAAATCAATCCCTGCAAAACGCAGGAGTGTGTTTCATCTGAAGAACAGTGAAGCGCAAAGCAGAATTCAGATTAAATGGCAAGGACACGCAACTGAACATAGGAGGTTAGGAATCAAGATGGTGGGTAGTGCATGGGTTGCAGCGGACAGCGATCTAAAGCTGACTGCTTGCGTCAGGGTCAGTGAACCAGAGCTGACTGCTTGCGTCAGGGCCAGTGAACCAGAGCTGACTGCTTGCGTCAGGGTCAGTGAACCAGAGCTGCCAAGAGCATTCTACACTGGCTAAGGAGACAGAATCTTATAGGGAAGGCTAACACGATACCCAAAAATGCCAGCTGAAGTCGGATGCGTCTGATCGAAAGGTGCAAATTTCGCAGTCAAGCTGTAAACTACGATACATCGCATTCCGTTCTCCGAACAACACCCTGCTACTTGCAAATCGCTTTTCATAGCTTAGTAATGGGAGTTTACGAACGAACGAACGAAGAAAAAGAAGAAGGAGAAGAAGAAAAAGAAGAAGAAGTATAAGCATAAGCAGAAGAAGTAGAAGAAGAAGAAGAGGAACATAGTGAGGCACATAGGAATCTAGTCATTGAAATGGACGTTACATTATCCTACAAGCAGACAGCAAGGAGATAAAACCAAAAGTTAGCTCAAGAAGCTAGGTAATCCGCAAGCTGGAGAACTTAATGGGGTGTATCCCCAATGGTTGTTGCACTGTGTCTCTCAGCAACAGAATTCACTGAACCTGTATGGAACGAGACTTCGCACACAAAACACGTCCACGGTAAATGAGTCGTGCCGTATTGTGACAGGGTGACCAACCTACTTTAGATAGGCCGTCTGACTCACTGGAAAACCCAGTGAAACGTCACATTTCACCTCCTACTAAATGACGGAACTCATATTGTGTCAAGGTTTATAATCAATCCAAGCTCCACACAGAGAAATAAAACAAATTCACGGTAAGATACACTTCAAATCACTGTTGAAAGAGATCCTTTCACAGAATCATGTCCTGAAACCAACTGAATATTCATCTTTCTTTCCCGATCACGCTTTTACAGTTGCCCTGATAGTTAATACATGCAAGTTTCGTAATTTAGTCAACGTTTCAAGGGGATTTCTCCTTAAGTCAGAAGGCATGTATCTACAGTAAGCTGTGGTCAGAAGGCATATCTAAAGTAATCCATGCTTAAACCGACACCAAATGAAAATATTTACACAATCGCTTGGATTCCGCCCTGACCATTAAAAGATGCGCTGCCTACAAAGATGAAAAGAAGAATGTCCTGCTGTCAAAGACACACTCTTTTTGGAGATGGACCAGACAGAAGACGACTGATATCAAGGGAAAAACCTTCTTTAAATTATAACCCTCAGAACAGAACCCTGAGAGAAACCGCACATAAAAATAGTGTCAAAGTGCTTAGAGACACCGCCCCACGCTATTGCGGAGAGCACCCGAGCAAACACCAGAACATATCCTGCCGGACTGCCTCACATGCAGACCAAAGAGATGCAGCGGAGAGCGACCATGCTGGAAATGCTGTGGGAGACCGGCGAGGACCCGAAATGCAGTCGCCTTCGTGAACCGCACCGGGCTAGAAGCAGAGCATCAGTTGATCGATGAAGAAGATGATGTCAAAGGTACGGTGCAGAATGGATGGAAGTTACAGATGATCGTTGTTCAGAGCATACCATGTGATACATTATGTGGAGATCTTTAAATAGATTAAGAGCGGGAGTGTCCATGTGAAGGTCGAACTGGAAAGAATTGGGATATACGGACGATGACGTCTCCGAATGTAGGGCCACCCAAGACCCTGCACAGCTGCTCATCTATCACATAATGTATAAAACATGTTCAATGGAAAATATGAAGCTGGCAAACAATAGAGAATCTTTGGTGGCAGGTTTCTAGTCGAAGGGCATTCTTGATGGAAGGTTTCTGGCCGAAGGTCAAACACTCTCAGAGATTGCCGGACATGGAAAGTGAGAACGTGTTTGCCGTGCTCATAGAACAATACGAAGGGGCGGGGATCGATACTGTGATCCCTTTAATTGTAAAGATGCTCAAAAGCCTTGAACTGCGCAAGGGTGATGGAGCTCCATGCCCATCTTCTTCAGTACGTCCGGGGATATAAGAAGATCCACTGTAACCTGCTATCAAAAAAACATTCTCTAAGATTGAAGAACTCTGTTCCAGTAACATCTCACAGATACCACTAGACGATCAAACATCCGAACAGGCCAAGAGCTGTTCCTGTCTTGTATTAGAGATATGTGGTTGGGGCTTGTCAGCTAGGGTCAGACGGCAGGGCGTCGCTGAGCAGAGCAAGACATACACAGTAGCAACCTCCAGTACGAGAATGGAGATGGAAGCAGTGATCTCAGCTCTGAGATGGATATCTGAGACCTCTTTAACAGGGGAATGCATCATGGAAGACTGCCAATCCTTACATTGGAAGGTACAGAGGTGAATGAATGGATGGCAGCTGGAGGGGCATCAAACTTGCAGGGGTTGGCGTGGATCTACTGTCCATGTCATTCTGGGGTCCAGGGCAACGAAAGAGATGCCATCCTGGCTTAACAGACATACAATTACTAGTACACTAGATGGCAGTTGTTGAGTTATCAAACTTGCAGGGGTTGGCGTAGATCTACTGTCCATGTCATTCTGGGGTCCAGGGCAACGAAAGAGATGCCATCCTGGCTTAACAGACATACAATTACTAGTACACTAGATGGCAGTTGTTGAGTTATCAAACTTGCAGGGGTTGGCGTGGATCTACTGTCCATGTCATTATGGGGTCCAGGGCAACGAAAGAGCTGACATCCTGGCTTCACAGACATAAAATTAGTAGTACACTAGATGGCAGTTGTTGAGTTATCAAACTTGCAGGGGTTGGCGTGGATCTACTGTCCATGTCATTCTGGGGTCCAGGGCAACGAAAGAGATGCCATCCTGGCTTAACAGACATACAATTACTAGTACACTAGATGGCAGTTGTTGAGTTATCAAACTTGCAGGGGTTGGCGAGGATCTACTGTCCATGTCATTCTGGGGTCCAGGGCAACAAAAGAGCTGACATCCTGGCTTAACAGACATAAAATTAGTAGTACACTATATGGCAGTTGTTGAGTCATCAAACTTGCAGGGGTTGGCGTGAATTTACTACCCATTCATTTTGGGGTTCAGGGCAACGAAAGAGATGACATCCTGGCGTAACAGACATAAAATTAGTAGTACACTATATGGCAGTTGTTGAGTCATTAAACTTGCAGGGGTTGGCGTGGATCTACTGTCCATGTCATTCTGGGGTCCAGGGCAACGAAAGAGATGACATCCTGGCTTAACAGACATAAAATTAGTAGTACACTATATGGCAGTTGTTGAGTCATCAAACTTGCAGGGGTTGGCGTGAATTTACTACCCATTCATTTTGGGGTTCAGGGCAACGAAAGAGATGACATCCTGGCGTAACAGACATAAAATTAGTAGTACACTATATGGCAGTTGTTGAGTCATTAAACTTGCAGGGGTTGGCGTGGATCTACTGTCCATGTCATTCTGGGGTCCAGGGCAACGAAAGAGATGACATCCTGGCTTAACAGACATAAAATTAGTAGTACACTAGATGGCAGTTGTTGAGTCATCAGACTTGCAGGGGTTGGCGTGGATCTACTGTCCATGTCATTCTGGGGTGCAGGGCAACGAAAGAGCTGACATCCTGGGCTTCAGTGGCACCAATTAGAAGAACACTAGATATGGATAGGAGTGAGATTTTGAATTCTATCAATGACCGCTGGTTATATGACGACACCGTAATAGATGAATCATCGATTCACAGAATGCAAAGCTTTGATATCGAACGAGGTTCAAGCGGACTGAATCGCAAGTGAGGACGGAGCACAAGTGTGTACAATAAGAGATCTACAGGAACCATATAGTAAGAGATAATGAGTACCGATGGGTTACTTAACTTAACGTCTTTATACTGGTTTAGACAACTTTTCCTGAGCCTGTATACAATCAGTTTTTTGGAGGATGGTTAACTGATGTGCGAGTCCATCTAAACAGACACAAACACTAGAGCAAAGTAGATCCACAGCCTGTTAGGCGCCATCTAGTAAAAGTAAAGATCTCGTCACGCCATGCGGCGCATAGGAAATACCAACGGCACTTTGTGGATGATGTGGTCAGCATCACGTCGACCGCCTTTACTTCCCGGACTAAACCGGTACCCATTTAAGGCTGGGTCGACCCAGAGCCATTGCGGTCTGAAAAAACATTTGCACTTCAACTGGGGAATGAACCCAGGACCAATCAGATGCAAAGCCAGAGCGCTAACCAATGAGGTGCCATCTCTACTGCTCTTAAAAACCACCTAATCATGACCGATGTTATGTCGCACAGTTAGTCGCCTCTTACAACATGCTCTCTGTGGGGCGATACTTGTCTTTGTCACACACAAAGACCCCCGCAGACCACTCGGTCTGCCCACAGTGAAGCGTAGTCAAATGTTAGAAAATGAACAGAACAGAAATAAATACAAACAGAAAATGGATTATGAGAAATAGAAATCAAGAGGAGAATAGAGAAAGCCAAATCTGTTGTCACCAACATGAGTCACACATTACACACGCGGTGGTGATGACATCTTATTTATAGTCGTCGGAAATTACAACAGCGATATGGCCTTTTGAAGACCTCTTGGCAACTAACTGTCAAAAGAAGGGAACTCGTTTGGTACGGTCACAGATCGAGATCAAATGGTCTTGCAAATATGATCCTGCATTGAAAGGTGCATGGCAGACGACGAAGAGGCCGTCCCTAAAAGATGTGGGAGGACAACATAAAAGAATGGACCAATCTCCTACCAGAAGAAGCACAGGCAGCGGCCGATGACATTGAAGGGTGGCGTGGGGTTGTGAGGATATCTTCATGTGTGCCCCAACGACCTCACCTCACCTGACATGTAAAGACCTAAGCTGACCTGAACTGAATGGTGTAAAAGCGTGGACAATGAAGAAAATAACAGTTGGCGAAGAAAGGTGATGCCTTTGAAATGTGGGTTGTTGTTGTTGTTTCAAATGCCCACAATGATAAGGTTACTCTTATGTGCACCATGAAAAGGGCGTTAAGTGACAGGTTGCAGTAGCTTTCCTCACATTCCGAGCGTGCTGATGAAGGTAGACCGGGACCCTCCAGGCGGTTGTGCTATGCTTGGTCTCATCTGCGTGTAGCTCACTGCTACGGAGATCATGTCGAACCTCCCCTTGTTAGCCAGACTGTTGTCCTCGACAGCAGCCCGTTTCCAGGACGACCAACAAGGAGGTCAGGTGAGGGTCTTGGCCAACATATTTCTCCTCACCCTGGCTAACATTGTCTGATCAGTGCGTTTTGCCTGACCAGACGTCAGCCTCATCGTCCTTGAAATGTTGGTATACAGATTAAAGGTGAGGGCCCTATCAACTTTTGAAGGAAAATAAAACAGTAAAAAAAAGAGTGCTGTATCCAAAATAAAATATACACGTTCCCCCAAAAATGTCCTAGGAATTCAAAATTGTGCATATTTATGAAAACCCGCCCGACCTTTGTGCACCTAGAAATATGCTTGCTCTATTACAGCAGTCTGGTCAACGAGGGGCGATCGGCACTGTAATCACGATAATGGTGAGCTAACTGAGATGTCTTTAATTGTAATACAACCAGGAGGGACTTGGCCCACCTTTTCAAGTACTCATCGGAATGTAGGAAGAGCCACTGTAACCTGCTACAAACGAAACCTCAAGAGTGAACTCAGCAGGGGCTGCTTCGATCGACCATTACTGAGGGAAGCACATTCATTCTCAATCAATGACAATGTTGTAGAATCGCCATCAAAGCCAACTCCAAATCCACTGAGAGGATGACTCTAACGAGCCAAGCTTTTCCACCTGCACGTCACACAGCAAACTCATTAGACGACGCGCACACAACATCGATATGAACCAGGGATTCTCAACCTCTGAGAGGAGTGGATGACCGATTAGACTTTTTAATTCACCCAAAAAGTTGTTGTTATTGAATGCTCCCAGTGATTAGATCTACTCTTTTGTGCGCCCTGAAAAGGACGTTAAGTGGTTATTGTAGTTTTCTTCATATCCCGAACGTGCTGATGCTTGGGCACTGGTGCTATGCTTGGCTTATATGTGTTGCTCCCTAGTACTTGGATCTCGTAGATCCATCCCCTAGTTAGAATGGCTGTGAAGGAAAAAAAAAACAAGCCCGTTTCCAGGGAGGACTACGGGGAAGTCGAGGTGAGGGTCTTGACCAGTAAATTTTCCCTGACCCTGACTAACATGTCTGATCAGTATGTTTCTTTTGCAGCTTTTATGTTATTTCACCCGAATTTTTACTACACAGAACCTCTACCGGTAACACTAACCATAATCCCAAACCTAGGGTTAAGGGTTAGATTTAGTGCCCCTCCAAGATGTTTTTTTTTAAACCAAGAAAAATAGACTGCATTGCTTAAGAATTATATTTGTTATGCATTTTAATTCTGAATAACTTAAACAACAACTGAATAACAATTGATGTGAATAATGGGACGAATTGATTTTTTAGTGTACAATTTTATGTGCCATTTTTTCATTAGAAGTTTTAATTCAGGTAAATTAACGACAGGTACGGATGATTGGTATGGATAAGCGGACATACATAAACGATGTCCACATTCACTCAGGGTTCACAACACATACACACACTAACACGTGCCCTCAGGGTGAGGCCCGTCCAATTGCACTTTGCTCGGGGTTGACCACTGAGATCGACCTAACTAGCATAGGTACATACAGACCCACACGCGCATCCAAGTACTGTTTAATACGTCCTGATATCGCCTAAAAGTCTACGGTCTCGGGTGGAAATGTGCGTGCATCCGCTAGTAGAATATACAGAAGCAAACATGTTACACACATACACACAAAAATGCCCACACAAATCTGGTAGTTTAGTACTTTTCCCTTCCCCAATTTTACTTCTGTCCATTTTTTTAAATTCATCTCTTCTCTATTGTGGGTGTTCACTATAAAGAAGTAGTGGGTATAAAGTAGCACATACACTCACCAAACGATACATGAGGAAGGGATGGAGAAAAACAGCACAAAGGATACAAGCCAGAAAATGACAGCATAGACAAACTTGACAGAGATGGGCAGGCAAAGACCTTCAGACTCAGAACTGGACATTGTAGATTCAAGGCCCATCTCCACAGAATGTCTTACTGACATCGTCACGTGCGATTGCGGAGCATTCAAGCAAACACCAGAACATATCATGTAGGACTACCCTACTTAGGTAGACCAAAGAGAAGCAGCCTGGCCCGGGAGAGCGACCATGCTCGAAAAGCTGTGGGGGACCGCCGAAGACCTGAAACGTAAACGTCTTTTGACTGGTTTAGAAGAATGCAGGGTATGTATACAGCATGTTCATTTTACTTCCCTTGATCTGAAGATAAACATGGGCATCCAATTTATTCATGACTGCATTAGTTGGTCCTGCCTCTACTATTTTCTGTGAAAATGCATTCTAAGCATTCACCACTCTCTGGCTAAAAAACAATTTAATAGTATCAGTCTCCTTCGTGAACCTCACTGGGCTAGAAGCATAGCATCATTGGATCGAAGAAGAAGAAGCAGCAAGTAGTGGATGAATTATAAATCCAACCCAGCGTGTCGCTCTCCTTCCTACGGGTAGACCGCCCGTTATCGACACATGATAGGCGTTAGTGAATTTTCGTGTTTCATTCCAACCCTAAGAGGTGCATGCCATGTTACTTCATTAGGGAGATCAATTAAAATATATTTAAATTAAATTGTAATACATAAAGTACTTGGGGACGGCGTGGGCTAGTGGTTAAGTGATACGGCTCACAACCAGAAGGTGCTGGGTTCGATCCCCATCACAGCACCGGCCGTTACTCCGGGGAAGCAAACCCTTAGAAAATGCGAGAGGAAGCAGACCCTTACATAAAATGCATGCTGAAGTCGCATGCACTGGGCCGACAGGCGCAAAATAAAAACCACAGTGCAACGCTCCCCGCCTTGGGGATTGGAGAAATATGGCGAACGCAAAAATAAAAATTTTAAAAACGGAGTGCTTCTTTCAACTAAGAGGAGGATGATAAATGCACTGTTCGGGAATAACCTGCCCCAGGACATTATCTATCTATCATACACAACATGGAAGTCACTAAACAGGACTGCTTTATTACGGTGCAAGAGGATGTGGATACACCGGTGATGACGCATGTGACTGTTGCGCAATACAGGACCCAGACCTGCATGGAAACTTGCAACAGGTACGAGATGCTGGTTGCACATGACGGCAATGCATGTCGCTGAATACTGAATGCATGTTGTATGACGTGGTGCTTGGACAGATAAACAACAATGTACTATTTGTTCCTACATTGTGTTACCAATGTCAAGGGTACGATCGAGAGCTGTGAGATACGTTGTGTGAGAAGTGCAGCCGGAAAGACGATCCGTGATCAATTCCGTAACACCCCTCTGAGTCAGATAGTGGGGACAAACCCAGTTAGTATTTACTTTGAAGCCCAACAAAGCAAGTGGTTTGGCCATGTAATTGTTGTTGTTTAATGCCCATACTGAGTATGTTTACTCTTTTGTGCGGCCTGAAAAAGGCGTTAAGTGGCGGTTTGTTGTAGTTTTCCTCACAACCAGAGCGTGCTGATGAAGGTACTGACCTGGTCAGTATGTTGTGCCTGATCCTGGCGCGACATCATGGCTAGTATGTTGTGCTTAATCCTGGCGCGACGTCCTGGCTAGTGTGTTGTGTCTGATTCTGACGCGACGTCATGGTCAGTATGTTGTGTCTGAACCTGACGGGATCGACTTCTCAGTTCCCCTGTAATTTAGTTAGAATGCATTATGACCAACCTGTAGCGAAAGCATATCATATACCAGTCTCCGGTCAACGTGCAAAGGGCCGACCACGACGCCGGTAGACCGAGTCTCTGACATACAATCGGATACAAGATGGGGTTTGGTACAATGACGTCTCTAACACTCCATCACCCGATAACAGTTTCTACTATGGGACTCAACAAAAAAGTGGTCCGCACGAACGTCAAAAGGAGGTGATCCCTCTATCGTTCAAAGACACAACATATTTTTCGATTGTTTGACTTTTTTAAATATTTTTTAAAAACATTTTGTGTTTGCCTCACTAGTTTCTACTGCAGGAGGCGCGCCTATTCTACCCTAGACCATAGTCAATTTGGGCGATATTAAGACGCATAAACCAGTGCTTGGATGTATGTGTGCGTCTGTATGTACCTATGCTAGGTTTGTGCGCTCTCAGAAGCTAGCACAACCAAAGTGCAATGGAAGGGCATCACTCTGAGGGCGCGTGTGAAAGGTGTGCAAGAGACTGTAACTGAGTCAAATGAAATAGAGTGAGATCCGTATAAGTGTCTGCACACTCAACTGTAAATATATACAAGATTACCCCTACATACCCGAGGTAGAAGAGGAACGAATAAGAAAATAGAAGTTGGCGGGCCGATCGTGAATAACCATTGTGTTCAATTGAGCCCGTAAGAAGAATAAAGATAAGGACCCCTGGCCGAACAGACATCGACATGTTCCCGGTCGAATTCATTCATTATTTGTCAAGTCTATATTTAGCCTCAGTTCAGAGTCGAGGTTTGGTCGATACAGCGGCCGTCATTCAGAAGAGGGGACTAGGACGGAGCGCCTGATCGGGTCACTGTGTCAGAAGGAGAGTGCTCGCAGACCTGGGACTGTCTGTCAATGGTAGGGGCCATGTTGTCAATTTTGGTCGGCCAGAGGCTGGATTTTAAATAAAAGTAGTGATCGTTTTAAAAGCAAAGCAGCCAAGGAAGGCAATAGATGTGCAACTAAAATCATTCACGGCACGGAGCAGAGTGGCGAACGATTACAATACGTGGTTATTTGGAGGCTTCATAATTGGAATGTTCGAGTAGTGCGCCCTGGTCTTTGTGTATGACACGAACTAGAAGAATAACATCACTGCCCCACAGAGAGCATGTCGTAAGAGGCGACTAACTGTGTCGCACGTCACAACACCGGCTGTCTAAAGCAGCACAGATAGCGTCTAACAGGCTGCGGGTCTAATTTGCTCGAGTGTTTGAGTCTATTATGATGGATTCGTACATCAGTTAGCCACCGTCCGCGGCACTTATCCCAACGCAGCGGAGTAATAAGCTGCTCGAGCCTTTCCCGCTAAGCAGGAAATCCCCCCCCCCCCCGACTACATATAGCTCACACTAGAGCTAGGACCTGCACATGGGCATCTACCCCTGTAGAAGTACATGTCGACTAAGAAACGATAACTCCCGTGTCCCAGGCACTACGTCATACATCATTCTTCCAGTACTCAGCCACGTGGATTGCCCTGTCGCTGCCCCTCAGCAGGTCACCCAAACTGCAAGTCTCCGGGAGGTTTGGGCAGATCATCAGATGGTCCTGGTCTTGTGTTGCTCCACATTCGCATGTTTCATCATCCCTGTAGCCCCATGTGTTTACTGTCTTAGTCGACCTGTACTTCTAGAGGAGTGGATGTCCCTGTGCTGAATGTAACCGGGACAGAGATTTCCTGCTTGGCGGGCTAGGCTCGATCAGCTTATTTCTCCGCTATGTTGGTACAAGTGCCGCAAAGGGTGGTTAACCGATGTGCGAGCCCATTTAAATAGACTCAAACACTAGAGCAAAGTAGACCTTCAGCCTGTTAGGCGCCATCTAAAGTTAGTTGTCCATCGCAAACGACGATGGAGACTTCATCAGACGGGTTTTGTTTTGATGATGTAATTTGCTCTGTATTTGGATTATAGTGAGAAAGAAGCTGCGCTGGTCATCAACCTCACTCTCTGGTCCCCAACTACCTTGGGCCAGTGGCAAGACTTAAATCAAGACGACTGGAGGTAATCCGGAATCCTGGCACTCTGGTCCCACATCCTTTGAGACTAGGGGCCGCTTGAAACCTGTGGGCTCAAACCCACACCCGTTTCCGTTCATCGCTTCGAGAGGTGAGTACCTTACCTATCGACCACAGCGGACCCCCCCCCCCCCCCCCCCATCTATGCTGCTCTTAACAAATCACCTAACCATGACCGGTGTTATGCCATGTCACACAGTTAATCGCCTCTTACGACATGCTCTCTGTGGGGCAGTGGTACTATTCTTGTCCTTGTCATACACAAAGACCCCGGCAGACCACTTGGGAGTTTACTATTTTTACACTAAATAAGCCAGTACGATGACTGTTTAGTGGCTTATATGTTGTGTGACACAAGTGATGTCCAGGCGCAAGTTCTTCCAGTAACTCGACCCAGGCGACCTGTGTCAGCTATTTTCATCTTTTGATGCAGCATTTTCCAAGACTAGTCTGTAAGGGCTGGGTTGACTGCAAGCATAATTGAAATGAGTAAACTAAACATTTTAACGAGGATCTCAGCTGAACCGCTTCAACAAAGTCTATCTCAGAATCGTGATGAAGATCAAATGGCAGAACGGCTCAAACAAATGCAGATGGGATCAAGATGCTGAGCGGGGCATGAGCTGCAGCAGCCAGCGACCCATAGCTGACTGCTAGCGTCAGGGCCAGCGAACCAGAGCTGACTGCTAGCGTCAGGGCCAGCGAACCAGAGCTGCCAAGACCCTTCTACGCCTGCTAGCGGTGATCCTGGATAACAGGCTGCAACAGAGCAGACTGGCTAACGAGAAGGGATCGAAGAGAGAATGCTAACCCGGTACTCACAAATTGCTTGCTGAAGTAGGATGTGTTGAACCGAAAGGTGCAAATATCGCAGTCAAGCTGTAAACTACGACACAGCGCATTCTGTTCTCTGGACTACATTCTGCTACTTAGGCCCATGTCAGGGTTTGGTAGCGGGAGATTGAGAACGAACGAAGCCACGAAGCCAAGCCAAACAAACGCAGCAGTGAATAACCTGTTAATCGCCAGCGACTAATATCTTATTGCTCGCATCAGGTTCAGCAAATTAGAGCTGACAAACAGCCTATTCTGCTTCCAAGCGACGGCCCTGAAAACAGACTGCACTCATTAAGTCAGGAGGAGAGAACATGGATCGAATAGGTACATATATGGTCTGACGGAATAAAACACGAGAGCAAAGTCATTCCCGGGGTCTATTATATTTTCTGATGCCCTTTAGTCTAGATTGTAGATTATATAGGAAGAAAAAAAGATGAAGAAAATGAAGAACAAGAAGAAAAGAAGAACAAGAAGAGGAAGAAATGGCAAGACATGGTCTCGGAAACAGCTGTTCTTGACACAGCTCGTATCCCTACCTACAATATTATTATTCTCCTGAAGTCCAAGATCCGCTGGGCAGGCCATGTTGCTCCATTGTCTGAAAATCGGCTGCCATTACTCGTTTATATTGAGATGCAGAAGTGTCCACACCCCATGGTATCCAAAAGAAATACTTCAGGCTTCATTAAAATAATAGCCGACACCTGGGAAGCCGTTGCGCAAGAAAGAACCGCTTGACGCAAGAAAGAACCGCTTGACGCAACAAAGAACCGCTTGACGCAACAAAGAACCGCTTGGCGCAACAAAGAACCGCTTTGCGCAACAAAGAACCGCTTGGCGCAACAAAGAACCGCTTGACACAACCAAGAACCGCTTGGCACAACAAAGAACCGTTTGGTACAACAAAGAACCGATTGGCGCAACAAAGAACCGCTTGGCGCAACAAAGAACCGCTTGGCGCAACAAAGGACCTCTTGGCGCAACAAAGAACCGCTTGGCGCAACAAAGAACCTCTTGGCGCAACAAAGAACATCTTGGCGCAACAAAGAACCGCTTGGCGCAACAAAGAACCGCTTGACTCAATAAAGAACCGCTTGATGCAACAAATAACCGCTTGACGCAACAAAGAACCGCTTTACGCAACAAAGAACCGCTTGGCACAACAAAGAACCGCTTGGCCCAACAAAAATCCGCTTGGCGCAACAAAGAACCGATTGGCGCACCTCTCTTCGTGAAGGTGCAGCCTCACGCGAGGCACATCCATACAAACAGCAGCTGAACAACGGTGACATGCTAGTAACGTTCTTCACATCAGATGTACCTACCTTTTATATTTATACACAAAGAGGTAATTGCAATAATAGCACAAACAACAGCGGCGCTGACTCGGCTGAAACCTACATGGCAAGACAAGCGGCTCGCCCTCGGCATAAAAGTTAGACTAATGCGCTCTTTGGTGCTATCAATATTTCTGTATGCCTGCGAGACCTGGACCATTACAGCAGATATCCAGGGCCGGATACATGCAATGGAAATGAGGTACTATAGAAAACTCCTAAATGTTACATATAAAGATCGTGTCACGAACGTAGAAATCCGTCAGAGAGTTGAAGACGCTATTGGTCCTTTTGAAGATCTGTTCACAGCTATCAAAAGACGTGGCGCGGGCACGTCGCGAGGTCCATTGGAATTACCAACTCGATACTCTTTGGTTCCGTACCGGGACAGAAAGGGCGAGGACGTCCAAGGAAGAGATCGGTGGACAACATCACTGAGTGGTCAGGCCTTCGTCCCGGTGAGATACATCAGGCGGCGACAGACAGAGAGGGATGGCGTGGGATTTTGGGAGTGTCCTCATGTGTGCCTCAACGACCTGATGGGTTACGGGATGAACTGAACTGAACTGATCTGAACACACATAAAAAGTCTTTAAAGTGCCGCATCGGGCTCCTCAGTCACATTCAGACCCATCGACTGACCGAACATACTCCAATTGGATGAACACAAAGAGCGGTGTGCAGTCGCCCTTGATGGGCAAACAACAAGTACTAATTAATGATGAGCTCTAATGGACTACGGGTCCAAAAGCAACTTGGGTGCGGGTGTGGCAAAACGGTTAGTTAGTTACACGGGTCACAACCCAAACAGGATGGGTTCGAAATCTTGAAACAGTAAAGCAGTACAGTTTTGGGAATTGCACAAAATTGAAAAAGGTTCATAGAAGCGACTTCATTGCACCTATATGTTTCGAGTTCCTTTCATTACAGCTTCGAAATTTACAGCCTGACTTCGTCCGGTACCAATTTACAGCTGGGTCGACTGGATGAAGTGGTCATACTATGACAAAAACCCTCGAAATGCCCGGTCTGTCCAGCTGAGCATGACGTTTCGAATCTGGTACCTTGGGATTGTAAGCCAATCTCACAACCCATTGGCCAGCGAATTGAGAAGTAAGCCCATTAACAGATCATGTGCTGCAGTCGGGTGCCCTGAATCATTCAGTGCATAATGTCGTTGTTGTTGTTTATTTGCAAATGCCCACAATGAGTAGGTTACTCTTTTGTGTGCCCTAAAAAGGACGTTAAGTGGCGGGTTGCAGTAGCTTTTCTTACATTCCGAGCGTGCTGATGAAGGTGGATCGCGGTCCTCCAGGCGGCTGTGCTATGCTTGGCTTCATCTGCTTGCCGCTCACTTCTACGGGAATCATATCGATCCCCCACCTCGCTAGCCAGGCTGCCATGAAAACAGCCCGTTTCTAGGAAGGGCTATGAGGATGCAGAGGTGAGGGTCTTGGCCAGTATGTGTTACTTGACCCTGACTAACATGTCTGATCAGCATATTTTGCCTGAACAGACGTTAGTCTTCCTCCAAAGAGGTGCATAATAGAACTCGTCATAATGATGATTTTAATAATCTGTCGAAGCGGGTACAGAGACACACCGAGCAATCTATTTGGGGCCTGAATCGTAAAAGGCTGAGAACCCATGTCCTAGAATCTCGCAATAACCTTAAACGCATACGCCTATTACTTTCACGAAACATGCCTATACCTGCTGTTTATATACACATCAATGTGACCACCGACTCTGTATCCCTGATGCAATAAGAGTCCCGCAAATATATAATACCCGAATAAATCGTAATATAATTAATGAAAATTAAGTTAAAGGTACCATTCACTGAAATCCGTCTCAAAGTAAGTCTCAAGGAAAGGTTATGTGTGCAGTGGCATAAAGACGTAATATCGTGATATGAATGTGTACGTATCTTGGAATTTGAATGGGAATAAATAAATTAGTTGCAGAAGTGGGACGTGTTTCGTGTAGCAAAACATGGAATGTAGATTTGTCAATAACATAGCGACTGGATAGCTTTATTGTGGCGTGCAGCTTAAGGGTTTCGCGTCCAGACAGTAGACCTTCACAGTGGCATGTAACTTATAACGTCCAGACTGTAGACCTTCACAATGGCATGTAACGTATCACAGTAACGTATCACATTCAAACTGTAGACCTTCACAATGACATGTTACTTCTCACGTCCAGATTGTAGACCTTGACAGTGGCATGTTACTTCTCAAGTCCAGACTGTAGACCTTCACAGTGGCATGTTACTTATCACGTCCAGACTGTAGACCTTCAAAATGGCATGTTACTTCTTACGTCCAGACTGTAGGTAGACATTCACAGTGGCATGTTACTTCTCAAGTCCAGACTGTAGACCTTCACATTGGCATGTTACTTCTCAAGTCCAGATTGTAGACCTTGACAGTGGCATGATACTTATCACGTCAGACTGTAGACCTTCAAAATGGCATGTTACTTCTCACATCCAGACTGTAGGTAGACCTTCACAGTGGCATGTAACCTATCAGGTCCATACTGTAAACCTTCACAATGGCATGTAAACAATCACGTCCAGACTGTAGACCTTCACACTGGCATGTAATTGTTGTTGTTTGCGAATGCTTACAATGAGTGGGTTACTCTTCTGTGCGCCCTAACAAGGACGTTGTGGCGGACTGAACTAGGTTTCCTCACATCCCGAGCGTGCTGATGAAGGTGGTCACCGAGCCGCACGTGTCACAGAAGCCGGGGGGGGGGGGGAGTCCTGGGAGAGGTGCCAGATTAAAAGACCAAGGACCAGAATCCACCAGTGTGTGGTATACCAACTTTTCTGCAACAATTCGCCCTTACCACATGGGTCAAATGCATTCTTGTCTGGTGCTTTAATGTCTGTCCTCTTTCAATTATCCCCACGGATGAGGAAGCTATGCAGACGATCGGACATTGCACCTCCGTGCCTTTGTAACGACCTGTGAGGTGGCGATGAATACTGCCCGTCCCATCACTACAAAAGAGCGGGAACATATGATTGAAGAAGTGGTGAGACAATCAACCCAGATGGATATGCCACGTCCCTGGCAGGATGTGTCGGTCTTGGGACACCGACACACTGAACTTCGTGGATATTCCAATAATGAGTCTGCACTCCTACCACTTTCAAAACCACGATGGGTGTGTGTGTGTTTGCGTGTGTGTTTGTGTGTGTGTGTGTGTCAGCTGCAAAGATGGCTCCGTGCCGGATACGGGTCTACATTGCTCTTGTGTTTTAGTTCATTATGGATGCCGCAAGGACACGGATTTGCCTGGCATTAACACTAGTCGACGACTTACACTTGTGTGGTGTCGTTGCTTTCGATTTTGACTGGTTAATTCGTTCGTTGTTTGTGTTTTATTCTGTCTGATTATCCTGTCCTGGACATCTACTATATGAATTAGCACTTTGCTTAAACCGGTGTCGTATTTTCACGGTCTAGTTTACACAGATTGGCGCCATTCGCCTTAGCTGCAGACAGCGTCGGTTTTATTGTGACTGTAAAATTTAGACACGTGACTATAATGAACTAAAACACGGCCCGGGAGAGATGCGCAACACGCTGAGTGATGTCTCTGCGACTTCTTGCGGTTATTGGAAAAGCACGACACAACGATAATGCCATCCCCTCCGTTACCTTGCGGAATACATGTTTACGGGAAAGGCTTCGAGAGTAAACCCTGAGGAAAAATCTGCATCCTGTGCTATTTCCAGTCGTCTCGATAAAATCGTGCCACTGGCCACAGGTAGCTCAGGACCAGAGACCGAGGTTGACAAAAGGCGCAGTTTCTTACTTAAATCCAAATCACCACGCATGTCACCCATTTGAGTGGACCGCAAAGTCATCCATTTCAGTGGACCGAGATAAAAGACTGTCTACACGGCTGAACAAAGAGAGTGCTCTTCATCACATGTAATGGACGAACATCGCGTCATGTGTGTGTGTCTCCATACATGTGTATGTGTTCATACATGTGTGTGAGTCCCCATACATGTGTATGTGTTCCTACGTGTTTGTGGGGCCAAGATGCAGCAGTGCATGAGCTGACAGTAACCAGCGACTCACAGCTGATCGCTTGCACCAGAGTCAGCGAACAACAGCTGACTAAGACCCTATTCTGCCTCCACGTGGCGGCCCTGGAAACAGACTACACTAGTGAAGTCTGGTCAAGAGATAGCGGTTGGAAGGCAAACCCGATATTAAAAATGTCACCTGAAATCGGATGTGTTTGATCAAACGTCGCAGATATCGCAGCCTCGTTGTAAACTACGACACAACGTCATTTTCATGATGAACGCCGAAGAAGAAGAAACACGTTGCGTGTGCGCGTGTTCTGATATATATGTATGTGCATGTATTGGTATGTGTTAGTGCATGTACACAACACTTGATGTGTTATATATGTGTGTACGCGTGAATTATCATATATTATTGTTCACGTATACACATAATAAAACCAACTCTAACTGCCATGAGGTATTCAGCTTCACAGAAGCACTATCTGCAATGTAAACTATCAAAGATGACAAATTCCTGCTCCTGACGAATGAACTAAGAAAGGCAACTGTGCGACCATGAACCATTCTACAGTGGTTACAACCATAGACAAACTTGGCAGAGATGGGCAATCAAAGATCTTCAAACTTAGAACGGGACATTGCAGACTCAAGACCCGTCTCTGCAGAATGGGTCTTGGATAAAATTGTCACATGAGAGAACACAATGACGAAATTAACATGCTGAGGTTGAATCAGGCATCGCTGGGGAAACACAGGGACAAAACTAACATAATGAGGCTGAATCAAGCATCGCTGGGGAAACACAGGGACAAAACTAACATAATGAGGCTGAATCAGGCATCGCTGGGGAAACACAGGGACAAAACTAACATAATGAGGCTGAATCAAGCATCGCTGGGGAAACACAGGGACAAAACTAACATAATGAGGCTGAATCAGGCATCGCTGGGGAAACACAGGGACAAAACTAACATAATGAGGCTGAATCAGGCATCGCTGGGGAAACACAGGGACAAAACTAACATGATGAGGTTGAATCAAGCATCGCTGGGGAAACACAGGGACAAAACTATCATGATGAGGTTGAATCAAGCATCGCTGGGGAAACACAGGGACAAAACTAACATAATGAGGCTGAATCAGGCATCGCTGAGGAAACACGGGGACAAAATTAACAAAATGAGGCTGAATCAGGCATCGCTGGGGAAACACAGGGACAAAACTAACATAATGAGGTTGAATCAGGCATCGCTGGGGAAACACAGGGACAAAACTAACATAATGAGGCTGAATCAGGCATCGCTGAGGAAACACGGGGACAAAATTAACAAAATGAGGCTGAATCAGGCATCGCTGCGGAAACACAGGGACAAAACTAACATAATGAGGTTGAATCAGGCATCGCTGCGGAAACACAGGGACAAAACTAACATGAGGTTGAATCAGGCACCGATGGTGAAACACAGGGACAAAACTAACATGAGGTTGAATCAGGCACCGCTGGTGAAACACAGGGACAAAACTAACATGATGAGGCTGAATCAGGCATCGCTGGGGAAACATAGGGACAAAACTAACATGATGAGGCTGAATCAGAATTCGCTGAGAAAAACACCCGTACAAAAATTACCACGCTGAGGCTGAATCAGACTTTGATAAGAAACATGTTGACAAAGTTAACATGATGAGGCTGGATCAGACTTCACTGAGAAAAACAAAGGGACAAAACTAACATGATGAGGCTGGATCAGACTTCACTGAGAAAAACAGGGACAAAACTAAAATGATGAGGCTGAATCAGAATTCTCTGAGCAAAACACGTTGACAAAACTAACATGATGAGGCTGGATCAGACTTCACTGGGAAAAACAAAGGGACAAAACTAAAATGATGAGGCTGGATCAGACTTCACTGAGAAAAACAGGGACAAAACTAAAATGATGAGGCTGAATCAGAATTCTCTGAGCAAAACACGTTGACAAAACTAACATGATGAGGCTGGATCAGACTTCGCTGGGAAAACACAGGGACAAAACTAACATCATGAGGCTGAATCAGACTTCGCTGGGAAAACACGGATACAAAACTAACATGATCATGCTGAATTCGACATAACTGGGAAATGATTTGATACAAGATGTGGAGTAACTGAACAACCAGGTGAGCTATATAGACAGGCTAGGTGGTAGGGAAAGGGATGATGGACTAATCATTCATGAAACGAAGCAGGTTTCTGTTTCACTGTTATCATTATGGCGATCATGAGTGATAGGTTCTAATATGAAATTGAAGATTTTCAACTCTAATGTGAAAACCATGCTGTTGTATGGTTGTGGGACATGGCAAACTAACAAAAAAAGGTACATAATTTCATCAATGACTGTCTGTGCCAGATTGAACGACTGAGATGGTATGATAATGGTACTAATACCGATCTGTTAACCAGAACTGAGCAACTGCTGGTAGAACGAGACATTCGAGGTACTGGCTAGGACAACTATTAAGACGTCCTCCTGATAGCTTTACAAGACAGTCTCCTGTTTTTGGTTTCCCTCTGCAAGAGGGCGGGAGACAGGCAACAGCATAATTGGAGAAAAGACCTCGAAACAGAAGAGAGATGTAGGGGGACAGAACAAAAGTACAAAAAGGAGATAACATCTCCCCAAAACTGTTCACAGTTGCACTTGAAGACGTTTTGAGGTCTCTATACTGGCAGGATCGAGGTGATAACATAGATGGAGTGAAGCTCACGCCTACATTTTGCGGATGATATTGTGATCTTTATCCACAGAAACATACATATATATATATATGTACGTACACACACACACATTTATAGTTAATTGTCCATAACGAGCAATGATGACGACATTAATAGATGGTTTTATCTGTCTTGATGATGTAACTTGTACAGTTTTATGATTACAGTAAGTAAGTTACTGTGCTGGTCATCAACCTCACTTCCTCGCCCCGAGCTATCTTGGACCAGTAGCAAGACGACTGTAAGTAATTCAGGTTGCTGACACTCTGGTCTTACCTCCCTTGTGACCAAGTGTCGCTTGAAACTTGCTTTGAATGTCCACCTTTTTATTTCATAGCTTAGAGAGTGTGCCTTACCTCTCAACCACAGCGAGCTCATATACACATAACTATAATAAACGCTGTCCATCACTGTCGATGAGGACAGCCGACATCATCCTTGCCACAGCTTTCCCTGTTGGGTGTGGGTGTGCATGTCGCTGAACAAGCCAATGTGGGCACAAAATCATCTGCTGCATAACAAGCACACAAGGTTTGTAGAAGGTGATGGTGTTCCAGCTGTTCATGATTTCCGGGTCTCGTGTCTGTTCTGGGCTTTCACAACACGGTTGTCTTCGCTACTAGCTACACCCACTTTGACTGAGTCTCTCCTGTCAGATGTTTTGTGCAAGACATTCCCATGTGGTGATATCTATCTGGACACTTTTCAGTGAGGTCTTCCGACTGTCTTTAAAACGTTTATTTGGACTCCCTTTCTCACGCCATCTCTCTCTCAGCTCGCCATAAGCTATTCAACTGACATACAAACGAGGTGTCCGGACCCATCCTAATTGTGCTTTTTCTAGTAGTGCATAGATGCTGGGCATGTCAGCCATTGCGAGAACCTTGATGTCAGTAACACGATCTTGCCATTGAGTGTGAAATATTCGCCTCAGGCAACCTGTGTGGAAGTGGTTTAACCTCCTTGCATGTCCAGAGTATACAGTCCAGCTTTCGCAGGCATAGAGTAAGGTTGGAATGATGGTGGCACGATAGACTTTAAGTTTGGTTTTGACGCTGATACCACGATATTCCCACACCACCAAGCGCAATCTACCAAAGACTATATATATACCTACATACACACAAACACTCATGAACACATATACATGTACATATACACACATATATACTTACGTGCCAAGAATTTCCTTAGGCTCGTACCGAGCATAAAACTCCTTGGCTTGGTCTACAGAAGGTAGATTGTCCGTATCGTCGTTTATGACTGTCATGGTACATCAAAGCTCTGTCCCTTTCTAAAATGAACTTCCTCTGTTGAAATTGGTCACGTAGTTGGAATGCACGCTTCTTAGTCAGGAGACAAGAGTTTCAAACACAGTATTTTACAAATTATGCTCGTTTAAAAAAAAATCACTGTTCACGTTGAGGCTTGTTGGTCGAGTAGTTAGAATATACATCTCCTTCTCAGGTGGTGAGAGTTCGAGTATTAAGCTATTTCCGTTATGCAGATTTTAATAAATTAGCTATTCACGTTGAGACTGGTTGGTCCAGTTAGAATACGTATCTCTGAATCTGAATGTCTGGTTCAAATCCAAGGTTATTTTCAATTCTGCCTGGATTAAAAAAATGAGATGAACATGTTAACAATCAATTCTCTTATTATTGAAGCAAAAGATCAAACTTCTCTCTATTTTTATCACAGGTGACAAACAAAAATTAACCTGCACACATTCTACCATCTGCAAAGACAAGTGGCATTTATTCCTCAGCCCCTTTTAAGCTAACGTTTAATTAAGAGAATGAACGGAGTTGTTGCCTCTCGTGGCAAATGTACGATGTTCATTCCTGTCTTGAAATCTATCCAGCAGTAAATGGGAACTACTTAACTTTACTACTCTTCAATACATATATTGACTGAATAACGCTGGAGGGCCAAAATGGAGCATCTGCCAATAAATGCAGAGGAAGAAAGGACAGAGGCTGATCAGTTAAATTGAACTCCTTTTCCAGAAGATCAATGCCTACTTTACGAAAGTGAAGACGATCTGCAGAAACATCCTACTATTCTCAACTCTGTGTGTGAAAGATACAGTATGAAAATTAACACATCCAAAACAGAAACTATGCAGATAAGCAGATCACCTAAAAACATGAATATTATGGTAAAAGGGACTAGGATCAAACAAGTGAATGCATTCAAGTACATGGGCAGTGTGTTCACACAGGATAGAGGTCTAGACAGAGTAATTGAAATCATGTGCCAAAAAGCAAATACACTTGCATACCAGCTGCCACCATTATTGAAACACGCTTACATAAACATGTCCACAAAAATAATGCTAATCAACAGTATATTCATGCCAACTCTCTGTTACCAATGTCAGATGTGGACTTTAACAAAATCTCTAGAGAGAAAGATCACGACATGTGAGATGAGATGCGTTCGGAAAACAATCAACGTAACTAGGAGAGACAGAATGCGCAATGAAGATGTGAGATAAATAGTTGAACCAAGATCCTGCACTGAATATATTGATGAGTAGAGAATCAAGGGATTTGGCCACCTAATGAGAATGCAACAAGCCAACTATCCCTGTGTGCCTATAACACATAGCTTTCGGGTTTTCGAAACCGTGGCAGACTGAAAAATAGATTGATAGGAAATGTTGCGGATATTCTAAATCGCCATGGGATGACAACTACTTCTGACCATGGACAGAAAACTACGGCACCCCACGACACAAGTGGATAAGACTTAACTTAAGTTAAGGAAGGCATCGATTAACAGAATGGAGCAAGTTTTTACTTCTCACAGCAAATGTACAAGGTCCAATCTTGTCTCGAAACGCTGGTCTACCCAGCAGTAAATGGAAAATACTTAAGTTAGAGAAGTCATCGATGTTGATATACCTCCTGGAAGTAATGGTGAGAAACATCCAGAACCGAGTGGTCCACCGGGGCGTTTGTGTATGACAAAGACAAAAATAGCACCCCTGCTCCACAGAGAACATGTCGTAAGAGGCGACTAACTGTGTGACATGGCATAACACTAGCCATGGTTAGGTGGTTTGTTAAGAGAAGAATTGATGGCACCTAACAGGCTGCGGGTCTACTTTGTTCTAGTGTTTGAGTCTATAAAGATGGACTAGCACATCGGCTAACCACCCTCTGAGAAACTGGTTGTATACAGACTGCAGAGTCTTCTAAACCAGTATAAAGACGCTGAGTTAAAGTTATGAACCACCCAAATTCAGAGCGCAGATCCTATACTGCTGGGTAGGCTAAACGTCAACAAGGAAATGCCTGGAGGTTGGGCACCTCAGAGCAGCACCCTCACCGGGCCTAGTAAGTCATGGAAAATTTCATGATATTACAGCTTTTCCCAGTTGACCCAGACATAAATGGACACCTGACAAAGTCAGAGGAAAATTTCAGACTCGCCACATGAGCTACTGGGTTGCCCAAGTGCAATGAAGTTAGTTTAATGATTTATTTTCCATTTTCAATATCCCATGAAAAATAATAATTTGCCTGCACACTGCGCATGACTGAGAGGAACAGGTGGGATTTAATCCTGAACCAAAGAAATTGTCCAGATGGATTCAAAGGTTGGGAAAATACAGAAGAACATTGCTGGCACTTCAATTCTCTCAGGCAATCACAGAAAAGTGCTGGTTCAAATCCCACAAACAATCACAAAACATTATGAAGTCAAGAGTTCCTTCAACTGATTAAATTTAGAATGATGTCCTTAATCATTTTTGGAGTATGTGTACCCTGATGGGATGTAGGAGGCCCTTGAAGGTTTTCTACCCCTTTGAACCCATGAAAGCCATATATCGGGGTGTGTGTAAATATCCCATTCCCCAATCCATAGTTTGCTGGCTGGACCATTATTTTTAGGCCTATTTTTGGCTGTACCGCTTGGGGTTTGGACATCTACACACAGGGCACAGATATTGAAGCATGTCTTCACGATGATTTGATCATTTTCATGATGGAAAGGGGTTTTGAAAATTTAAAAAAATGGTCATTCTAAAAGACTAACAACAGAACAAGTCATTGAATGTAGTTTCAAGGAATTTGAGGCTGATAAAATGAATTTACATGGTGATTATTCTGAAAAGGATCAGTTGTTATGTTAACAACAACATGTGTGTGATTTGGATTACCATTCGCCCATTGACTAGGATCAAGTTAGACCTCGGAGCATCAGACTACGGTCCAGGGGGGTATCTCACATAACGTATCAAGTAAATTTGATGAATATATTTCACACTTCACTGAAGTAGGAACATTGGAGATTAGCAGGTCATTCAATTTTTAGATAAAATAACTAAATTAGAGGACATAGTTCTGTCATAGTAAATAGCTTAACTCAAGTATCTACATTGTGCTTATTTTCTCAGGAGCACTAGGGGTAGGGATTTTTATGGACTAGGTAGCCAGGTTTCAAAGGATTAACAGCCAACATAGTTTGATATTCTGGCGGCCAAACGAAAACCCAAACTACCTAGGAGTCACATTTGATCCGCACATGACATGGAAAAGTCAGATCGAGAAAAACCGAATGAGAGCCAGAGAAAGAATGGCAATCATGAGGAAACTTGCTGGCACAAGCTGGGGAGCAGACGAAAGTATACTAAAGAAACTGTACACTGGAAGAGTGAGACCAGTTCTCGAGTATGGCATTGCGGCATGGACAACAGCAGTAAAGGCGAACTTTGATAAAATTAGCAAACTTCAAAACCAAGCCATGAGAGTTATAACAGGAGGCATGAAGTCAACGCCAATTGTAGAACTTGAAAAGATTACAAAACTGCAATCCATGACTGACAGAAGAGACTGCAGAGAAACTCAGAAGACTACCAGACCATCCAATGCATCAGAGACTAAATAATTTTGGAGATGGGAAACTAAAGCGGAGAAACTTTGCAGAAATAGCCAAAGCAAAGATGAACGAAGACCCTATGAACGCATTAACAACACCAAAGCCCATCCCTACTGCACGCAAACCTACCTGGAGGCAGCATATATTTCCAGAGGTGGTAGAAAATATACCAGGTATTGAAAACAAGAACAGCCAGACTGAAAAAGAAAGAAGAGACAAAACCCTGAGGTACATAACGAAAAACTACCCAAGCATGACTGGACCCATGCATACACCGACGATTCTATAACAAACACAACACAGAACGGAGGGGCAGGGGTATTCCTGAGCCTACCAAATGGTAGAAAAATAACACTGTCAGTGGCAACTGGAAAATTCTCAAGCAATTTCAGAGCGGAGGCAGAGGCACTGAGGGCTACAGTAGGAGAAATGGTGACAGGCAAAAGAAATGAAAGCCATATAGTCCATAGATGCCCTGGCTGTAGTAACAGCACTAAAAAGCCAGAAAAATACTGAACTTAATGATTCAAGAGCAGTACTCTGTCAACTATGCCAGCAGTCCGCACCAAAAAGAGTAGTGGTACAGTGGGTTCCATCCCACTGTAACATCCAAGGCAACAAGGAGGCAGACAGACTGGCAAAAGAAGGTGCAAGACTACCACAACCAGACCCTAGTGTGACCTATGAAAAGTAAAAACGGCTTATTAGAGCTAGATACATGACCAAATGGGAAACAGAACATACTGGCTACACAAAAAACTATGCATATTACCAGTTGAACAGAAGAGAGCAGGTCGTGGTCTTCAGACTTCACACAGGCCAAAATAGACTGAGGTACCACCTATTCAATAAATTGAAGATAGGTGGCACTGACGAATGCTCGTGTGGTACCGGGAAAATGACCGCTGAACATTTGCTGCAAAACTGCCCCAAATACGAGGATCAGAGAAAGCAGATGTGGCCATCACCAGTGGCAACACTAGACAAGCTCTATGGCAGTGTCGACAGCCTCAGGATGACCGCTGCTTTTTTAGAAATAATACAGGTTGACGTCTGACAGCGTACGAAGAAGAAGAAGAAGATATTCTGGCAACTAACATGACAATAATCAATAGAGAGAGAGATGAAAGAGAGAAAGTTGAAATATTAGAAGGATTAACTAAGCGTTAAGTGGGAACAGGACGTTTTGTCAAAATTCAAGGTGGTACAGGAAGGTTTCTTAAATGTCAAGTTGATACAGAAAGTGTACTAAATGTCAAGGTGGTACAGGAAAGTGTACTAAATGACAAGATGGTACAGGAAAGTGTACTAAATGTCAAGGTGGTACAGGAAAGTGTACTAAATGTCAAGGTGGTACAGGAAAGTGTACTAAATGTCAAGGTGGTACAGGAAAGTTTACTAAATATCAAGGTGGTACAGGAAGGTTTGTTAAATGTCAAGATGGTACAGAAAGTTTACTAAATGTCAAATTGGAACAGGAAGGTTCACTAAATGTCAAGGCGGTACCGGAAGGTTCACTAAATGTCAAGGCGGTATCGGAAGGTTTACTATAACTCAAAGGAATACAAAAAGGTTTACTGAAAGTTGAGGTGATACAGTAAGGTTTATTATTACACTGCAAATCTTCTTCCTTAGCAAAATTAACATCTAAGAACCGTCCAAACTTTTGATTACCCTGCTAGTCAGCATTTTAGTTCTGATACTTCTTCTTCTTCTTCTGCGTACACAGTTAGTTCTGATACAACTATATAGACTCGGTGATTGATAGGAACTCAACTTTTCCTAAATAAAGTTAAATTTTTTTTAATATAATAATAATAATACAAAATAAGAGAGAGCAGAATTTCAACATGTGAAATGAAGTGTTTGAGGGAAGTCATCAAGGTTACAAAAGGAAAGATAGACTGTGAAACGAAGACACTTGAAGTATGGCCGGCACTGCGCCCTGTGCAGAGAACATTTCCAGGCAAATAATATGCTGTTTCAGTCCTATCATGAGAACACATCCTCATCAACTTCAACTGATCTCTTACAATGCTGGTAGATCTGGCTACAGGGCAAGAGGGCAGTCACGGTGCAGATGGATAGGTGACAGTAGAGTGCTTGTGCAACGACACAGGCTCACAGTGATCATTGCAATAAGACTTGAGGCAGAACAGACGACTTAAGCTCCCCACAACTTTCAACAGCATTAAGTGGAAAGAAAATTACCAAAATAATTTGGGGATGAGGGGAGGGTTTCCTCAGCAAGTGATGCCAAGGTTGAAAATTAATAGGATGCATTTAACGTCTACATGTGGGTCACTGTAGCTGAGAGGTAAGGTGTAGGCTTGTAAGAGAACAGATGCATCATGTGTTCGAATACTAAAAGTTCAAGCATCGCCTGATTTCAAGGGAAGTAAGATCCTCTTCATAGTCATATTGAAGACGGTCGATAAACTTGGACGTCCCAAAATGCATATTGTGCATGTAAAAGAACCCTTAATAATAATAATAAAATTCGCTTAGGCGCCTAAGGCCTGTTGGCCACATCCATCCATGACCCACTGCTGTGGCGTGGTTCCAGGCCTCATGCAGGGCAGAGGAGGAGGTTGATATCTGCTGGAGCCATACTTTGCGAGGACGGCCTGTTCTGTGCCTCCAACATGGCCAAACAAAGAAACTCAGCGCCTGTAAAGTGTTTCTGAAAATTGGTGGAGGCCTGTTTCAGCAGAGACCTCCATGTTGCGGATGTAGTCATGCCATCAGATGCCCAGGATACGCCGCTGGTTGGGCATGTGGAAGGCCTCCAGTCTCGACAGGTCATTTCTCAGCAATGTCCAAGATTCTGAACCATAAAGCAGGAGTGGTACCATGCAGGACTGGTAGATATGGATTTCTGTCCCAAGAGAGATATTGCCATTACTCCACACATGTCAGAGGTCGTGTATAGCAGACGCAACTAGTCTGATCCGCCATGACATATCGAGGCAGCTGCCTTCATTGGATAATATCATGCTACCGAGATAGATGAATTTGTTTGTGCCCTATGCAATGTGACCTTTGGTTTCAATACCCAGGGGTGCTGTGTCAGAAATGAGGTTCTGAACTTTGGTCTTGGCCCAGGATATAGACAGGACAAGGAAGGACGTTTCGCTGTCTAACATTTCCATAGAACCCTTGCCAGTTAAAACTGTAAATAATTTGGCAGGTAATGATGTTTAAACCCAAGTGGCCTGCTAGAAGACCAAAAGAAGATGGCTTTACTATGAAAAGTTTCAAGCATCATCTGGTCACAGCGGAAGTAAGATCCTGTCCATAGTCCTGTTGAAGATGGACGATAAGCTCGAACTCAGAGGTCCGTGTACACTCTGTGCACCTAAAAGAACCTTGCCAGTTAAAAATGTAAATGATCTCGCAGGTAATGACGTTCAAGCCTAAGTGGCATGCAAGAAAGTCAAAATGAAGTGGCTGTTCCATCATGCAAAGACACAACAGCCAATCACCTTTCTGTCTGTACACTCGAGTGTAAGTATATTAAAAAATGGACATATACATCCGCAGGGGAAAAAGAGGAGTGACTAAAAAAAAAGGAACCTTCCAAGCACATCAAAAATGGCAGCTAATGAAGGTTGTGTTTGGAGTTACTAGTTTCATTTAATAAAACCATTGGGGGAGTGAGTGGTCTCAAGGTAAGACGTCAGCCTCGGGTGCTGGAGGTAGCGAGTTCAAATCATGGTGGAAACCGTGATTTTTTTTCACGTGGACTTTCTGGTACTTCCCCTGACTTCTGGGTAGTAGAGATCACACACTCATGTGCAGTGTCACGCACATTAAAAATCCCTCAGCAGTTGGAAATCAAAAAGAGTTGGCTTAACGGCCGCTGCCCGGGCAAAATTCAAAATTATGTTAGAAAATCTACCCAATCTATTACAGGATACTCACCAGTCTGTGCATTGTGCTGAGATTCTCTAAAAATACGGAGTAATGGAGAAGAACAGAGCACTTATGACTTTAAACCGTGTGCAATGACGTTGATTCTTCGACTAAACTGAAACTGAAAACCATTTCTATGAAACTGCCATCACTGCAAATGCTCGAATACAGTCTTCCGGCAAGGTGATAAGCTGTAGTGGTGGGTCCCTGTGCTTCACTTGGAGTTAAATGGTGAATCAACCAATCAAATCTTACCCAGCTTCAGAGAATCGCAGATAATATATATTTCCTAAGAATAAGAATGAACATTCTAACACCAGTTATCACTCCAATACCTCAGATCACCCAGAATCGTTCTCAAGGCCACTGATGAAAGATGAATCTGAAATAGAGAAAGACAAAAACAAAATTAAAATAATCTATGTCAAAAAATAAACAACACACACGCACTCACGAACACACAAAGTAGTGAAACATTATTTTAGCCAGCAAGAGTTCAATCCCCTTTACATTCTTGACTTAACTTCTTTATAACTGGTTTAGAAGACTCTGCAGAGTCTATATACAACCAGTTTCTTGGAGTGTGGTTTAACCGATGTGCGAGTCCATCTTAATAGACTCGAACACTAGAGCTAAGAAGACCCGCAGCGAGTTAGGCGCCACTATATAATGCTCTTAACAAACCACCTGGGCAAAGGTACAAATAATCTTTGGGTAGATTTTTAGCTAGAATTTAGAATTTTGTCAGGGCAGTGGCCGTTTAGCCAACTCGTTTCAATTTCTAACTGCTAAGATATTTATTTTAAAGTGCTCGACACTGAACACAGGAGTCCGATTTCGCGACCAAGAGAACAGAGGATTTTTTAGCAGAAGATTCACGTGGGGAAAAAAACTGGTCTCCACGTGATTCGATTTCGTGACCTCCGGCATCTGAGGTGGACACCTTACCCCAAGACCACTGAGTCTCAAGTGAGCTCAAACAGGCCTCTTAAATAAATGCATGTATATGATCTCCTTTCTGCGCGGGAAGGGGTCGCTATAGGCAATAGGTAAAGGAGCTTGTCTCGCAAGACACAATAACTATGGTGGGGTTTCGAACAGGACGTATTTCAGGCGTACCCTGGTCTCAAAGGACGTGATATCAGCTTTATGTCATATCGGAGACTGACGAAAAATTAGGAGATCCCATGTACACACAGTGCACACAAAACAACCTCTTGCAGTTGAAAATCGATAAGAGCAGGCTGTTTTCATAGCAGCTGCCAGGGCTAAATTATAAAATGTAATTAAAATCCTAGCCAATATGCAACCTTCGCACCTTCCCCACATGCCTAGTAAGCTGCAGGAAGTAAATAGTGTAAAAGCAAAGAACGTACTACGGATAAGCTTCAGCTACCTGGCAGCAGGCATAACCTGCATACTTGAATACCAGACTTCCAAGTAATGTGGCGTAACGAAAAAAAAGATTGCAGTCAAGTGAAAAGCTTAATCAATTCTCTAGACAATTCAAATCCCAAAACACATTTGTCGAAAGTTGTTACATAATTACTTACTTTCCATGTCCAAGCACTACGTCATATAGCGTTCATCCAGTGTTCAGCCACTTGAATTTCCCTGTCATTCGCATTCAGCATGTCACTATCGTCACGTGTATCCGGAAGGTTGGGACAAATCATCAGATGACCTGCATCTTGTACCACACCGCAGTCACGTGTATCGCCGTCCGAGAGGCCTAATTTCTTCATGTTCTTCCTACATCGTGATACGCCAGTTCGAAGTCTATTTATTGTCTTCCAAAGTGAGTAGCGTAAGTGATGTCCAGGGGGCAGGTTCTTCCAGAAACGTGATCCCTGGGTCCTCTATCATTATGTGCCATAATTCAGTGCGTCGACTTTCAGGACTTAGCTATATAGACTTTGTTGATTTAAGGAAGCTATGCCTGGAGTCTTGTGATCTGCTCCCGATGTCCAAACATTGGATGTCTATGGTTGTTGCCCTGTTTCTCTCGTTCAGAAGCCACACTTCTTCTGACGGTAGGTGGAACTATGCCAGTTATAGGGTATATTTTAGCAGTGGAGATTGGCTTGAGACATCCTGACACTATCCTGCCTGATTCGCGTATGTTTATATCAACGAGTGTTACATAACTGACATATACAGCTTGCCAATACAGAGAAACGTTGGAGACATTAAACGGCTACAACAACAACAATCAAAGATCAAGACGGTATCTTTAATGCGGTAACTTTTTAACGGTGCAAACGAGGGCAAAGAAGAAGTAACCTTTAGACGATTAAATTCATCAACATCATCATAGGCGTCTCAGCCTCTATAGACCATGCGCGTGGCGCCCTGTAAGTTTTGTCCAGCTCTGTCTCCTGTATTTCGACATTGTCTGCTATGGCTGTAAAGGCCGATCCGCGAATGACAGTTCCTGCTTCCTTGGTCTTTCTATTTTCTCTGCAGTCAGAAGACCTCTACGAGCGTCAGCAGCCACCATGCCCCCTCCAACTGACTGTCTCCAGATAACTCGATCCTGAGCAATTTCTTCCCAGCCCTCGGATGGGATGTCGCGTGACTTCATGTCCCTCTTGCATACGCCCTTGAATCGCAGTGTGGGACGGCCGATTCTTCTAACTAATGGCTAGCTGTCCATAAAGGATATCCTTTGGCAGTCTCTCGTCTTCCATGCGATAAACATGTCCCAACCCCCGTAGACGTCGCTGGCTCAACATCGAGTACATGCTGTGAGTGTTTGCTCTATGTGTTATGTGACACTCTCTCTTGCCACCCAATCCGCAATATACGCCGTAGTCACCTCATGTGAAAGGTGTTTAACCGCGGTTCCTGTTTAGTGTAAGTGCTCCAAGTCTCGCTGCCATTCATGAGAGTGACAAGAACGTAGGTCTGATAGACCCAGACTTTGGTGTAGTAAGACATCACAATGTTTTCCAAGACTCTTCGTCAGGCAGGCCATGGCGGTACTTGCCATGTCAAGCCTACTGTCTATCTCATTCTCGAGCGAGAGTCAATCATAATTCTGAACTGACAGGACGTCGCCGGGCTGGCTGTGTAGCCTTCTTGTCCAATAACACGGTCATGGACGGTTGCCAAGACCAGAACCTACGAGCCTCTCTATTCAACTCCACTGTGCTCCCTGCGATGTGCTACGGCGCTGAGACATGGACACTAACAAAATCACTGGAGGACAAATTGAGAGTGACTCAGTCCTCTCTTGAGGGACGCTTTGTTCGGAATCACTCTCCGGAACCAACGTAAACAAAATCTCCACAATTCCGACATACGACTAGTGTACCTGGTGAAAGACGCGGTAATCTATGCAGACAATGCACAACATAGGTGGTCAGGTCATATGTTGCGACGAAACGATGGATCACGGCGAGAGTAATATGGTACACCCTAGGTAAAAAGAGACCCCGGGAAGACCTTGCTGTAGGCAACAACAGCCGAGACGCCTCTGGAGGAGGGGTTACTTTACCACGCACTGGACTTCCGTGGCCCAAGACCGGGTCCGCTGGAGACAAAGTTGAGACCCGCAGCTACACCGAGGAACTGGTCTTCAGGATCAAGAAGATCAATCATAAACCATTTCTGAGAACATTGTTGACTTGATAACGGTAAAGGTAGTCCATTAGAAGACACTGCTTGCGGGAATGAAGTGTTAGAATCTTCATTGTACGAGGCCACTGCCTGTTTATGAGGAGGGATGGTCATTTCTTTTTCTCGCTGCATATCATTTCCTGTCAGTTATTCGGGCACCCATTTACAGCTGGGTAGACTGGAGCGTTCCGGTAACGAGAGTTGAACCCCGTACCTTTACCGCTACGCTAATGACACTCAAATGCTTGCTGACTAGAATCTAGTGTCAAGTGAATGTCACGTGTATATGATTTACCAGCTAATTCTATCAAAAACATGTGACGATCACGTACTGTAAACATCCCAAATAATGACACACACCATTTTTTTCATTCGTTGATTCATTCATTCCACATATCACTACAATGTGGGACAATCATGAGACTTTTATTCTTCCGCGTTCTAATTGTAAAGTACGTTGCGTCGTAGCTTATCGGGAAGCTGCAAAATGTGTGCGTTTCACCGAGACACATCCAGTCTCAACTGGCTTTTTGTGGAGGTTCCGGGGTTTGCCGTCCAACTACGGTCCTTAGTCTCTTAGGCAGACTACACTAGTACATCCAGTTTCCAGGACCGACACTTGGGGGGTTGTTGTTGTTTCAAATGCCCACAATGAGTAGGTTTACTCTTTTGTGCGCCCTGAAAAGGACGTTAAGTGGCGGGTTGCAGTAGCTTTCCTCACATCCCAAGTGTGCTGATGAAGGTGGACCGAGGTCCTCCAGGATGTTATGCTATGATTGGCTTCATCTGCGTGCTGCTCTACTTCAGGGATCACGTCGATCCCTCACTACGTTTGACAGGCTGCCATGAAAGCAGCCCGTTTCCAAGGAGGGCTAAATATGAAGCCGAGATGAGGGTCTTGGCCAGTTTATTTTGCCTGACCCTGACTAACATGTCTGATCAGTATGTTGTGCCTGACCCTGACTAACATGTCTGATCAGTATGTTGTGCCTGACTCTGACTAACATGTCTGATCAGTATGTTGTGCATGACCAGACGTTAGTATTCCTGCCCCCACTTGGGAGTAGAATACAGTATTGGTGAGCTCTGGTTTGTTCAACTTGATGCAAGCAGTCAACTCACTCATTGTGTTCGCATATGATTCAACTGCAGGTCCCCCCCCCCCCAATTACAGCTTATGTGGTGGCTAATTGGCAATGTGTTTTATTTTTTTACATAATGAGTTTGCCAGCCACAAGCACGGTTGCCTTTTACGATACGCTCCTTGTATCACTCGTGATTAATTGTGAATGGTAAACAAAATGGGGGACCCAGTGGTCTTGAGGTAAGGTGTTCGAATAGGTTGTTGCTGGAAGTCGCGGTGGAGACCGGCGATTTTTTCACATGGATCATCCGATAAAAATGTCTCCTGACCTCTGAGTAGTGAGATCAGACACCCGTCAAAAATCCATTGGCAGTTGGAAATCGAAAAGAGTAGACTTAAAAGCCGCTGCTCGGGCAAAATACAAGTTAAAAATCCACTCAAATGATTCTAGGGATTCTCACTCCACACAAAAAATATGTCGCAAAAAGGGGATTGTGTGGCTATAACATCAGGTCTTGGTTATTTGGTTAGCGGAGCGGCATAGATGGTGCCTGACAAGCTGCGGATCTGTCTTGTTTTAATTTACGCTTCCACCACCATTAGTCTAAAAAAATAGGAGATAGTATATTCCAGGGGCAACCAACATAACGGTTGGTAACAGATACTGGGATTGACCTGGCAAGTCGCCAGCAGATTTTAGCTTGCCAAAAAATATGAAACAATGGAGGTCACACGACGTCTAACGACACAATTGGACTGAAAATAGATAGATTAACAAAATGAATAAATTAAACGATAATTATGCAAATGCACATTAACAGAAATGCATGCGGATACACAAGTGTGATCTCTCTACATCCTTTGAGAACAGAACTGGTGTCTGTCAATGTTGTTACACAAGTGTTATCTCTCTACATTCACTGAGAACAGAACTGGTGTCTGTCAATGTTGTTACACAAGTGTTATCTCTCTACAACCATTGAGAACAGAATTGGTGTCTGTCAATGTTGTTACACAAGTGTTATCTCTCTACATTCACTGAGAACAGAACTGGTGTCTGTCAATGTTGTTACACAAGTGTTATCTCTCTACAACCATTGAGAACAGAACTGGTGTCTGTCAATGTTGTTACACAAGTGTTATCTCTCTACATCCATTGAGAACATAACTGATGTCTGATAATGCTGTTACACAAGTATCATCTCTGTATGCCCTCTGAGATCAGAATCAGTGTCTATCAATGGTGCTGGTGCTACATAAGTGTGTGTCATCTCTCTACACCCATAGATATCACCAACAAAAATGTTAACTTCAGACAACTATGAAATCAAGTAGAATACGACCGAAAAATTGGAAGATGTGGACTTTGCGGACGACCTGGCTCTTTTGTCCCATCACTACAAACCAAGGCAATGGCAGGTGATTATAATTAATGTGCAATCACAAGTTGCTGCGCTGTGCATCCATTGGGAGAAAAACTAAGGTGTTGAAGGTAAAGGTGACAAGAATAATTTGATTGTGCTGGAGGACAATTTCTCAGATGTGGAATCGTTCATATATCTTTAAAGCAATAATGACACAATTGGAGGCACGGAGTGAGACATCCACATAACAATCCAGAAAGCAAGAGGTGTTTTTGTTGTTATACGTTTGCTCTTTTGTGCCCCCTGAAAAGAATATTATGTGGGCGGTTGTAGTAACTTTCCTCTCATCCCGAGTGTGCTGATGAAGGTGGACCGCAGGCCTACAGGTGGTTGTGCTATGCCTGACTTCATCTACGTGACACTCACTATTACAGCGATCACATCGATCCACATCTTGTCAGCCCAACTGTCTTTAAAACAGCCTGTTTCCAGGCAATGCTACATAGAAGAGAGATAGTGGTCATGTTCAGTGTATTGTGTCTGAATGGACGAGAATCTCTGTTGTCTCAAGAGGTGTCCTTAAATCACTTGGTACTTCATGGAAATCGAGAGTAATTAGTTCCTGCACAAAATTCAAAATGTTCAACTCAAATATCCGGTCTGTACTGTTGTATGACTTAAGCATGACATACAACCAAAGAAATGATGAAAACGTTTGCAGACTTTTATTAAGAATGGATGTTTGTTTGAGAACGATCACAAGACAGGTATTTATCTGCACTCGGATAGTGAAGTAATGGACACCTGGAATTCAAACACCGGACCTCCAGATGATGGTAATGTCTTGTAACAGGAGAGAGATGAGTTACAGTACTAGACCAGCGAGACACCCTTAAAAATATGTCACAACTGGGCTAGTCTTTCGTCATTCAATTCCCGTGATTGTCTGGATCAAAATTGGCCTATATTTCATAGTCACAAGAGTTGAATGATGAAAGACTAGCCAAGTTGTGGTACCTCTTCACTTGTTTGTATATTAAAATGTTATTTAATCAAATGTACAAAATAGTTCCAGAGATACATCCAAAGCACATTAATTTGGTACCATATATGACCTCAAATGTGTGTATTATTTCACAAAAATTACAAAACTATGGCACATTGGTTTAAAAAGCAAAGCCAAAATGTTCCAGAATTAATATTTGGCCTCAAAATGTCTGGCAACAAATAATTTTCATTTTAAGTTTAACAAGAATCTATACAAAATTCAATAACTTTTATACAAAATTTACGTACAGACTTGAGTTAGAAATTACATCTTTTGGTATGAGCTGTAGCGGTCAGTGATCCGAAGCTGACTGCTAGCATCAAGGCCAGAGACCCAGAGCTGCCAAGATCTGTCTCGAATTCCACGTGGTGATCCTGGATAACAGGCTGCAACCGAGCAAGACTGGCCAAGGAGAAGAGATCGAAGAGGGAAGGCTAACTCGGAACACAAAAATGACATGCCGCAGTCAGATGTGTCGGACAGAAAGGTGCAAATATCACAGCAAAGCAGCAAACTACAACACAATACATTCCGTTCTCTGGACTACATCCTGCAACTTACAAAGCCATTTTCAGGGCTTAGTAGCGAGAGTTTAAGAAAGAACGACAAAGAAGAAAAAGAATATCATCATTCAAGGGTTATCCAGCAGCAATTATTTTGGTGTTGAGAAACTATTTTGAAAATTGTAAATAACTATCTACTCTAACCACAATGACCAGACATAAAAGATGTAAGCATGGGCTGGGAACACTCAAGACTATTCAAGTGGCAAACTTAAAAGAGCAACTGCTTTTCATCCTATTTCGTTAGTTGGTACTGTCAGTTGTTGATCATGGGCTGGTCATTCTGACACTCTCAAAATTAAAGTGTGAATGAAAATATGCAACTCGTTCTGGGTTGCACAGTTTTGAAGATGGGACACATTCTGTAAATTTCAGATATAAACTGGTAAAAGAAACAAATCTATTTGTAGGTTACCATAGACAGGCAGCACTCACTGCACAATAACACCTCAGACATCAAGAAATCAAGAGCGGAATGTCATGGATATTTACTTACTTTCCGTGTCCTAAGCACTACGTCGCACATCATTCTTCAAGTATTCAGCCACGTGGATTGCCCTGTCACTGCCACTCAGCAGGTCATCCATGCTACAAGTCTCCGGGCGGTTTTGGCAGATCATCAGGTGGTTCTGGTCTTGTGTTACTCCACATTCGCATGTTTCATCATCCCTGTAGCCCCATTTTTCAAGTTTTTCCTGCATCGAGATACACCAGTTCAAAGTCTGTTTAGTGTATTCAATGTTGCGTAAGGCACGAGATGTCCAGGCACAGGTTCCTTCCGTAACTCGATCAAGGGGACCTGTGTCAACTGTTTCCAACTTTCGATGCGTCGATTTCCTGGACTAGTCTGTAGAGGCTGGGTTGAATGTAATAAACTTCGTCTTGACTTTAGTCTTGCGGGCTGCACCTGATGTCCAAACAAAGAATGTCTTGGGTCATTTACCTGCTTCTCTCTTTCTATCTCTGATGCAACAGTTCTTCGTATCTATGGTGGCGCTATGCCGATTATGGGGTATATTTTTTAGTTGGTGTAGGTTTTAGGCATCCAGTAACTATACCGCCTGTCTCATTTATTGCTGTATCTATATGTTTGACATGTGCAGAGTTCTTCCAGACTGTTGCAGTGTGCTCAGTTATAGAGAAACACAAAGCGAGTGTTGATGTTTTAAGGACATCTGGCTTTGCTCCCCATGTTATGCCCGTCAGTTTTCGTATGATACTATTTCTCGCATGTATTTTCTGTTTTGTCTCCTGATAATGTGCAACATAGGACAGCGTGCGGTCCAACTTTACTCCTAAGTATTTGGAGGCCTTGCTGTGTTCTAGATCCTGTCCTAGCCATTTGATATGCAACTTTCTGTTCGCCTCTCTATTTCTGGGATGGTAGGCACATACTGTTTTGCTGGGGTTTGGTTTGAAGTCCTTTTTTTGGTAATACAGAGCAAGAGCATCAAGGGCATTTATCAGTTTCTGTTCGGCTTCTTCGAAGCCCGTTCCATGAGGAGCCACTGCTGTATCATCAGCATTTTTTAAATTTTGTCACCTCTGTATCTATAGGTTGATCGTTGGTGTATATATTATACAGCATAGGTGCCAAGACACTTCCTTGTGCCAGACCATTTTTGGGGTTTCGCCATCGACTTTTTTTAACTCCCAAAAGTGATGTAGAATCGCCTATTTTGCTGGATACATTTAATGAGGTTTATTAGACGCCAGTCCTTTGTCATGGAGTATAGCTTAGCAAACAACTTCTGGTGGTTTATAGTGTCATAAGCTGTACTTGAGTCAATAAAAGTTACTCCTGTGATCTATTTAAGTTCGCACCCGTCCTCGATCAGTTGTGCCAGGTTAAGAATCTGGCCACAACATGATCTTCCAGGCCTGAAGCCTGCTTGCTCCTTGATGAGTTTCTTGTCTATAAGGGGGGGTCGATGCAGTTCAGGATCATTCTTTCGAAGACTTTATACAGATGCCACAGTAGTGAAACCGGTCGGAAGTTCTTAGGTTCTGATGAGGTTTTTCCTGGTTTTAGCAGAGCAACCACATGGGATTTTCTCCAGATTTTAGGAATTTGCATAGAACCGATACATATGTTGAAACGCTTCAGCAGCCATGTGATGGTGTCTGGTCCAAAGTTTTTAATTTGCACTGTCGTCAAGTAATCTGGGCCAGCTGCTTTGCTGTTTTTCATTTGATATATTGCATCATTTAGTTCTTGCAAGGATAAAGGTATTACCAGTATGTCATTCTCCTGTTTACAATCTCGTTGGATATTTGTTTGTTCTGCTCTTTGAGTGGTTTTCCCGTTCAGTAGTAATTGGTGGGCTATTTGATTGGGAGTAACCTGTGTTATGCCTGCAGGAGAGCTCGCTGGATTATTACTTAAGTTTTTAATAAGTTTCCAAGTGCGTCTACTGTTTTGTTTCATATGAAGGTCTTCCCCCAAGTGGTGCCATTTTTCTCTGTTATGCCATGTAGTAGGTCTTCCCCAGCCTGGATGGTTTCATCAGAGAGAGAGTGACTTTCAATTAGTGCTTGGTAGTGCTCATATAGCGCATTTGATTCATTGTTTAGGCCTGAAATATACTGAGTTCTGCTGCCTCTTGGTATGTGTTGTCAAGAAATTCTTTTTACAAGTTTGACAAAGGTCTCATATTTTGCGGGGATTGGTTCGAATTTATGCCCCTCTTTGTCAATTCATAGGTGAGTGGACCCCATTTGGCTCCTTCGAAGTTGAAGCGTCTTTTGAATGGTACACTTTCCAGCTTGACAACTGCAGTGATGGTGCATGATATGGGCCTGTGCTGCATCCATGGTATAGGCTCCTCTACAGATTTTGCCACTTGGTGTATTATCCTGTAACTAACAAATATGTTGTCAGGATAGTAACCTTTTCCCCATCTGCAGCTATTAAAAGATGGTGGCAATTTTGCTCTATTCTGCTCTGCCCAGTTCTCCATGTCATGGATGGTACAAGCAGAGAGACCAATTGGACAGGTGACCACAGTTGAAGTGAGCTAAGAGAGAAGAATGGGTAAACAGTGGTGATAGAATGATAGATTATCACACTGACACAGTCAGTCATCATAACCCTTGGAACGGAATGCTGATGGTGGTGCTACAGAAAAGCAGATATCAATGTTAACTGATAAATGATAACATTCAGGATAGTGATGTCGCCATATATGTCAATCAATTGGTTCTACGTATTGAAATGTTTGGTTAGGGCTTCTCTGCTAGAGTGAGAGGTCAAGTTGTTACTAAGTGGGGAGGATGGGTATGGGTGGGAAGGAGGTGCTGTACAGGACAAAATCTTGCAAAATGAGATTAGAGATGGAAGAAGTGACTACAGCTCTAAGAAAGATAGATATCTGATACCTCTAACTTTAACACTAGCAGTCTTCACGTCAGACTCCTAATCCTAATTTCAGAAGATACAAAAGTGAGAAGAGCTAGCTAAGGCAGGCTGGCTGACATGAGTCAATGTCATCTGTAGATGGATTCAGAGCAAATATAGAGCTGACACCCTGGCTTCGTAACACCAATTTTGGGCACACTATATATGGATACCATTATCATTAAGCGACATTTTAAAGTATTATTTATTTATTGTCTTTAGTCTATATAATTTATTTATATAATTTATGTCTATATCACTGATTATCAGTATTAATAGTAATACTAATTAATAGTATACTATATCAATCTAATTCATCCTTTGGGATGATGACGCTGCTATAAATGAATCAGCAATTCACAAACTGCAGAGCAGTAAAATCAAACGAGGTTCGAGTGGAATGGGGCGTATGAGAGAACAGAACAAAACCGATAACACAGTTACACACGATGACACGTACGTACCTACTTCTACTGATAATTGAGACTGTGCCTCTACATTCTATACATAATACTATTAATACATACTACATGCATGGATAACCTGACCTCATTGACTAAATTAGCGATAAATAACATCAAAGTTTACTAACTAAATATACAACTCAGAGGTTTATACATCGACATTTCATTACAATCAAAACCCACAGTCATTTCATTGAAAAATCACTCATGTTTCGTGATCTTTCAATGTAAACAAACCAGGTGATCTGACTTACCAGAAACAGCCATACTGTATTTCAAGTCTGATAACTCCCAAAGAAAATAATGTCACTGCAAGAAGAGTTAATGTCCTTATTTAATGTTCAATGTGACTTTCACATTCATTTATGAGACGACATTTTTTTTAAACTGATCTTAATATTTTTGTATTGACCATCACGCTCCAATAGACCCTCTGTAAATGGGTACCTAACCTACCATAAGGGCAGGAAAAAGCAACGAGGAAGGTAACTGCCACCTCACATCACACAAGCTTAAGCGTAGTACAGTGGTTCTCAAAACTGCATCGGTTTCACATCACTCATTCCACGCACCCCAAGTAAGAAAATAAGCTTACTTAACAGTTGCAGAAGGGGATGAAGGGTAGCGTGTGGTCAGGCAAAACATACTGATCAGATATGTTAGTCAGGGTCAGGCAAAATATAATGACCAAGACCCTCACCTCGACTTCCTCGTAGTCCTCCATGGAAATGGGCTGTTTTCATGACAGCCTGGCTAACACGGCTAGAGATCAACGTAATCCCCATAGTAGTGAGCGAAACACAGATATATATAAACATATAACAATTGCCTGGAGGACCCCGGTCTACTTCATCAGCAAGCACGCGGTGTGAGAGAAGTTAAAAAAAAACCGCCACTAAATGTATTTTTCAGGGCGCACAAAAGATTAATCCTACTCGTTGTGAGGATTCAACAACAACAACAGCAGTTACAAAACGCAGTTGATGCGGTTTCCCAGCACCTCTGTAAACCAGCCTCGGCTCCCAAAAGTGCTGCGGCACAGTTTGAGAACCACTGGCTGAATATATCGAAGTCTGCTGAATTCGTGAAGTATATCTTAGCTTAGCTACGCCTTCGATGGTTGGGGCATGTTTAACAAAAGGGAAGATGAGAGACTGCCAAAGGAAATCCTATATGGACACTGCGATTCAAGGACGTATGCAAGTAGGACACGAAGTCATGCGACATCCCATACGAGGGCTGGAAAACAGTTGCTCAGGGTCGAGCTGTTTGGAGACAGTCATTTGGAGAGGGCATAGTAGCTGCCGACGCTCGTAGGGGCCTTCTGGCTGCAGAGAAAATAGAAAGACTGCAGAGATCAAGCAATAGTCAGGCAAGCTAGCCTCCTCAGAATGGTTGTAAAATCTGTAGAACGGAGTGTCACTAGCGGATTGGCCTTTACAGCCATAGCAGACAGTGTCGACATACACAAGACAGCTGGACAAAACATCCAGGTCTCCATGCGCATGTTCTATAGTGACTTTCCCGTTTACATTACAGATAAACCCGCAAGGCAGTGTTCGATTTTCCGCGCCATTCGATGTAAATCATATGGTCATTATTCCAGCTAGCCCTTTTTATGGGAAGCATGAATCAGTGCTGGATTAAGGCAAGGGCTTTTTGTGCTGCAGTCCAGTGATTTCATTAGATAGGGGACCTTTAAACACGTGTTTCTGTAGGTCTTTAAAAAATGTTATACTTATTTGAGATATTACAAGGCGCTTAACAGTCTATGTAGCCCAGGGACCTACGCAGTCTTATCACCTATCCTGGTTGTAGTTTCAATAGCATTGGTTTTGTGTGATGAGGTTGTTGTTGTTATTTTTGTTGTTGTTCGAAGCCAGTGGTGCTAAGTTGAGTCAATTCTTGGCGTAATTTCTTTAGTAGCGGGTTACAGTGGTTCCTCTTACATCCCGAACGGAGATTGAGAATGTAGACTGGGGCTCTCCAGGCTGTAGCGCAATGTGCTAATCTCCAGTAAGCTTACCGGATTACATGGCGAAGTGGTTAGCCGTCGGCCTCGTGATCAGGTGGTGTGGGTTCGACTCCGGACTCCGCCGTATTTTTCACGGGTGCTTGATGCGGTGTCCCCTGCATCTCGTAGTCGCCCCCTAGTCGTCTTATCCTTGACTTGCCACTGGGGTCGGGCGGCTCGAGATGAGAGAGTGAGGATAAAAAGTAGCGCAGTTAATCCTTACTAAAAATTAGCTCGAGCAAATAAATTATGCCATCATCGTCTACGATAGACGGCGGCTTTAGCCTTTGCCTTTTCAACGGATTACACTGAT
Source organism: Ariolimax columbianus (assembly GCA_036924085.1). Taxonomy (NCBI): domain Eukaryota; kingdom Metazoa; phylum Mollusca; class Gastropoda; order Stylommatophora; family Arionidae; genus Ariolimax; species Ariolimax columbianus. The sequence continues at coordinate 50,795,917 of JAVGWX010000012.1, forward strand.
GGACCACACCTCTTTGGCCAAATTGCTGTGACACAGTGTGTAATCAGGAGCGCGAACGAGAAATCGAGATGGGGGTCTTGAAAAAGTACGTTTTAATTACCTAATCCGATCACTTTTTGTTCCATGATTTGACCTGATGAAGTTGCTAGGCCGATGCACAACCTTTATGCTGTTTTTCCGACACGCTTTGAAGGCTCCAGGGGTTTTATTCTTCGGGCTTCAAGTACCACTAACTCGCTGTTAGTCAGGTCAGATCAGGTCATACCGTAACCGGTGAGGTCGTTGGGGCACACATGAAGACATCATCACAACGCCACGCCACCCTTCTCTGTCAGATGCCACTGCCTGTGACTCTTCTGGTCGGAGATTGGCTCATTCTTTTATGTTGTCCTCCCATCTCTGTTTGGTACAGCCTCTTCGTCGTCTGCCATAAACCTTTCCGTGGAGGATTGTATTTACAAGACCATTTGATCTCGATATGTGACCGTACCAAGCAAGTTTCCTTCTTTTGACAGTGGCCAAGAGGTCTTCAAAAAGCCCTATTGCTGTTGTAATTCTATCTCGTATTTCCTCATTTGTAACTGGATTTTTGTACGTGATGTTTAAAAGTCTTCGGAAACATCTCATCTCCAAGGCCTGTATCCTTCGTTGGAGGTCATCTGTTACTGTCCATGTCTCACAAGCATAGAGGAATATTGCTGTTAGTATTTCCTTACATTTCCCGTCTTCGTGTGCCGATAATCCTCGTGCAGAGCTGTGTTTCACGTGCAAAGTACGCTGCGTCAGTCGTTGTAAGCTTGTGTTCTTGAACGATTTCTTTCAAGTCATATTTCGCATTGGTTAAGTTGCTGTTACAAGTGCTCGCCTCACAGCGCGTTTTTCAATTAAAACCAAGGCCATAGTTTATAATACATGTGTCGTCAGCATGCGCATGTGTGGTAGCGAAACGTCGGCAACCCATGCCAAATAAGAGAACAGGCTTTTCACCTTCCGTTTGCGACGCCTACGATCCATTCTTCGAATTACGCGCAGGTGTGCACTCTCGCACCGGTCTACCAAACACACACACGTTTAAAAATGTTAGTACTGCAGTCGGATTGCAATGTTCATTTTAGTTTCCGGAGAGTAACAAATTGATTTTTCGTCAACAGTTTAAAAATCTCCCGTTTTATCACATCTCTGTCGAAATCGTCAAAATTAATTTTCATACCTTGCTTGTTATTATTTGTTGTTGTGTTCGCCTTATTTCTCCATTCCCTAAGCCGGTGTGCGTTGCACTGTTTTTATTTTTCTACTGTCGGACCAGTGCATCCGACTTCGGCATGCATCTTAAGTAAGGGTCCGCTTCCTCTTGCATTTTATAAGGGTTTGCTTCTTCTGGGTAACAGCCGGTGCTGTGATGGGGAGTGAACCCAGCACCTTCGGGGGGTGAGCCGTGTCTCCTAACCAGTAGCCCACGCCGTCCCATTAAACCTTGCTTGAAATATGAGTGCACTCTAGTCCTGTCCAATCCAATGGTAAAAGGATGATCTAATTAGACCAAGCGCCAATTGCGTCCTTTTCTCTTGGTCATGAATATCGCAATATAAATTACCCATCTTAGATTCCTTGCGGAAAAAAACTTGTATAGTAAAACTGTAAAGTTCTGCATTGTTCTAAATGTACACTTCAAACTCATTTTGAAATTGATAGCAAGGTAAATTTTGAAAAAGTAACTTCATGACACAAAAACAACCCCACCAACAACTGAATGACAGTTTCGGATAAATGACCTTGGTTTTTTTCCCCGCACTCGACAAAGTGTCCAATTGGCGCACGAGATATTCAAGAACTAGTTTTTTTCCTATTGAATTTTAATGTCAAAACATTTATTTTTGAAAATAGCACGACCGTGTACCGTAAACATGTTAAAAGTATGTCCAATTCAGTGAGTTTGTTTTTAAAATAGCCTAATGAACACATTTTTTTCAAAATTCATCAAATTTCGTAGAGAAATAAATATTTATTTAACGTCATGGATATTCTAAGATTGCATGTGAAAAATCATTTGGATATGACATGCAGTTTCGTAGAAAATTACTTCGGACCTTGTTAATGAATTAAAAGACGGATAGAGATGCACCTTAAAGGGACCTCATAATGGATAAAAATAACTCTTGCAACACGGAGAAGTGAAATGGCAGCGTGCATGGAGAAAGAAAGCGAAAATCACAGTAGAGAGCTGTCACTCCTAGGTTGCATCTTCCTATAGTCAGTCACAAATAAAAGGGGTTACAACTACTACTACTACTACTACATCCACCCACCTGCCAAGTTGTCTTCCCCGCATCTTGCAACTAAATCTACTTATGTTATATGCGTGCAGGGGTAGTTGATAAAGTTGTATTTTCCCTAGATGAATGAACCATCTTATTGCATGTTTTATTATGTATTCAGCACACTACGTATTCTTCATCTCCTCCTCTACCCAAAGGATGTCATTAGTGAATAACAAAATATAATTAAATTCCCATCCAATACGATATTTTTCAAGGCCTGGTAAATCCGTGAGCAAACCCAAGGAAAGTAATACGTCTCCATTCAGTGCTACCCTACACGTCTCGAATAACACGCCTTGCCTCTGGATCAAGGTAGTACATGATAGCGCAAATCTTCTTCACTTAAAATCTAATTAAAGAGCAAGTCACAGTGTCAAACCTTAGATATATCCTAACTGTCGGTATCATCGCTTGCAATTGACAACTGATAGATATAATATATATATTGTAATTTGTTAGTTAAAGTTCGATAATGTATTTCACGACTTGTAAAATACTTGTTTCAGCTTCAAAACTGTCGTTTCGGAATTGTTCAGCGACATCATTTTGACTAGCTCTACATCGTATCGTAGTGGCGAAGAACATTATACGACAGCAGTGCAAAAAAAAAAGAACAACAAAAAACCAGACTTGATAACAAGAAATGTTTTTTTCTACCCTTACAATTTTGGGAAGGAAGACTACTGTCTGGTCAGGCAAAATATACTGATCAGACATGTTGATTAGGCTCAGGCAAATCATACTGGCCATGACACTTACCTTGGCTTCCTCGAAGCTCTTCCTGGAAACGGGCTGTTTTCATGGCAGCCTGGCTAACAAGGTAAGGGATCAACGTGATCTCCGTAGTAGTAAGCGACATGCAGATGAAACCAAGCATAGCCTGTAAGACCCTGGTCCACCTTCATCAGCAAGCTCAGGATGTGAGGAAAACTTCCGCAACCCGCCACTTAACGCCCATTGTATGGCGTACAACAGAGTAAACCTACACATTGTGGGCATTCGAAACAACAACAATCTTTACAATTTATTCTAACTTGTTTCCATCGAAATAGTTCCCTCCACAGTTGATAGAATAGAGGGCATGTCACATACACCATTTTATTATATCTCTTCTATGGTCGGAAATCTGTTACCTTTAAGGGTAGATTTCAACTTTGCAAAATATGTACATGCTGCACGGACAAAGTCAAAGTAAATGGTATGAAAGTTAATGGTATAAAAGTTAATGGTATGAAAGTTAATGGTTCGAAAGTTAAGGGTATGCAAGTTAATGCTGATGACCAAACAATAGTGTCATAATCAGTAGCAGCATTGCAAATGCTGCTTGAAAAAAATAAAAGAATTGAAGACAAAAACGTTTGTAATATTCAAGCAGCACAGGCAAATAAATATATCCATCAATGGAGAAATAATCGAACAAGTACAGAAGTTTACATATTTAGGGTAAACTGCAGAAGAAGATGGCAGCGATGAAACATACATTAAGACAAGGAATTCAATGGCAAAAAATGGCTTCAGAGAAAAACAGAAATTGTTGACCTCAGAGAATATCAGGATAGAACTGAGGAAAAGAATAATCGCCACTCATATAAGACCAATTGCACTGTATGGAGGTGAAACATGGACTTTCGCGAAGAAGAGTGCAAAAAGCTCGGAAGCGTTTGAAATGTGGGACTACAGTAGAATGACAAGAGTGAGTTGGACAGAACGAAAACATCATGACAAGGTACTTACTTATGTTGGCGCACAAAGACAATTATTGCATATGATACAAAAACGTCGGTTAAGTTGGCTAGGTCACAATATGAGACATGAAAGTCTTCTACGGAAGATACTAGAGTGCACGATTCAAGGGAAGAGAGGACCAAGACTCACTTTTACATATAAGACGTGCAAGGACATTAAAGTACAAACTTATGCTGCAATGAAGAGAACTGCAGAGGATAGTGTAAAATGGAGAGACATACTCAGACAACATTACAACCAGTCTCAGTACTGATCAACCAGATGATGATGATGCACAGATGCACCGTGTTTGCAGGGTAGCAAATACTCAGACAACATTACAACCAGTCTCAGTACTGATCAACCAGATGATGATGATGCACAGATGCACCGTGTTTGCAGGGCATCAAATTTGATATAAAAAAAGGCACTTGGACAGCTCTGTGTTCGCTGACCCTGATAAAAGCTGTCAGTTATGAGACGTTGATTTTTGTCATTTCGTTCAATGTGCTTACGTCCTCTATCTTTATGCTCGTGTATATATAAAGCAACACAAGAAGAACAACACAAATTGTGTGAGTTCGTCTTTCTCTCACTGAAGATCTCAAATGTACCGGTAAACATAGTTCCATAGCAGACACTGCTGTCGGAGATTATGATGCTATAATCCCTTTAGCTGTGAGATGGCAGCTCTTGACACTCCAATGCCTTCCAAAAAAAAGCACATTTTCTCCTCAATTGTTATAGTGATGGATTAGAACGTGTGGAGTATGGTGGGGTGTGGTGGTAACATCGAGTTTCGCAGATCGGCCAGCCTTGGGCACAAAGTCAGGAGGTGCTCGATTGAATCCTCGTGGACGCATAAAGAAAATGAAAGCCATATAGTCCTGCTTACAGATGCTCTCGCCGTAGTCACAGCGCTAAAAAGCCAGAAAAACACTGAGCTTAATGATTTAAGAGCAGCACTCTGCAAACTGTGCCAGCAGTCCGCACCAAAAAGGGTAGTGGTACAGTGGGTCCCATCACACACTGCAACATCCAAGGCAACGAGGAGGCAGACAGACTGGCAAAAGAAGGTGCAAGACTACCACAAACATATACTAGTATGACGTACGAAGAGTCAAAACTGCTTATCAAAGCCAGATACATGACCAAATGGGAACCGAACATACTGGTTACACCAAAAACGATGCCTATTACCAGTTGAACAGAAGAGAATAGGTCGTTGTCTTCAGACTTCGCACTGGCCACAATAGACTGAGATACCACCTATTCAACAAATTGAAGATAGGTGGTACCGACGAATGCCCGTGCGGTACCGGTAAAATGACCGCTGAACATCTGCTGCAGAACTGCCCGACATACGAGGATCAGAGAGAGCAGATGTGGCCATCACCAGTGGAACTGCAAGACAAGCTCTATGGCAGTGTCGACAGCCTCAGGATGACCGCCGCTTTTTTCGAAAAAATAATGGTTACTGTCTGACTGCGTACGAAGAAGAAGAAGAAGGAGAATCCTCGTGGTCATGGCATAATCTGCAGTTTGGTTCACGTAGTGGGTCTAATCTATTCAGATGTTTGTTGAGAGGGGTATGACCTATTCTCTGGTCTCTTCGGTTCACGTAATGAGTCTAATCTATTCAGATGTTTGTTGAGAGGGGTATGACCTGTTCTCAGCTTGAAGATCAAACTCTGGCTGTCAGGGATGAAGTGGTGTTGCATACTCCATTGTAAGAGGTCACGTTTTGTTCACGAGGTTGGGTGTCCAGCTCCATGCCTCGTTTTCTCTCTTTTTCCCCCTTTCTTTCTGTCTTTCTTTCTTTCTTTCTTTCTTTCTTTCTTTCTTTCCTACACACACATGTACGCGGACATACATAATTTTCTTTTTTTCCATAATAGTTGTGGGCCAGTTTCGTTGCACAACCACAATAATATCATATATCCACCTGCCACGTGGTTGTCCTCTTGCCCTGTATTCAGATACACCAGCGTTATAAGTGTTTCAAAGTACAATGGGCTACAAAGAACAAAAGGGCACAGCTTCTAATTATTTAAAGACAGTTCCAGATTATATATTATGATATTTCTTTTTTGTCAGAGAGTGGTGAATACTTGGAATGCATTGCAGCAGGATGGGGTCAGCTAATGCATTAAACAATCGAGTGGATGCTCAGTTATTTTCAGTATTGGTGGAGTGGAACAAACTGGTTGCATAGATACTCTGTAGAGCCTTATAAACCAATATAATGAAGTCAAGTTGAGTCCTTTTCAGTAAGAACGCCGAAGAAGAAGATGACAGAACCAACGTATTTTTTTGCCTGGAAATGTACTCTGCACAAGAGGTAATGAGTGCCAACCATACTTCAGTTGTCTTCGTTTGACCTTAGATGATCTTCCCCAAATACTTCATTTCACACTTTGCAATTATGCTCTCATGTACCTTGGACAGCATTCATGTATGGTACTGATAGCACAGACGGTATACATATATTATTTATCAACTGTTGCTTTGTTGCCAAACTAATATCTAACCAGTGGTGACATGTGATAAGTCACAGCAGATGTTTTCTTACACCTGGTCTCGATTTCGCTGTCAAGCTTGCCAGATAATCATCTTTAATTTAATGTCAGCGACTCGGAATGACAGTGGATAATGGCGATGGTGATACATAACAAAAACAGCAACTAAAATGGTTAACCACATAAGTGTGCTATAGATGTCCATCAAGTCAAAAAGAGGAAGATGAGGAGCTGATTAGTAGCATAGCAAAGGCAAGTAAAGGGAAATTATTATTAATGGGAGATTTCAACTTTCCAGAAATACAATGGGATATGGCAGAAGCACTTGTAGAGTCTAAACCTTTTTGTTAAGTGCATAACTGACATTTTTTAAATTCAACATGTAGAAGCAGCCACCAGAGGCAAAAACATACTCGACCTAGTTTTTACCACAGAGGAAAATATGATTGAAAACGTTACCGTTGGGGAACTGTTTGGCTCAAGTGACCATCAAATCATCCGTTGGGATCTTATTGCAGGGAAAGAAGTAAACATAAACACACGAACATATGACTACTCCAAGGCAGATGTTAAGAGGATGAAAGAGGCAGCGAACCACATAATCTGGAAAGATATTCTTGTAGGAACAGATGTTGAACAGGAGTGGGAAAGTTTTAAAACAGTTCTAGAAACGCTAAAAGAGGAATGTGTTCCATGTAGGGAGGTAAACCCCAAGCGTAAAAAGTGGATAACTAGATTTGTAGTGAAATGTAGAAGAGCAAAAAATAAAGCATGGAAAAATATATAGAGGCAGGTAAATCAAAAGAAACATATGTAAAATATTTGGACAAGCAGAACATATCTCAGAAAGCGAATAAAACAGCAAAAATAGACTTTGAAAAAAAACTTGCTCAGAGGATCAAGACTGACAGTAAAAGCTTCATCTCTTATGTTAGGAATAAACAAAGAACGAAAGACAAAGTAGGCCCTCTCATAGACAGTACAGGGAAAATAATAAGTGAGAATAGGGAGGCTGCTAATCTGCTCAATCAGTACTTTGGCACAGTCTTCACAAAGGAGGACTGCTCCGAGATCCCAGAGCCTATAGATATTTTTCAAAGAGACATGGATACAGCGGGATTAAGATCAATCTGTATTACAGAGGAAATGGTTTTTAAAAAATTGGAGGGGTTGAAAGTGAATAAATGTCCAGGTCAAGATGGTATTCACCCAAAATTGCTGTATGAAATTAGAGACTAACTAGCAAAACCATTGGCTATATTATGTTCTCAATCACTTACAAAAGGGATTGTTCCACGGGATTGGAAAGATGCAGGAGTGATCCCCTTATTCAAAAAAGGCAAAAAATCAGATCCGGCAAATTATAGACCGGTGAGTTTAACGAGCATAGTCTGTAAATTGTTAGAGTCAATAATCAAAGAAAACATTGTAATGCATTTAGAAAAATTTAATCTAATTAGAAATAGTCAGCATGGGTTTACTAGAGGGAGATCATGCTTAACAAATCTATTAGAATTCATGGAGGAGGTTACTAAAATCATAGATAAAGGGGAGCCAGTGGATGTTATTTATCTAGACTTTGCAAAGGCTTTTGATAGAGTACCTCATCAAAGATTATTTCGAAAGTTAAAATCACATGGAATAGGTGGGGAAGTTGCCAAATGGATTGAAAATTGGTTAACGGGAAGAAGGCAGAGGGTGGGCATAAATAAGGAGTACTCTGAGTGGAGTGAAGTGAAAAATGGTGTGCCACAGGGCTCGGTTTTGGGACCAATTTTGTTCTTGATATATATAAATGATTTGGACATTGATATGAGATCCATGATTGCAAAATTTGCCGATGACACAAAACTATGCAGTAGTGTCTCATCTAAAGCGGAAGTGGATATATTGATGTCGGATTTAGATAAAATTCGAGAATGGTCTGTAAGCTGGCAAATGGAGTTTAATGTAGATAAATGTACAGTCATCCACATGGGTAGATCCAATATGGAACATAATTACAGAATGGGAGAAAACAATATTAGAAAGATAGATAAGGAAAGGGACCTAGGGGTTATAATAGATCATACAGGAAAGGTGAGTGAGCAAGTTAAGGTAGCAGTGAAAAAGGCAAATGCAATGTTAGGTATGATAAAAAGAAATATTAAACATAGGAGCAAGGAAGTGATCGTCAAACTGTATAAAGCTTTAGTTAGACCTAAATTGGAGTACTGTGTACAGGTGTGGAGTCCTTATCATAGAGGGGACATAAACATGCTAGAAAGAATACAAAAAAGAGCTGATAGTGGGATTCCAGAATTACAGTTATGAGGAAAGACTCAGAAAAACCGGCCTACAGTGTCTCGAAGAGAGAAGAATTCGTGGTGACTTAATACAGGTTTATAAGATGATCAGAGGAATCGATAAATTAGACTATAACAAGTTTTTTTTAAATACAGCCACCTACAATAACACGAGGGCATAGCTACAAGCTGACTAAAGAGAGGTCCAGGTTAGATATTAGGAAATATTTTTTTAGTCAGAGAGTGGTGTCTGATTGGAATGCATTGCCAGGGGAGGTAGTGGAGGCAGGGACAGTTAATGCATTTAAGAATAAACTGGATGCGCATAGCTTTTAGAGCAAGGTGATGTAAATGTAACTGGTTGTATACAGACTCTGCAGGGTCTTCTAAACCAGTATAAAGACGTTAAGTTAAGTCAAGTTATAACAAGTCACCATAGTGACCATACCCATCACGCCCCCCCCCCCCCCACACCCTTCCAAACAAGCAATGCTATTTAGTTACAACGAATTCAAGACCAACCACGGAAATATCTGAGACGGCGAATGCCACTGTGCAGGAGACACACAGTAGGGCTCGTTGTAGAGATCTCTAGACACAAAAGACAAAACAGGATAAGCGAAAAGAAGAAGAAGAAAATGAAGTAGGTGGTTTTTTTACCGGAACCGGTAGTAGATTCCACGCATGCGTATTTCGCATGAAACGGGTACGTGGCATTTACGGTCTGCTAGCCAACACGGTTGATGTTGTTGTTATAGCTTCTTACAATGGATCTCTCTTGTTTCTTGCCATTTACACTCTTGTTCACGATACTTAGATCCACAGAAGGATATTTTATAAACATTGATGCAAGCGCAGAAGAATGTTTCTTCGAAAGAGTCACGACTGGGACAAAAATGAATCTCATGTTTGAAGTAGCAGACGGCGGTTTTCTAGACATAGATGTGAAAGTAAGTTAAAGTAGACCCTAAGCCTATACAAAAACATTTGTCTTTCAAATTCGTCGAAAGTACTTTGACTGATCTAGTCCATCAATTAAATTAATCAGTATCTGCAAATAGCTGAATAATTCTTCTTTTTTCTCGTATGCTTAGATGAATAATTAACTTCCTAGTAATATGAGTAAGTTTAGGAGAAATGATTGACTCGTCAGTGACGACGTAACTACTACTTTAAAACTACTCACTAGATCCCGAAAATCGTCATCTTCTTCGTTGGCTATCATCAGGTGAGATATCCAGAACAAATAACAGAGTCATATTTCTGTATTGTCTTTATCAGGTGGATTGTGTCCTGCTCCTGCTCCATTTATCTTCAGCATACCTTTGAGGCTGCTGTCTCCACTGTCTTCCTTGACTGTCCCCAACCACCTGCAAAGCACAGGACCCCAGGTGTCTTTCCTATGTAAGAGGTTGTTCTACTGACTATTGAGTCGTTCTTACCCGACAGCAAGACGTGTACACAATCAATTTCATTCTAATAAAACTTCAGCACATCACACAGCACTTCAGCACAAAGTAAGTAAATCGGTTATTGTAAATGGCTATTACAAAGAAATAAAAACTAAATGAGATACGAACTTGAAAACCCTTTATTATTGCATTTACGTTGTCCCTTATTTCTCAACATAATTTCCACCAACATTGCTCTATCACTGCACCAAAACATGCAGCTTAGAAGTCTGTGGCCTGCTGTCTCAGCGATTATGCACCTCATGTTCAACCTCTTCGTTATTCGAGAAATGTCTCCTGATAAGGTGTGTTTTTAGTACATCAGGCAGGTGGAAATTGCGCTTGGCTGTAAAGTGGATGCTTAAGAAGTTACCACCCTAGTTTTCTCTCTTAGGTCAATTGAGCCGCAGGTGACAATCAAAAGGGCGACCAGATCAGGTTTCATTAGCAATTTTTTTTAGCATTCTTGGTAATATTTATTGAACTAGTTATACTCGCTTTACCGAACAAACACTTCTCACCGTAACAGGAAGTGTGTTTCCTTATGAATAATATCCATTTTTGAAAGTCATGTCTCCCCCCTCCCCAAATACACAACAGCATGTTCTTTGATTATTCCCTACGAGCATGGACACCATTTTGCATCATCTGAGCTGCACATGTGCATGAGACATCTAGCTACTGCTACCTACAGGTCATCATAAAGCTGGGTGTTGCTGCCATCTAGTGACACCTTTAGAAACTACAAACTATATTTTTCAGTTATCCGATGTCAGTTTCGGTTTACCGACATGTGATAGCTGGAACAAAAAATAGACTTGGCTAGTTGGGACATAACTTATGGAGTGAGAGCCCAGTTTAAAAGGTCTTGGAAGACATTATGCGGGGAAGGATAGGGAGGGGAAGACCTAGAAATACCTTTTTGTCTCAGGCTTGCGGAGATATGGCTGTGAAGATGTATGCTGAGCTGAAGACGGCTGCAAAGGATAGGCAAAAATTGAAGGACAAAATCTATGAGCTTGTTGACCAGTCCTAGGACTGAATGACCTGATGATGATCCCATGTCAGTTTGTGAAATAATTACCCAGTACATGAAATTAAAATCTTTATTTCAGATCAGATTGCATTTTGATACATTTTTCATTGGTTTTATCACTATACTATTTTTGTTGCTTGGGGTGACTTTGTTCAACAGGATATAAACCTCTTATGCATGGAGCATCTACTGGTAGTTAATAATATGGCTTCCAGGTGACCTTCTACTAGTAACATTCTTGATCAAATGGCCAAACTACACTATTCTTCCTTGTAAACAGACCTTTTCGGGTCAGACAAGCTGAATCGTCCAGTAAGACGGCTTTCCTAGTAGAGACATCTGTGATAACTAACAACTGCTGTCTTAAAGGGAGCTGGCAACAACAAATGCTAAAGAAGCACACCCAAACACATTGATGCACTGATATCCTGGAAACTATTGTGAGACAAGGACTATTCCCACTGATAAATTCTGCTCCAACTGTACAGTTCAGCTTCAAGCTCTAGAACAAGTTGCTAATATGATACACAATTGCAATTCCAGCTGTCATCAGGTAGTTGTTTTCATAGATGCATTTTTTGTACTGCAAACTCTCAAGGGTGGTAGACTTCCACATCTGAAGAATGAACTAAGTACGGTAGCTACCAGTAATTGAACCATACTTGAGTGGTTATCATCACATTGTAGTGTACCTGGGATTGAATACTTTGAGTTATCCATGCTGTTAGAAAAGATCAGAACCAACCAGATATTACCTACCCTATTCATCACCAGCAGGGATAGATTGCTATTCATTACCTACAGCAGGGCATAACAGACTAAATGAACACACGCACCAGGTTCGTCTATCTGCTTTACCATTATGCAGTGTGGACTAAGCAAACAAATTGCAATGCATATTTTGCAGAATGCCCTCTGTATAACCAGTTGAGGAAGAGTCACTGGCCAAATGACTGAACTTAAGCGGTACAGGAGATAAAGAGAAACTCTAGACAACGGCTGAGATCACCATGGAAACTCATTTAATGATGTCAAAATCAATGTGCGAACACAAGAAGAATAATAATTTCCAGTTTAGCTCTCTGTTTTCAGTTTGACATATTTTAACTTTCCTTTTCATATATTTTCACCATTTAATAGGGAACATGAATATTCTTTTTATCTTAAATTTAAACGTCTTACCTCTTGATGCAACAATTTGTGTTTTTATTATCCCAATTCTTCAGGTTTATAACCCTGATGGAGCAATCGTATACTCTGGAGATAGAGAATCAAATGGCAAATACATATTTGCAGCAGAAAAGGAGGGCAACTACAAATTCTGTTTCAGTAACGCCATGTCTTCCATGACACCAAAGCTTGTGGTCTTCTCCATAGATATTGGGGAAAAGGCGATAGAACATGGAGAGGCAACGGGTGATGGTAAGTATTAGTCTTCCTCATAGTTTTCTCTCATTGTGTCAACTTTTATTTCACAAGTTATGTAAGGAGCACAGCAGAACAGTATTTTCGTGTGTAAGTAAAAGTAAAGATCCTGTCACGCCATGTGGCGCATAGGAAATATAGTGTTAGACCCATATTATTTTGTAACCCACGGCAGATAGTGAATTATGTGGTCAGCATCACGATGACCGCCTTTATTTCCCTGATTTTTCTGGTCCCCGATTTTTTTGGTACCCAATTTCTGTGGCTGGGTCGGCCACAGAGGCTGGTTTTCGATCAGACAAAAAATCCTGCACCAACTGGGGATTGAACCCTGATCGCCTGACTGAGAAGCTAGTGCACTAAGCACTGCGCTACCATGGCCCCATGTGTTTTCGTGTGGCTGCATGCAAATCCTGTAGGCCACGCAAAGGGAACCAGGAGATAACATGGAGTGAGAACTAATCTATTAATTAAATAAACTATCAGACCACAACAAAACCACTCACCAGTGGATCTCAACTCACTGCAGCATATCGGGAAAATGAGAGGGCAGGCAAGGATATCAATTGACCCACACAAAATCACTGTCAGAAGTTAGGGCATACATTCAAAACAAATATAAACAACTGAAAAAAATGAACAGATAAGCAAACACCCACAAGATCCCATCAACAGACTGAACAGGAAACAGTATACCACAATTTTCCACCTCAGAACAGGTCATTGCAGGCTAAAAGAACACATACATTAAATGAAAATAGCACAGACTGCAGAAAGCACATGTCAGAGGGGGTTCCCATACACCAGAACATCTTGCAAACATGTCTACTGCATCAAAGCTTCAGAGAGAAGACCTGGGTCACCGAAAGAAGCATGTGAGTGAAACTGTGAGGAACATTTAAGGACCTACGACTGACATGGCACTAACTGGAGGCGACCTATCTGGTGGCATAAAATAAGTAAATTAGTGTTGTGAAGAAGAAGATGTAAGAGGAAGCTAGATCCATTGCAAATAATATCGCTATAGATTTCATTGTGTCAAAGTGAAATACAAATTTTTCTTCTTGAATTTATTTCTCTGGTGAAGGTCTGCAGATCGGCCACATGCCATGTTTCATAGCTACACAGTAGGACTGGTATTATAGTCTCAGCCACTTGTCATGTTTCATAGCTATGCAGTAGGACTGGTTTTTACAATAGTGTTGAAGGTTTGTAGTCTGGGTGTGATAGTCTCAGCCACATCTTATGTTTCATAGCTATGCAGTAGGACTGGTGTTTTTAGTCTCATCCACATGTCATGTTTCAAAGCTACGCAGAGAACTGGTTTTTTAGTGTCAGCCACATCTTATGTTTCTTAGCTATGCAGTAGGTCTGGTTTTTTAGTCTCATCCACATGTCATGTTTCAAAGCGACGCAGTAGGACTGGTTTTTTAGTCTCAGCCACATGCCATGTTTCATAGCTACGCAGTAGATCTGGTTAACCACCTTCTGTGGCACTTGTCCAAACGCAGCTCGGAGTACTTTCATCAGCATGCTCTAGATGTGAGGAAAGCTACTGCAACCCGCCACTTAACATCCTTTTCAGGGCGCACAAAAGAGTAAATCTACTCATTGTGGGCATTCGAAACAACAACCGGAAGATGACATCAACATTGAAACTGGTCAGAGATATTTTCAATGGTCCTTTGTCACTGTACAACAGCTGCTTTGGGAGGCGTTTATCAGGTATGTGAATAACATGCACAGTCCACCTGATTTCAACCCTGTGCAACAGTGTATAGAAGCTCAAGGTTCTCCTGTAGAGACAGTTCATGTGGAAATAGTTTGGTTTCCTGCTATAGACTGTTCATGTTTTGCAGGTGTACAGAATGGCGTTAACACCACAGCACGAAAGACCCTGATTGTCATGGCAACTGAGAATAATAACATCAAATTGGCAGCAGCTGTCCTGGTTTATTTCTCTATCTTTCTTTACCGTTTTCTTCTCTCCAGACAATCAGTTCAAGCTTACAGATATGATTAATGAACTATCAGCCGCCCTGACCGGAGTCAAACACGAACAGGAGTACATGGAAGTCAGGGAAAGAATCCATCACTCAAGTGGGTTGTGATAATGTTTCTGTGAATGTGTCATTAAATATAATAGTGCTTGTTTAGTACAGTAATCATCATGTAGCATGTCATTTGCACAATGTCACGTTCATCACTGCCACTAACGCAGGCTTGATTTTTGGCCAGTTCTCCCGCCTCCATCAATGTCATCTTCAGAAAATCTTTATTGCCCTGTTCATCATCTTCTTTAATAGAAAGCCATTGTGTATGGGTCATCACCATCATCAGGTGCCCTGCCGGTTGGTGTTGGTGATCATGGACCTCCATTCCCTTCTATCACGTGTGTCGTTTACCAACTTTGGTGCTGATTGTCGCCCGTGCCATTCTCACATGCTGTCCAGCACATTCTCTCTCTGCCTTCCTTTGCCTTGTTTACCCAGTTACCATACCCTCATGAATTGTGTTTTTTTCGAAGACTTTGTGGCAGTTGATCTGGCCAAAGTATTAGCACAGTGGTTGGAGTTAATTTCACTCTTGATGATGTTTCTTTGGTAGTAGGTTACAGTGGCTTTTTTTATATCTCGAGGCATACTGAAGAAGCTGGATCTGGTTCCTCCTAACTGCAGACACAGGATTAATTATCTTGGTTCGATCGCTCCTCATCGTATGGAAAGTAATGGCAACCTACCTTACTGCACGTCTGCTAAGACACTTATAACGTCTAAATAGGTTGGTTGTTGTAAGAAAAGATGTTCCACAAACGACATTCTACTTACATGCCAACCACCCTTAATGTGAGGGGGGACTTTAATCACTATGGTTCAACCACCCTAGTGTGAAGTGGAGCCTGGATCAGTATGGCTCAACCACCCCAGTGTGAGGTGGAGCCTTGATCAGTATAGTTCAACCACCCTAGTGTGAGGTGGTGCGTTGATCAGCATGGTTCGCCCAAATGTGAGGTGGTGCGTTGATCAGCATGGTTCAACCACCCTACTGTGAGGTGGAGACTTGATCAGTATGGTTCAACCACCCTAATGTGAGGTTGGGTCTTGATCAGTAAGTATGGTTCATCCAGGATTGAAACTTGGAGTTTGTGCAAGACATTTTGGCCTTAGTTAGTTTGGGTATACCAATCCCTGCTTCGGAATGTACAGAAGGATTGGCTTAAGGAATGAGGGGATGGCAGCTAGAGAGGCATCAAATCTCGAAGTGGCAGGTGTGGATCTACTGCCCTGGTCATGCTGGAGTTCAAGGAAACGAAAGAGCCGATAACCTCACTTCACAAGCACTTGTTATGGGCACACATGATATGGATAGGAGTCATATTTTAAAGTTTGTCAATAGTCGCCTGATGGATGATTACACCTCAAAAGATGAATCAGAAATTTGGAGACAGCTGAGCTTTGAAACTAAAATGTAGTTCAGACGCTGAGCAGCGCATGAGCTGCAGCAGTCAGCGACCCAAAGTTGACTGCTCACGTCAGGGCCAGCGAACCAGAGCTGCCATGACCCTTCTACAACTCCATGCGGTGAACATGGATAATAGGCTGCAACATTGTGAACTGGCTAAGTAAAAGGTATCGAAGAGGGAAGACAACCCTGTACTTGAAAATGCCTTCTGAGGTTGAATATGTTGGACCGAAAGGTGCAAATATTGCAGTCAAGCTGTAAACTACGACACAACGCATTCCGTTCTCTGGACTACATTGTGCTACTTGATAAGCCCTTTTCAGGGCTTGGTAGTGGGAGATTGAGAACAAATGAAGAAGAAATGTTGTTTGAGCAGAGTGGGACGAATGAGAGGGCGGAGTAGAAGTGTATACAATCAACAAACTACACGAACCGTCAGTATCCAAACCCTTCACCATTTATTGCGAGAGAGCTATGTCTGGAGTGTGCACAGTTTGGGTGTTAGCTAGACATATGGGGTATTGTGGTTCACCATTAAACACACCAATTCCATGATTTCTACATTTGGCTCCAGAAAGCATTTTGGCTTTCTATGCTTGGCTTAATAGACAAAATCGCACACAAATTCAAAGTTAGTTTAGATAGAAACAATATTTGAGGTTCATAAATGTCTCTTCTGTGTTCAGAATTTAATATAGGTTATCTTTAAATAGAAAGCCATTGTGTATGGGTCATCACCATCATCAGGTGCCCTGCCGGTTGGTGTTGGTGATCATGGACCTCCATTCCCTTCTATCACGTGTGTCGTTTACCAACTTTGGTGCTGATTGTCGCCCGTGCCATTCTCACATGCTGTCCAGCACATTCTCTCTCTGCCTTCCTCTGTCTCTCTTTCCTGCCATTTTTCCCTTTGTCACAATGTGTTCCAAACCACCTCTTTTCATAACATTTCCAAAAAAAGAGGACTGCCTTGTTCTGACCTTTGCAATGAGTTGTCTTAGTGTTTGTGTCTCCTCGAGTACTGTATAATTAGCCTTCCTTGGAGTCCATGAGATCCGCAGCATTTTTCTGAAAATAACATCTCTGTTACTTCCAAAGATTCATGCACTTGCTTTCTGAATGTCCATGATTCACTGTCATATGTCAGTACTGGTTTTACATAGCATCTATGGACTCTCTTCCTCAGTTACAGCGACAAGGTTTTGTTGCCCAATATTTCATTCATGGTCTGGAAGACTGATTTTGCTTGAACTATTCTGCATTTTATTTCGTAATTGCATCTTGTATCTGATGTATGGATATATAGTTTAATTATTACAAGCAAAATATTTTTGTGTTATTTTCTGCTGATAACTAAAATCATGTTACAAATATCTTGTACACTAATCTGCATACCCACATATAATATATCTTTATTTCATTTTATTTGTCATTCAGTTGTGAATATTTTAGTATATAATATGTGATATGTTAACCTTCAAGTTTCCACATTTTGTTATTACGTCACAAACATTTAGACTCACCCATTTTTGGGCACACCAGTTGTCTTGTAAATCCATGAAATTGTCACAAAGCACTGATAGTGTTCCTGACCAGATCGACATATCTGTTAGTTTCCACTACAAATGTAATTATAACATCTACATAAACAAACTAAACAGACCTACCTCAGAAAAATCTGTTGCAACAGCTTAACTTCATCACAGTCACTAATGGAATATCATTTCATGTACTTCCATGTGAAACAGAAACAAAATGGTTTAAAAATTGTTTCAAGTCAATCCAGCCATCTTGTTGTTTTCAAGATGGGAGGAAGTGGCCCTGTTATTGAATCAGCCATTTCTAATGCAAAAACCGGTGTTAACACAATAAATACAGCGGCGAGTATACAGAAACAATGTCCCAGGTGAATGTTTTCTCCAATGGTTCAGTAAATGTTGATGAAATATTACTGAAGATAAATAGGTATCAGGTAAGTGATATTGTATGAGTGTTTATGACGAGAAAACAAATTCCATGCTGCATGGGTCAATTTTGCCTTTCAGCATCTTGAGGAGAGTGCACTTTCAGTCAGGTCACTTTTAGTCATTCTGTACTAATATCTTCTATATTGTTCCACAGTTAACGAAAGCACCAACTCCAGGGTAGTTCTATGGTCGTTCTTCGAATCCTTAGTTCTGCTGGCGATGACTCTGGGACAAGTTTTCTATCTGAAGAGGTTCTTTGAAGTCCGGAGACTGGTGTAAAGAGGTTTACATCAAATATTTGGTTTTTGAATTAATTTTAAAAAATTATTTACTTGAAATCTTGTTATTTGTGTGTGTGTGTAAATTGTCACTTTTGAACTTTGGGTTTAATCTCTCACATTATTTGACATCAACAGTCCCCCATTATCTCTTTCCTCATTATGAAAAAAAAGCACATGCATAACTGGGTCAGAAATAATAATGATTTTTTTGTATTTTTAAATGTATTTTTTAATTTGGGACAGTAATCTCATTTCTGGAAGGTGTTTGATCTTATTGCGAATAAAATAAGTAGGGTTCTGTGTGTAACACAGACCAGAGAATAGATCACTGCTACACTGAGGGCATGTCATAAGAGGCCACGAACAGTGCTGTCTCACCCCTCTAGTGAAGTATAACTGTGTGTGACAGGACAAGGATAGGATTACTACTACACTAATGCATGTTGTAAGAGATAAAACTAACAGTGCGAACACCTCTAGTGGAGTAGACTTTGTAATGGGGACAAGAATAGGATGTGATCATTGGGACCATCCACAATAGACATCTACAGAATTGTCACATTTTGTAAACTCTCCCCTCATCTCTGTCCACATTTGATTGACCCCCGTCCCCAATTGTGGACGTGCACTCCACATGACCTTAATTAAACACATCAGCTTAAATGTTTTAATCACCCACCTATACCTAGAATTTAGTTTAATTCTATTTTTAATTTTGTACTCCCATATTTTGACAATATTCCTCTATGCTTGTGAGACTTTGACAGTTACAGCTGACCTTCAGCGAAGGATACAAGCCTTGGAGATGAGATGTTTCCGAAGACTTTTAAACGTCACGTACAAAGATCGAGTTACAAATGAGGAAATATGAGATAGAATTACAACAGCAATAGGGCCTTTTGAAGACCTTTTGGCAACTGTCAAAAGAAGGAAACTCGCTTGGTATGGTTACATAACGAGATCAATTGGTCTTGCAAATATGATCCTGCACGGAAAGGTGCAAGGCAGATGACGAAGAGGCCGACCCAAAAAGAGGTGGGAGGACAACATAAAAGAATGGACCAATCTCTGACCAGAAGAGGCACAGGCAGCGACCGATGACAGAGAAGGGTCGTGTGGTATTGTGAGGATGTCTTCATGTGTACCCCAACTACCTCACTGGTTACGGGATGACCTAACCTGAAATAATATTTTGGCATTGTCGGGCTGGCGAGTCTGTAGATTTTCTTCCCACCCCTGGCAGAAGCCAGAAAGGTGCTGTCTTGAAATTAGGTAATTGAGTAATTGGAGAACTGCTCCATGATACCGAAGTCAGGGTAGGGTTCACTGTGCTCATTTCTTGCACCAATCGTATATCGGTTAGGTCAAGTTCAAGACAATTGGATTTTTCCCAATATGGGCCACTGTTTTTTTACGATTGACCTCGGTTGTCATTGTGTTATGAATTCTGGTTCCCTTTTCCCAGGGCTGTTCAGCATGGTGCTGACTTCTTCCTAATCACAGAAGGTGTATATAGTGCTAGTTGCACCAAGTTTTTTATCGAGGTTTACCCATCTGGAGCCCTTGTGTATTTAGGCTGAGAGTTCGCACTCCCAGTTGCCAGGACTACCTCGCAGAGGGTTTGGTTCTTCACCACGCACAAAAAAGTTTTTGAGTATGAGAGCTTATCTAGACCAGCACATCATACGCACTGTCTGCATCACAGACTTGGTCCCAGTTTAGTTCTATACAATACATCATTTAGTAAAGTAAAGAACCCATCTCGCAATGCGGCGTATAGGAAATATGGTGTTAGGTGGTGTTAGGCCCATATTATTTTGAGACCCACAGAATATAGTGGATAATGTGGTCAGCATCACGTCGGCCATCTTTACTTCTCAGATTTTTTTTCTGGTACCCAATTTATGTGGCTGGGCCCACATGTGCCGGTTTGCGATTGGAAAAAAATCCTGCACGAACTGAACCCTGATTGCTTGACTGGGAAGGCAGTCCACTAACCACTGCGCTACAGCATTTTATTTGTATACAAATAACTCAATATAATTATGTGAAACACCAGTTACTAAAAATTCTCTTCGTATTAGAGATTTTGAGTCTTGAAAGACATGTAGAGACAAAATCCGAAGAACATTTATTTAGGTTTAACTGGACAATAATAAGCTTCTAAAGATGTTTGAAAATAGCTGGAGTCGGCGACAAGCAACAAAAGGTACCAATCACTGTTAATTTTGACAAGAAACCGTTTTGCTACAATACACCCAGAATTCCTGAATATTCAACAACCCATCCAATTATACCCAAGCTTTATGTGCCAGAATGGAAGACTGATAATGCCAAATAGAACCAGCATAATACAGAATGCAAATTTTGGAACTACTCCAACCTTTGAGCACAATGAAAATCTCTTCATAGAAAATTGAGAGCAGATGCATTATAATGTAGAAAACTGGACCAGAGTTAGCAAGAAACTGTACATCACCACTCGAGCTGAGCTTTTGCGACCTTATTTTCATCATGAGACATCGAGACATCAGATTGAGCTTATGACGAGACGTGATGAGAACACAGTGTTAATGTGCACATGAGTTGATATTGCAGCTTCACATATTTCCTGTATGTACTTATACTTGTCAAAAATATAAATAAATGCTGAGATTTTATTAGTTAATATTAACAGTTGTAACGAAAAGTCTAGTCTTGAACTACAATGCTGATGTTATTATAATGAATAGGACATCAGTGATAGTAGTAATTCAAGAGTTTACAGAACTGATGTTATAATTTTTAAGAAACTCGTTTTCTTCAAGAGTTTACAAAAGTTATATTAAAACACTGGATAGGTTATTGTACCTTTCCCCAGGTGGCTTGTTAAGAGCAGCTAGAGATGGCGCATAACTGGCTGCGGGTCTACTTAGCTCTAGTGTTTGAGTCTATTAACATGGATTTGCACATCAGTTAAACCACCCTCCAAAAAACTGGTTGTATCAGACTTTGTAGAGGCTTCTAAACCAGTATAAAGACGTTCAGTTAAGCTAAGTTAAGAAAAGAGTTTGTTATTCTTGATAAATTTGCTTGTGAGTTAGATTTGCCATACTGTCCATATCTTCAATATCTGGCTCCCTCGCATGTCCGCAGTTTTCCACTTTTTACATACACCTCCCTGCTTCCTCTTTTGTGGATGACTTTTATGATAGCCTTATGGCATAAGAAGTGACTGACATTCTAACCTCTTTAAAATAGAAGACTATCCAACTCATGGACTTGGACATGCAGCCATTCACACAGGACAAAAAACTAGTTGAGTGGGTAGTAGTCGTAAAACAGTACTGTATATATATATATATATACATATACGATACAATGGCTCACTGACAGCACCAGGACAAAAATAAAATGAAATTCATGTTAGACAACAAGGTCTTCATTAGGAACAAAGAACAAGCAGAAACAACAAATTACAACAAGGAAACAAGACATGATATTAACTCTTAAAGGCCATAAGAACAATGATGGCGTTCTTCCTGGCGTCCGCTTGATGCCAGAAAAACGCTCATATTGTTAACAGCATATTGGTTGAAATTTGTTTAGTTATTTTTTGTTTCTAGATATAAATTGACATTACATGGCAATGGAAATGACTCTTATATTTACGTTTCATTTTTGTAAAACGTGCTTTTGTGTGGAAATTCAAAGTTGGAAAACATTTGTCATCTTTCAAATCAGCCAAATTTTTGCTGTTTATCATAAAAATGTGTAGCGAACCTAGCACGTCAAGATTGTCTAATAGTAGGTTGTTTTTATCTGTATAAAAGGCTAGGAAGCTGTGTACGCTAAATGAATTCAGTGACGAGAATTCACATTTTTCTGATGTTGAATTGGAGTCAGACATAGAATATCATATTATTCAACCTACTCAGTCTACTGAATCTGATGTTGAAGATGAGGGGGCGTTCGTTATCACAGCCAAGACCTAGTGCTGCTAAAAGGCAAATAAGTTTGACTGTACCATCAACAGAAAAATGAAGATGCAATATTTCTAAAGCAAACTTGAGAATACATGATAGCAAATGGGTTTCAGTACCAAATTCCATCACTACTGACTGACTCAGACCCAGACCTTATTCAGATTGCTGCCAAAATGTGGTCGACCATGTGGAGTGAATGGAGACCTGCAACTCGGTGACACATCAACTCCATTTGACTGCTACGGAAAATTAATTTCTTGTAGATATTATTCAGATGTGAAGTACACTAGACCAATCTGCATTACGTTTCAGTGGTTATTCATGGATTGATGACATTTTTGTGTGTGAAAAAGTTTTTATTTTTCAAAATTACGATGTAATTATTAATAATTACTTGTAATATTTTTATTAAATTCTACAAGACCTTCATATTCACATTCACTGCACATTCATTTTCCTTTAATTTGATATATAACATGTTCGTCTTCCTTGTGAAATAATTAAGAAAAGTCAAGTTTTATGAAGAGACTGCTTTTATACAAAAAATAATTCTAGCAAAACTAGTTATAAAATTATGGCCTTTAAGAGTTAAATGGCAATACATTAGAGTTTGAGTTGGCAGCGATTACAAGAAAGTGAGTGGCCAGGAAAATGTAAGGAACATGCCAGTTATGAAAAAGACTGACCAAACAAGAAATGGTCAATATGATAATACGTAGAATCGATATTAATGAAAAAGTGTCCCACACTGCAACTCAGACTGTATTGTTTCGATATCATACATCGTGTTTTTTTGTTATTTTGTTTGTGATTTGTTGGTTTTTTTCGTTTGTTCTTTGTCCCTGACCTCTTGTGGCCTTAACATGAGTTTTGGTTTGTGTTTGTTAGGTTGAGGCATTGTGCCATTACTTTTAGGTGTTTTTATCAACATTTACCTTAAGTACTGCTGCAGCTTTGATTTATTTGTTTCTACATAGCCCATCTATTATGCAAGATAGCAAAGGTGAAAAAGTTGTTTTCCCAGGGATTGGAATAAGATGATTTAAAATAAAGCATTATTTCAGTCTAGGGTCCTCAACTAGTAGTGAATTCATCTCAGATTAGGGTTTTGTGTTGGGGGAATTATGCCTCAGCTTAGTCTGTTAAGTAGTTAGTAATGAATATAAGAAAATAAAATCATACTTTTATTTAAGTTTATAAATTCATCAACATTTTATTTATACAGATATTTAATATTATATATACATTTTATTTATATTCTGATAAATTGTAAAAAAAAATACAACTAGATATTGTCAGAGATCATTGAGACAACGCAAATGAAACATCCATAATGACCAAAAGGCCTACATTAAGGACTGCAACGAACAACAATAATAAGGAACTAGCGAATCATAGAAGAAGGGAAGAATGCATAAAAAAAAAGGATATGAACACGTGCTTAGCTGGATAATGTATAAGAAATTGTCATGCAGCTCGTGTAATGATAATCCAATTAAATTCATATGTGCTAATATAGACAACAATACAAGATCATCATCATCAGTCTAATAACCTGAGAGGTCATTGGGACACCAATACTGAAGACTTGAACCAGTTCCTGCCACTGCACTCTGTTTTGTGGCAGGATATTTGTTTGAGCTATGGACCTTCCCGTCCACTCTCTGATGTTGTCTTCCCATCTTTTTTTTCATCCTCCCTCTCTTACACTTTCCAGGCACAATACATTGCAGGATCGTCTTGGTCAACACAGACGACCTTGAAACATGTCCATATCGTGTGAGCTTGCGTGCCTTTATCATAGTTAATATGTCTGAAATTGGCCAACCTCTCTCTTAACAGTGTCCTGAACTGCCTTATTTGTGACGTGGTCTATATATGGGAGCCGCGTAGCGCAGTGGTTAGCTAGCTGGCTTCGCATCTGAGTGGTCCTGGGTTCATTCCTCATTTGTGGTGAAAATGTTTTTTTCAGACCGCAATGGCTCCCGGGTCATCCCAACCTTAAATGGACTTGTTCAGTCCAAGAAGCAAAAGCGATGAGAGAGAAGATATAGTTACCGCCCTTGTATAGCCGAGCCTTTGAAATGTGAGATCACTAACACCTCACACCCCTACAGCAGTAATGCCATGGGTTACTTTACTTTTGACTAGATATGAAATGCCTAAAGATTCCACACAGATATCTCATCTCCATTGCACAAATTCTTCGCTCTAGAACTGCTGTCAAAGTTTCACTAAAGGTGTACACAGAAGTGACAAGTGCATACATTAAGCTCAACTTGGATTTCAGGTTGATGCTTTTGTCCCTCCATAGCGGCCTCAGTTTGGTCACCGCTGTTCTTGCTTGAATCTCAGTTCTGGAACCTTCCCGCATCCATCAGTACTCCCAGGTATTTAAATACAAGATACATAATATTATTTGTATATTATTTGAAATGCACCTTCTGAGTGCGACAACCTTGAGAAAGGGCGAATGACATCCTGGCATTCAAAAAGAATGCACAGAGCAAAAAAGGTTGAAGACTCGTGATTTTAAATTATGAGTTTATCTTTAATCGTAGAGGAATGACTATTTGAATTGTATTTGCTGTGTTTATTAATGTTGAATAATGTTTATTTTATTTATATTAAGAACAAATATTTGCTTGAAAGCATGATTATTTGATTGAGTGTAAAGAATAACACAAGCATGATGTAAAGGAAACTAAAGAGGGTTGTGATTGGGGCTGGCAACCTCTTCATGTAGAAAAACTTTGCCATTTTAATCAGCCACTGCAGAAGCTTGGATACAGGCTTCCTATAATTAGGTCAGTTGCAGTTATAATCTATGCTTCATAGTGCAGTGGATATGTGAAAGATTAAAAATGTTTGGAAGTGGCCAGCTGCAGTGCTTCATGTTGAAGTCAAAAGGAGAATGAATAATTATATGAATTGTTTTATAATGATTTCATGCATAAATGATTATTATTTATTGTGTCTCCTCGTTGCTCTACATGAAGCATAGGAGACCACCACTGCAACTGATCCCGTACAGAAAAACTATCCAAGTATTTTGTCGTGGTTTCTGTAGTAATTTGTTTTACATAAAGAGGCTGCTAGTGTAACCCTTTTTTTTATCATGCTGCAGTAGTGTTATTCTTTAGTCCTTGCTATCCATGTGTGCAATGCCTGTTATCACTATTTCTGTTTCTGTTGACTATTGACTAGATTAAGTAAGTGAGTAGTCTCTTTTCAGTCATGTCTGTTGATGTTTTTTTTTTATTTTTTCGTTCGCCTTTTTTTTCTCTAATTCCCAAGGCGGTGTGCGTTGCACTGTGGTTTTTATTTTGCGCCTGTCGGCCCAGTGCATCCGACTTCAGCATGCATTTTATGTAAGGCTCTGCTTCCTCCTGCATTTTCTAAGGGTTTGCTTCCCCGGGGTAACGGCCGGTGCTGTGATGGGGATCGAACCCAGCACCTTCCGGTTGTGAGCCGTGCCACTTAACCACTAGGCCACGCCGTCCCCGTCTGTTGATGTGACTTTGGAGTAATAATTCTTTACTGAGTTTTTGGTTTTCCTTGTGGCATACTTTTTTTTTACTTCTCTGTATCGCATAAGCTTATTTTCGTAATGTCTGAGGTGGCTCTTCAGGTTGCATCTATATTTGGAAAGATGTGGAATCATTCATATATCTTGTTAGCAATATAGACAAAGTAGAAGGTACAGATAGGAGTATCTCAATAAGAGTACAAAAGCTGAGCTTTGCTGTCATTGCATGGAAACTTAAGGAAATCACAAGAAATTAAATCAAACAGAAAAAGAAAAATGATCAACTCAGATGTAAAGTCTGTTATATTGTATGGATCTGAAACAAGGAGAACAACAAAAACAACAACAAAAAACTATATACTTTCATAAGTGGGTGCCTAGGCAGAATAGATTGATAGAAATGGTATGATAATATCATTAATGTGGAACTGTTAAAAAGAGCCAGAATGATATCAATGGAGAACATAGGACACATATTAAAGAAACCAGCTGATAGTATTACAAGACAATCTCTGTTCTGGAATCCGCAAGGCAAAACAAATATAGGCAGACCAAACACACATGGAGAAGAGTGTTTGAAACAAACATAAAGGAAACAGAAATAACGTGCAGAGCTGAAATGGATGGCCCAGAACAGAATGCGTGTGTATTTGTGTGTAATTGTTGACATGTGCTCCAAATGAAGCTGAACAGTTTTTCTCGTGTGTATGAATGATTATTTGAATTTTATTATATTTTTCTAGAATTATTAAGGAATTATGATTTTGTCTGTGGTGTTATAGGAGAAGTGTAGTTTGATTTGTAAGGGGTTAAAGGACAAACTGAAAATAATGAAACTATTTAATTAAAGTCCAGTATGCTATTTTAATTAGGCTAGTTACTTTTATTTCTTATCTGTTGTTTTTATTTGCCCAGCCGTTGATGCAGGAGAGACGTTAGATCTATGTAAAAAGTGTACAGCTTCGGATATGGGATGTAGGGTATCTTTAATTTAATGTCTTTATACTGGTTTAGAAGACTCTGCAGAGTCTGTATACAACCAGTTTAATTTACATTTCATTGCTCTAAAAGCTATGCGCATCTAATCTATTCTTAATGGGAACTGAGACGCTAGTCCAGTCAGGCGCAAAATACTGGCAAGGACATCACGTCAGGGTCAATACACTGACCAAGATCACGATCTCTCTTCCATGTAGCATTTTCTGGAAACAGGCTGTTTTTAAGGCAGCCTGGCTGACGAGATGTGGATCGATGTGATCCTGTAGTAGTGATTGCCATTGAGATGAAGCCAAGCATAGCACAACCGCCTGGAGGACCACTGTCCACCTTCATCAGTACGCTCAGGATGTTAGGAAAGCTACTACAACTCGCCACTTAATGTCCTTTTCAGGGTGCACAAAAGAGTAAACTTACTCATTATGGGCATTAAACAGCAACAACAACAATCTATTCTTAAATACATTAACTGTCCCTGCCTCCATTTCTTCCCGTGGCAATGAATTCCAAACATTCACAACTCTCTGACTAAAAAAATATTTCCTAATATCTAATCTGGACCTTTTTTTAGTTAATTTGAAGTTATGCCCTCTTGTTCTTGTAGGTGGTTATATCTTGAAGAAAACTTGTTATAGTCTAATTTATCTTTTCCTTTGATTATCTTATAAACCTGTATTAAGTCACCTCAAATTCTTCTCTTTTCTAGGGGAGGGGGGTGGGAGGGGGGGTTACCAAGCAGAATGGTAAGATACTTGCCTCTCAAGAAACAAAAGAAAAGAGCATGAAAAAGTGGATTCTTGATTGCCGCATGTTTCAAGTGGTCCTTGTCTCAAGAAAGGTGAGATTCTGCGCCTAGACCTATTGAGACAGATGATAAACTCAGAGGTCCCATGTACGTGTGATGTATTTAAAATATAACCCTGGGCAGTTAAAAATCTAAATGGGCAAACTGTTAACCCTTTCCAGTCCTGGAGATTTGTGCCTGTTTGTCCAACTTTCCTTGCGCTAAATGCATCAACTTTGAAGCTTCACTATGTTCTTAAATGTCTATTCATTGAAAATAACTGCATTAAACAACAGCTGCATGTGTATGAATCATTGTCCAACTTACAGGTTGCTTCAAAACCTGAAATTTTCTCTAACTAAATGACAGAACATAACACATGTGTTAGGTAGTGGGCAGAAATTAACATTTTGTGGGCGGTTGATTTAGGACAAATGGGACTGTAATGGGTTAACCACTGTCCGAACACAAACATTAAGAAATTAATGAAATTCCCACCCAACACGCGGGGCCAAGAATCGAGACGACAATCCTTTCTTATCCCTCCAAAAGTCTGCACGTGGAGCACCTTCTAACACGTCATGTTTCTGGATCAATGTAGCTCAGGGCATGAGAGAGCAGTTGATTGGCAGTTAGTCCACCAGCTAAGAATGTATTTTACATTTTCAAATTCTTTCAAATGTCAATGTAATCGCTATAACAGAACGGCCAAGTTGATGACTGTATTTGCTGCTTCCAGACCGTCACACTCACATGCTAATTGGCAGCCTCTTTTAAACCCAATTTGGTGAAATGTTATCTCAAAACAAGCAATACCATTACTCTCATTAGTAAAGCTGTATTTAAAAAAATTGTTGTCTACCTAATAATTCCTTGGATAAAGAAAGTGAAAAATAAAGCCATCCTAGAAGACCAGAGTGTTGAAGAAAACTGGCTCATAAACAGTGTTGTATTTAGAAAATTACATTTCTTCTGGAATAGTCAAACGTCATGACGGACTGGAAATAATGGTCCTGGAGGGTATGGTACTTGGAAGGCGACGCAAGGGTCAACCAAGGCGAAGGTGGATACAGGATATAAAGGATACTCTAAACATGAACACGGAGCAGACGGGAAGATTGACTGCAGACCGAGATTCATATCGATTGGCTGTGATGAGAGCTGCGTTCTACAAAGGACATGCTACATGATGATGTAGTCTACCTATTATTATTATTGCATTACATTTTGAATAATAAATTAATGGAAATTGTTTTCTTCATTTAAGTAAATCTAATAGTTGTCCATCACAAGTGATGAAGACCACTCTCTTTGTTCAGCTGTGTGTACAGTAGTATCTCTTGCTGTGTCCGCTGAAATGGGTGACTTGCGCGGTTATTTGGATTAAAGTGAGGAAGAAACTGTGCCTTTTGTCAACCTCACTCACAGAGCCTAAGCTACCTTTTGCCAGTGGCAAGACATTCATCGAGACGACTGGAGATAGCATAGGATGCAGATTTTGCCTCAGGGTTACCACCGAAGCCTTTCCGTAAACATGTAACCCGCAGGGTAGAAAAGTTGGATGGCATCTAACGCAGTTTGTCGTGCCTTTTCGATAACCACAAGAGGTCGTATGGACAACACTCAGCGTGTGAGTGAGTGGCATCTCTCCCCAGCTGTATTCAGCTCATCATAGTAGCATCTAAAATTCCCACACGCCAAATTCGTGAGGGTGAACCGGCAGAACTAACCCGTGAAATACGACACAGGTATAAGTGTAGTGCCATTCAGCCGGCGTCCAGACAAGGATAAACAGATGGAAGAAATCACAAAAAAAAGAACGAAATAACAAGTCCAGATGGAAAACAATACCACGTTTCCGTGAACACAAGTGTAAGTCGTCGACTAGTGTGAATTCCAGGCAAATCCGTGGTCTGGCGCCATCCATAATGATCCAAAACAGTAGAGAAATGTAGACTCGCAGCCAGTTATGGCGCCATCTTTTGCCAGATTTTTCTACCCGACATAAATATCCTCAAGTTAGCCTCTTGGCCTGCAGAGACTAAAATGTTTACAATTTGGCGCTTTACAAAAAATGTTTGCCAACCCAACTTAGACAATTGCAAAAATTTCTCTATACTGACGCTGTCACGTTAGATTTAAAAAAAAATGAATAGTAACAAACCCTTCTATCTTTGAAAGCCTCCTGTCCAGCTTAACAAAATATACTTTAGGATTTTGTCACTATTGCCAGTCTTTCCAATCATCATAGTCTCAAAATTCTCTAATGCGAAGATGTTTAAGACTGCTTCAGTTGACTCAACCATTAAGTTCAGATTTGTAATTTACAATCTTTACAGTCCAGGCTAATTGATTAGATTTATTTCTTAAGACATGAGTCTTATGATTTAGGTCTGATTGTAAAAGGTTAAGACACAAATCTAATCAGTTTGGCTGGACTGTAAAGGGTTAAAAACACGAATCAAATCAGTTTGGCTGGACTGTAAAGGGTTAAAAACACAAATCGAATCAGTTTGGCTGGGCTGTACAGGGTTAAAAAGGCGAATCAAATTAGTTTGGCTGGACTGTAAAGGGTTAAGTAACTCATGTTTAACATAACGAAATTGCATTACCTGTATACAAATGATGTTATGTAGAGAGCTAAACTATGTTTAAAGGAAATTTTAAGTTTGTATGTTTAGGTTATTAGCAGCATATTTAATTCTTTTCAAAAGAATATTCGTTTCATACAAATTCGTTACCGCCTTTTACTTACTTTAAATACTTGGTATTCTGGTATTTAAACAGACATGTGAATGTCTGATGCCAGGTAGCTGAAGGTTATAAGCAGTAGGTAATTTAAACTTCCGGCGGTTTTTTAGGCATGGGAGAAGGCACAAACAATTTGGGTAGATTTTTAACCTTTAGCACACGCAAATTAGACCTTAGGCACATGATTTTGTACGAGAAAAAAAAGGGGCTCCGCCACTAACGGCAGGCAAATACGCAGGGGGAAAAATTATTCTAGAGCATTGTTGTGCATTTACACCAGTTAAAACACCTGGGAAATTGAATCTAAAAATAGGCAATGCCGTCATTCTAGATGTAAATAAGAAAGATGGCCTGTTTAGTATGAAAGCGAATTTTGAAACAATGTATTCTCTTTTTCTGGACGACTTAAGGATATTCCATTATTGTGCGTGATGAAGGTAAGTTGGTGCAAAATATTTTTGGAGAAAGATCTGTTTAATTTGTTTATTTAGCTGTATTAAATACGAATGTAAGGGAAAATAACCTATGTTGGTTTTGTATAAAACACCTATCAGTTAGTATCAGTGTTCTGTGATTTTTCAAATTCCGAAGTCCTGATTCCCTACGAAATTGGTAAATCTAAATCTTGTTGCCCAAAAGGCATTTTCACTTGAATCTTCTTGAATCTCAGAAACTAACACACATACACAACAAAACAATAACACCAACAAGTTCTTTCTTCAAAACAAAACCATTAGCTCATGTACAAAATACTGGGCTGAGGTACAAGCACTATTATTATTGCAGAAATGATTAGCAACACAATAAACCAATGCCAGCAGACTGTATTCCTTACAGAATGTCAGCTCTGTAAGTCCTTAAGAATGGTAAACTCCTGAAGCTTGAAAAAGCTACATAATTTAAATAAAAGCCAAGACAAGGGTAGCGCTGCTGTGGATGCCATCACACTGTGGCATACCAGAACATAAGAGAGCAGACAAGTTAGCAAAGGATAATGCAACATAAGAACAAAAACGGACAAACAATCACCTTCCAAGAAAAGAAAACCCTTACCCAAGCTATAGAGGAAAGTTGACCAAACGAGAGACAACTATCACTATCTTGATCGAGCGAGGCAAGTGAACCTGTTCAGCTTGAGAATGGGACATACAGCATGAATGGCAACTTATACAGGCTAAAATTGGCTCCATCGCCCAAATGTATGTGTGGGCAAGCAGCACATACATCCAAACAGCCCATGCAAGATTGTTATAGGCTTAGCCAATTGCGTACTGGCCCATGGAGACGAACCTTCACACAAAGCTGTTTGGAAGCATTCAAGAACTCTCCATTACAGAACCTTTATCCAGAGCTGGATTTTACATGTAGGCGTAATAAAATAAATGTGATGAACAAGAAGAAGAAGAATAGCCAACGAATCACAACAACAGTTAACACAAACTGTACACAGAATATGAATCTTTTGGCAGCCATTTGCTAGAAATATTGCAAAAGTGGAGAGGTAAATACAAGAAATAATAATCAGGGTATGCTAGTTGAGATAAGAGTAGGACAAACTACAAAACAGTCAATATGAACACACCAAAAATGTTAAATTTGTCTGAATACATATTAATAGTTGCCCATTGCAACTGAAGATGGCGACATCATGAGGCTTGCACTGCGAGATGTGATCTCACAGGGCTGTAAAGCACTTGGAGGACAGACATGCAAGGAGTCGACTCTTCGTATGTTCTGTTTTACCAGGCAGCTCGCT
Organism: Ariolimax columbianus; assembly: GCA_036924085.1. NCBI lineage: Eukaryota > Metazoa > Mollusca > Gastropoda > Stylommatophora > Arionidae > Ariolimax > Ariolimax columbianus. The sequence goes on from JAVGWX010000012.1 coordinate 50,828,167, forward strand.
TCCTTTGAACTTCAGCGACGAAATTCCGCTCTGTAGTCTGAGCACCTTGTGTGATGCTAGCGAGCCAGGTGGAACGTTGTGTGCGAGCATCTTCCACGAGATGACGTCAACGTCGGAGACATTTTTAAGGAGTCTCTGTAGCGTTTGTTCTGTTTCAGAAAGGTTTAGGACCATACCAACACACACGCACTCTCACGACATTCGCCTCTCAAATCGTCAAGGAAACGGTGGACGATCGACTCCCACAAGTTTCAGGCCCTAGTCTCACGGATTGTACGGCCTGAATGTCTGCATCTTGAGCTACTTCCAGTCGTCTTGATTGAATGTCTTGACACTGGTTCCTGGTAACTCAGGACGAGATAGTGAGATTGTGACCCCGGGTCTCACGGATTGTACGGCCTGAATGTCTGCACCTTGAGTTACTTCCAGTCGTCTTGATTGTATGTCTTGCCATTGGTTCCTGGTAACTCAGGACGAGAGAGTGAGATTGATATCCAGCGCAGCTGCTTCCTCACTATAATACAAATTCAGCGCAAGTTACATCTTCAGGACGAGGACAGTCTGATGATGTTGCCATCTTCGCTTGCGATGGGAAATTTACTTACACAACTCTAACATGCGCCCTCAGGGCTAGGCCCTTCCATTGCACTTTGGTTGGGTTGACCCACTGAAATCACCCTAACTAGCATAGGTACATACAGGCGCACAAACGCATCCAAACACTGGCTAATACGTCTTGCTATCCACTAAAAGACTACGGTCTGGGTTAGAAGTGGTGTGCCTCCGCCAGTAGAATACACAGATGCAAACCTTTTACGAAAAAAGTTAAATTATTCTGTCTTCCTGAAAAGCGTTCTGAGCTCACCGTACAGCAGCAGCTTGCGAAGGTGCTGACTCATCTGACATGCAGACGTGTGCTGTCCATATTAACTGGCCTCTTTGGAGATGCATACAGATGACCAAGCATGTTTGATTTGTTGAGGATGTCAGTTAGTTACTTTGTCCTGCCATCTGATCCTGAGCATAGCACCAAGACAGCTTATATATAAACGATTGAACTGCATTACATGTCCGAAATCTGTTTCTGTTTCTAAGAATCGACATCACTGCACTCTGAGCATACCCATAGGTGCTCAGTCTCTGCCAGCAAATGGCGCAAGGTATGGATGCTGATGGTCCCTGTAGTTCGCTGGTTGTACACTCTCTTGATCTGTCCTCTCCTGTGTCCTACTTTGCCCGAACCTCGTTTAATGTTAGAACTTTGCAGCCTACGTATTGCTGCTTCATCTATTGTAGTGTCCTCATCTAACAGGCGGCCATTGATTGATTTTAAAATGTCATTCCTATCCATCACTAATGTGCCCTTGATGGGAGCTTGTGAAGCCAAGATGTCAGCTCTTTCATTGCCCTGAACCCCAGCATGACCCGGATAGTAGATCCATGTAAACCCCTGGAGGTTTGAGGCCTCAACAGACTCACTCATACCTAAGCTGTACCTTCTGAAGTACGGCTTGCGCGTCTGTCACGATGACTGCCCTTGTTATTGTCTGAAATACACTGTCCATGCTTCGCAGGTGTGCAGAAGAGTGGTTAACGCTACATCATGATATACTTTTACCTTGCTGACAATACTGATGCCTTGTTGGACCTGAACATTTGCTGGTAGAGTTCCAAATGCAGACTGTTGTTGACCTGAGTCAATTTTAGCTTCTCTGGGGGAGGGTACTGCCTGGTCATACATACGTACGTATACATGTCCACACGCATACATATACACATGTCTATGTACATGCACATGTACATAAATACACATGTACATAAATACACACGTACAAACAAATACAAGATGGTATGCATTTTTGCAACCATAAGTATACATATCGACACATATGCCTATTCACAAACTTACTACAAAATTGGATCAAAACAAATAATCTGAAACTAACGCAGAAAAAAAATAAGATACTGGTGAATGGGCATCACAGCCAGGCTTCTATAAACATCATGATAGATGGCCAAAAGAAGTAATTTCTTTAAATATTAATGACCCTGTTTATATAGTGACAGAAGATCTAATAAAGAAATTAAAACAGGACTCGAGATGGTTGCGGAGGCTATGTCCATGAATGTAGTCTGGAAAAGCCACATCAGCATTGCAGTCAAAGTCAAGTTAGAAAAAATCATAGTGATGTCTGTTTTTTTTTTGTACGAATGGAAGAGCTTAACACGAACTGCTGAATATGGAAAGAAGGATTCAAGCTTTCGAATATAAATGCTACAGACAAAATTGTGCGCACGTCTTATAAAGAACACAAAACAAATGATTATGGGAGATAAAATAAATTCCCTGACATAGGAGCATGGAAGTGATAGTCAAACTGTATAAAGCATTAGTTAGACCTAGATTGGAGTATTGTTTTCAGGTGTGGAGTCCTTATCGTGGAGGGGATGTAAACATGCTGGAAAAGATACAAATTAGAGCGACAAAACTGATAGTGGGATTCCAGAATTATAGTTATGAGGAAAGACTCAGAAAAACCGGCATACACTGTCTAGAAAGGAGAAGAATTTGAGGTTATAATGCAGGTTTATAAGGTAATCAACGGGAAGAACACATTAGACTATAACACGTTTTTCAAAATGCAGTCGCCTACAAGAACAAGAGGGCAAATTAACTAAAGAGATGTTCAGATTAGATAACAGGAAATATATTTTTAGTCAGAGAGCAGTGAATGCTTGGAATGCATTGCCGCAGGTAATAGTGGAGGCAGGGTCAATTAATGCGTCCCAGAACAGAATTGGACGTGCAAAGTTAATTTTAGCTCAAGTGGATGTAAAATAAACTGGTTCTATACAGACTCGTATGAGTCTTTTAAACCAGTATGAAGACGTTAAGTTAAGGTCAACAGGAACCACTGATGTCAGCAGCGAAGCGTTGAAATCTTATATGGTCTGGGCTTGAAATGAGACATTTCTCCATCTCTAAAGTAATATACGAATAGCAGGAAACACCTGCAGGTGGAAGGAAGCGAGGGTGTCAAGGATGGACAGGGCATGATTTTTTAAAATCATATTCATTCGCAAGGCTGAAGATAGATAACTATGGAGGACTTTATGTGTTGATCTCACCCCTACTGTCCAAACAGGTTAAGGGTTTATTGACAACGTACACACTTTAATTCATATGCACATAGTCTAATATGTATCCATATGTGCATTCAGACAACGATTACATATTAAAGAAATTAAATACATTTCTGTGACGAACATATGCACGATCCCAAACAATGCTTGCCATGACTATTTCCAGAAGTGGAAACGGTGTCGAAATCAATGTATTAGTAGACGAGCAGAGTTTTTCTAAGGCAACAAGGGACTAAACTACAGGTAAACTCAAAAGAAGTTATACATAAATAAAACATTCTGGTCATTTTTGAACAGAACTCAAACACCCATACAAAGCCTAAAGGGAGACAATCAAATCATGCATCTGTCTAGTTTTTATCAAAGTATTGGGATGGTTCCAGCAACCACGTAGGATATTTCTGTTCTATATATTTGAGCAGTATCTTCAAGTTGCTGTTGTGGTCCTTGAAATACTCCTCTAAAAACTGTCTTGACTTGTCGTCCAGTATTGGGCGAGTCTTTTCTCGAACAGGACGCAAGCATTTGCCGTTCATTCGATAGAAGCATCTTTTTGTAGAGTCATATCTAGACGCAATTGGAAGAGGCAATTGAGACCTTTGAAACTCGGATAAATAGATAAGTAAATACGGCAAAAACAGTAGAAAGATAAGAATACAAACAAGGACAGATACGGACAAATTTGATTTACTCAATCCTATACTACCAAAGCGTGCAGATTAAAAATATATTTTGTAGTGGCTTATATGAAAAGATTCACGGCCTCCAGGTCAAAATCATCCATATTCTAGCTAGGCCTTGTAGCTGCCATTCTACGATGAAGTGGTCTTTCTTTATCATGGCTGATGGTTTCTATGGGATTGGATACCCGTGTTCAATCATCCATATTCTAACTTGGCTTTGCTGATGTCATTCTACGACGAAGTGGTCTTTCTTTCTAGTGGCTTATGGTTTCTATGGGATCTATATAATGAGATACCCTACTCCAATGACTTATCACCCATATTCTACCTTGGCTTTGCCGGTATCATTCTACCTGGAGTATCAAGGTCTTCTTCTCTAATAGCGTGTAGGGTTTCCATCGGTGCTTACCAAACTTTGTAGTGTGATAGACTGACATTGTAGCAGTGCTCGATATCCAATTGATTTACTATTGTACTTTCTTTGACCATCTAATATGTGTTTTAACATTTCGTTTAAATTCATGTTTAGTCTGTTCTATGACTCTATTGCTATTTAAACGAGAATATGCAACAAATCTTGAACGTTTACAGCTAATTAAATAAAAATAAATCTAAGAAATAAATAGCAAATTATATAAAGCAAAACTTGGAAATTTATATAAGATGATTTAAGACAAACCTTGAACATTTATAGAAAATAAAATAAAACGAATCTTGGAAATTTATAGAAAATTATGTGAAACAAATATGGGAAATTTATTTAAAACAAATCTGGGAAATTTGTAGAAAATTATGTAAAACAATTCTAGGAAATTTATGTTAAAAAATCTGCAATTTTGATAGAAAATTGTGTAAAGCAAATCTGGGAAATTTATAGAAAATTACATAAAAACAAATCTGGGAAATTTATAGAAAACTAGCTGGGGTATATGACTTCACACGTGATAATATCATAATTTTCAGATCGGGTAGAATTAACACGGAGTATTTGGAATGAAAGCATTTTCCCCTTTGTGTGTTCCTTTCAGGACCAATGCCTCAGTTACGCAGATCCCCCTTATCCCCGCCCCCTATCCCCTTCTTAATCCACCAATCTCTCATCATTATCATCATGTGTTCTGCAAGATGGTGTTGGATCTCCACCTAATCTTATCACATGTTATTTATCAGTTCCTCTGTTGAGTTCCTTCTATGCCATTCCTTTAAGATTTCCAGTATTTTCTTTCTCTGCCTCCCTATGTCACAGTTCCCTACGCTTTTGTCCGTTGTCACAATGTATTTGGTTAGTTGGTTATTGATCCAGCAGCCTATGGGATGCTGCCCTTTGGCCCAATGTCATATAGTGGTATCTGTAAGTGTTTGTAAGCTGTTGTTTAGTTCAGTACAAAGTGTTCCATTTGTCTAGTCTCGGAGGAAGAAGCTCTTTACTAACACCGGCAAGGGCCGGACATTCAATAAGATTATATTCAACAGTTCCACAGCGATGTGTGCACAGTCGGAACTCTGGAGTATGTTCTGGTTGTACTCGGACACAGACAGCAGAGGTGACGAAGTGGAAGATTGGGAGATAGACACAAATCTCTATCTAATCAATAGGCCGGAGGATAGCCCTAGCTTCTATTCTAGAACATGGCATACCACCTCCACTCCGAATTTGGCCTTTTCCACGGTGGACATTCACCATAAAATAGACCACCAGGTGCTAAACCAATTGGCAGGTAGCGACCACAGGCCAATTAGGCTAGAAGTTGATATGGAAGTAGGCCCACGGGAAACAAAACCGCTCCCACGTTGGAATTACAAACGAGCCGACTGGGACAGATTTGAAAGCCTGACAGATGGGCTCTATGAAACCATCAACACACGGGACAACAAAATGAAGCCCATGGTTGAAAACCTAAGCAAAGCAATAATGCAAGCTGCCACGGAAACCATCCCAAGAGGGGCAAGGAAAAATTATAAGCCCTATTGGAATGATGATTTGCAGAAAGTGGAAGATGCAGTCACAAATGCTAGGAACATGGCAGAGCGAGAACAATCAATGGAGGCAAATATCGCCCTCAAAGCCACCACGGCGAAATACAAATACACTCTAAACCAAACAGCAAGAGAAAGTTGGAAAAACAAAACAGAAAGCCTCAATTTAGACAAAGAAGGGAACAAACTATGGAAGCTAGTCAGAGCCATGAATGACGAAATTCCATCAAACAAACAAATTACCATCAAGCAGGGCGAAAACTTGCTCACTGGAAAAAAAGCAGCAAACGCCTTTGTTGAACATTATGCCAAAGCAAACCACATCGAGGTCCCTGCAGATAGGCATACAGACATTAGTGAAGAGCAAAAGGGGCACGACAAAATCAATATGGCACCAGAAGAGCATATGATGGCAAAATTAACAATGAATGAAATGGAAGAGGCCATGAGAACGTTAAAGAAAAGGAAATCTCCCGGAAAAGACGGGATAACAAACGAAATGCTGATGGGGCTGGGCCAAACAGCAAAGAAGAAACTACTATCAGTCCTGAACCAAAGCTGGAAAAGGGGTATTGTACCCCAGGCATGGAAAGACGCAGTACTTGTAGCAGTACCAAAGAAAGGAAAAGACAAAACATATCCAAATGGATACAGGCCTATCAGTCTACTGAGCTGCGTTGGCAAACTGATGGAACGTATGATGAACACCAGACTGATGTGGCATCCGGAAGAAAAACACATACTAATTCCACAGCAAGCAGGCTTTAGACAGCACAGATCCACTGAGGATCAGGTCATCCTCATAGCCCAGGAAATAGAAGATGCCTACCAGGAGCAAAAACACACAGTAGCGGTTTGGGTGGACCTAGACATGGCATTTGACAAAGTCTGGAAAGAGGGACTTAGAGTCAAACTAAAAAGAAGTGAAGTTTGTGGGAAAATGTACAAGTGGATCAGTCACTACCTCAAAAACAGAACGGCCAGAGTTCAAGTACAAGGGCAAATGAGCAAAAAGGTGACACTTGAGCAGGGAGTACCCCAAGGGGGAGTACTGTCACCCACACTCTTCCTGGTGTATATAAATGACATTACAGAGAATATACCAAGAAGAGTCCATAGCTCAATGTTTGCAGACGATCTGGCTATGTGGACCTCTGAAAAGAATCTCACCATAGCAAGAAATCGGATGCAGCAGGCCCTAACATCGCTGGAAGAGTGGGCGAACTCATGGCTGGTCAAAATAAACGAGGAAAAACGACATGTACAACATTCTCGCTATCAATCAAACCCCAAAACACCAAATTAAGTCTAAATGGCAAATACCTACAGCCAAACGACAACCCAAACTACCTGGGAGTCACATTTGATCGGCGCATGACATGGAAAAGTCATATCGAGAGAAACCGAATGAGAGCCAGAGAAAGAATGGCAATCATGAGGAAACTTGCTGGCACAAGCTGGGGAGCAGACGAAAGTATACTAAAGAAACTGTACACTGGAAGAGTGAGACCAGTTCTCGAGTATGGCATTGTGGCATGGACAACAGCAGCAAAGGCGAACTTCGATAAAATTAGCAAACTCCAAAACCAAGCCATGAGAGTTATAACAGGAGGCATGAAGTCAACGCCAATTGTAGAACTTGAAAAGATTACAAAACTGCAATCCATGACCGACAGAAGAGACTGCAGAGCCCAGCAGCAATCAGAGAAACTCAGAAGACTGACTGACCATCCAATGCACCAGAGACTAAACAATTTCGGAAATGGGAAACTAAAGCGGAGAAACTTTGCAGAAATAGCCAAAGCAAAGATGCACGAAGACCCAATGAACGCACTAACAACACCAAAACCCATCCCTACCGTACGAAAACCTACCTGGAGGCAGCATATATTTCCAGAGGTGGTAGAAAATATACCAGGTATTGGAAACAAAAACTGCCAGACTGAAAAAGAAAGAAAAGATACCACCCTGAGTTACATAACGGAAAACTACCCAAGCATGGACTGGACCCATGCATACACCGACGGTTCTGTAACAAACACAACACAGAACGTAGGGACAGGAGCATTCCTGAACCTACCAAATGGCAGAAAAATAACACTGTCATTCGCTACTGGAAAATACACAAGCATGTTCAGAGCGGAGGCAGACGCACTGAGGGCGGCAGTGGAAGAAATGGTGACAGGTAAAAGGAATGAAAGCCATATAGTCCTGCTTACAAATGGCCTGGCCGTAATCACAGCACTAAAAAGCCAAAAAAATACTGAACTTAATGATTTAAGAGCAGTGCTCTGTCAACTATGCCAGCAGTCCGCATCAAAAAGGGTAGTGGTGCAGTGGGTTCCATCCCACTGCAACATCCAAGGCAACGAGGAGGCAGACAGACTGGCAAAAGAAGGTGCAAAACTACCACAACCAAATACTAGTATGACATACGAAGAGTCAAAACGGCTTATTAGAGCTAGATACATGACCAAATGGGAAACCGAACATACTGGCTACACAAAAAACGATGCCTATTACCAGTTGAGCTGAAGAGAGCAGGTCGTGGTCTTCAGACTTCGCACTGGCCACAATAGACTGAGGTACCATCTATTCAACAAATTGAAGATAGGTGGCACTGACGAATGCCCGTGTGGTACCGGGAAAATGACCGCTGAGCATTTGCTGCAAAACTGCCCGACATACGAGGATCAGAGAAAGCAGATGTGGCCATCACCAGTGGCAACACTAGACAAGCTCTATGGCAGTGTCGACAGCCTAAGGATGACCGCTGCTTTTTCGAAATCATAATGGTTGCTGTCTGACTGCGTACGATGAAGAAGAAGAAGAAGAAGTTCTGGTTGGATTCTGTTCAAGTGAATGTAAAGTTGTATGTGTTGAGTGCGAAGTCGGAAAACGGTACTTTGGTCTTCTTTTCAGGAGGTTGATGTTGTCTTTGGGATTTGGGATAGCCTTAGTCGATTTCTCTTCAACAAGCCTCTTCTCATGACATGCCCAAAAGGGGGCCTCTTTACGCACCACATTATTAGTCTTCTGTGCTGTCCATGGAATTATCAACATATGGCCCATCTCTGTCACACCCTAACCGGCCTTCCCTCCACCACATGAAAATGTTTTCATTCGAAGACTTCGACTAATTCCATTCGATCTGAACATTGTTAAATGTGAAATAACAATTTTTTTAAATGCACGCAATGTGGTTCTTTGTTTGACCCGTTCTTCGCCAAGGGATGGTCACCCTTGACCCGCTCCTAACTCAGCGTCCAGTCGTTTCTTGGTTGAGCTCGTGTCTTCCATCGGAATAGTCAATGTGGTAGTAAATTCAAATGTTCGTTTCAATCAAAATTTAAGAAAAAAAGGAATTCAAACGAAACCATTCACGTTTAAATTGTGTCTTTGAACCGGAAAGGGCGTTTTTGTGACTTAGAGGTCACATAGTATCTCACACAAAAACTCAAGGTTGGACAAGCAAAATGGGTCATGATTAATCCTTTTGCTGGTAAATGATATACATAATCTTTTTCCCGTAACTAGTAAAGAAAAGAAAATAACTTAACGTCTTAAAATGGTTTAGAAGACTCTGCAGAGTCTTTATACAACCAGTTTCAAATAAGTCGTGAAACAAGTTACACTGATCTACCAATATTCCATAGAATGTTGAGTGAGAATTTCAGCTCGATGTCTTTCCGTTTGCGATTATTGGGGTCATCAGGTGAAGCATATTGACCAAGACACCCACCTCACGCCAGGGTGAGAACAAACATAGCATCAAAGCCATCCTCGTCGGACACCTTGAGACATGAAGTTATACAGCATCCTAGCCAACGAGGTGGGAATCGACATTGTGATCCCCAAATTGGTGAACTTACCGAAATATCTCACATTGCAGTGCAGCCAGGAGTACTCATGTCCACCTTATTCATTACGCCTGGAGATTTCAGAAGAGCTACTGTAACGTGCTAGAGTAGAGTATCAAGAGTGGAGAACTGAGTATGCTCAGTTTCTAACAGCAACAAAAACAAAAGGCTCACTTTAATTTGATAGATAAGTCTTCATAGGGAACGACGTTTGAAAAACTCTGGATTTGGTTCAAAACTGCGATAAGGTTCTGACCCAGTTCGTCTCCATCCACGAGATGGATCTGAGAATAGAAAAAAAATAAATGCTTTTTAAGAGGGCAAATTTACAGTAAGACAAAGTACACTACAACCAAATGGTATTAGTAAGAGACTAGAGACAACACAAATGAGATTCTTAGAATGCCCATGAAATCACTCGTTGTTTCTGTGTCTTATTTGGAATAGTGTTTCTAGAGCTTTCTTTCAAACAAGAAGGTTAGTTACCCCAGAGTAGGCAAGGTTTTGGCCCATGTGAAAGATGGCGAGTACAATGTTAATAGTTAGAGAATACTCTACCATCGACAGTTTTGATCACACTGTGACTTACTTGGAATATTGATTTTCATACAAGCAGACATGCCTACGGAAGTAGGCATCCCAAAGCTGTCCGTATAACGATTTTTGTGTGACAGTTTATACTTCATGTGGACTATTTCATCCACTGCACAATTCTGTTCAGACTACTCGGCTGAAGTACAAGCATTAAGTATTGCCGCGTAAATGATTAGCAACACAGCAAGTCAATTCCAGCAGATTGTATTATTTACAGATGCGATGTTAGTTCTGAAAACCATCAGCAATGATAAACTTCGGAGTTTAAGAAAGTCTTGGGCAAACTAAAAGCCCAGAGAAGGGTTGTGCTACAATGGATACCATCACACTGTGGCATACCAGAACATGAGACAGCAGACGGTTTGGCAAAGGAGGGAGCAACACAAGAGCAAAACGAACAAACAATCACCTTCCAAGAAAAGAAGACCGCTATCCAAGCCATAAAGAAAGGTGACCAAACGAAAGACAACTATCACTGCCTCTATCAAGCGGTGCAAGTGATCATGTTCGTCATGACAACGAGATATAACAAATTGAATAGCCACTTACACAGGTTAAAATTGGCTCCATCACCCATGTGTATGCGCGAGCAGGCAGCACAGACATCCGAAGATATCCTGCAAGGCTGTTATATGCTTAGCCAGTTGCGTAATGAGCACTGACCTACGGGGACTTCCCCACAAAGCTGTTTGGAAGCCTTAAAGGTCTCTCCACTACAGGAACCTTTATCCAGAGAATTGGACGTCACGTGTAGATGTAACACAAAAACGCACAGGGAGCTAGAAGAAGAACTCTTTCTTCATGTTACCAGGTCTGGGTGAATGTAGGTTGAGTATTCCGAAATTTGTTCTGATAGAGAGTAACAGATTAGTCTTGTCGATTTTCATCTGGGAATGGTTCATTTACGGGCAAAACGTATTCACGTGACCTCCGAGTCCTGTCTGCTCATACACTGTCTAAAGGCCATTATCTACAATAAAACACAATAATTCAATGCAACTGTTGGCTTTGTCTTCTGAGCTGTAAATATTTAGCAGTTCATTGTGGTTCATATGGTTAAACACCTTTAGGGTATGTGTTTTTAAGTTTCTGAAATTGACTGCCAGGAAAATATTTTTTTGAACTGTGGATAGTTTGGATGGTTTGAGAGTTGAATAAATGCAACCTCGTCAAAGTTAGAGAATAGTTCCTCTTACTGAACTATAATGGGGTCAAGAACTTCACGCAATTCAATAAAATAATACAATTTAAAATACAATCACAAAACTAAAATAAAACTGCACTGAAATAACATTTGCAGCACCAACTGAGAGCTTGTAATTAAACACTCTCAGTCAAGGAAGGTCGACCTAGTTCATCGTTAATTGACTATGACACAAATGCTAGTTACAAATTGACATGTTTCCTGTGTTAAGCTGGACGCAATCAGCTTACCTTTCTAATAGTAAATGTAATTAAACACTCTCAGTCAAGGAAGGTCGACCTAGTTCATCGTTAATTGACTATGACACAAATGCTAGTTACAAATTGACATGTTCCCTGTGTTAAGCTGGACGCAATCAGCTTACCTTTCTAATAGTAAATGTAATTAAACACTCTCAGTCAAGGAAGGTCGACCTAGTTCATCGTTAATTGACTATGACACAAATGCTAGTCACAAATTAACATGTTTCCTGTGTTAAGCTGGACGCAATCAGCTTACCTTTCTAATAGTAAATGTAATTAAACACTCTCAGTCAAGGAAGGTCGACCTAGTTCATCGTTAATTGACTATGACACAAATGCTAGTTACAAATTGACATGTTCCCTGTGTTAAGCTGGACGCAATCAGCTTACCTTTCTAATAGTAAATGTAATTAAACACTCTCAGTCAAGGAAGGTCGACCTAGTTCATCGTTAGTTGACTATGACACAAATGCTAGTCACAAATTGACATGTTCCCTGTGTTAAGCTGGACGCAATCAGCTTACCTTTCTAATAGTAAATGTAATTAAACACTCTCAGTCAAGGAAGGTCGACCTAGTTCATCGTTAATTGACTATGACACAAATGCTAGTTACAAATTGACATGTTTCCTGTGTTAAGCTGGACGCAATCAGCTTACCTTTCTAATAGTAAATGTAATTAAACACTCTCAGTCAAGGAAGGTCGACCTAGTTCATCGTTAATTGACTATGACACAAATGCTAGTTACAAATTGACATGTTTCCTGTGTTAAGCTGGACGCAATCAGCTTACCCTTCTAATAGTAAATGTAATTAAACACTCTCAGTCAAGGAAGGTCGACCTAGTTCATCGTTAGTTGACTATGACACAAATGCTAGTTACAAATTGACATGTTCCCTGTGTTAAGCTGGACGCAATCAGCTTACCTTTCTAATAGTAAATGTAATTAAACACTCTCAGTCAAGGAAGGTCGACCTAGTTCATCGTTAATTGACTATGACACAAATGCTAGTTACAAATTGACATGTTTCCTGTGTTAAGCTGGACGCAATCAGCTTACCCTTCTAATAGTAAATGTAATTAAACACTCTCAGTCAAGGAAGGTCGACCTAGTTCATCGTTAGTTGACTATGACACAAATGCTAGTTACAAATTGACATGTTCCCTGTGTTAAGCTGGACGCAATCAGCTTACCTTTCTAATAGTAAATGTAATTAAACACTCTCAGTCAAGGAAGGTCGACCTAGTTCATCGTTAATTGACTATGACACAAATGCTAGTTACAAATTGACATGTTTCCTGTGTTAAGCTGGACGCAATCAGCTTACCTTTCTAATAGTAAATGTAATTAAACACTCTCAGTCAAGGAAGGTCGACCTAGTTCATCGTTAATTGACTATGACACAAATGCTAGTTACAAATTGACATGTTTCCTGTGTTAAGCTGGACGCAATCAGCTTACCCTTCTAATAGTAAATGTAATTAAACACTCTCAGTCAAGGAAGGTCGACCTAGTTCATCGTTAGTTGACTATGACACAAATGCTAGTTACAAATTGACATGTTCCCTGTGTTAAGCTGGACGCAATCAGCTTACCTTTCTAATAGTAAATGTAATTAAACACTCTCAGTCAAGGAAGGTCGACCTAGTTCATCGTTAATTGACTATGACACAAATGCTAGTTACAAATTGACATGTTTCCTGTGTTAAGCTGGACGCAATCAGCTTACCCTTCTAATAGTAAATGTAATTAAACACTCTCAGTCAAGGAAGGTCGACCTAGTTCATCGTTAGTTGACTATGACACAAATGCTAGTTACAAATTGACATGTTCCCTGTGTTAAGCTGGACGCAATCAGCTTACCTTTCTAATAGTAAATGTAATTAAACACTCTCAGTCAAGGAAGGTCGACCTAGTTCATCGTTAATTGACTATGACACAAATGCTAGTCACAAATTAACATGTTTCCTGTGTTAAGCTGGACGCAATCAGCTTACCTTTCTAATAGTAAATGTAATTAAACACTCTCAGTCAAGGAAGGTCGACCTAGTTCATCGTTAATTGACTATGACACAAATGCTAGTTACAAATTGACATGTTCCCTGTGTTAAGCTGGACGCAATCAGCTTACCTTTCTAATAGTAAATGTAATTAAACACTCTCAGTCAAGGAAGGTCGACCTAGTTCATCGTTAGTTGACTATGACACAAATGCTAGTCACAAATTGACATGTTCCCTGTGTTAAGCTGGACGCAATCAGCTTACCTTTCTAATAGTAAATGTAATTAAACACTCTCAGTCAAGGAAGGTCGACCTAGTTCATCGTTAATTGACTATGACACAAATGCTAGTTACAAATTGACATGTTTCCTGTGTTAAGCTGGACGCAATCAGCTTACCTTTCTAATAGTAAATGTAATTAAACACTCTCAGTCAAGGAAGGTCGACCTAGTTCATCGTTAATTGACTATGACACAAATGCTAGTCACAAATTGACATGTTTCCTGTGTTAAGCTGGACGCAATCAGCTTACCTTTCTAATAGTAAATGTAATTAAACACTCTCAGTCAAGGAAGGTCGACCTAGTTCATCGTTAATTGACTATGACACAAATGCTAGTTACAAATTGACATGTTTCCTGTGTTAAGCTGGACGCAATCAGCTTACCTTTCTAATAGTAAATGTAATTAAACACTCTCAGTCAAGGAAGGTCGACCTAGTTCATCGTTAATTGACTATGACACAAATGCTAGTTACAAATTGACATGTTTCCTGTGTTAAGCTGGACGCAATCAGCTTACCCTTCTAATAGTAAATGTAATTAAACACTCTCAGTCAAGGAAGGTCGACCTAGTTCATCGTTAGTTGACTATGACACAAATGCTAGTTACAAATTGACATGTTCCCTGTGTTAAGCTGGACGCAATCAGCTTACCTTTCTAATAGTAAATGTAATTAAACACTCTCAGTCAAGGAAGGTCGACCTAGTTCATCGTTAATTGACTATGACACAAATGCTAGTCACAAATTGACATGTTTCCTGTGTTAAGCTGGACGCAATCAGCTTACCTTTCTAATAGTAAATGTAATTAAACACTCTCAGTCAAGGAAGGTCGACCTAGTTCATCGTTAATTGACTATGACACAAATGCTAGTTACAAATTGACATGTTTCCTGTGTTAAGCTGGACGCAATCAGCTTACCCTTCTAATAGTAAATGTAATTAAACACTCTCAGTCAAGGAAGGTCGACCTAGTTCATCGTTAATTGACTATGACACAAATGCTAGTTACAAATTGACATGTTTCCTGTGTTAAGCTGGACGCAATCAGCTTACCCTTCTAATAGTAAATGTAATTAAACACTCTCAGTCAAGGAAGGTCGACCTAGTTCATCGTTAGTTGACTATGACACAAATGCTAGTTACAAATTGACATGTTCCCTGTGTTAAGCTGGACGCAATCAGCTTACCTTTCTAATAGTAAATGTAATTAAACACTCTCAGTCAAGGAAGGTCGACCTAGTTCATCGTTAATTGACTATGACACAAATGCTAGTTACAAATTGACATGTTTCCTGTGTTAAGCTGGACGCAATCAGCTTACCCTTCTAATAGTAAATGTAATTAAACACTCTCAGTCAAGGAAGGTCGACCTAGTTCATCGTTAGTTGACTATGACACAAATGCTAGTTACAAATTGACATGTTCCCTGTGTTAAGCTGGACGCAATCAGCTTACCTTTCTAATAGTAAATGTAATTAAACACTCTCAGTCAAGGAAGGTCGACCTAGTTCATCGTTAATTGACTATGACACAAATGCTAGTCACAAATTAACATGTTTCCTGTGTTAAGCTGGACGCAATCAGCTTACCTTTCTAATAGTAAATGTAATTAAACACTCTCAGTCAAGGAAGGTCGACCTAGTTCATCGTTAATTGACTATGACACAAATGCTAGTTACAAATTGACATGTTCCCTGTGTTAAGCTGGACGCAATCAGCTTACCTTTCTAATAGTAAATGTAATTAAACACTCTCAGTCAAGGAAGGTCGACCTAGTTCATCGTTAGTTGACTATGACACAAATGCTAGTCACAAATTGACATGTTCCCTGTGTTAAGCTGGACGCAATCAGCTTACCTTTCTAATAGTAAATGTAATTAAACACTCTCAGTCAAGGAAGGTCGACCTAGTTCATCGTTAATTGACTATGACACAAATGCTAGTTACAAATTGACATGTTTCCTGTGTTAAGCTGGACGCAATCAGCTTACCTTTCTAATAGTAAATGTAATTAAACACTCTCAGTCAAGGAAGGTCGACCTAGTTCATCGTTAATTGACTATGACACAAATGCTAGTCACAAATTGACATGTTTCCTGTGTTAAGCTGGACGCAATCAGCTTACCTTTCTAATAGTAAATGTAATTAAACACTCTCAGTCAAGGAAGGTCGACCTAGTTCATCGTTAATTGACTATGACACAAATGCTAGTTACAAATTGACATGTTTCCTGTGTTAAGCTGGACGCAATCAGCTTACCTTTCTAATAGTAAATGTAATTAAACACTCTCAGTCAAGGAAGGTCGACCTAGTTCATCGTTAATTGACTATGACACAAATGCTAGTTACAAATTGACATGTTTCCTGTGTTAAGCTGGACGCAATCAGCTTACCCTTCTAATAGTAAATGTAATTAAACACTCTCAGTCAAGGAAGGTCGACCTAGTTCATCGTTAGTTGACTATGACACAAATGCTAGTTACAAATTGACATGTTCCCTGTGTTAAGCTGGACGCAATCAGCTTACCTTTCTAATAGTAAATGTAATTAAACACTCTCAGTCAAGGAAGGTCGACCTAGTTCATCGTTAATTGACTATGACACAAATGCTAGTCACAAATTGACATGTTTCCTGTGTTAAGCTGGACGCAATCAGCTTACCTTTCTAATAGTAAATGTAATTAAACACTCTCAGTCAAGGAAGGTCGACCTAGTTCATCGTTAATTGACTATGACACAAATGCTAGTTACAAATTGACATGTTTCCTGTGTTAAGCTGGACGCAATCAGCTTACCTTTCTAATAGTAAATGTAATTAAACACTCTCAGTCAAGGAAGGTCGACCTAGTTCATCGTTAATTGACTATGACACAAATGCTAGTTACAAATTGACATGTTTCCTGTGTTAAGCTGGACGCAATCAGCTTACCCTTCTAATAGTAAATGTAATTAAACACTCTCAGTCAAGGAAGGTCGACCTAGTTCATCGTTAGTTGACTATGACACAAATGCTAGTTACAAATTGACATGTTCCCTGTGTTAAGCTGGACGCAATCAGCTTACCTTTCTAATAGTAAATGTAATTAAACACTCTCAGTCAAGGAAGGTCGACCTAGTTCATCGTTAATTGACTATGACACAAATGCTAGTCACAAATTGACATGTTTCCTGTGTTAAGCTGGACGCAATCAGCTTACCTTTCTAATAGTAAATGTAATTAAACACTCTCAGTCAAGGAAGGTCGACCTAGTTCATCGTTAATTGACTATGACACAAATGCTAGTCACAAATTGACATGTTTCCTGTGTTAAGCTGGACGCAATCAGCTTACCCTTCTAATAGTAAATGTAATTAAACACTCTCAGTCAAGGAAGGTCGACCTAGTTCATCGTTAATTGACTATGACACAAATGCTAGTCACAAATTGACATGTTTCCTGTGTTAAGCTGGACGCAATCAGCTTACCTTTCTAATAGTAAATGTAATTAAACACTCTCAGTCAAGGAAGGTCGACCTAGTTCATCGTTAATTGACTATGACACAAATGCTAGTCACAAATTGACATGTTTCCTGTGTTAAGCTGGACGCAATCAGCTTACCTTTCTAATAGTAAATGTAATTAAACACTCTCAGTCAAGGAAGGTCGACCTAGTTCATCGTTAATTGACTATGACACAAATGCTAGTCACAAATTGACATGTTTCCTGTGTTAAGCTGGACGCAATCAGCTTACCTTTCTAATAGTAAATGTAATTAAACACTCTCAGTCAAGGAAGGTCGACCTAGTTCATCGTTAATTGACTATGACACAAATGCTAGTCACAAATTGACATGTTTCCTGTGTTAAGCTGGACGCAATCAGCTTACCTTTCTAATAGTAAATGATCAACTTTGCCTCTTCACGCGTTTGCTAACATGTTACTACGCTTGAACAAAAATGACTTGCAATTTAAATTTCTAATTTATTTCACATCTGTTTTATACAAAGGGATATCTTCTCTAATTCTTCCAAACCGTTTGGGATAGCTGAGCCTATACTGTCTATTATAACGCTTCGCTAATGATAGGTACCTGTTTGCCGTGTGGACAATTTTCAATTCGTTCAACAGTTAATTTTCAGTCTGTAGTGACATGTTCGAAGTGACATGTTCGCAGTTAAACATGTCACTCGATCTCCTCTTGACCTAGAGTAGTATACTTCTACTGTATCAGATTTTAGGTGTTCGCTGTACCTTTAGTTTTTGGAGTTAATCTGTACATCACTGTGTTCCACTGCGGAAATTGCAGTTGTTTTTAGTGCCTCAACCTCAGCTTTGAAAATGTTTGAAAATGTTAAAGTAATCGCTGGGATTGTGCCTCCTGTCAATTATTTAATTTTGTGTAAACGTCTCCCTTCCATTTTTCATAGACTACATTGCTGAACCACTTTGACACATGTGGGGATGGAGGTAGGGGGAATTACTTCATATCTCACGTCACTAAACTGACCTGTTCTCTAGAGAAGAACTGCAACCATCTAGCAAGATGAACTGCATAAGCTCTCGATTTCAAGCACTTGTTATGGATATCTCGTTGAAGCTGTGGCGCAGTTTTCTGACCGCTGACAGCTTCAAATAGAGTATAGTTTCTGACAGCAGCTTTCGTGAATCGGATCAGGTTCTATACATCTCAGAAGTGGGAAAAGAAAAGAGATAAACAATTTTTGGTTTACAACAAAGAATAATTCATTGCATTAAAATATGTATCTTCTTCTTTGGTGTTCGTCCTGAAAAGGACGTTGTGTCGTAATTTACAGGGAGACTGCGACATTTGCACCAGTCGGTCCGACACTTCTGGTTTCAGCTGATGATTTTTGGTACCTGGTTTGCCTTCCCACTACGATCACTATTCTCGTAGTTAGAGCACACTAATGCAACCTATCTCCATTGCATCCCTTTAGAGGCGGATTCGTGTTTTGGTCAGATCAGCTTGGCTGACCCTGATGCAAGCAGCCAAATAAATAATACCGATGTTTATCATGAGAGTGATCAGGTGTATTGCATATTAGTCTTTACAGTTTAGCTTTGAAACGTTGATAATGAATACATAGTTGGAAAATATAATTCATGCATCTGAAATTTTATATATATATATCATTATAATCATCATCGTCATTTTCCTCATCATCATCATCATAATCATTATCAGTCCTGTATTGTGGAACCATCCTCCCTCCCTCTCACCTGTCTCTCTCTCTCCCGCTCTCTCCCTCTCTCTCTCTCTCTATATATATATATATATATATATATATATATATATATATATATATAATTACATACATATATATCAGCTGTGCATCGTTGTCGATGGGTATTGACACTCAAGGTCACACCGCAAAAGGATACCAAGGCATTCATCTATCTCGCTAGCATGATATCATCCGATGGGCGCAGCTGTCACGATAAGTTAAGGTGGATCGGACTAGCTCGTCTGCTATACACTACCTCCGATGTGTGTGGAGTAATGGCAAGATCTACCTTGGGACAACAATCCGCATCTACCAGTCCTGCGTGGTCCCAGTCCTGCGTGGTCCCAGTCCTGCGTGGTCCCAGTCCTGCGTGGTCCCAGTCCTGCGTGGTCCCAGTCCTGCGTGGTCCCAGTCCTGCGTGGTCCCAGTCCTGCGTGGTCCCAGTCCTGCTTTACGGCTCTGAAACCTGGACATTGCTGAAACATGACATGTCGAGACTGAAGGCCTTGCACATGCAGGACCAGCTGTGGGTCATGGACGAGGCCTGGAACCACGCCACAGCAGTGGGTCATGGACGAGGCCTGGAACCACGCCACAGCAGTGGGTCATCGACGAGGCCTGGAACAACGCCACAGCAGTGGGTCATGGACGAGGCCTGGAACAACGCCACAGCTGTGGGTCATGGACGAGGCCTGGAACAACGCCACAGCTGTGGGTCATGGATGTGGCTGACCGACGCATCGTCCCTCAGATGCCTAAGCGAACATTATTAATTATTATCGCTTTCGACGGGGATCCGAGGACATCATACGTGTCACATGCTATCCTGACGGATGTGTGGCTCAACAGACCAATGCTGACCGAAACAATCTGTTTAATGAAGGGCACACGTGGTCTGTAGAAGGAGTGGTTCCCGCTGTTCGTGACTTCCGGGTCTCGCGTCTGTTCTGGACTTTCAAAACCAACACGGTTGTTTCCGCTGGTAGCTACGCACGCTTTGATTTCGCTTCACCAGTCAGATCTGTTTTGCGCAAGACATTCCCTGGCGGGGACATCTATCTGGGAACATCTGAGTGAGTCTATCAGACCGTCTTTAAAACGTTTCTTTGACCGCCCTCTCGCACGCATCCCTCCCTAAGCGCAACCGTAGATGAGCCTGTTTATGAGCCGTTCATCTGACCTACGTTCGAGATGTCCGGCCCATCCCAGACGTGTCTTCTGTAGCAGTGAATGAATGCTGGGCACGTCAGTCCTCCAGAGAACGTTGATGGCAAAAGTCCGACGATCCTGCCATCGGATGTGGAGTATTCGCTACAGATAACCAATGTGGAAGGGGTTTAACTTCCTTGCATCTCTCTCTCTCTTTCTCTCTCTCTCTTTCTTTCTTTCTTTCTCTCTCTCTCTCTCTTTCTCTCCATCTATTTCTCTCTCTCTTTCTCTCTCTTTCTCTCCATCTATTTCTCTCTTTCTTTCTCTCTATCTTTCTCTCTCTTTCTCTCTCTCTCTTTTTCTCTCTCTCACTCTCTCTCTTTCTCTCTCCTTTTTTCTCGCTCTCTCTCTATTTCTCTCTTTCTTTCTCTCTCTCTCTCTATATATATATAAATATATTTATATATATATATATATATATATATATATATATATATATATTAATATATACATACACACACGAGGCGTGTTCAGATGATACAGGACCTAACTGCACCAACTGAACATACGTACGATGTGCATGATTACGTCACTTCTGGTGTAAACAGCACATACCAACCGACAAAGTTTGCAACATGTCATTATCCTCCGACTCATAGTTTCCTCAGCAGACCGTTGAAAACATGGCGGGTGTAATACTGAATTCGTCCAAAGCTGATCAGCGAGCGGTGATTCGGTTTCGAACAGCTGAAGGATGTCGACCCAGGTGTGTTCACCTGTTCTATGCGCAAAAGAAACGGATCACCCTCCTCTTCATATCGCAGTAAGTGGTTAAAACTCCTTCCCATCCGTGCTTCCTTATGGTGGTTGATCAGCAACCGAGGTACCCTTTGTGAACACACCTTCCGATACTTCACTTTCTTGCTAACCACCATTTGAACTGTCCCTAGTGACACAGCGAATTCCTCTGGTAGCGAACGTAAGCTCCAGCGACAGTCCACTCGAATTGCTGCATCAATTTTGGCGAATGCATCTTCTGACACAACTAATATGCGCCTGATATGATCTCGAAAGATCTTTCATTAACTCACGTCCTTCTTTAAACATTGTGGTCCAAGTCTTCACTGTTGTCTTCGAAACACTTTTTGTCACCATACACTGCCTGCATTCTGAGATGAATGTCAACTGGTCGACATCCTTCAACTGTTAGAAACCGACTCACCGCTCGCTGATCAACTGGTCGACATCCTTCAACTGTTAGAAACAGACTCACCGCTCGCTGATCAACTCTGGATTCCGTATCACACTCGCAATGTTTTCAACGGCCTGCTGAGGAAACTATCAGTAGGAGGATAATGAATTTGTACAAACTTGACGGTTGCTGTATACATAAGAAGTGACGTCACCATGCGCATCGTACGCATGTACACTTGATGCAGTTAGGTCCGGTTTCATTTGAACACGCCTCGTATATATATATATATATTAGAACTTGAACTGAAGAAATACTTGACTGGTGTATATGTTTTTTTCAGTGCTTCTTCTTCTTCTTCTTCTTCTTCTTCTTCTTCTTCTTCTTCTTCTTCTTCTTCTTCTTTGTTTCTTCTTAATTAGTTTCCCTGAAGAGAATTGAGAATTCTAATAAATAGTGCTGGTTAGGTCCATGTGGCTTTCTTTGTGACTCCGAGCAGAAACCAGAAATGTGACTGACTCCTTCCCGACCACAGAGAGGAGTGTGATGCACTCGACCGTGTGCAGTGTCGAGAGCCGAGCTAAAACATTTCTGAGAAGCTCGTGTTTAGCTTGCTATCTTCATCAACATACTGGACCTCCAGACGTGCCCTGTATCCGCCAGTCTCTCCGTGTTTCAGTTTGGAAATAGGACAAGGGTTCACGCTTCCCAGAATGCTGTGCCGAGTTGGGTACCTCAGCTCTTTGGAATCTTGAGTTGTACATCCTCAGTTTAGTGCAATTCTGAGTTGACTACACTCGGTGGTGCATTGCCGATCGGGTACAGAGACATGGTGGGCTATCACCCCCACCAACCTAAGGGGCCTCCATATATACTTGCCTTCGCACTTGCAGTCGATAAAATTATGTCCTATCAGGCCGACACCGCCGCCTCTGCTTAACGATCAATCAAAGTTAAACACCCGCTTGCGATAACTTCTCCTAATCACTACACCCACATATTCACCTGATAGCAGTTGTAGACGCCTGCAGTAGGTTCATCCAATACGATCACAACTTTAGCTTTCGGAACAAGAGCCGCAATCCTCTTTGGAGAATCTTTATCGTGAAAGTAGTTCTGGCTTGCCTCGAATAGTAACACGCCCTCGCTATCTGGCTCCGGAAATTGGTTCTGGTACCTGAAACATTATGCTAATATTAATTTTCACAATAAATTAAATGTATTTGGACAGTCAAATGTCATCAAATATACCAACCAACAAGCCAAATGCCAAACAGACACACAACACAAAACAACACACCGAAGACCTTCACAACAGAAGACACAACAGACGCAGAAGACAAACAAATACGCCACATTCCTACACACCAGAAGACCTTACAGACACACAATACAAACTAACATTCCTAAGACCTACCCACCGGAAGACCCAACAGACACACACGACAAATCAACATGCCGAAGACATACACACCAGAAGACCCAACAGACACACACGACAAATCAACATGCCGAAGACATACACACCAGAAAACCCAACAGACACACAAGATGAAACAACATGCGGAAGGCCTACACACCAGAAGACCCAACAAACACAGACAACAAACCAACATTCAGAAGCTACATACAACCCTAACACACCAACAAGAGACCCAGCAGATGAAATCATCGGATTCATTGCTTTGTAGCGACACAAACAAGCCTACTCATCTGTACAGGGCACCTGTCTTGTAGCAAAGACACTTTAACCAACGAGGAAAGGAACTAGTTTTTAAAAAGCTGATAACCCGTGCAGTCAGTGTTTGTTAAAGGACCAAATTTACCATCTACAGTGTATGGATACATAATTATCAGCGCGGATGCATCTGTCGGCAGCAGTACCAGAGGGGTCAACTGATAAATTGTGTCCCAACTATACAATAGAGGTCACGAACTAGAATACACTGTTAATATGATACACGACAGCACTTACAACTGTCATCAAGTAGTTGTCTTTACAGACTCATTATCTGTACTGATCGCCTCAAGGGTAGTAAACTCTCACATCTGAAGAATGAACTAAGTTGGGTAGGTGCCAGTTAACGAATCATACTTCGGTGGCTACCATTCCAAAATGGTATACCTGGGAATGATAATGTTGTTGTTGTGTCGAATGTCCACAATGAGTAGATTACTCTTTTGTGCGCCCTGAAAAGGACGTTAAGTGGCGGGTTGCAGTAGCTTTCCTCACATCTCGAGCGTGCTGATAAAGGTGGACCGGGTTCCTCCAGACGGTTGTATTATGCTTGGCTCAATCTGCGTGTCGGTCACTACTACGGAGATCACGTCAAACCTCACATTGTAAGCCAGACTGTTGTCCTCGACAACAGCCTGTTTCCAGGACGATCAACGAGGAGGTCAGGTGAGGGTCTTGGCCAGAATATTTCTCCTGACCCAGGATAACATTGTCTGATCCGTGTGTTTTGCCTGAACAGACGTTAGCCTCATCGTCCCGTCACGTGAGGGTCTTGGCCAATATATTTCTCCTGACCCAGGCTAACATTGTCTGATCAGTGTGTTTTGCCTGACCAGATGTTAGCCCCAATGCCCCGTCAGGTGAGGGTCTTGGCCAGTATATTTCTCCTGACCCAGGCTAACATTGTCTGATCAGTGTGTTTTGCCTGACCAGATGTTAGCCCCAATGCCCCGTCAGGTGAGGGTCTTGGCCAGTATATTTCTCCTGACCCAGGCTAACATTGTCTGATCAGTGTGTTTTGCCTGATCAAACGTTAGCCGCATCATCCCGAATGATAAGGTAGATAAGCTTTGA
Organism: Ariolimax columbianus; assembly: GCA_036924085.1. NCBI lineage: Eukaryota > Metazoa > Mollusca > Gastropoda > Stylommatophora > Arionidae > Ariolimax > Ariolimax columbianus. Next base: position 50,852,536 of record JAVGWX010000012.1, read on the forward strand.
AAAAGATGAGGAAAAAGCGAAAAGGAAGACTAAACTATATCTTTAGAAAAATAGAGATGTTGTTTGAAGAGATCACACAGCAACTCAGATTCCCATCAGTCAAAAGACAACTAAAAAAAAATAAATAAAATTAACAAAAACAAACAACGGCCATTCTAACAGACCACAGGAGCGCACTCCAAGCCATCTCAAGCCCCAAACTGGATAGACTATCACACGAAATAAGATATAACATCAGGTTGGTGTCTCAAAATCAGATTTATCCTACAGTGGATTCCAGCCAACTGTGGGGATCCTTGGAAACGAGAAGGCTAATGAACTATCTGAAGCCGCAAGTGGCGACACGCAGATTCGCCATCTGCGGAGCTATAAAAGAAGCAAAGACATCCATCAAACGATCCATGTTGACGGAATGGAGAGACCAGCACAAGAGATATAAGTTAGAAAATGACAGCAAAGACAAACTTTGTAGAGATGGGCCGGCAAAGATCTTCAGACTCAGAACGGGCCACTTCAGACTCAAGACCCACCTCTACAGAATAGGTCTGTAACACTGATAAAGTAACGTAACTTCTTTATGATAGTTTAGAAGACACTGCAGATTATGTATACTTCTTCTTCTTCTTCTTCTTCTTCTTCTTCGTACGCAGTCAGACAGTAACCATTATTTTTTCGAAAAAAGCGGCGGTCATCCTGAGGCTGTCGCCGCTGCCATAGAGCTTGTCTTGCAGTTCCACTGGTGATGGCCACATCTGCTCTCTCTGATCCTCGTATGTCGGGCAGTTCTGCAGCAGATGTTCAGCGGTGATTTTACCGGTACAGCACGGGCATTCGTCGGTACCACCTATCTTCAATTTATTGAATAGGTGGAACCTCAGTCTATTGTGGCCAGTGCGAAGTCTGAAGACAACGACCTGCTCTCTTCGGTTCAACTGGTAATAGGCATCGTTTTTGGTGTAACCAGTATGTTCGGTTTCCCATTTGGTCATGTATCTGGCTTTGATAAGCCGTTTTGACTCTTCGTACGTGATACTAGTATCTGTTTGTGGTAGTCTTGCACCTTCTTTTGCCAGTCTGTCTGCCTCCTCGTTGCCTTGGATGTTGCAGTGTGATGGGACCCACTGTACCACTACCCTTTTTGGTGTGGACTGCTGACACAGTTTGCAGAGTGCTGCTCTTAGGTCATTAAGCTCAGTGTTTTTCTGGCTTTTTAGCGCTATGACTACGGCGAGAGCATCTGTAATGGCTTTCATTTTCTTTATGTGTCACCATTTCTTCCACTGCCGCCCTCAGTGCCTCTGCCTCCGCTCTGAAATTGCTTGTGTAATTACCAGTAGCGAATGACAGTGTTATTTGTCTGCCATTTGGTAGGTTCAGGAATGCTCCTGCCCCTCCGTTCTGTGTAGTGTTTGTTACAGAACCGTCGGTTAATGCATGGGTCCAGTCCATGCTTGGGTAGCTTTTCGATATAAAGCTTAGGGTAGTATCTCTCCTTTCTTTTTCAGTCTGGCAGTTTTTGTTTCCAATACCTGGTATATTTTCTACCACCTCTGGAAATATATCCTGCCTCCAGGTAGGTTTTCGTACAGTAGTGATGGGTTTTGGTGTTGTTAGTGCGTTTATGGGATCTTCATGCATCTTTGCTTTGGCTATTTCTGCAAAGTTTATCCGCTTTAGTTTCCCATTTCCCAAATTGTTTAGTCTCTGGTGCATTGGATGGTCAGTCAGTCTTCGGAGTTTCTCTGACTGCAGCTGGGCTCTGCAGTCTCTTCTATCGGTCATGGATTGCAGTTTTGTAATCTTTTCAAGTTCTACAATTGGCGTTGACTTCATGCCTCCTGTTATAACTCTCATGGCTTGGTTTTGAAGTTTGCTAACTTTATCGAAGTTCGCCTTTGCTGCTGTTGTCCATGCCGCAATGCCATACTCGAGAACTGGTCTCACTCTTCCAGTGTACAGTTTCTTTAGTATGCCTTCGTCTTGCACCCCAGCTTGTGCCAGCAAGTTTCCTCATGATTGCCATTCTTTCTCTGGCTCTCATTCGGTTTCTCTCGATCTGACTTTTCCATGTCATGCGCCGATCAAATGTGACTCCCAGATAGGTTGGGTTGTCGTTTGGCTGCAGGAATTTGCCATTTAAACTTAATTTGGTATTTTAGGGTTTGATTGAAAGCGATAATATTGTGCATGTGGTTTTCTCCTCGTTTATTTTGACCAGCCATGAGTTCGCCCACTCTTCCAGCAATGTTAGGGCCTTCTGCATCCGATTTCTGACTATGGTGAGATTCTTTTCAGAGATCCACATAGCTAGATCGTCTGCAAACATTGAGCTATGGACTCTCCTTGGTATATTCTCTGTAATGTCGTTTATATATACCAGGAAGAGTGTGGGTGACAATACTCCCCCTTGGAGTACTCCCTGCTCGAGTGTCACCTTCTTGCTCATCTGCCCTTGTACTTGGACTCTGGCGTTCTTTGTTTGAGGTAGTGGTTGATCCACTTGTACATTTTCCGACAAACATCACTTCTTCTTAGCTTGACTCTAAGTCCGTCTTTCCAGACTTTGTCAAATGCCTTTTCCAGATCCACCCAAACAGCTACTGTGTGTTTCTGTGCCTGGTAGGCATCTTCTATTTCCTAGGCTATGAGGATGACCTGGTCCTCAGTGGATCTGTGCTGTCTAAAGCCGGCTTGCTGTGGAATTAGTATTCGTTTTTCTTCCAGATGCCACATCAGTCTGGTGTTTATCATCCGTTCCATCAGCTTGCCGACACAGCTCAGTAGGCTGATGGGCCTGTATCCATTTGGATCTGTTTTGTCCTTTCCTGTTTTTGGTACTGCTACCAGTACTGCGTCTTTCCATGCCTGGGGTACAATTCCCCTTTTCCAGCTTTGGTACAGGACCGCTAGCAGTTTCCTCTTCGCTGTTTGGCCCAGCCCCATCAGCATTTCGTTTGTTATCCCGTCTTTTCCGGGAGATTTCCTTTTCTTTAATGTTCTTATGGCCTCTTCCATTTCGCTCATTGTTAATTTGGCCATCATGTGCTCTTCAGGAGCCGTATTGATGTTGTCGTGCTCCTTTAGCTCTTCGCTAATGTCTGTATGCTTATCTGCAGGGACCTCGATGTGGTTTGCTCTGGCATAGTGATCGACAAAAGCATTTGCGTCTTTCTTACCGGTGAGCACGTTTTCGCCCTGCTTGATGGTAATTTGTTTGTTTGACGGAGTTTCGTCGTTCATGGCTCTGATTAGCTTCCATAGCTTGTTCCCGTCTTTGTCCAGGTTTAGGCTTTCCGTTTTGTTTTTCCAGTTTTCTCTTGCTGTTTGCTTGAGAGTGTATTTGTATTTCGCCGTGGCGGCTTTGAGGGCGATGTTTGCCTCCATAGATTGTTCTCGCTCTGCCATGTTCCTAGCATTTGTTACTGCATCTTCCGCTTTCTGCAAATCATCATTCCAGTAGGGCTTATAGTTTTTCCTAGCTCCTCTTGGGATGGTTTCAGTGGCGGATTGCTTTATTGCCTTGTTTAGGCTTTCCACCATGGGCATCATTTTGTTGTTTCGTGTGTTGATGGTTTCACACAGCCCATCTGTCAGGATTGCAAATCTGTCCCAGTCGGCTCGTTTGTAATTCCAACGTGGGAGCGGTTTTGTTTCCCGTGGGCCTACTTCCATTTCAATGATGTTAATGACTCCCTCCGCATTCCACTGTAGTATTTTGAGGGTCTTGAGTTTTTGGTCAATAAAAGTTGCCCCATAGCCATGTGCCTTGACTCCACGACACATGGGTGGGTGACCACCAGTAGTCAAGGGTGGGCCCCTTCGAGGCGTGAGGCCCAGCACTATCGCTGCCTGGCGGGACTCCGCAGGATGAGCGCCATACGTTTTTCTGATCGGTTGTACTGTCATCATACTCCGATTTACGTTGCATTGTTTTGTTAGGCTTGCGGCCCCGTGCATCCGATTTCAACAGGCGTTTCTGTAGGGATGCCCTCCTTAGCCTTTGGCTGTCCCCAGCCTATCTGCAAGGCAGCAGTTGCTTATGATCAGAGTTGTCTCTCTTATGGAAGTTGTCTTACCAGACTATCGAGTTTTCACTACTCGTGTCTATAGGGTGCGATGATGATATGTGAGATGATATATGATATATATGATATGGACTGGTTTACCCGGAAGAGAGGCAGTCCAGTGTGTCTGTACCCCAGGATCGTCACGTCCTGCCAGCAACGTAGCATTTGCATGTGAGTGGGGTATCTCTTTCTCCCTTTATTTTCTTGGCTTCTATGCAGGGATGGTACGCCTAGCATTCCCCGCCACCTGGGATGTTGACACAGTGGGGCAGGTGTGCAATGTCCGCTGGTCTGCATCTCTTCTGCGTCCATTGGTATGGCTGATAGCGTACAGAGGCAGATGTCGAAGCAGAAGTGCATTTAACCAGATGACAAGCCTGGTAATGTCACGGAGATGTTGTTCGCCTGGTTTGCGGACATATCTCGTGGTCAAGGAGTGTGTCTCGACAGTTCACAGTGAGGTGGCTGCTCTACTGTTTTCGATACCCCGACCAGGAACTAAGTCTGATGTTGGTGGTTTCGCACCCCATCGCCGTATAGGGTGAATATCTAGCAGCTATCCGCCCGCTTTCATCAGCGGATGGAAGAGACCTCATTCTGTGGCTCGACCTGGTAGGGTTGAGGCGCGATGCCCAGGTCCCGACCATATCGAAGCCTCCCATTGCAGTGGTGCTGAGAATTTGGGCGGGATTCCGGCTAACAAGCGTCCGGCCGTTATCCCTCACATGGTAGCCTCGCGCCATTGGCTTATCAGCCTGGTACGTGAACCAAATGTCTGCGGTTCCTCTCGAGTTGAGCAGGATTTCCGTAGTAACGCCCTGTCATTTGTAGGATAAAACTGACCTGTCTTCCGATGGTCTATTTCCAGCACCCGTTCATTTTCTAGCCAAGACGAATTAATCGAGGGCTTTTGTTTGTCCATGACCAGGTATCTGGAGCCTGCGGTTTCCGCGGTGAAAAGGCACGGTTTCCGTAGCGATCCTTCATTAGAAGGTTAGAGAGCTGACCTGTTTTCTGTGGGTCTAATACCAGCACACGTTCACAATTAGACCCAACGAAAGTGCTCTCGATTTGTCAGTCGTTTTACATTGTTTGCGTCTTGAGTCAAGTTAAGCCGCAAGCTCCACTCCTGATAGTGCTCTTCCGTCAATGCCTTTTTTAAACACTGGATGCAGACCAACCGAGCCACAGAGGGCATAACCTCAGATTTCTGAGGATCTAAATCCAGCACCAGTTCCATATTAGACCCAAGGAAAGTGGTCTCGGCATGTCAGTCATTTCAGTGTTGGCCGTGTTGAGTCAAATTAAGCCGCAGGCTCCACTCCTGGTGGTGCCCTTCCGTCAATTCCTTTAAGTTTCAGCTTTGCAACCATACTTCCCCCGGAACCTTCTTCTTCTTCTTCTTCTTCTGCGTACACAGTCAGACAGTAACCATTATTTTTTCGAAAAAAGCGGCGGTCATCCTGAGGCTCTCGCCACTGCCATAGAGCTTGTCTTGCAGTTCCACTGGTAATGGCCACATCTGCTCTCTCTGATCCTCGTATGTCGGGCAGTTCTGCAGCAGATGTTCAGTGGTCATTTTACCAGTACCGCACGGGCATTCGTCGGTACACCCTATCTTCAATTTGTTGAATAGGTGGTACCTCAGTCTGTTGTGGCCAGTGCGAAGTCTGAAGACAACGACCTGCTCTCTTCGGTTCAACTGGTAATAGGCATCGTTTTTGGTGTAACCAGTATGTTCGGTTTCCCATTTGGTCATGTATCTGGCTTTGATAAGCCGTTTTGACTCTTCGTACGTCATACTGGTATCTGTTTGTGGTAGTCTTGCACCTTCTTTTGCCAGTCTGTCTGCCTCCTCGTTGCCTTGAATGTTGCAGTGTGACGGAACCCACTGTACCACTACCCTTTTTGGTGCGGACTACTGGCACAGTTTGCAGAGTGCTGCTCTTAAGTCATTAAGCACAGTGTTTTTCTGGCTTTTTAGCGCTATGACTACGGCGAGAGCATCTTTCAGCAGGACTATATGGCTCTCATTTTCACTGTGTGTCACCATTTCTTCCACTGCCGCCCTCAGTGCCTCTGCCTCCGCTCTGAAATTGCTTGTGTACTTACCAGTAGCGAATGACAGTGTTATTTTTCTGCCATTTGGTAGGTTCAGGAATGGTCCTGCCCTTCCTTTCTGTGTAGTGTTTGTTACAGAACCGTCGGTGTATGCATGGGTCCAGTCCATGCTTGGGTAGCTTTTCGTTATGAAGCTTAGGGTAGTGTCTCTCCTTTCTTTTTCAGTCTGGCAGTTTTTGTTTGCAATACCTGGTATATTTTCTACCACCTCTGGAAATATATCCTGCCTCCAGGTAGGTTTTCGTACAGTAGTGATGGGTTTTGGTGTTGTTAGTGCGTTTATGGGATCTTCGTGCATCTTTGCTTTGGCTATTTCTGCAAAGTTTCTCCGCTTTAGTTTCCCATTTCCCAAATTGTTTAGTCTCTGGTACAGTGGATGGTCCGTCAGTCTTCGCAGTTTCTCTGACTGCAGCTGGGCTCTGCAGTCTCTTCTATCGGTCATGGATTGCAGTTTTGTAATCTTTTCAAGTTCTACAATTGGCGTTGACTTCATGCCACCTGTTATAATTCTCATGGCTTGGTTTTGAAGTTTGTTAACTTTATCGAAGTTCGCCTTCGCTGCTGTTGTCCATGCCGCAATGCCATACTCGAGAACTGGTCTCACTCTTCCAGTGTACAGTTTCTTTAGTATGCCTTCGTCTGCTCCCCAGCTTGTGCCAGCAAGTTTCCTCATGATTGCCATTCTTTCTCTGGCTTTCATTCGGTTTCTCTCAATCTGACTTTTCCATGTCATGCGCCGATCAAATGTGACTCCCAGATAGGTTGGGTTGTCGTATGGCTGCAGGATTTTGCCATTTAGACTTAATTTGGAACTTTGGGGTTTTAATGAGAGCGAGAATATTGTGCATGTTGTTTTCTCCTCGTTTATTTTGACCAGCCATGAGTTCGCCGACTCTTCCAGCGATGTTAGGGCCGTCTGCATCCGATTTCTTGCTATGGTGAGATTCTTTTCAGAGGTCCACATAGCCAGATCGTCTGCAAACATTGAGCTATGGACTCTTCTTGGTATATTCTCTGTAATATCGTTTATATATACCAGGAAGAGTGTGGGTGACAATACTCCCCCTTGGGGTACTCCCTGCTCGAGTGTCACCTTTTTGCTCATCTGCCCTTGTACTTGGACTCTGGCCGTTCTTTGTTTGAGGTAGTGGTTGATCCACTTGTACATCTTCCCACAGACATCACTTCTTCTTAGCTTGACTCTAAGTCCATCTTTCCAGACTTTGTCAAATGCCTTTTCCAGATCCACCCAAACAGCTACTGTGTGTTTCTGTGCCTGGTAGGCATCTTCTATCTCTTGGGCTATGAGGATGACCTGGTCCTCAGTGGATCTGTGCTGTCTAAAGCCGGTTTGCTGTGGAATTAGTATTCGTTTTTCTTCCAGATGCCAGCCACATCAGTCTGGTGTTTATCATCCGTTCCATCAGCTTGCCGACACAGCTCAGTAGGCTTATGGGCCTGTATCCATTTGGATCTGTTTTGTCCTTTCCTGTTTTTGGTACTGGTACCAGTATTGCATCTTTCCATGCCTGTGGTACAATTCCCCTTTTCCAGCTTTGGTTCAGAACCGATAGCAGTTTCTTCTTCGCTGTTTGGCCCAGCCCCATCAGCATTTCGTTTGTTATCCCGTCTTTTCCGGGAGATTTCCTTTTCTTTAGTGTTCTCATAGCCTCTTCCATTTCGCGCATTGTTAGTTTGGCCATCATGTGCTCTTCAGGAGCCGTATTCATGTTTTCGTGTCCCTTTAGTTCTTCGCTAATGTTTGTATGCTTATCTGCAGGGACCTCGATGTGGTTTGCTCTGGCATAGTGATCGACAAAGGCGTTTGCGGCTTTCTTACCTGTGATCAAGTTCTCGCCCTGCTTGATAGTAATTTGTTTATTTGACGGGGTTTCGTCGTTCATGGCTCTGACTAGCTTCCATAGCTTGTTCCCGTCTTTGTCCAGGTTTAGACTTTCCGTTTTATTTTTCCAGCTTTCTCTTGCTGTTTGCTTGAGAGTGTGTTTGTACTTCGCCGCGGCGGCTTTGAGGGCGATGTTTGCCTCCATGGATTTTTCTCGCTCTGCCATGTTCCTAGCATTTGTTACTGCATCTTCCACTTTCTGCAACTCATCATTCCAGTAGGGCTTATAGTTTTTCCTAGCTCCTCTTGGGATGGTTTCAGTGGCGGCTTGCATTATTGCCTTGCTTAGGTTCTCTACCATGGGCTTCATTTTGGTGTTTCGTGTGTTGATGGTTTCACACAGCCCATCTGTCAGGATTGCAAATCTGTCCCAGTCGGCTCGTTTGTAATTCCAACGTGGGAGCGGTTGTGTTTCCTGTGGGCCTACTTCCATGTCAATGGTTCGCCTGATCGGCCTGTGGTCGCTACCTGCCAGTTGGTTTAGCACCTGGCGGTCTATTTTATGGTGTATGTCCTGTGTGGAGAAGGCCAAATCTGGAGTCGAGGTGGTATGCCATGTTCTTGAATAGAAGCTAGGGCTATCCTCCGGCCTATTGATTAGGGAGAGATTTGCATCTATCTCCCAATCTTCCACTTCGTCACCTCTGCTGTCTGTGTCAGAGTATCCCCATCTCTCCGAGTGGCTGTTGAAATCTCCAACTACTATGCAGTTAGAGTCTCTGACCTCCATACTCGAGAGCGATAGGTCTCTGTTTGGTGGTCCGTACAGACCCCCGGAACCAAAACACTTTGGTTTCCCGGAAGCTGCCCGCAGAGCCATTGAAGCAACTCCTGCGGATCGCTAGTCGGCATCGTTTATGGTCAGAACTACGACGGTATCTGATCGTCTTCGCGCCTCTGACTTTCGTTCTTGATTAATGAAAACATTCTTGACAAATGCTTTCGCAGTAGCTCGTCTTGCGGCGATCCAAGAATTTCACCTCTAACGCCGCAATACGAATTCTCCCGTTTGTCCCTGTTAATCATTACCTCCAGTTTCGAAAACCAACAAAATAGAACCGAGGTCCTATTCCATTATTCCATGCACTATTATTCAGGCAGCCGAGGCCTGCTTTGAACACTCTAATTTTTACAAAGTAAACGCGCCGGCCACCCAGGACGCTCAGCGCAGAGCACCCGTGGGAGAGAGCCGGCAGACGGTAGGGCAGGAGACAACGGGCAGTGAACCGGCGCGAGCCGGACCGCCCGCCTGCGCCTGAGATCCAACTACGAGCTTTTTAACTGCAATAACTTTAATATACGCTATTGGAGCTGGAATTACCGCGGCTGCTGGCACCAGACTTGCCCTTCAATAGATCCTCGTTAAAGGGTTTAAAGTGTACTCATTCCAATTTCGGGGCCTCGAAAAAGTCCCGTTATTTTTCGTCACTACCTCCCCGCGCCTGCTGTCTTCCTTGGATGTGGTAGCCGTTTCTCATGCTCCCTCTCCGGAATCGAACCCTGATTCCCCGTTACCTGTTACAAACATGGTAAGCATGTCACGTACCATCGACATTTGATAGGGCGGACATTTGAAAGATGCGTCGCCGGCACATGAGGCCATGCGATCAGCACAAAGTTATCCAGAGTCACCAGTGGGGACGCCGCAACCCCGCGAGGGGAAACAACGATTGGTTTTGAACTAATAAAAGCGCTCTTTCCGCGAGGGTCGGAGCTTGGTAAGCATGTATTAGCTCTAGAATTGCCACAGTTATCCAAGTAGGATCGTGTCATCTAAGGAACCTCAACTGATTTAATGAGCCATTCGCGGTTTCACCGTGAGACAGTGTGAACTTAGACATGCATGGCTTAATCTTTGAGACAAGCATATGACTACTGGCAGGATCAACCAGATATCTGTCAGAGACGTACGTAGCGCACACACCGGTCGGCGGAGGACGGGTGTGTAAAAAGCCTCACTGGGACGGCCGCAGGGACCGACTGACGGAACGGACGGATGGTTGTTCCACCCGTCCCTCACTCCGTCGACCTAGGACCGCCTGACAGGGGCACCTACACGCACCAGACGACCGACCGACCGGGCTCGCTCGAGGAGGGATGGCAGCGCTCTGTGCAGAGCGGATCCCAACGACCCTGGCGATGAATTTCACTGGGACTAGAGACAATTTGGCCTGCCGGCCTGCCCTTCTCCCGAGGGTTGGTCCCCCCCGGGAGAATACAGGGCCTTGAGGCACGATTCCTGCTTTCCATTTGCCGGTCACAAGCTCTTTGCGAGAGTCTGACCACCAGCGAGACGAACTGTCGAGCTCTGCTATAAGCCTTAGATAAATCACCACAGACTGACAACGTTTCCTGATACGGACCAGAGAAGCGCACATCGGTGGAGGAGACGCCACAACAAACCGCACCCCAATAGCTCTACGGGGAAAGGCAGGCGAGCGTTTTCCGCAAACCCGCGCTATCGCTCCGCCTGGCGGGACTGAGATCGCTTTACGAACACTGGTTGAAATTGAATCGCGGCGGCGAGACAACTACCCCAGATAGATTCTGTATACAACCTGTTGAATTTATATGTTCTTGCTCTAAAGGCTATTCAATCTATTTTTGAAAGCATTAATTGCCCTCGCCTCCACTTCTTCCTGTTGCAATACATTCCAAGCATTCACCACTCTCTGACTATAAAAATATTTCCTAATATCTAATCTGGACCTTTCTTTAGTTAATTTGTAGCTATGCTTTTGTGTTCTCGTAGGTGGTTATATTTTGAAGAAAAAACAACTTGTTATAGTCTAATTTATCCTTTCCTTCGATTTTAAACCTACATTAATTCACCTCGAATTCTTCTCTTTTCTAGACACTGTAGACCGGTCTTTTCCATAACTATAATTTTGAAATCCCACTTTTAGCTTTGTCGCTATTTAAAAAAATCCTTTCCAGTATGTTTATATCTCCTCTAAGATAAGGATTTCCACACATGTAGACAGTACCATAATCTAGGTCTAACTAATGCGTTAAAAAGTTTGACTATCACTTCCTTGCTTCTATGTTTAATATTTCTTTTTATCATACCTAAAATTGCATTTGCCTTTTGCACTGCTGCCTCGACTTTCTCACTCACCTTACCTGTAAAATCTAGTATTAGTATAACCCCTAGGTCCCTTTCCTTTTCTATCGTTCTAATATTGTTCTCGCCTATTCTGTAATTATGTCCCATAACTGCTGAACGTCTGTTAAAAAGGTGACAAATACGCAAGGAACAGAGAAAATACTTTAAACATGACCAATATTATTCTTGAATAAGCTCCAAGAAGATACCACTAACCTCTGACTACCTATTTACTTTCCTTGTCCGGCAACCTCACAAATTAACGTACCAGAAATAAATTGCCGTGGAAGCTCTTTCAATTCCTGCCTTGATAGCTCATCTAGAAGTACCTCCCTATCTGCTGACAATCTCTCTATGCTAATTGAAACCACCAGGAGGTTTGGTCTGGTGTTTGACATCTAATTGTTCATGTGATCTTAGGTGTTAAAATGATTTGTAAAATAAGAATGACTGTTTTCAGGGGACGCCCAATACTGTAGAACAACTGACAAATCGAGAGCACTGCCGTTTGGGTCTAATAATGAACGTACGCTGGTATTAGACTCACGGATGACAAGTCAGCTCCCAAACACTCAAATGAAAGAACGCTACGGAAATCGTGTCTTAACTCTGCAGAAACCGCAGATTTCAAATACCTGGTCATTGACAAACAAAAGCCCTCAATAAATTCGTCTGACCAAATAGTGAACGGGTGCTGGAAATAGATCATCTGAAGACAGGTCAGTTTTACCCTACAAATGACAGGGCGTTGCTACGGAAAACCAGCTCAAATCGAGAGGAGCCGCAGACACTTTGGTTCACGTACCAGGCTGATAAGCCAAGGGCGCGAGGCTACCATGTGGGGGATTACGGCAGAACCCTTGTAAGCCGCAATCCCGCCCAAAATCTCAGCACCACTGCAATGGGAGGCTCCTACATGCTCGGGACCTGGGGCTTGCGCCCCAGCCCTATCAGGTAGAGCCACAGTAAGAGGTCCTTGCCGCCCGCAAATCAAAGCGGGCGGACAAACTGCTTGATACTCACCCTATACGGCGATGGGGTGCGAAAAACACCAACCAAAGACTTAGAACCTGGTCGGGGTGTCGAAAACAGTAGAGCAGCCACCACACTGTGAACTGTCAAGACTCAACCACTGACCATGAGAGTTGTCCGCACACCAGGCGATCAACATCTCTGTGACATTACCAGGCTTGTCCTCTGGCTAAATACACTCCGGCTACGATATCTACCTCTGTACGTTATCAGCCATAACTATCATGCTGGACGCAGAAGAGATGCAGACCAGCGGACATTGCACACCTGCCCCACTGTGTCAACACCCCAGGTGGCGGGGAATGCTAGGCGTACCATCTCTGCATAGAAGCCAAGAAAACAAAGGGAAAAAGAGATACCCCACTCACATGCAAATGCTACGTTTCTGGCAGGACGTGACGATCCTGGGATACAGACACACTGGACTGCCTCTCTTCCGGGTAAACCAGTCCATCTCATATATCATCATCATTGCACCCTAAAGACACGAGTAGTGAAGACTCGATAGTCTGGTAAGACAACTTCCATAGGAGAGAAAACTCTGATCGTAAACAACTGCTGCCTTGCAGATAGGCTGGGGACAGCCAAAGGCTAAGGAGGGCATCCCTACAGAAACGCCTGTTGAAATCGGATGCACGGGGCCGCAAGCCTAACAAAACAGTGCAACGTAAATCACAGTATGATGGCACAACCTATTCGAAAAACGTATGGCGCTCATCCTGAGGAGACCCGCCAGGCAGCGATAGCGCCGGGCCCCACGCCTCGAAGGGGCCCACCCTTGACTACTGGTGGTCACCCACCCATGTGTCGTGGAGTCAAGGCACATGGCTATGGGGAAACGACTATTGGCCAAAACATCAAGACCCTCAGAATACTACAGTGGAATGCGGAGGGAGTCATTAACAAAAAACTTTCCCTAACACATCACCTGCATGAAGGTAAGATTGACGTGGCATGTATCCAGGAAACGCACCTCAACAATAACCATAAATTCTCAATCAGAGGATACCAGACTTTCCGTCTAGATAGAGAAGGCCACAAAGGAGGGGTCCTGATACTGACCAGAAACAGCATACCGAGTAGCGCGGTACCTGTCAATCACACCGGACAAGCAGAAATTGTAGGAGTTGACATAATGGCTCAAGAGACGAAGCTCCGCATTTTCAATCTGTACGGACCACCAAACAGAGACCTATCGCTCTCGAGTATGGAGGTCAGAGACTCCAACTGCATAGTAGTTGGAGATTTCAACAGCCACTCGGAGAGATGGGGATACTCTGACACAGACAGCAGAGGTGACGAAGTGGAAGATTGGGAGATAGATGCAAATCTCTCCCTAATCAACAGGCCGGAGGATAGCCCTAGCTTCTATTCAAGAACATGGCATACCACCTCGACTCCAGATTTGGCCTTCTCCACACAGGACATACACTATAAAATAGACCGCCAGGTGCTAAACCAACTGGCAGGTAGCGACCACAGGCCGATCAGGCTAACCATTGACATGGAAGTAGGCCCACAGGAAACAAAACCGCTCCCACGTTGGAATTACAAACGAGCCGACTGGGACAGATTTGCAATCCTGACAGATGGGCTGTGTGAAACCATCAACACACGAAACACCAAAATGAAGCCCATGGTAGAGAGCCTAAGCAAGGCAATAATGCAAGCCGCCACTGAAACCATCCCAAGAGGAGCTAGGAAAAACTATAAGCCCTACTGGAATGATGAGTTACAGAAAGTGGAAGATGCAGTAACAAATGCGAGGAACATGGCAGAACGAGAAAAATCCGTGGAGGCAAGCATCGCCCTCAAAGCCGCCGCGGCGAAGTACAAACACACTCTCAAGCAAACAGCAAGAGAAAGTTGGAAAAATAAAACGGAAAGTTTAAACCTGGACAAAGAAGGGAACAAGCTATGGAAGCTAGTCAGAGCCATGAACGACGAAACCCCGTCAAATAAACAAATTACTATCAAGCAAGGCGAAAACTTGATCACAGGTAAGAAAGCCGCAAACGCCTTTGTCGATCACTATGCCAGAGCAAACCACATCGAGGTCCCTGCAGATAAGCATACAGACATTAGCGGAGAGCTAAAGGGGCACGAAAACATAAATACGGCTCCTGAAGAGCACATGATGGCCAAACTAACAATGCGCGAAATGGAAGAGGCTATGAGAACACTAAAGAGAAGGAAATCTCCCGGAAAAGACGGGATAACAAACGAAATGCTGATGGGGCTGGGCCAAACAGCGAAGGAAAAACTACTATCAGTCCTGAACCAAAGCTGGAAAAGGGGTATTGTACCCCAGGCATGGAAAGATGCAATACTGGTACCAGTACCAAAAACAGGAAAGGACAAAACAGATCCGAATGGATACAGGCCCATAAGCCTACTGAGCTGTGTCGGCAAGCTGATGGAACGGATGATAAACACCAGACTGATGTGGCATCTGGAAGAAAAACGAATACTAATTCCACAGCAAGCCGGCTTTAGACAGCACAGATCCACTGAGGACCAGGTCATCCTCATAGCCCAGGAGATAGAAGATGCCTACCAGGCACAGAAACACACAGTAGCTGTTTGGGTGGATCTGGAAAAGGCATTTGACAAAGTCTGGAAGGATGGACTTAGAGTCAAGCTAAGAAGAAGTGATGTTTGTGGGAAGATGTACAAGTGGATCAACCACTACCTCAAACAAAGAACGGCCAGAGTCCAAGTACAAGGGCAGATGAGCAAAAAGGTGACACTCGAGCAGGGAGTACCCCAAGGGGGAGTACTGTCACCCACACTCTTCCTGGTATATATAAACGATATTACAGAGAATATACCAAGAAGAGTCCATAGCTCAATGTTTGCAGACGATCTGGCTATGTGGACCTCTGAAAAGAATCTCACCATAGCAAGAAATCGGATGCAAACGGCCCTAACATCGCTGGAAGAGTGGGCGAACTCATGGCTGGTCAAAATAAACGAGGAGAAAACCACGTGCACAATATTCTCGCTCTCATTAAAACCCCAAAGTACCAAATTAAGCCTAAATGGCAAAATCCTGCAGCCAAACGACAACCCAACCTATCTGGGAGTCACATTTGATCGGCGCATGACATGGAAAAGTCAGATTGAGAGAAACCGAATGAAAGCCAGAGAAAGAATGGCGATCATGAGGAAACTTGCTGGCACAAGCTGGGGAGCAGACGAAGGCATACTAAAGAAACTGTACACTGGAAGAGTGAGACCAGTTCTCGAGTATGGCATCGCGGCATGGACAACAGCAGCGAAGGCGAACTTCGATAAAGTTAACAAACTTCAAAACCAAGCTATGAGAATCATAACTGGTGGCATGAAGTCAACGCCAATTGTAGAACTTGAAAAGATTACAAAACTGCAATCCATGACCGACAGAAGAGACTGCAGAGCCCAGCTGCAGTCAGAGAAACTCCGAAGACTGACGGACCATCCAATGTACCAGAGGCTAAACAATTTGGGAACTGGGAAACTAAAGCGGAGAAACTTTGCAGAAATAGCCAAAGCAAAGATGCACGAAGACCCCATAAACGCACTAACAACACCAAAACCCATCACTACTGTACGAAAACCTACTTGGAGGCAGGACATATTTCCAGAGGTGGTAGAAAATATACCAGGTATTGCAAACAAAAACTGCCAGACCGAAAAAGAAAGGAGAGACACTACCCTAAGCTTCATAACGAAAAGCTACCCAAGCATGGACTGGACCCATGCATACACCGACGGTTCTGTAACAAACACTACACAGAACGGAGGGGCAGGAGCATTCCTGAACCTACCAAATGGCAGAAAAATAACACTGTCATTCGCTACTGGTAAGTACACAAGCAATTTCAGAGCGGAGGCAGAGGCACTGAGGGCGGCAGTGGAAGAAATGGCAACACACAGTGAAAATGAGAGCCACATAGTCTTGTTGACAGATGCTCTCGCCGTAGTCACAGCGCTAAAAAGCCAGAAAAACACTGAGCTTAATGACTTAAGAGCAGCACTCTGCAAACTGTGCCAGCTGTCCGCACCAAAAAGGGTAGTGGTACAGTGGGTCCCGTCACACTGCAACATCCAAGGCAACGAGGAGGCAGACAGACTGGCAAAAGAAGGTGCAAGGCTACCACAAACAGATACCAGTATGACGTACGAAGAGTCAAAACGGCTTATCAAAGCCAGGTACATTACCAAATGGGAAACCGAACATACTGGTTACACCAAAAACGATGCCTATTACCAGTTGAACCGAAGAGAGCAGGTCGTTGTCTTCAGACTCCGCACTGGCCACAATAGACTGAGGTACCACCTATTCAACAAATTGAAGATAGGGTGTACCGACGAATGCCCGTGCGGTACTGGTAAAATGACTACTGAACATCTGCTGCAGAACTGCCCGACATACGGGGATCAGAGAGAGCAGATGTGGCCATTGCCAGTGGAACTGCAAGACAAGCTCTATGGTAGTGGCGAGAGTCTCAGGACGACCGCCGCTTTTTTCGAAAAAATAATGGTTGCTGTCTGACTGTGTACGCAGAAGAAGAAGAAGAAGGGGACGCCCAAATGCTCAGTCATGTACCACAATCGTCAGAGAGGGCCCTTTCATATCCCAATTTGCCAGTCGGTAAGCATTCATAAAAAATAGGATGTGATTCTCTGGCTAAAATCTGCCTCCTTTAGATATAGATCAATAACCAATTCTATTCTTGGACAAGCTCTATGGCAGTCCCAATTGTAAGCTATGGCTAACCAATGTTGTCTTTAAATGTCCTTGATATATGTTGATATCTGTTGACATCTGTTGACATATCTTGACAGCTGAAAGTGTACGAAGAAGAGGAAGAACATCACAAAAAAGCTGATGAATAGTACAATGAAGTCTCTTACACTTCATTCCAAACGGCATTGTCCACTACTGGACTACCCACTTACCAGTCTAATCAGTTCTGGTAGGCTCCGCTACTGGACTACCCACTTACCAGTCTAATCCGTTCTGGTAGGCTCCACTACTGGACTACCCACTTACCAGTCTAATCCGTTCTGGTAGGCTCCACTACTGAAAAACTGATGACTCTCGTTAACAGCATTGTCAGGTGCACCAACCATCATAGGATGTACTTCCAAGAATTTTGCAATTGAACCAGTTCCTGGAATATATTATATAGTTCTAGATATAGGAGGTCAATAAAGCTGAGAGGTAAGGCACTGTCTTATCAAGAAACGAATCGACGAAAGCGCGAGACTGTTTCTGTTAGAATCCATCAAATTTCAAGCGTTAATTGGTTTAATGGGAGATGACATCGGACTTTAATACATAAAATAAGTCAAGAGTTTGGATTGGATATGCACGAAAAGAAATAAAAGACTAGGATAATTGGGAAAGTGACAAGAAACCATGTATGAAGATAAAAAAAAGATCAAACACTTGAACCGGTACATTTTCTCCTATCTAGGTCATTAGCTTGGCTTGGTTTGGCTTGGCTTGGTTTGGCTTGGCTTGGTTTGGCTTGGCTTGGCTTGGCTTGGTTTGGCTTGGCTTGGCTTGGCTTGGTTTGGCTTCGTTCGTTCTCAATCTCCCGCTACCAAGCCCTAAAGGGGCTTAAATAGCAGAATGTAGTCCAGTGAACGGAATGCGTTGTGTCGTAGTTTACAGCTTGGCTGCGATATTTGCACGTTTCGGTCCAACACATCTGACTTCAGCAAGCATTTTTTGAGTAACAGGTTAGCATTCCCTCTACGATCCCTTCTCCTTAGCCAGTCTGCCCTGCTGCAGCCTGTTATCCAGGATCACCGCGTGGAGGTGTAGAAGGGTGTTGGCAGCTCTGGTTCGCTGGCCCTGACGCTAGCAGTCAGCTATGGGTCGCTGACCGCTGCAGCTCATGCGCTGCATCTAGGTCATTTAATAAGAACGGGGCTGAAGAAAGGGAAGAAAGCAGCTGTGAAAAAGAAGCCAGAAAGAGAATAGGTATGGCCAAGATGGTATTCAGCAATAGGCGACACATACCGACATCCAAACTTATAAATCAGAATTTGAAAATGAGAATTGTCAGGTGTTATACATACTCGTCACTAATTTATGGCGCAGAGACATGGACAATGAATAACAAGTTGGAAAAGAGTATTGAAGCCATCGAAACGTGAGTATATAGAAGATTGGGTCGCATTTCTTGTAGAGAGAAGAAAACATATTTGAAGGTATTGAAAAAGTTGAGGGGGAAAAGAGAATTACTGACCGAAATCAGGGTTAGACAGTTACGTTATTTTGGTCATATAAAAAGACATACCTCATTGTTGAAGACCATACTGGAGGGTAGGGCGAGGGGCAGTCGTTCAAGAGCCAGACAACGATTTAAGTGAGTGGATAGCATCAAGAGATGTTCTGGAAAAAGCGTCTCTGATTGCACCATTGGCTGGAGACCCATTGCAGCCGACCTTCGATGCGGAGATGGCTCTTTCACAGAACTTGAGCTTTCGCAGCTTGGTAGCAGCAGGTTTAGAACAAACGAATCCCAAAGCAAAGATGCACGAAGATCCCATAAACGCACTAACAACACCAAAACCCATCACTACTGTACGAAAACCTACCTGGAGGCAGGATATATTTCCAGAGGTGGTAGAAAATATACCAGGTATTGCAAACAAAAACTGCCAGACTGAAAAAGAAAGGAGAGACACTACCCTAAGCTTCATAACGAAAAGCTACCCAAGCATGGACTGGACCCACGCATACACCGACGGTTCTGTAACAAACACTACACAGAACGGAGGGGCAGGAGCATTCCTGAACCTACCAAATGGCAGAAAAATAACACTGTCATTCGCTACTGGTAAGTACACACGCAATTTCAGAGCGGAGGCAGAGGCACTGAGGGCGGCAGTGGAAGAAATGGTGACACACAGTGAAAATGAGAGCCATATAGTCCTGCTGACAGATGCTCTCGCCGTAGTCACAGCGCTAAAAAGCCAGAAAAACACTGAGCTTAATGACTTAAGAGCAGCACTCTGCAAACTGTGCCAGCAGTCCGCACCAAAAAGGGTAGTGGTACAGTGGGTCCCGTCACACTGCAACATCCAAGGCAACGAGGAGGCAGATAGACTGGCAAAAGAAGGTGCAAGACTACCACAAACAGATACCAGTATGACGTACGAAGAGTCAAAACGGCTTATCAAAGCCAGATACATGACCAAATGGGAAACCGAACATACTGGTTACACCAAAAACGATGCCTATTACCAGTTGAACCGAAGAGAGCAGGTAGTTGTCTTCAGACTTCGCACTGGCCACAACAGACTGAGGTACCACCTATTCAACAAATTGAAGATAGGGTGTACCGACGAATGCCCGTGCGGTACTGGTAAAATGACCACTGAACATCTGCTGCAGAACTGCCCGACATACGAGGATCAGAGAGAGCAGATGTGGCCATTACCAGTGGAACTGCAAGACAAGCTCTATGGCAGTGGCGAGAGCCTCAGGATGACCGCCGCTTTTCTCGAAAAAATAATGGTTACTGTCTGACTGTGTACGCAGAAGAAGAAGAAGAAGAACAAACGAATCAAATAAAAATATGCAAATATAAGACGAGGAAGGGAAGATGGTCACATCATCACTTGCCCTACCATCACCACCACTATCATCACTTGCTCCATCACCCCTACCACACTTACTTACACTCAAACTTCTCATGAATCTCACATTTTACAAACACGACTCAGCTACAATACATCACCTGGTTGGTGGGGCTCTAAAATGAACAGCTTAGGGAACTTTGAACATTTAACGTGAGGGGGCAGTATCTCCAAATGGTTGCTGTTAAACTCACATGGGTTCTGGAAAAAAGATACATCAAATATTGTGGTTTCTTCTTTTTTGACTTTATCAGCACTGTCATCGTCTTCTTAACGTACCATTTTTTTACTTGTTTGATAACTGCAACTTCTTTTTATTTTTCTCCCTTTTCTTCTTCTTTTCCTTCTTTTTTCCTTCTTTTCTTTATCTTTTTCTTCTTCTCTTTTTTCTTCACTTTAATATTTTTCTTCATCATCTTCTTCTTCGCTGCTAACTTAATCTTTCTTTGTATATGTTCTACCTTTTTGTACTTTTTATCTTGATCTTTTTCGACATTCAATGCTTTTACTTGTTCCTTTTCCCTCATTCTCCTCATTTCCTTCTCCTTGTTTGTTACTTCCTTAACCTCTACTCTCTTCTTCGTTAGCCGCTCCATCTTCGTCTTCCCTTGTCATTCTTACTTTTATTTCCTCTTTTTTCTCTTCTTCTTCTTCTTCTTCTTCTTCTTCTTCTTCTACTACTACTTCCAATCTATCTCCCCGGGAGCCATGTGTAAGGACAGTATCAAGGGAAATATATTCATCAGCAACAATATGCTCCTGGCCTGGTCTCAGAAGATCTTTCGTTAACTCACGTCCTTCTTTAAACATCGTTGTCCAGTTTTTCACTGTTGTCTTCGACACACTTTTGTCACCATACACTGCCTGCATTCTGCGATGAATATCAACTGGTTGACTTCCTTCAGCTGTTAGAACTCGAATCACATCTCGGTGTTCAACTCTGGACGGATTCTGTATCACACCCGCCATCTTTTCAACGGCCTGCTGAGGAAACTATGAGTCGGAGGATATTCACATTTTGCAAACTTGATGGTTGGTATGTGCTGTTTATACCAAAATTGACGTCATCATGCGCATCATACGTATGTTAACTTTGTGCAGTTAGATTCGGTTTCATTTGAACACGCCTCGTAGATGAAAATATACTGCGCTAGGAAGTCAGTATAGCTAATAGGTATAGAAACTTGATTCTCAAGAAACGATAGCACGAAACTATGGGGTCTCAAATCCCTTACATTCCAATTGTCCACTTGTTTCAAAATCGTCTATTCATATTGGAGACGGACGAATAACACAGAGATCCAGTGTACAGGATGTACATGCAAAAGAACCTTTGGCAGTTGAGAATCGATAAGAGTAGCTTGTTAGCCTCTTTCCGGGAAAAATCCAAACAATATTATCCACTAACATATTATTAAAGTGTATTCTTATCTGGTTTGTACCAGTCCTGAAAGGTTCAGCTTCGTAGCTTACCTGGACGTTTCTGAATTTTCAAAGACAAGATTTGACCCTAATCGTCATCAAGTGCCCTGCTGGTTGACGCTGGCGTATACGAACCTTCATTTCCTCTAATCACGCGTATCGGTTATCAGTTCCGCCGCTGATCGTCTCCCAAGCCATGTCTTCAAGCTGTTCAATGCTTTTTCTCTTTGTCTTTCTCTGTCCAACCCACCCGAAACAAAAATTTCTTTCCAGTCCATGGAATCTTCAACATTCTTCTGTAAAACCACATTTCCGTTGCTTCCAAAGACCCGTAGTACTGGCTGTTGATTGTACATAATTCACTGCGTCATGTCAGTACTGATTTTACATATCATCTAAAAGTCTCTTTTTTAAATCCATTAATACGCTAACTAACAACAAATTAACCAACTAATAAAACAATAAGCCAGCTTGCCAACCAACCAGCCAACAAGCCAGTCCTTTAACCAACCAACTGACTAACCAAGCAACCAGCAAACCAAGCAACCAACCAACAAACTAACTAACAATCACCCAACCAACCAACCAATAAACTAACCAACCATCCAACCAAGAAACTAACCAACTCACCAACCAACAAACTAACTAACCAATCACCAAGCCAACTAACCAACCAGCCAACCAATCAACCAACCAATAAACTAACAAATCAGCCAACAAACCAACCAACCAACCAATAAAATAATCAATCACCAGCCAGCCAACCAACCAATAAACTACTCAACCAACCAGTAAACTAACCAACCAACCAATAAACTAACCAACCAACTCGTCAACTAACTAAATAACCAATCATCCAGCCAACTAACCAACCAACCAATAAACTAACTAATCAGCCAACCAACCAATAAACTAACCAACAAACCAACCGATAAACCAACCAACCAACCAATCAACCAACCAATAAATTAATCAATCACCCAAACAACCAACCAATAAACATTAAACCAAAAAAACCAAGCCACACAGCCAGCCAACCAAACAACAAACTAACTAACCAATCACCGAGGCAACAATTATCCAACCAATAAACTAACCAACCAAAAAACCAGCAAAACAACCAACCAATCAACCATCAAATTAACTAACCAATCACCCAGCCAACCAACCAACCAACCGACCAATAAACCAGCCAACCAATAAACTAACCATCCAACAAACCAACCCACGAATCAACTAGCCAACCAACCACACAGCCAGCCAGCCAGCCAACCAACCAACCAACAAACGAATCAATTAACCAACCAACCAACAAATCAAAAAAACAACCAACGAACTTACTAACTAACCATCCAGCCATCCAATCAACCAACGAATCAACCATTCAGCCAGCCAACCAACAAACAAGTTAACTAACCAACCAATCAACCAACCAATCAACCAGCCAACCAACCATACAACTAACACCTGAAGTAAAATAAAACAGTTCAAAATTCACAAACCGTCCAGATGGGTATAGTTTCTCGTGGGTACATCTCAAAGTATCTTCTGCCTATCTCAGTCGGCGTGGCTGTCGTTAGTTTGAGGTTTGTCCATCTGGTCACAAATTCGACAACGTTCTCAAACAAATACTGGCCCAGTTGGTCATTGGCGTAGTTAGACATATGGGTCATGAAGATCAGCACCTGGGATTGTTGCAGGATGATACGGTACTAGACATTACATGGAGTGACAAGTCAGTAAATATACGCTTACACTGCATAGCGAGTCAAATTAGTAAATATCCGTTGATAATGCATAACACATTTGAAAATATACTTTAACATTGCGCAGTGAGCCAATTTGGTAAATATACAGTTATAGTGCAAATCGTGACACGTCATTACAAATACGTTTACGTTTACAATATGCAACATGAGAAGTTAGTAAATATATGTTTACTTTAAAAAAGGTCCAAAGTGAATATGCGTTTACTGTAAACAGCGTGACAAATTAGTAAATATATGTTTACACTACATATCATTGCAAATTTGAAAATATACATTTACACTACATATCTTTACATGGCAATAGGACAACTTAAGATGAAAAAGGCACCTGGGCCCGACGCAATAACAAATGAAATGATGACTCATCTGGGACCAATAGGCAGACAGCGATTCCTGGACCTGATAAACCAATCGTGGACTCAGGGATTGTTCCCAAAAGAATGGCAGGAGGCATAAATAATCCCAATTCTCAAGAAAGGAAAACCAAAAGAAAACAAAACAAGCTACCGTCCAATCAGCCTCCTTAGCTGTCTGGGAAAGACAATGGAAAGGCTAGTGAACAATATGATGCTCACTTTCCTTGAGAAAAACAAAATCCTGGACGAGTGCCAGTCTGGCTATAGAAAATACAGGAGTACCGACGACCAGACCGCTTATCTGACCCAGGAAATCTAAGATGCCTTTCAGAGAAAATGTAAACTATTGGCCACCTTCTTTGACCTGACTAAAGCTTTTGACAAAGTCTGGAAGAAAGGACTAATGCTAAAATTAGCGGGCTGCGGAATAAGAAGGAAAATGTTTGACTGGATCAAAGACTACCTCCACTCACGATGTGCGAAAGTCAGGCTGGAAGAACACAGGAGCAAAATGGTCAAACTGCATGAGAGGGATTCCCCAGCGAGGATCACTATCCCCTACCTTGTTTTATCCTCTTCATTAATGATCTGCCAAAACAGTTTAGACCACACATCCACAAGGCGGATGGCCACATGGACCCAGGCAGAAAACATTGGAATCGCAAAAGCAAGAATGCAGGAAGCAATTAATGCAGTAAAGAAATGGGCAGACATGGGGTGTCACAATAAACAAAAGCAAGATCCTCTCAACACTCTTCCCGCTCTCTACAAAGCCAGAGCAGGTCGACCTATATTTAGAAAATAGCCTACTTCCTTGAGAAAACAATCCTACATACCTAGGAATGAGATATGACAAAAGATTAACATGGGGCCCACACATAGAGGACACTCAAAAGAAGGCCACACTCAGACTAAGGCTGATGAAAAAACTGGCAGGGACAAACTGGGGTGCAGATGCAAACACAGTCAGACAGGTCTACATTGGATACGTACGGCCAACACTGGAATATGGCATGGGTGCCTATGCAACAGCGGCAAAGACCAACCTACAGAAACAAGACAAGGCACAGAATACCGGACTCAGAATTATTACCGGAGGTCTACGAAGCACCCCAATTAGAGAACTCGAAACAGTAGCAGGCCTCCAGAGCCTCAGTGAGCGGAGAGAAGGAAAAATACTAATCTGACAGAAACATTCAAGCGTATGCAGGGAAAAGTCAATGAATTAACAAAAAACCGCATAGAAAGAACAAGCTTCAATCATCAATCAAAATCCCTTACAGCCAGGAACGGTGACATCATATCAAAATGTCCAACGACATGGAAAATGATACAAGTATATGAAAATACAGACCAACAGCCCAACTTCACGGTGGAAGCGAAAATACCAGGTATCGATAGAAAGGTAGAAGAATCAGACCATGCATTGAGAAAAAAACAAACCTAAAGCATATTGGAAACGCCTATCCTCAACCCATGTGGACGCACGTCTACACAGATGGATCATCAGAGGAAGCATTGAGGAAAGGAGGGGCGGGACTCGTCATATTTCTACAGGATGGAACCTCTTTAGAAAAAGCAAGTGCTGCCGGGAAGCCCTCGACAAATCTAAGAACAGAGCAACAGGCAAAAATTGAAGCCGTCAAACTATTGGATGAAAAGGGGTTAAAGGATAACAGAATAGTGTTTTTGTGCGACTGCATGGAAATTTTGCAGGCCACACAAAGAGAATCACGAAATAGTATGGAAAGGGAACTGATATTCCAGCTAAACAAACTCTCAGACCACAATAAAATCACCCTCCAGTGGATTCCAGCTCACAGCGGTATACCTGGGAATGAATGGGCGGACTGGCTAGCCAGGGAGGGAAGACAAAGAGAACAATTCACCCAGCCAGTGTCACTGCCAGAAGTCAAGGCAAACATTACAAAAAAATATAAAAAACAGCGAATAGAGAGAACAAACAGTAAATACCCACAAGACCCAATCAATAGACTTAATAGGAAACAGTATACCACAATTTTTCCCCTCAGAACAGGTCATTGCAGACTAAATGCACACATGCATAAAATGAAAGCAGCACAGACTGCACAATGCACATGTCAGAGAGGACTCCAGACTTCAGAACACATCCTGCAAACATGTACACTGCACCAAGACTCCCGTGAGAAGACCTGACCCGAGGAGAGAAACATAGAAGACAAACTGTGGGGAACCATTGAGGACCTGCGACTGACGTGTCACTTCATGGATGCAGCCCATCTGGTGGCATAAAACGAGCATACGAAACCGAACGCAAAGAAGAAGAAGAAGATATATTTACAGATAAGTAAATATATGTTTGCCCTGCACAGCGTTATACATTAGTAAATATATATTTACATGACATTACTATAAATAGGGATAAATACGTTTACAGTATATATATCGTTATAAATTTGTAAATATAAACTTACACTGCACAGCGTTATGTATTAGTAAATATATGTTTATAAATTACAATTTAGGAAATATACTCGTACGTTTACCCTACAGAACGTGACACGTTAGTACACATACGTTTACAATAATTGAGGTGACACATTAGAAAATATACGTTTAATAATAAACAAAGAAATCACAACAACATAAAACTAGAATATTTTAATCGTTAGTGCGGTTATTTGAGGGATAAACTGTATGGTGACAGGAGAAGCGTGAGGCAAACACGCAAGTTAAGAAGGACATAGATATGTCTATTTGATGACACACGAAGTAAAAGGGCCATAGAACAAGAAACAGGGTCAATATGCTGGACATTGCATGAGCTTGCAGCCGTCAGCGACCCAAAGCTGGCTGCTAGTGTCCGGACCAGCGACTCAGATCTGCCAAGACCCTTCTACACTTCTATGTTATGATCCTGGATTACAGACTGCAACAGAGCAGACTGGCTAATGAGAAGGGATCAAAAAGGGAAACTAACCCAGTACCCCAAAAATGCATTCTGAAGTCGGATGTTTTGGACCAAAAGGTGCAAATATCACCAGTCAAGCTGTAAACTACAACACGACGCATTCAGTTCTCTGCCCACCATCCTGCTATTTGCAAAGATCTTATCATGACTTGGTAGTGGGAGTTTGAGAACTAACGACAAACAAATTAAAAAGGGCCCCTAAAAAAATCAAACACAAAAACAAAAACAAACAACAGAAGAATACATACACACAATAACTCACAGGCGTTTGCAAAAACATTTTGAATAGTAGGTCTCCCCTTATGCTCTTGTCAAGGCCAGCTTTTCCTCCCACGAAATCCTCAAACTTGTTGACTGTAGTGTAAAGATTACAATCTATGCGAGGTAAAATCTGGCGAGAAGATGATGTTCTTATCAAGATTTAATCAATTTTCAATTATCATATTCATTCAGTTACGTGGACTAGTATGGAGGGATAAAACATATTCAGCATCATCATCGTCATCATCATCGTCGTCATCATCATCATCATCATCATCATCGTCATCGTCATCATCATCATCGTCATCGTCATCGTCATCATCATCGTCGTCATCATCATCATCATCATCATCATCGTCATCGTCATCATCATCATCATCATCATCGTCATCGTCATCGTCATCATCATCATCATCATCATCATCATCATCATCGTCATCATCATCATCGTCATCATCATCGTCATCATCATCATCATCATCATCATCGTCATCGTCATCATCATCATCATCGTCATCGTCATCGTCGTCATCATCATCATCATCATCATCGTCATCGTCATCATCATCATCATCATCATCGTCATCGTCATCGTCATCGTCATCATCATCATCATCATCATCATCATCGTCATCATCATCATCATCATCATCATCAGTCCAGTAACCTGAAAGGTCATTGGGGCATCAATACTGCAGATTGCTGGACCAGTTCCCGCAACTCCACTCAGTTTTGTGCCAGGATATCGAATCTTCCATCTGGAAGGGTTAACCTCAGTGGTATGATTGTGGTGTATAGAGACGGCTGGTGCATTTCTAATTTTTCTCAATTTTTGTTTGCAATATCGGTTTCTCTTTGGCCGTGTTGCACCCTGCGGAGCCCATCCCCCTCCAGGCAATTTGTCCCTCTACATTTTGAATGTGTCAATGATATCGCTGTCTACTCAAGCATTGCGTAAAAAAGGCTGACTCCGAAGGTTATGTCTTTCCTTATTCTTCTGCCGGCCTCGTTTGCTTTTAATTGCTCTTGTGTATTATGTGTTCGACTTTATTCTATAATATGTCGATTGAAAGACTTCACACCGCTTTGTCGGGCACGTCCAAATGGAAAAGAAAGCACACTTAACTTAACGTTTTTATACTGGTTTAGAAGACTCTGCCGAGTATGTATACAACCATTTTAATTTACATTACCTTTCTCTAAAAACTATGTGCATCCAATCTATTCCTAAATGCCGTAATTGTCCCTGCCTCCACTACTTCCTGTGGCAATGCTTTCTAAGCATTCACCACTCTTTGACAAAATAAATATTTACTTATATTTTATCTGGACCTTTTTTATTTTAAGTTAATTTGTAATTCTGCCCTCTTGTTCTTGTAGGTGGTTGTATTACTAAAACAATCTTGTTATAGTCCAATTTATCCGTTCCTATGATTATCTTATAAACCTGTATTGCCACATGGAATTCTTCTCTTTTCTAGACACTGTAGGCCGGTTTTTCTGAGTCTTTTCTCATAACTGTAATTCTGTAATCCCACTATCAGCTTTGTAGTTCTTTTTTGTATCCTTTTCAGTATGTTTATATCTCCTCTACGATAAGGACTCCACATCTGTACACAGTACTTCAATATAGGTCTAACTAATGCTTTATACAAGTTGACTATCACTTCCTTGCTCCTATGTTCAATATTTCTTTTTATCATACCTAACATTGCATTTGCCTTTTTCACTGCTACCTGGACTTGCTCACTCATTTTACACAAAACACGTTGTCGAACAATATCACCCAAGAGTAATTTGTAAAACTGCAATTGCAGACCTATAGAACACAGAAAAATACACATGATTCAAGATCGAATCAGATCAGCAGCCATCTTGGCGCTTGATCGGAAATCACCTCAGAACATATCATTTCATAATGTATCCGCTTGGTTCTGTGTGGAACATAAACGTTGCTCTTATTCTGGAAATATTCTGCTCACGAGTCTGCGACTGAGGAAATGTTTCTGGCCTCCCGACTCATCACCGTTCATGTAAGTTCCAATCCAGCCCATGTTTGATTACATTGTTGCACTTTCTTCTGAAAGTGGTTCCTGTTTATCTTCATTTCATCGTCTCTCGCTCCATCACCTTTCCCAAAGCAGAATTCATTATCAAAGAGGAATTCACATGCAATTTCCGTAACCTCATCTATTCTATCATCTGCCGCCAGTGTGATATGACATACATTGGGAAAACTTGGATGGAACTGCATGAGCGTTTCCGCCAACACCTCAATGATATCCGCAACCGCATGCGTTCCCCAATTGCCAGTCACTTCAATGGTCCTGAGCACCTGGGTAAGGCAGACGTTAGTGTCACTGGTCTAGTTTCTTGCTTCTCTGACGATCGTGATCGATTCACCATTGAGAATAGACTTATCTCCAGCACGGGTTGCCTCCAACCACATGGCATTAATATCTTCCATACCTTTTCTTAAAATCTCATACTGGCCCCCATCTATTTGTCTTCCTTTTTCCCCCGCCCCCTTTTCTTCTATCAGTCTCCCCCCTCCCCCTCACCACTCCATTAATCTCACCTCCCTTCCGGCTTATATCACCTTCTTTTTGTTCTCCCACTTGGATCACTATTTGGCCTTGTCCTTATTTGGCCACCACTGGCTTATCCGGCCCATTTCCCCTCACTTCTTACGTTCTCCTGGCCACCTTTCTTGACCAATACTCTTCATTTTCAGCCGAGCTTCCGACCCAACCAGTCGCTTAGACAGACTGGGTCTACCATCAGATAATAAGACCATTTATTGCTAATATGTTGATTTGCTAGTTTAGAATTGTTGTTATTTTTTGTCCCCGATGAAGGCCTATATGTCGTAACGTAGGTTGTGTTTGTGTTCTCGTCTCGGTGCCGTATCTGACCATACCCATTTTTAAAGTTTGATTAATCTTAACTTTAATCAACTTTATATTTTTTTCATTATTTTTTCCCATTCCTATTTATCTCTACTTTCAATGTCCGATCTCCTCCTGTATTGTATCATACAAATCCGTGTTTGGTTACCCCTGGCCTTCTAACGCGTAGTATGCGACGAAGATATTGTTGATGAATAATTAGAAAGTTGTCATTGTGAAGACAGACTTGAAAGGACCTTATGCGGCGTGTTGTGGAACATAAGACTTACAATGTCTCTAGACCATCCTGCTTGAAGGTATCTTCAGGGATAGAAAGAAATCGCCTGCACTTTTTTTTATCATTGGTCAATGGCTGACACAACGATCATTGACCACCACACCAGACAATCACTTTAAAGGTAGCAATAAAACTTCTGCTGCTTCTTAGATACCCGATCAATGTGATTGAAAAACGATCAGTGACTGAAACACTACCAATGAATAAAAAAACGATCGGTGACTGAAAAACGATCAGTGACTGAAAAACGATCAGTGACTAGCACCTCCAGATGATGTATTTAAGGACATCAACACAATCTCCCCCCCCCCCCCCCCTCTTTCCGTCACCGCACCCTTCTTGTATCCATAGTCAATATGACTGACAAAACCATCAGTGAATTTTACGCCAGATGGCGTCTTTAAGTGCAGCAACAAACTCTCTCCACTTCACATTCATTCTCCTCAAGTCTACCTGTAGTGCAATGCAGGGCTCTACAGTAAACTTACCACTGTGGTGATTACATGGTCGATTCCCCCACGTCGTTGGCCAGATTTATGTGACACAGACTGTTCTCACGAGGTCCACCAGGGACGTGAGGTGGGGTGTTGTTCAATATGTTTCACGTGACCGTGTTTACTATTTGCTCCCAGAGGTATAGGGCACCCCATCAGGAAGGCCGATTTGCCAGAATATACATGTACGAGGCGTGTTTAAATGAAACCGCACTTAACTATACCAAATAGACATAGGTACGATGCGCATGATGACGTCACTTCTGATGTATACAGCACATACCAACCGTCAAGTTAACAAAATTTCATTATTCTCCCACTCATAGTTTTCTCACCAGACCGTTGAAAACATGACTGGTGTGATTACGGAATTCGTCCAGAGTTGATCAGCGAGTGGTGATTCGGTTTCTAACAGCTGAAGGATGTCGACCAGTTGACATTCATCGCAGAATGCAGGCAGTGTATGGTGACAAAAAGTGTGCTGAAAACAACCGTGAAGAACTGGACAACGATGTTTAAAGAAGGACGTAACTTAACGAAAGATCTTCTGAGACCAGATCAGATGTATATTGTTGCGTTAGCTCACGTCTTTCTTTTAACTATACACTGCTTGCATTATGCGATGAATGTCAACTGGTCGACATCATTCAGCTGTTAAAAACCGAATCACCGCTCGGTGGATCAACTCTGGACGGATCCGAAATCACACCCGCCATGTTTTCAACAGTCTTCTAAGGAAACTTTTAGTCGGTGATAATGAAATTTGGCAAACTTGACGATTGGTATGTGTTGTTTACGTCAGAAGTGACGTCATCATGCGCATCGTACGTATGTTCACTTGGTGCAGTTACGTCCAGTTTCATTTGAACACGACTCGTATTAAGAGAATGGCATCGCCCATTATAGTTAGAGTAAGGTGTTCTGAAACAAACACATATTCGTATGTGTGCTTCACGTAGTGCATAGGGACAACACTACATCTATCCTCCTCACAGGAAGTCTGCATCCGAGCACATTCAGTGGCAGTTTCAATACCAATAGTTTTACATAATGAGGTTACTTGCACATATTAACAACCCTAACACTATTTTCGTTTCACGACGTGCTGAGACGGTTACAGTTCTATCATCCCCAGGTACGAACCTGGCGAATAAATGCAATTTATCTGTACACATCTTTGTGATTTAAAGGTAAGAATTTCTAAAAAATAAAAGTTAAGATTAAGGGTTAAGATGACCATCTGAGACACCTTTAACAAGAACAATCATTGTGACTGACCCGACAGTCGTCCTTCATAAGGTAGATTAAGGGATGGCTTAGGTACGAGTGGGTCGCAGCTGGTGAGACTTAAAACCTCAAGGGGTTGACATGAATCTACTGTCCTGGTCATGCTGGGGTTCAGGGCTATGAAAGAGCTGACATCTTGGCTTCACAAGTAGGTATGGCTTGGCTTCGTTCATTCTCAATCTCTCACTACCAAACACTGAACGGGCTTAAGTAGCAGAATGTAGTCCAGAGAAGGGAATGCGTTGTGTTCTAGTCTACAGCTTGACTGCGATATTTGCACCTTTCGGTCCAACACATCCGATTTCAGCATGCATTTTTTGAGTACCGGGTTAGCATTTCCTCTTCGATCCCATCTCCTTAGCCAGTCTGCCCTGCTGCAGCCTGTTATCCAGGATCACTGCTAGGAGGTGTAGAAGGGTCTTTGCAGCTTTGGTTCGCTGGTCCTGACGCTAGCAGTCAGCTATGGGTCGCTGACCACTGCTTATGCGCTGCTCAGCTTCTTGATCCCACAATTAGGTATGACTTCGTCAACAACGTAGTCAAGGTTTGCCAAACGAAACTGAGTGATCTCGACTTCCGGATGTTGTGTATCCACCAAAACAAGAACCCGGTTCATGTTGACGAAAATAATGCCAGGGAAAAGATACTCCTGACGGACACCAGATGATGCTGTGAACATGTCGGGGAGTTGGAGACCCATGCGAACATGTCGGGGAGTTGGAGACCCATGTGAACATGTCAGGGAGTTGGAGACCCATGTGAACATGTCGGGGAGTTGAAGACCCATGCGAACATGTCGGGGAGTTGGAGACCCATGCGAACATGTCGGGGAGCTGGAGACCCATGCGAACATGTCGGGGAGTTGGAGACCCATGTGAACATGTCGGGGAGTTGGAGACCCATGCGAACATGTCGGGGAGTTGGAGACCCATGTGAACATGTCGGGGAGTTGGAGACCCATGTGAACATGTCGGGGAGTTGGAGACCCATGCGAACATGTCGGGGAGTTGGAGACCCATGTGAACATGTCGGGGAGTTGGAGACCCATGTGAACATGTCGGGGAGTTGGAGACCCATGCGAACATGTCGGGGAGTTGGAGACCCATGTGAACATGTCGGGGAATTGGAGACCCATGTGAACATGTCGGGGAGTTGGAGACCCATGTGAACATGTCGGGGAGTTGGAGACCCATGTGAACATGTCGGGGAGTTGGAGACCCATGCGAACATGTCGGGGAGTTGGAGACCCATGCGAACATGTCGGGGAGTTGGAGACCCATGTGAACATGTCGGGGAGTTGAAGACCCATGTGAACATGTCGGGGAGTTGGAGACCCATGTGAACATGTCGGGGAGTTGAAGACCCATGTGAACCATCGCTCCAGTGTGATAATTCTGCTACTCGGTCAGCTGTTGCGGCGAGCTGGGAACTCCCCCCTCCCTCTGTTTTACGGCATTCCACAAGGCAGATCTGACAACAGCAAGTTTTAGATCGACGTATATGACGACTTAACCTCCCCACGACGATCACCAGCAGAAGTGCACGAACAACTAAAATGATGACACGACAGATAGACAGAATGAAAGGTAGTCCCAAGCAGACACTGCTGTCGGGGATGAAGTGCTAAAGCCGCCATTGTACTAAGCCACAGGTTTATGAGGTGAGGGTGGCGAGTTCCCTTCCTCGCTGCATTTTTACTTCCCTAACGGTCAGTCAGGTACTCTTTTACCATATGGAGCTGCCGGTAGCGAGAGTTGAACCCCGCACATTTGGCTTGAAACGCGCTATACTCCTTCCCTAATCAACCGACAGGGTTAGGTGTAGCCTATAGACCAAGGCTCTACATCACATCCAGGTCATCCATTAGTAAACATACCGTGTTACACGAGGCTGAAAAAACGACCTGGGGATTGACACTGTGATCCCAGTATTAATGAACCTGATGAGTAGTCCTACCCTGCACTACAGCAGGGCAGTAGTAGGTATTTTAAATGTACTGTGGCGTATTAGGAATGGGAAAATGAAGAAATAATTTTCGTAGATTTTTAACTAGAACTTTTGAATTTTGTCCGAGCAGCGACCATTAAGCCTACTCTTTTCGATTTCTAACTGCCAAGGGATTCTTTAGAGATCAGGGTAATTTTTACCAGGAGATCTCCATGAACAACCCCGATCTCCACCGTAATTCGAACAAGTGACCTCCAGCACCCTAGGCGGACACTTTACCTCGAGACCACCGTCCTCTATTTTTTACACTTTATTTTAATCTACAGTGCCACCGCAGCCTCGCTTTATTTCAATTTTAAGATATTGACACAGTCACGACAGTAGGTAGGTCGCCTTCTGACACTGAGTTTCTCTATCAAGCCTGCCTGATCTCATGTACTTATACAGACCAAAGAGAGGCAGTCTGGCCAGAGGAGCGACCATGCTCGAAAAGCTGTGGGAGACCGGCAAAGACCTGAAACATACAGTTTCCTTCATGAACTTCACCGGACTAGAAGCAAGGATAAGTTGATCGATGAAGAAGGAGAATAAGATACAAACTGTAAATTAGACTATAACGAATTTTTCAAAACACAACCACCCACAAGAACAAGAGGGCATAGCTAAAAATTAACTAAAGACAGGTGAAGATTAGATATTAGGAAATATTTTTTTAGTCAGAGAGTGGTGAATGCTTGGAATGCATCACCACGGGAGGTAGTGGAGGCAGGGAAAATTAATGCATTTAAGAATAAATTATATGCGCAAAGTAATGTAAATGAGACTGGTTGTATACAGACTCTGCAGAGTCTTCTAAACCAGTATAAAGACGTTAAG
Organism: Ariolimax columbianus; assembly: GCA_036924085.1. Taxonomy (NCBI): domain Eukaryota; kingdom Metazoa; phylum Mollusca; class Gastropoda; order Stylommatophora; family Arionidae; genus Ariolimax; species Ariolimax columbianus. The sequence continues at coordinate 50,886,957 of JAVGWX010000012.1, forward strand.
TTAAGTTAAGAAGAAGCCATGATCTCATGGACCTGATAAAGGGTGATATAATTGACACTGAGGCCGAGTGAATGACGCCTATGCCTCAAAAACATGCTACTTACCATAACGCCCCGGTAAATGAAACCGCGCCTCCCCCACACAGGAGACTCCTTTGGATACTCCATTGTACTTGTACAGATCATCCCTCGGGCATTCCACTCATCATACAGCGGTTCATACACTGGGTAAACGCCAGCGTGGTAAGGCGGTACCATATATTCACGTGACATCGGTAAGTTGTGGAACTGAGGAGTTAATTATTATGTTTATTCATGTCACGTGGGTTGATGCTGCCTAAGGCTACTCCAACTGAGTTGAATTAATTCTCAAGGACGTCCAGAGACGTACTTAACACCTTTACATGCATAAAACTACCAGCAACAAAATTGTATGTACATTCACTTTAACAAACCAGCCAGGGCGGATGGGACCAAAAATGTGAGGACAGTGATGACTTCGATGAAGACAGTGAGACTTAATATGGTATCTACTTTGAAACAAAGTGTGATCACAGTGATGACTTTGATGAAGAAAGTGAGACTTAATATGGTATCTACTTTGAAACAAAGTGTGATCACTGATAGAGACGTTTACTTCAAGGCGTAGGGTGTTGTTTTTGTTGTTGTTTGCGAATGTCCATAATGGGCAGGTTAATTTTTTGTGGGCCCTTAAAAGGACGTTAAGTGGCAGTTTGCAGTAGTTTTCCTCACATCCCGAACGTGCTGATGAAGGTTGATCGGGTTCCTCCATGCGGTTGTGCTATGCGTGGTTTCATCTGCATGTCAGTCACTGCTACGGGGATCACGTCTATCACTCACCTCATTAGCCAGGCTGCCATGAAAACAGCTCGTTTCCAGGGAGGGCTACTAGAAAGCCGAGGTGAGGGTCTTGACCAGTATGTTTTCCTGACCCTGACTAACATGCCTGATCAGTATATTTTGCCTGACCAGATGTTAGCCTTCCTACCCATGTTTATGGTGTATTAGGTTAAGAATGTGGACCAGGATCTTCTATGCTGTAATGCAATTCCAGGATCCTCAGTACGCTCATCAATATGGAGATTACAATGTTGATCCCCACTTCGTTAGCCAGACTGCAGTAACACAGCTTATTTCAGGAACGCGAACGAGGACATGAAGTTGAGTCTTGATCAGTATGTTTCACCTGACCATGATTACCTTAATCGACTTGGGACATGAGTAAGCTATTGGTCATTAGAACCAGCAATCAGTGTTTTTAATTCATGTAACGTGAGTAAACTTATGGATCTATGGAACGAACAATCCGGGTCTTTAATCCATGTAAGTTATGGAACAATGGAACGAATAATCCAGGTTTTTTATTAATGTAACATTAGTAAGTAATGGATCTATGCAACGAACAATCTGTGTTTGTTATCAATGTGTAGTGTGTAAATGATGCATCTGTTGAACCAATACTCTATATGTTTATTACGTGACGTGGAAATTTTGTCGACCCGTGAAGACAGTTCAGTGCACCTGTCCATCACATGTGCCGGTGAGCGATGTAGAGATTTTAAGCTGTTTCTTGGATCAAGTGTGTTGGTTAGGTCGTTGTAAGCTCGTGTTGTTGAAAGATTACTCTTTGTCTATTAACAATCTACCGTTGGGTTTCCCTCGTGCCCAGTAGCGAGAAAATCTTGTATTATAAGCGCGCTGTGGGAACTCGTATGTATTTGCATTAGATGATCTAAGCTTCTTTTTTTTCTGTCCACAAACCAATATTGTGTATGCTCAGTCATGTTGCAAAATATGTCACCACCCTGAATAGTTCCTTTGTCCCTTAAGCCTGAAATCAATAACAGGCGACTGCTCCTATTTTATTGCAATTCTTCTTTTTGTGCCAATGTGAAGCGAGACCCCATTACATCTTGTTTGTTTAAGGGAAGCCTGTATTCGAGCTTATCAAATGCCTCACTACGACATGGCGGCGAGACGTGTGCAGTCTATGCCAACCAATAGCAAAGACTCAATGATAGTTTGTCCATCACAAGTGATGAAGACCACTCTCTTTGTTCAGCAGTGTGGACAGTCGTATCTCTTGCTGTGTCCGCTGAAATGGGTGACTTGCGCGGAGATTTGGATTAAAGTGAGGAAGAAACTGCGCCTTTTGTCAACCTCACTCACAGAGCCTAAGCTACCTTTTGCCAGTGGCAAGACATTCATCGAGACGACTGGAGATAGCATAGGATGCAGATTTTGCCTCAGGGTTGCCACCGAAGCCTTTCCGTAAACATGAAACCCGCAGGGTAGAAAGGTGGGAAGGCATCTAACGCAGTTTGTCGTGCCTTTTCGATAACCACAAGAGGTCGTATGGACAACACTCAGCGTGTGATTGAGTCTGGCATCTCTCCCCAGCTGTATTCAGTTCATCATAGTATCATCTAAAATTCCCACACGCAAAATTCGTGAAGGTGAACCGGCAGAACTAACCCGTGAAACACGACACAGGTATAACTATAAGCGTAGTTCCATTCACTGATTGAAGTGATTCAGCCGGCGTCCAGACCAGGATAAACGGATGGAAGAAATCACAAAAATAGAACGAAATAACAAGTCCCGACGGAAAACAACACCACGTTTCCGTGAACACAAGTGTAAGTCGTCGACTAGTGTGAATTCCAGGCAAATCCGTGGTCTGGCGGCATCCATAATGATCCAAAACAGTAGAGAAATGTAGACTCGCAGCCAGTTATGGCGCCATCTTTGCCAGACTCAATACCTTTCACCTAAGGCACCTGAGATCCATCCTTGGCGTTTCATTGACAAACGAAGGGACGGCGTGGACTAGTGGATAAGTGACACGGCTCACAAATCGACGGTGCTGGGTTCGCTCCCTAATAACAGCACCGACCGTTACCTCGGGGAAGCAAACCCTTAGAAAATGCAGGAGGAAGCAGACCCTTACATAAAATGAATGCTGAAGTCGGATTCGCTGGATCAACAGGCGCAAAAAAAACATAGTGCAACGCACACCGCCTTGGGAAATAGAGAAATAAGGCTAACTCAAGAACAACAAAATAATTGACAAACGAAAACGTCCATTCTCGCACCAGTCTCTGAAGAATGGATACAATAAGAAATACAAATATTAAAAGAGACAAGTAGGCAGAAAATATGTGTTTAGTCCGAAAGTGTTGAATGCTTGGAATGCATTGCCACAGGAGATAGTGGAGGGAGGGTAAATTAATACATTAAAGAATAGATTGGATGGGCATAGGTAATTTTAGATCAAGTGAATGTAAAAGACACTGGTTTTATACATACTCTGCATAGTGTTCTAAACCAGTATAAAGACGTTAAGTTAAGTTATCGCTAGACTTCATCTAGAGACAGCAAACCAAATGGTGCGGCCACGTAACACAACTAACACCAGAGAGTATCACTAAGAAAGCAATGCTGTACATATATAATGTATACAGAGCCAAAGGCCACCTACGCAAAAAGATGGACAGCAAAAATAAACGAAGCTCCCCTTGTAAAAAGCACATTCTGGGGCACGGTCAAGAAACCTCCTCATAACCTGACGTTTACATACACATACGGACGAAAAAAGAAAAGAATGGAAAGGAAGGAAGAAACAGTTGGAGAGAATAATTGATGCCATTGAGATCTGGATATATTGAAGAAAGAGGGCCATCTCTTGGTAAGAAAAGAACGCACGTAATGAAGTCTTTAGCAAATTCAGGGCACGAATAGAATTGATGAAGGACATCCAATTCAGGCGGTTATGATATTTTGGTCACATCAAAAGACCATGCTTAAATCTATCTATATATCCTCAGTCCACTTGTGTCGTTAGGCGTCGGGGAGGTGTGACCTTCTTTGCTTCATTTTGTTTTGGCAGGCGAAAATCCTTTGGTGACTTGCCAGGTCAATCCCAGTATCTGTTACGAACCGTTAGGTTGGTAGCCCCTGGAAAATACGATGGCCAATTGTTGAGACTGGTGGTGGTGGAAGCGTAAATTACATCAAGGTAGACCGGCAGCCCATCATGCGCCATATATGCCGCTCCACTAACCACATAACCAAGACCAGATGTTATAGCCACACAGTCCCCTTTTTACGACATATATATCTGAAGGGCGAGAATCCTTAGAACAATTTGAGTAGATTTTGAATTTGAATTTTGTTCGAGGAGTGGCCGTTAAGCCTAATCTGTTCGATTTTTAACGTGCGCGCCACTGAACACGGGTGTCTGATCTCACTACTCATAATTCAGGGGACATTTTGATCGGATGATCCACGTGAAAAAAGCTCGGTCGCCGGCCGTGATTTGAACTCACAGCCTGCAGCACCCGAGGCGAACCTCTTACTTCGAGACCACATCAATACTGGAAGGAAAAGTGGATAGCAAATGTGCGAGAGATAAAACGCGGAGGAAACCTATAGATCTACAGGGAAAAGTCTACCAAATTGTACTGTCATGACAGGAGACCCAAGACTTAGCAGATATATTGAATTCCATTTTTACCAGAGAAAGCACATGTGGCCATCACCAGTGGCAACACTAGACAAGCTCTATGGCAGTGTCGACAGCCTCAGGATGACCGCTGCTTTCTTCGAACAAATACAGGTTGACGTCTGACAGCGCACGAAGAAGAAGAAGAAGAATTCCATTTTCTCTGTGCAGATGGCAACTGAACTGAATTTATCGGCAACGAAAGACAATATTCTTTGCATCAGAACAGGGAACAACAAACTGAACAAACACATGAATAAGCTTCAATTGTCTGCATCGCTACTGTACACATGTGAACTAAACAAAAGCACTGCCGAGCAAGTATTACTGGACTGTCCGCTGAATGACCAAGTTAAGGAAGATATACTGACCAAACAATTCAATACCAGACTCAATACTACGCTAAAGAGAAGATCCAAATACTGGTCGAGTTCATCACAGGAACTCATCAGACGGCGTTGGCATCACATATGCAATAGTAATATGAAGACATTTATCAGGTCAGGTCATGTCATCCCGTAACCGGTGAGGTCGTTGGGGCACACATGAAGACATCCTCACAATCCAAAGCCACCCCTCTCTGTCAGCGGCCGCTGCCTGTTCCTCTTCTGGTCGGATATTGGTCCATTCTTTTATGTTGTCCTCCCATTCTTTTTGGGACGGCCTCATCGTTGTCTGCCTTGCACCTTCCCGTGCAGGATCGTATTTGCTACCATTTGATCTCGATATGTGACCGTACCAAGCGAATTTCCTTCTTTTGACAGTTGCCAAGTGTCTTCAAAAGGCCCTATTGCTGTTGTATTTCTCTCGTATTTCATCATTTGTAAGTCGATCTTTTGTACGTGACGAAACATCTCATCTTCAAGGCCTGTATCCTTCGCTGAAGGTCAGCTGTAACTGTCCATGCCTCACAAGCATAGAGGAATATTGACAGGACCAGTGTACGCATTAATCTGATGTTCGTGTATAGTGTTAACCGTTTATCTTGCCAGATTTTGTTAAGCCGTGCAACATTGATATCAACATCAATACCTTTGAGATTCACTTGGAGCACAGTTCTTATTAGAACACACGACGAGCCATTCTGTCCTGTCCATGTTTTTCCTTGTAGTCTACTTGTCTCACAAATGTGAATCCAGAGGAATCAAGAACAGGACCACTGCAAGCTTACAAGAATAACTTACGTGTTGCCAACTAAAGAGTGTTGTATACGAATCAAGTTTGGTTCGTGGCAACTATCACAAGACAACCATTATTATGTACTCTAGTAGCATACGTACTAAGAATAGAAAAGAAAATGATGAATGGACAATAAGGAATTAGCACGGCGGGCCTCCAGATGGCAGATGCACCTTGCCACAAGAGAGAAATGAGTGAAACACTAGACCAGCGAGACACATTAGCACATGTGTTACAACTGGGGTAGTTTTTCGTCATTCAAAACTTGCGTCTATGGAATATAGTTCAAGTCCGACCCAAACAAACTTATAAACCATTACTTCCAAAACTTTCTATCATCAAGCATAGACAAAACAGACCTTGAATGCTTGTGCTGCAGGGGGACAAACAATTAACAGTGGTAGTTTCAGTTAAGGAACGCGGTAAGTTGGCTTCCTCATATGCCCTTCTTTAGACTTATCAAGAAACGTTAAACGTAAAGGGGAACAAGGGAAATGAGGTGGTCTGGCAATCCAATTGTCTTCTGTGGCAATAGCCAGCAGCGTGTTCCCCATGGCTGTTTTGTGATATTAAAATTAGATCCTTTTCTTTTTCGTTCGCTCTCAATCTCCCGCTACCAATTCCTGTATATGGCTTTGCAAGTAGCAGGATGTTGTCCATATAACGAAATGTGTTGTCACCTTTCGGTGCGACACATCCAACTTCATCATGTCATTTTTGGGTACAGCGTTAACCTTCTCTCTTCGTTCTCTTCTCCTTAGCCAGTATGCCCTGCTGCAACCTGTTATCCTGCATCATCACGTGGAGATGAGGAAGGGTCCTGGTAAATCTGTGTCGCTGGCCCTGACGCTAGCAGTCAGCTTGAGGCTCTGACCGCTACAGCTCATGCAATGATTCTTCTTCCTCGTTCGTCTTCAGACCTCAACTGCAGTGACTCTAACGAAGGCAGCAGTCGACTCAAGGCTCTGTACACTTCCATACAGCTTCTCGTGGAAGGACACTGGCTGTTGCCAAATGCTACTTCTCTTGTACAGTGGACAGGAATGCAAAATATGTTTTGCCTTCATGGTGGCTGTGCCGCAGGCCCAAATGTCTGTAGTGCCAATCTTAAACTTGTTGTACATATTACATCTCAGTCTGTTGTGACCTGTGCGTAGCCGGAGAATGATCCCATGGTCTTCCCTGGAGAGCTGATGGTAGGCATCGTTTTCTATGTGGTCAATGTAGGCAATGTATGCAAGGATTCAATCAAGAACTCACGGAGTCAAACACCAACCTTAGCAAACATGGCGTTCTTAGTCATTGAGGCCGTTAACCCAGACCGGTTGAAGTTGAGCAGCCTGTCATGTCTGTGAAGATGGTCAAACCAGACAAAGTTGTGGGCCAGTTCTGAAAACAAATTTCAGGAAATCACAATACTAGAATCATCAACATCATCATCGTTAAAACTATCGTTTCTAACATCGCCATAATGATTGCCATCCTAATTATAATCGACATAATTAAAATCACATTAAGATCCTTATCATTACCATCTTCATTATCTTCAACATCACCTCCACCGTCACCATCATTGTTACCATCGCCACATAACCATCCTCACCACCATCTTTACCCCCACCATCACCACCTTAATCGTCACGACCACCACCACCATCATCTCCATCATCGTCAAAATCACAACCACCACCCCCGCCATTATCACTCTCTTTTTCACTACCACCCCTACTTCCAATACAACAATCCCCACCACAACTATCAACACCACCACCCCCGCCATTATCATCACAATCATTAAAAGTCTAATCCTTATCTTATGTATCTTCATTTCACTCTTAATTTATTTCCAAGCGTCAGAGCAGAGAAGAGCACCACTGCCACACCTATGCCATGGTGTAGGAGACCCGTCTAATTTGGATGTGGTTGTCGTTCAAATATACTCATGCTGAGCTGCGTTATATCTTGACGTATGTTTTGTAGAGGGTTACAGCGGCTCTTCTTACATTCCGAGGTTTGAGAATGTGAACCTCGGCTCGACTGGCTGTAATTTAATACGAAGCTTCTCAGCAAGATCATCACTATGAAAATTAAAATGTCGATTCCCACTTCTTTGACCCGGCTGCTGTGACACAGTCTGATTCCATACGGTACCATCCTCTCAAACAACAGAACCGTTTTGGGTACAGGGTTAACCTTCTCTCTTCGATCCCTTCTCCTTAGCCAGTCTGCTCTGTTGCAACCTGTTATCCTGCATCATCACGTGACGTGGAGATGAGGAAGGGTCCTGGCACTTCTGTGCCGCTCTCCCTGACGCTAATGAAAATGAGAATCTGGCCACTACCACACTGAAACTATTTCGCAAGAGGAGACTACTAGGTCGGTCTCATTAATATCGGGCATAGCATTCTCTCTGTTTGTGAGGAGACAACTATGTTACGTGTATTTGTGCATAATAATGTTTTAACGTTAATTACATCTCCATTAATCCCACTCTCAGTTGCATACAATAACAACTCTAGTGTTAGCAGGGCCTGAAAGAGGAGAACCGAATAAGAACACTGTAACCTTCCAGGCATGCAGTAGAGGTGACTAAAGAGGGTGGAACATGGGACTAGCCAACCTTTTCTGTAGAAACTTAAAGGAAAGAGGGAAGAACTAGAGAAAATAGCAGCGGTCTCTTTGGAGAGGGTTGGTTGATTAGCTATCTACCCAAGTCTGATACATCCACAGAAGTATAAGAAGAAGAAGAAGAAGAAGAAGAAGAAGAAGAAGAAGAAGAAGCAGAAAAAGAAGAAGGCTAAAGAGAGTTAGACATATAGCTAAGGAACCCTATTCTGTAGAATTCTTTAAACCAAAGAAATGTTATAAATTTGGACACCTCATCGAAAGGAATTATATAACTCAGCCACAGAGAGAGTAGACTAACGTATCGCCAGGCAATGGAAACAAATTATTGATGTGGCCAAATTATTTCATTTTTCTGTTCATGATGTAATTTATTAACTTTCTCCTCTTTACTCAATTCTTGTCGAATGTCTGCATCCTTCTTTTTTTCGGTCCATGGTATTCTGAGAACCTATCTATAACATTTCCACTCGATTCTCTTTCTTGGGTTTTGTGTAATTGTCCATGTTTCACAACCGAATGATGTCATGGGAAAAACACAGGTTCTCAAAAGTTTCACTGGTGTTAGTCTCCTGGTAATCTGCGATGGTTTCCTCAGGTTGTGTAGCCTCTGCATTGCCATAATAATAATATAGTATAAATACATAATGTCCCTATTCTGCTACAACCCACCGGAAAGATACAATCTCACACTAGTGGGCGCTAGCATAAAGGTTGAAGAGCACTAATTACTTGATATTGGACGGAATCGCAATAGCTCAAGTGCTCAGGAATCTGTAAAGAGTACAACGTCAACATCAACACTGATGTCGTAGAATGAGGCTACATTCGTGTTTAAAATCCCATAAACGTTGACTTACCCACAATTGCCTCATCGCCTGCCTGTTCTTCCAGGTTTCCTTTCTTGAAGTACTCGCCCGAAAATCCTAGCTTGTACGTGAATCCCGGAACATGTCTTCGTATCCTTTCCTGACTGGCCACTATCGCCTGTAGTTAACAAATATTGATCGTAATTAACATGTAGAATAAAATCGAATAATGCTTCGAATTCTTGGCCTTTCGTTTCTAGACCACGTCACGAATAAGGCATTTCGGGACATCGTTAAGAGAGAGAGGTCGGCAAATCTAAAGAACTATTGGCTATGGTAAAAGCACACAAGTTCACATAGTATTGGGCATGTTTCAAGATCGTTTCGTTTGACCAAGACGATTGTGCAAGGTACTGTGCCTTGGAAGCGTAAGAGAGGGAGCCAGAAAAAGAGATGGGAAGACAACATCAGAGAGTGGACGGGGACGTCCATAGCTAGAACAAAATTTCCTGGCACAAAACCGAGTGGAGTGGAGGGAACTGGTCGAACAAACTGCAGTATTGGTACCCCAATGACCTTCCAGGTTACGGGACTGATGATGCTGATTATAGTAGTACCTATCTTAGCGATGATTTCGTTTTACGGCATTTTGAATTAATAATTTCGATTAACGATGTTTCGTTTCACACATATTTTACTTGATCCTCATTTCGCGTGACTATTGCTTTATTCAACAATGGTTTTGCCTAACGATGATGTAATTCATTATCAATCAATCAATCAATTAAACAATCAATCGATCAATCAGTCATTCACTCAATCAACCAACCAATCAATCAACCAAACAATCAATCAGCCAGGCAATCGACCAATCAATCAACAAACCAACCATTAAATCAAGCAACCAACCTATCAATCAACCAACCAACCAATCAATCAGACAATCAACCAACCGATCAATGAACCAGCCAACCAATTAATCGATCAGTCAATCAACCAACCAATCAATTAAAAACCAACCAATCATGCAGTCAATCATCCAATCAATCAAACAATCAAAACCTTTCAGCTCAGTACGAAACCCATATCTTCAGTAAACACACACAAAGTCTCCCTTTCTTGCGCCATCAATTCATCTCTACTCACATCTTCCCCGTTCCCTTAACGTTTGTCCCGAACTCTCTTCTCCATTTGTGTATTGGTCTCTCTCTACTCCTCTTGCCTTGGAGAATCTAGAACGACTACCTTGTAATGCTACAAGCTGTTATCCATAATACATGTCCTACCCAACAGCAGCGCTTTATCCTTACGTCATGGTTCTCTGATATCTGTCTGGCTCTTCCCAACAGTTCCACATTAGTGATCTTATCAGACCATTTCAATCTCTCTATTCTATGTACGCCCCCATTTATGAAAGTCTGTTCCCTTTTCATTGTTGTTTTTGTTATTCTCCATGTTTCAGATGGGGGTAACGAGGTCTGGGCTGGACGTCCCGGTCGTTAAAAGAAAGTGAAGCGTCTGATAAAGCCTCTCCTTTCCAGGAGTAGAGATCGCCGCCGGATTCACTGTTCGGCTTGCGTTCAGGAGCTTCCATGCCAATGGCCTCTCCTACATTATTGTGTCTCCAGCAGCATCGTCATGAGGGGTCCCCTGTTTCTTACAGAGTCTGTTATGGGACGCGACCGAGTACTCTGCGGTATAACTGGGCGGACAGATTGGGCTCATTAGTAAGGGTTGGCAGCCAATCTAAGAGAGCGTAAACTCTGACTCTAAACCCGAATAGACAAAACTCGTTAGCCTGTTCAGGCAGTTCACATAGGAGAGGAGGGACTCTGATTTAAAACCCACATGTCACAGAGAGTGCTGGCTAGTCTTGGGACGATGAGAGTATCATCGGATGTCTCGAGTAACTAGCATCTGTGGGCAACGACTCCACTACCTTGTGGAAACCTCGGGAGAGGTTACAGCTACGGGAGTAAACCCAGACAGAAAATTCGGAGTGGTAGCACCTAGGGCGGATGGTTTCACAATTTCGAACCAATTCCGGCAGCTTCTGCAGATGACCTGGTGTCAAATTGTCATACTTTGCATTCTTTTGGATTACATCAGAGAGGCCGAGACGGGGATCTTGCAGTTTGGGCAGCCCAGAGTCTCTATATTCGGCACCTAGGCTTGGGCCCTGAGAGACTACTCACAGGGTGCCCCGCACAAGGTCTGAAAAGACTGAGACGCTCATGAGATGTTTCAGAGCCAAACGATAGACGGGAAGTTACATAGAAGGTGAAGATTTTTATTTTTGTGGTGAACTTAGTTTCTGTTGATTTGCATAAGTTCCCCAATGCAATGAAAGCTCATCTCACTTATTGTATTTTAATTTTGATATCTTAAAATGTATCTCCTCCTTTGTCAGTATCGATTGCACATCTTGTAGCAGTCTCTAATAACCGGATTTAATTGTCGACAGATGAATTTAGTAACAAAATGTTCTGCTTTTGGCCAGCCATTCTGTCCAATCTATATTTCATCGGTGTTAAATGAACTTAATGAGACAACGTACAAGTCGATGGCAAATGAAATATAATTTCATTTATCAATGTCGGCAAGGGTCATAAATCTAGATCAAGGAAGATAGTGCAGATTAATGAGTAAATACTTTCTTCTCAAATAAGGAAGTCTACAGCTACAGTTGTCTACCTTCCACAAATATAGTACGCTCATGCTGTTCAAAGCTGGACGATGATTGACTGCCAACGGATATCTTTTATGGACAGCTGACCAATGGAGCTAGAAGAATCGGTCGTCTCATATTGCGATTTAAGGATGTTTTAAGTCATACGACATGACACCCGAAAGCTGAGAAACAATTGTTCTGATCAGCCGACCGTTAGTGAGGAGACGGCAACTTATCTGATAAGCTATTCCTTAGTGAAAAGATGACAACTTATCTGAAAAGCTACTCTTTAGTGAGGAGACGGCAACTTATCTGATAAGCTATTCCTTAGTGAGGAGATGTCAACTTATCTGATCATCCGACCTGTGTTGAGACTATGGCAAATCATCTGATCAGCTGACCTGTGTTGGGGAGACGTCAACTTATCTGATGAGCCGACCTTGGTGTCGAGAAGGCAACTTATCTGATCAACTACCTTTAGTGAGGAGACTAAAGCTTATCTGATAAGACGACTGGTGTTGAGGAGAATAAAGCTTATCTGATAAGACGACCCGTGTTGAGGAGAATAAAGCTTATCTGATAAGACGACTGATGTTGAGGAGACTAAAGCTTATCTGATAAGACGACCGGTGTTGAGGAGACTAAAGCTTATCTGATAAGCCGACCGGTGTTGAGGAGACTAAAGCTTATCTGATAAGACGACCGGTGTTGAGGAGACTAAAGCTTATCTGATAAGCCAGCCGGTGTTGAGGAGACTAACGCTTATCTGATAAGCCAGCCGGTGTTGAGGAGACTAAAGCTTATCTGATAAGCCAGCCGGTGTTGAGGAGACTAACGCTTATCTGATAAGCCGACCGGTGTTGAGGAGATTAAAGCTTATCTGATAAGCCGACCGTTTTGAGGAGACTAAAGCTTATCTGATAAGCCGACCAGTGTTGAGGAGACTAAAGCTTATCTGATCTGATTTTCTCTGAATATATGAGTGACTAACTCGTTTTTATGTTTCTGGGAAAAATAAGAAAACGTGAAAAGGAATAAGGGGAGGACGACAAAAAAAAACAGGAAAAAAAAAACACGTTTATAGAGCCTGAGTGGTATGGTGCTTGAGCTATCACCTCTGACAGAAGATTGAAGGCTACTAGAGACTATCACGTGACCTTGCTATGAGAGTTGTTGATATAAAAACAAAGACAGTATCACAACAAACAATGCCGCCAGTGATGAAGTGTTATATAGTGTACTAGGTCATAGCTGATTTATGAAGTGGATTGGTGAGAGTCCTTACTCGTTGTCTGTCCTGTCCTTCCAGTAAACCAAGCTACTATTTGTAACTAGGTCGACTGGAGCGTGGGATCATGGGAGTTGAATCACGTGAATGTGCAGTCAAAATATAACGCTAACAATACGTACGTTGTATGCTAGTACCTGGCTTTATGTTAGGGAATGAGAACGCAACGAAGAAAGGAATTGGTTTAACAATCTCATAAAACCAAGACCAGAACCCACGAGCCTCTCTCTTCAATCCCACTGTTAGTTTTCTTTCTACTTGTGCCGTTTAGCGTCGTGGGGAGCTTAAGTCGTCTATCCTGCGCCAAGTGCGTTGCGTCGGTCAATGTGAGCCCTTGTCGCTGCACAATCACTCTAATGTCATCTATCCACTACCTTGCGGCCGCCCTCTTGCCCTGTAGCCAGATTTACCAGCATTATAAGTTATCAGTGGAAGATGATCAGGGTGCATTCTCATGAGATGACCAAAGCTATTTATTTAATGCCTGGAAATGTATCGACACAAAACGTAGTGCCGACCATACTTCGAATGCCGTTGAACTTCCATAAGAAAGAAAACTCTGATCGTAAACAACTGCTGCCTTGCAGATAGGCTGGGGACAGCCAAAGGCTAAGGAGGGCATCCCTACAGAAACGCCTGTTGAAATCGGATGCACGGGGCCGCAAGCCTAACAAAACAGTGCAACGTAAATCACAGTATGATGGCAGTACAACCTATTAGAAAAACGTATGGCGCTCATCCTGAGGAGACCCGCCAGGCAGCGATAGCGCCGGGCCTCACGCCTCGAAGGGGCCCACCCTTGACTACTGGTGGTCACCCACCCATGTGTCGTGGAGTCAAGGCACATGGCTATGGGGCAACGTCTATTGGCCAAAACCTCAAGACCCTCAAAATACTACAGTGGAATGCGGAGGGAGTCATTAACAAAAAACTTTCCCTAACACACCACCTGCATGAAGGTAAGATTGACGTGGCATGTATCCAGGAAACGCACCTCAACAATAACCATAAATTCTCAATCAGAGGATACCAGACCTTCCGTCTAGATAGAGAAGGCCACAAAGGAGGGGTCCTGATACTGACCAGAAACTGCATACCGAGTAGCGCGGTACCTGTCAATCACACCGGACAAGCAGAAATTGTAGGAGTTGACATAATGGCTAAAGAGACGAAGCTCCGCATTTTCAATCTGTACGGACCACCAAACAGAGACCTATCGCTCTCGAGTATGGAGGTCAGAGACTCCAACTGCATAGTAGTTGGAGATTTCAACAGCCACTCGGAGAGATGGGGATACTCTGACACAGACAGTAGAGGTGACGAAGTTGAAGATTGGGAGATAGATGCAAATCTCTCCCTAATCAATAGGCCGGAGGATAGCCCTAGCTTCTACTCAAGAACATGGCATACCACCTCGACTCCAGATTTGGCCTTCTCCACACATGACATACACTATAAAATAGACCGCCAGGTGCTAAACCAACTGGCAGGTAGCGACCACAGGCCGATCAGGCTAACCATTGACATGGAAGTAGGCCCACAGGAAACAAAACCGCTCCCACGTTGGAATTACAAACGAGCCGACTGGGACAGATTTGCAATCCTGACAGATGGGCTGTGTGAAACCATCAACACACGAAACACCAAAATGAAGCCCATGGTGGAGAGCCTAAGCAAGGCAATAATGCAAGCCGCCACTGAAACCATCCCAAGAGGAGCTAGGAAAAACTATAAGCCCTACTGGAATGATGAGTTGCAGAAAGTGGAAGATGCAGTAACAAATGCTAGGAACATGGCAGAGCGAGAAAAATCCATGGAGGCAAACATCGCCCTCAAAGCCGCAGCGGCGAATACAAACACACGCTCAAGCAAACAGCAAGAGAAAGCTGGAAAAATAAAACGGAAAGTCTAAACCTGGACAAAGACGGGAACAAGCTATGGAAGCTAGTCAGAGCCATGAACGACGAAACCCCGTCAAATAAACAAATTACTATCAAGCAGGGCGAGAACTTGATCACAGGTAAGAAAGCCGCAAACGCCTTTGTCGACCACTATGCCAGAGCAAACCACATCGAGGTCCCTGCAGATAAGCATACAGACATTAGCGAAGAGCTAAAGGGACACGAAAACATAAATACGGCTCCCGAAGAGCACATGATGGCCAAACTAACAATGCGCGAAATGGAAGAGGCTATGAGAACGCTAAAGAAAAGGAAATCTCCCGGAAAAGACGGGATAACAAACGAAATGCTGATGGGGCTGGGCCAAACAGCGAAGAGGAAACTACTATCAGTCCTGAACCAAAGCTGGAAAAGGGGTATTGTACCCCAGGCGTGGAAAGACGCAATACTGGTACCAGTACCAAAAACAGGAAAAGATAAAACAGATCCAAATGGATACAGGCCCATCAGCCTACTGAGCTGTGTCGGCAAGCTGATGGAACGAATGATAAACACCAGACTGATGTGGCATCTGGAAGAAAAACGAATACTAATTCCACAGCAAGCCGGCTTTAGACAGCACAGATCCACTGAGGACCATGTCATCCTCATAGCCCAGGAGATAGAAGATGCCTACCAGGCACAGAAACACACAGTAGCTGTTTGGGTGGATCTGGAAAAGGCATTTGACAAAGTCTGGAAAGATGGACTTAGAGTCAAGCTAAGAAGAAGTGATGTTTGTGGGAAAATGTACAAGTGGATCAACCACTACCTCAAACAAAGAACGGCCAGAGTCCAAGTACAAGGGCAGATGAGCAAAAAGGTGACACTCGAGCAGGGAGTACCCCAAGGGGGAGTACTGTCACCCACACTCTTCTTGGTATATATAAACGATATCACAGAGAATATACCAAGAAGAGTCCATAGCTCAATGTTTGCAGACGATCTGGCTATGTGGACCTCTGAAAAGAATCTCACCATAGCAAGAAATCGGATGCAGACGGCCCTAACATCGCTGGAAGAGTGGGCGAACTCATGGCTGGTCAAAATAAACGAGGAGAAAACCACGTGCACAATATTCTCGCTTTCATTAAAACCCCAAAGTACCAAATTAAGTCTAAATGGCAAAATCCTGCAGCCAAACGACAACCCAACCTATCTGGGAGTCACATTTGACCGGCGCATGACATGGAAAAGTCAGATTGAGAGAAACCGAATGAAAGCCAGAGAAAGAATGGCAATCATGAGGAAACTTGCTGGCACAAGCTGGGGAGCAGACGAAGGCATACTAAAGAAACTGTACACTGGAAGAGTGAGACCAGTTCTCGAGTATGGCATTGCGGCATGGACAACAGCAGCGAAGGCGAACTTCGATAAAGTTAACAAACTTCAAAACCAAGCCATGAGAATTATAACAGGTGGCATGAAGTCAACGCCAATTGTAGAACTTGAAAAGATTACAAAACTGCAATCCATGACCGATAGAAGAGACTGCAGAGCCCAGCTGCAGTCAGAGAAACTCCGAAGACTGACGGACCACCCAATGTACCAGAGACTAAACAATTTGGGAAATGGGAAACTAAAGCGGAGAAACTTTGCAGAAATAGCCAAAGCAAAGATGCACGAAGATCCCATAAACGCACTAACAACACCAAAACCCATCATCACTGTACGAAAACCTACCTGGAGGCAGGATATATTTCCAGAGGTGGTAGAAAATATACCAGGTATTGCAAACAAAAACTGCCAGACTGAAAAAGAAAGGAGAGACACTACCCTAAGCTTCATAGCGAAAAGCTACCCAAGCATGGCCTGGACCCATGCATACACCGACGGTTCTGTAACAAACACTACACAGAACGGAGGGGCAGGAGCATTCCTGAACCTACCAAATGGCAGAAAAATAACACTGTCATTCGCTACTGGTAAGTACACAAGCAATTTCAGAGCGGAGGCAGAGGCACTGAGGGCGGCAGTGGAAGAAATGGTGACACACAGTGAAAATGAGAGCCATATAGTCCTGCTGACAGATGCTCTCGCCGTAGTCACAGCGCTAAAAAGCCAGAAAAACACTGAGCTTAATGACTTAAGAGCAGCACTCTGCAAACTGTGCCAGCAGTCCGCACCAAAAAGGGTAGTGGTACAGTGGGTCCCGTCACACTGCAACATCCAAGGCAACGAGGAGGCAGATAGACTGGCAAAAGAAGGTGCAAGACTACCACAAACAGATACCAGTATGACGTACGAAGAGTCAAAACGGCTTATCAAAGCCAGATACATGACCAAATGGGAAACCGAACATACTGGTTACACCAAAAACGATGCATATTACCAGTTGAACCGAAGAGAGCAGGTAGTTGTCTTCAGACTTCGCACTGGCCACAACAGACTGAGGTACCACCTATTCAACAAATTGAAGATAGGGTGTACCGACGAATGCCCGTGCGGTACTGGTAAAATGACTACTGAACATCTGCTGCAGAACTGCCCGACATACGAGGATCAGAGAGAGCAGATGTGGCCATTACCAGTGGAACTGCAAGACAAGCTCTATGGCAGTGGCGAGAGTCTCAGGATGACCGCCGCTTTTCTCGAAAAAATAATGGTTACTATCTGACTGTGTACGCAGAAGAAGAAGAAGAAGAAGAATGCCGTTGTTCCTCATTCTGTCTCTTCTGGTAACACCACTGACTTTCCTCAAACACTTCATTTCATAAGTCGAAATTCTGCTCTCGCCCGCCCTTGACAGAGGCCATGTTTGGCACTGGTAGCACAGAATGGGCATAAATATACTGTTTATCAGCTGCTGCTTTGTTGCCAAACTAATGCTCGGGTGTCTAAGCAGTGGGGACAGCTCACCGCAGATGCTTTCTGACACCTAGTCTCAATTTCCCTGTCGATCCTACCGTCTGCCGAAAAAATACTGTACAAATACTTGAACTCATGGACCCGTTGAAGAGCAATATCATTAAGACTTCTCTTGAGTGGCGCAGGAGTTCTACTGATCATCACTAATCCTACTGTACCCCCTGTTATGTGCTACAGTCCTGAGACGTGGACACTAACAAAATCACTGGAGAACAAATTGAACGTTACCCAGGCCTTCCTTGAGAGACGCTTGGTTGGAATCACTTTCCGGAGCCAACGTATGCAACATTTCCACAATTCTGACATAAGACGATTATCCTTGGTGAAGGATGTGGTAATCTATGCAGACAAGGCAAAATGATGGTCAATACTTACTTACTTTTCGTGTCCAAACACCATGTCACAAAGCATCCGTTCAGTATTCAGCAGCTTGAACTGCCTTGTCGTTCGCCTCCATCATGTCTTTCATGTCACAGTTTTCAGGGAGGTTGGGGCAGAACATCAGATGATCTTGGTCCTGAACTGCCCCGCATTCACATGTGTCGACATCTGAATATCCCCATTTCTTCAAGTTCACTCTGCATCTTGACACGCCAGTTCGAAGTCTGTTCATTGCCTTCCATACAGCATAGGGCAGGTGGTGTCCAGGCGCAGCCTCTTCCTTGATCTCTATCCATGGATTCTGCATTGTTTCGCGCCACATCTCGATGCGTCGACCTTCCGGGCTTGTCTGAATGGTCTCTGTCGATTTTAAGAAACTGTGTCTTGATTTCAGTCTTGTGGCTTGTTCCTGATGGCCAAACATCGGGTGTCTAAGGTCGTTTACCTGTTTCCCCTCGTTCGATTTCCGCAGCTACACCTCTTCTTATATCAGGTGGTACAATGCCAATTAAGGGATATATTTTGTTTGTGGAGTGGACTTAAGGTACCCCGACACTATCCTGCCTATCTCGTTCACTGCTGAATCAACTTGTTTTAGATGGAGCACAGGGAAAGCAGTCTGGTTCCCCTGAGGTAAAAAGAGACAATGCGTTTGTCAGACTCCTTTGCTGCACACAATAGCCGAGACGCTCATTGAAAAGGGCTTACCATGCACTGGACTTCCGTAGCCGAGGACAGGGTTCGCTGGAGACAGATTTGACACACACAGCTACGCCGAGGAACGGGTTGTCAAGATCAAGATAAAGATCAACATCAAGATCCCATAAAATACTGATGCTAGTACAATTAAGCCTCCAACACTTGATCCTCTACAGCAATCAGCATATTCAAACTTCGATTATCTGCTTCACCATCTCGAACATGTGAACCAAACGAACAAGCTACTGAGCATGTATTAGGTATGTCAGTAAGTAGGTCACACACTGGTGTGTGATAGCTGAGAAAGTGTAGTTGGTAGTTTCTAAAGGTGTCTTTAGGGGGCAGGAACATTCGGATTTGTAATAACTGCAGGCTGTAGATGGTAGCGGTCACATGCACGTGCGCAGATGAAATACACAATGGCGCCCGCGTTGACAGGGTGCACAATCAAAGTAATACGAACTGCTGTGCGTCTTTTAGGGGGGATTGGGAGGGGTGGGGACAGTAGTTTCTGCAAAGGATCTTCATAAGGAAATGTTTCCTGTTTATGGTAGAAGTGCTTGTTTCGTAAAAATGTTTCTAACTAGGTCGATATATTTGCACAAAATTTGCTGATGAAGTCAGATCTGGTCGTCCTGTTAAAATTACAAGCGAAGCATCTGTGCGGCTGGTAGGGTCGATGATTCGAACTCAGGCGAGTAGTGATAGACAGTGTAGTAACCACAAGAGGGTGTTCACATGGTTTTGTCTACATCGTATTGCAGAATCGATTGAAATTCCGGAAAGTGTGTTTAGTGTGGGTTCCCAGGCAATTAACGAGAACATAAAATAAACCGAATGGGCCTGTCCATGCAGCATCTCTCTCGGTGTGCAGATCTAGGAACAGCCAGGCCGAACAGGATTTTTATAGGAGACGAATCATGGGTGTTTCACTACCAACCCGAACCGATGCAATGGACACTTCCTTTTTACCTTTTACTAAGCAATTCCCAGTTACGTTTTCAGCAATGAAGGCTAAGTTTTCAGTTTTTGAATTCTCAAGCAGTGCTGTTAACCAATTTCAAGAAGAAAGGAGACAACGTTAATGCTGCATCGTACTGCTATGTTCTGTTGATGCTTCTGATGCAATTCGAAAGAAACGTCCAGACCTGCTGACAGAAGAAGTACTGCTCCACCATGACGATGCCAGACAAAATATGGCTCGATTAACCAGGTCAATTTTTAACAAATGAAGGTGGCAACTTTTTGAACATCCACCTCTCAACCAAGACTTAGATTCGAGCGATTTTCACCTGTCTGGTGAACTTTAAACTCGCCTGGCGGGGGACGTTCCGCAAATGATGAAGAGGTTTAACGCGAAGAGCAAATGTGGCTGATACAGCAGACCGAAGTCTTGTTTCCTGCAGATTTTTGGAGGACTGGTAAAGCGATTAGATAAGTACATTGATGCTGGTGAAAAAATTATATTGATAAATAAGGAACAATGCAAGTGGTGCATAATGGATACATTTCTTGTTCCTGTCTCGTTTAGTGTTTATTTTAAATAACCAGCTGTGACCTATTTACTGACTGGCTCTCGTATTACAGACATGTCTTCAGTATGGCCCTTTTAGAAGACACTCGCCCAGTTAAGATTCAACACTTAACTAGAGAGTACTGAGCTAAATAGAGACAAAAGTCGAGTTCATCACAGTAGCCTGTCTCATGCTGGCAACATCAAGGATGTGATCACAACTGGAAGGATATATTAGACTATAACAAGTTTTTCAAAATACAACCACCTACAAGAACAAGAGTGCACACCTATAAATTAACTAAAGATAGCTCCAGATTAGATATTAGAACATATCATTTTGGTCAGAGAGTGGTGAATGTTTGGAATGCATTGCCACAAGAAGTAGTGGATGCAGGGATAATTAATGCATCCAAGAATAGATGGGATGCGCATAGTTTATAAAGTAAGTAGCATGCCCTTTGCAGAACGTCGCTTCTTTCAACAGCCAACCTATTTCGCTGTTATAAGGTTTTTGGCAAGTGTGCAGTTCGGCAGGTTGCCATTACTGTCCGTACGTGGAGGCGTGAAAAAAAATCCCAAGTCTGCCAAACTGGACACGAGCGTACCACAGAACATAGTGGCTACACAAAAAACGATGCCTATTACCAGCTGAACAGAAAAGAGCAGGTCGTGGTCTTCAGACTTCGCACTGGCTACAATAGACTGAGGTACCACCTATTCAACAAATTGAAGATAGGTGGCACTGACGAATGCTCGTGTGGTACCGGGAAATTGACCGCTGAGCATTTGCTACAAAACTGCCCGATATACGAGGACCAGAGAGAGCAGATGTGGCCATCACCAGTGGCAACACTAGACAAGATCTATGGCAGTGTCAACAGCCTCAGGATGACCGCTGCTTTTTTCGAAAAAATATAGGTCGACGTCTGACAGCGTAAGAAGAAGAAGAAGAAGAAGGACACGAGCGTGATTCGAGCCGGGTACGTTGGGATTGTGAATTGGACGCTTCACTCCTAGTCCACGCAGCATAGTTTTTTAGAGCAAGAAAATGTAAAAGAAAATGGTTGCACACAGACTGCAGAGTCTTCCAGACCAGTATAAAGACGTTAAATTAATAGGAAAAAGACGAAAGAGAAGAAGAAGAAGAAGAACTACCTACATCAGTTTCACATATGGGGCTATCTTTACCTTGACCTACCTTTGCGTCTTTGACCAAGGTTCGAATCCCAGAAGCGCCAACAAACATATCATCAATGTCCACCTGTAGCAGCCGTGTCAGAGGTTGACCAAACAAGCCACCTGTTAAATATGTAATGGCGTCCACAGCAACGATAGAGTTCAACCAGAAGTCAAGGCCGTATCCAAGGAGAATGCGTTGTATACCGTCCATGAGGCCTATGGGAATGTAAAGTTTGCCAACAAATGACACAGAGAAGAGCCTTGACATACAAGCTATTAATACGACCAACTCGCATAGTCGTCTTAGAGATGTCTTGATTTGCGACTAGCTCGAATGACGATCAACTGACATCTTTTTCTTAGAGTAGCCCCGATTTACGACTTACTCTAATTACGATCAACTCAACGTACTGTTCTTGAGTAACTCTGATGTACGATTAACTCTGATTACGGCCAGCTTACGTTTTAATAAAAAAACCTGACTTGCGACTTACTCAAATTACGATCTATTCACGCCGTTTTCTTAGAAGAACCCTGACTTACAACTGCTCGAATTAGCACCAATTCCCGTATTCTTCTTGTAGGAGCTCCGACTTGCGACCGCTCGAACACATGTAATCTTCTTTCTTCATCGTTTGCTCCAAGTGAACCAGACGTAGGGTCATCACCTATTGCTAACTCTCATTTACACGAAGCTTGTATTCAAGTACTTGCAGTGTCGGCTTCAGTAGAAATGGGTTTACATGATGAAGATTCTGACCACATGCACAACTCTCTCCAGTCGCATATTACAATGCGTCTTAAAAGGTTTCAATTGTTGTATTATGTCCATCGCGGACACTCGTGTGACCTCAAGTATGCTACCGCTATTAAAGTAAATAGAATATCTGGTTCCGTGAAGAGTCTGCGTGTGATAAAGATGATGACCTCTGCCACACTGAAAGCATGTTCTCGAAGGGGATGAATCAGTTGCCTACCTCAAGCTACAACGGCGAAAGCTTCAGGACAGAGAGATTGCTACGAATCGTATAAGATCTGACACTGTGACTTGCGCTTTAATTATATTTAAGTGAGGAAGTTTTGCGCTATCCTCCACCGCACTATCTCGTTTTGAGATATCTTGGTACAGTGGCATGACCTCTTACTCGAGATGACTGGAGATTACAGGATATCAGTTCTTCTTCGAATTTACTCTCGATCACTCGGCTTTAATAATAATAATAATGTTCGCTTAGACATCTAAGGTTCGTTACTTCGATCGTCCATTACCATGTCTAACTGCTGAAACTTGTAACCACACCTCGTCCAATGCTGAAGGAGACTGATATCTGCTGGAGCTATTAAGGACGAGGCAGCCCCTCCAACGCCCCCAGCCTGTTAGTGGGAGACCGTTGTTACACATAGTTGAACTGGACATGATCTACTGAGCCGGACCTTCCTGGTCCAGTCAAACCACATGACCAAACTCAGACAGGCAACAGCGGTGGACCAGAGTGTCCGAAATGGACACGACTTTAGTAATAATTAATTAATTTTCTAATCTTTTTTGGACTGGACAGCGGCTAACAGTCTGCTTTTGTTGATTTGTTCTGTCAATGAACATTTTACGCTTACAGAGTGTACACAGAACTACAGACTTAATCATCTGTCGGCGATAGGACTAGACAACTAGACTTTCATCTTTCTTGAGACCAGCGAGTCTCGGGCTTCGAAGAACCACTCTGTCGGGCTTTCATTCCCTCGTTTCTAGAGAGGTGGGCCCTTACCCCTCTGCTTCACCGGCCCGTAAAGATGATTATTAGGGCAGTCTATTTAATCTTGGAAAAGATAACGTATGACAGAGATGAGAATATGTCTACTACCATCTTCTGAATTGACAAAGACCTGTGGGGTTGTCTGTCCGGAATACTTTGACGTCGATTCTTAACAGAGCAGAACAGAACAGTATAATCCGCCAAGACATCTTCTTCTTCTTCTTCTTCTTCTTCTTCTTCTTCTTCTTCTGCTTCTTCTTCTTCTTCTTCTTCTGCTTCTTCTTCTTCATCTTTATTTTCTTCTTCTTCTTCTTCTTCTGCTTCTTCTTCTTCTGCTTCTACTTCTTCTGCCTCTACTTCTTCTGCTTCTTCTTCTTCTTCTTCTTCTTCTTCTTCTTCTTCTTCTTCTTTTCCTTCTTATTTTTCCGTTCTTCTTCTTCTTCTTTTTCTTCTTTTTCTTTTCCTCCTTCTTCTTCTCCTCCTCCTCCTTCTTCTTATCCTCCTCCTCCTTCTTCTTCTTATTTTCCGTCTTTTTCTTCTTCTTTTCGTTCGTCTTTTTCTTCTTCTTTTCCTTATTCTTTTCTCTCTTCTTCTTAATCTTCTTCATCGTCTTCGTCTTCTTCTTTTCCTTATTTTTTCCTTCTTCTTCGCTTTCTCTTCTTCTTCTTCGTCTTCTTCTTGTTCTTGTTTTCCTTCTTCTTCTTCTTCCTCTTCTTCTTCGTCTTCTTCTTCTTCTTTGTCTTCATCGTCTTCTTCTTTTCCTTCTTCTTCTTTTTCTTCTTCTTCTTCTTCCTCTTCTTCATTGTATTGGTCTTCTTCTTCTTCTTTTCATTTTTTAAATTCTTTTCCTTCTTATTCTCATTCGTCTTCCTCTCTTCCTTCTGTGGAGGTGAGCCTTGAGTCTGCAGCGTCTCGTTCTGAGTTTGAAGATCTTTATCTGTCCATCTCTGCTGAGTTTGTCTATGCTGTCCTGTTCTGACTTGTTTTCTTTGTGCTGGTTTCTCCATACCGTCCTCATGGATCGGTTATGAGTGTCTTTGTTTACTTAAATCTTCGTGGATGGTGAGTCTGCGTGCTCCAACGTTCTCAGTTTCTGGCAATGATAGCACGTCCTCTTCGTCTTTTTCTGGCACCTCTTCTTCTTCTTCTACTTAGAAGATTGCTCTCAAATAGTCGTATTATTTTTTTAAACGTCATGGCACACCCCGTGCTTCTGATAATGTTATCCCGCTGTTGGTTTGGGAGGAGAAATATGCTGTCACTCTGCTTCTCTCGTTACCCCGGTAGGTTTGGAGAACAATTTCCACAGTTTTTTTGGTCCATCCACATGTAGCAGATGATTGTTTAAATCTGCAGTGACCTGTTCTGAATATTGTTACTTGATATCTTCTTGTGACGGAGTAGTTTGGTCTACTATATCAGATTTTGAGTGTAGCCTGTGCCATTTGTTCTTGAAATTAGTTTGTATCATTCTTTTGTTTTCTTCACATGAAGCTGTGTCTTCAATTTGGGTGTTGCTGTCTCATTCATTTACTAGTCTATGTCTATGTCTATGTCTATGTCTATGTCTATGTCTATATATCTTACACTGGACAGGAATCCTTTGAATATTAATATTATTGAAACTGGTATTCGAGAGAAATAAAGCAAATCTGTATTCCAAAGTTTGAGAGGATGTTGCGCTAGAAAAGCATGCCACTGGATTAAATGAAGAGAGTTATTGGATGTTATATGGAACCAGTACTGACATATTGCAGAGAGTCATGGACAATCAGCAGGCACGTACAGAGGTCACTGGAGGAAACGGAAATGGGGTTTTATAGAATATTGACAGTTCCATGGGAATTGAGGGGCAAGAGGGAGAGAGAGAGAGAGAGAGAGAGAGAGAGAGAGAGAGTGCCACATAATACGGGTTTCCCAGAGTGCAAAAAACTCACAGCACGTACTCGATGTTGAGCCAGTGACATTTTCGATGATTGGGACATGTTTATCGCATGGGTGACGAGAGGCTGTACGATCTGTGGCAGGGACTGTCAGGGAACGGCCATTACAGCCATCGCAGACGGTGTCGAAATACAGGAGACAGAGCTGGACTAAACTCACAGGGATCAACGCACATGGTCTATAGAGACTGAGACGTCCATGATGATGAAAGTTCCATGTACTGTAGAGACTGAGACGCCCATGATGATGAAAGTTCTATGCACTGAAGAGACCGAGACGCCCATGATGATGAAAGTTCCATGGACTGTAGAGACCGAGACGCCCATGAAGATGAAAGTTCCATGGACTGAAGAGACCGATACGCCCATGATGATGAAAGTTCCATGGACTGTAGAGACTGAGACGCCTATGAAAGTTCCATGGACTGAAGAGACCGAGACGCACATGATGATGAAAGTTCCATGAACTGTAGAGACTGAGACGCCTATGAAAGTTCCATGGACTGTAGAGACTGAGACGCCTATGACAGTTCCATGGATGGTTAGGAAATACAAGAACGTGCTTCTTGAAGAAACACATAGATAGCTTATGGAAAACATCAGAATAAGACAGTCGTCCTTATTCGGGCATGTCATGGGAGGAAACTGGTTGAAACACACGGTGCCAATTGGCAGAATCACTGACAAGAGGGACAGAAGGAGGCAAAGAGAAAACATATTGGACATTGAAGTCATGGCATGGGAGACGATCAACGGTGGAACTGACACACATGATAAGAGGAAATGGAGGACCATGATCGCCAATATCGACCGGCAGGGAACTTGATGATGGTAAATGATTGCCTCGGAAAAGGTATCCAGTTCTTTGCTTCTATCTCATGACGATCAATATGGCTGACAGGGAATCTGCACTTGAAATGCTTGGAATTCCATTATCTCAAACAGGCAGGTGTTTGCCTACAGCTAGGTAGCCGAAGGATTCCCGTAGGAAGAGTGCAGAACAATGCCCTGCGCCTTATTAGTGGAGCAATGAGGTCAACGCCCACTACGGCATGTGAAATTCATGTGAATGTAGAACCCCTTGAGATGCGAAGAGATGTGGCTGCTATGGAAGTTTATGAGAGGAGTAAAAGGATGAGCAAAGACCACCACAATAGAAGGGTTGTAGAAAAATGGCAGCAAAAAACAGAGAATGAAACAAAAGTCAGTCCTCGACCACGTCAGTGAGATTAAAGACAGATAACACGTCCCAGACAAAAGACAAGAAACACAGAGAGCAACAAGAAATTGACCACCACATACATGTTTTTAAATGTCAGAAATTCAAACAAAACGATAATACAAGAAGCAGTGCTGATCCAGTCAGTCTTATGAGAGCATCACAGAGAACGATTGACACCTACCCAGAAGAATGGATACATGTCTTTACTGATGGATCTGCATTTAAGGCCACCATTAAAGCGGGATATGGAGTCTACATAGAGTATCTAGACCGAACATCTGATGAGCTATTTGATGCCTGTGGGGAGATATGTTCAAATTATGAGACAGAAATAACAGCATTGGAAATAGCTCTATACCACTTGAGGACTGTATTTGATGCTTTCCAACCAAAAGCCCAAAGTATCGTAATCTTTATAAACTCATTATCTGTCCTTCAAGCTCTAGAAGACTGTGGTCACTGTAGGCCTGAACTTACCAAAACATCCCTAGATACCAACCAACTTTTCAAATCCCATAAAGTCAGAATAGTTATGCAATGTATTCCTGGTCACTCAAATACACCTGGCAGTGACAATGCAGACAGACTGGATAAGAAAGGAGAAAGTTATGAACAACAATACACACCAACAACTCTATACACAGTCAAGCAACTACTGAAGACTAAACAAAGAGGCCTGGCTGAATAGATGGACAATGGGAAATACTGACAGATATCTACAAACATATGGCCATCCCAACTCCCAAAGACAACATCAACAACCTGAAAAGGAGAGACCAAAGCACCATTTTCTGACTTCGCACTCAACACATACAACTTAACATTCACTTGAACAGAATCCAACCAGAACATTCTCCAGAGTGTCAGCTGTGCACACATCCCCATGAAACTATTGAACATCCTCTTTTTGAATGTCCGGCACTTGCTGGTGTTAGGAAATAGCTTCTTCTTCCGAAGCCAGACAAATTGAACACTTTGTAAGGAACTAAACAACAGCTTACAAACACTTGCAAGATACCACTGTATGGCTTTGGGACAAAGAGCAGGAGTCCACAGACCACTGGATCAATAACCATTCAACCGCGTGACTAAGATATTTGAACTATCTGACTTGTTTCGTTCACAAATTCTCTATGTATCCATAATTTATCAAATAGCTTCTTATTTATTTTTCTTTTCTTTTAATGAGATGATTCTTATTCTTCTGTTTATCTACGTTTCAAAGGCATCAATTATCTTTTTCCATCAATTGTTAGTTTTCCCCGTTTTCTTCGCCATACAATAGTGACGAAGGAACATAATTTAGAATTAGTCTAATTTTAATTTGGAAGAAACGATTTTCAATTTCTTGTTTATCTTCGTTGTTCGTTCTCAAACTTCCGCTACCAATCTTTGAGAAGGGCTTTGCAAGAAGCAGGATGTTGTCCGGAGAACGGAATGTGTTGTGTCGTAGTTTACAGTTTGCACCTTTTTGTCCGACACATCCGACTTCATCATGACATTTTTGGGTATCGGGTTAGCCTTTCCTCTTTGATCCTTTCTTCTTAGTCAGTCTGCCCTGTTGCTGCCGGTTATCCAGGATCACCACGTGGAGAGGAAGAAAGGTCTTAGCGGCTCTGGATTGCTGACCCCTCGCTAGCAGTCAGCTTTGGATCGCTGACTCCGACGCTAGCAGTCAGATTAGAGTCGATGGCTCCGACGCTAGCAGTCAGCTTTAGATCGATGGCCCCGACGCTAGCAGTCAGCTTTGGATCGATGGCCCAGACGCTAGCAGTCAGCTTTGGATCGATGGCCCAGACGCTAGCAGTCAGCTTTGGATTGATGGCCCAGACGCTAGCAGTCAGCTTTGGATCGATGGCCCCGACGCTAGCAGTCAGCTCTGGATCGATGGCCCAGACGCTAGCAGTCAGCTTTGGATCGATGGCCCCGACGCTAGCAGTCAGCTTTGGATCGATGGCCCCGACGCTAGCAGTCAGCTTTAGATCGCAGAACACCACAGCTCATGTGTTGCTCAGCATCTTGATCACGATGATCATTAACAATGCCAATATATGACTCATGTCGGTGAAAATAAATTGTCAGGCAATGTTTACTTTTTGTGCGAGGTAGTCAAAATATGCTTGAATATTTCCAGTCTTATAAATTTGGGTACCTTTGGAGGACCACGGGTATTATCCAAAATAGTTACATTCATCGGTGAGTAACCTAGTGAAAAGGTATTGTTCATGCTCACCTATTGCCAGGGAAGCGTGCAAAATGTATGGTCGTCGATATTTCCTAAACATTGCATTATCTATGATGTTTTTAAAGGAGGTTTGGCGTCAAATTTATTTGTTTGTCATTTTGTTTATCGTGATAATGTGATGACTTGACTCTTCTGTTTCATACTCCAGATCAGATGTAAAATAAAATAAGTAACGACGAATGAGTGGTCCCAGAATTTGGATCTGGGAATACACAGGGCAAATCACAAATTTTGAGAACCATTACCGATGGTCAGATCATGTTGGGTGACACCCTTCTATAAAATGTGAACGATTTCGTATAAACAGGCATATCGACAAAAAAAAGGGAGACCCGAGCACAAGTGTCAGAGTACGGATATAAAAGGCGAAGGATGCTTTCATTGAGTTGGTGAATTTATGGAAATCAATAGAAGTTAAAACCCAAAACAACAATAACAATCTTCAACTATAATAAGAAGTTGGCTGTTTTGTATGGCTGCTAAACATGGAGGATCACGAAATAAAATAACAAAAAAGGTGCAGACTTTCATAAGTTTGTGTCTGCGCAAAAAAAATGGATTGATATTTTTTGTCTTTTTAAATTAAATTTTTTGTTTGTTTGCGTTCGCCTTATTTATCTATTCCCCAAGGCGGTGTGCGTTGCACTGTGGTTTTTATTTTGCACCTGTCGGCCCAGTGCATCCAACATCGGCATGCATTTGTGTAAAGGTCTGCTTCCTCCTGCATTTTCTAAGGGTTTTCATCCCCGGGGTAAAGGCCGGTGCTGTGATGGGGATCGAACCCAGCACCTACGTGGATCTGTTTGAGAGAACGACAGAGTCATCGGTGGAACAAGAGATGGAGGATTAACATTGCATAGGCCAAACATACATTAAGGAAACAAGCTGATTGCATTACAATACTGTCTCTGTTCTGGACGTCAAGAGGCAAAAGACTTAGAGTTAGGCCTACTTTTCATGGCTGATAGAGAGTGAGGCAAATATCAAAAGAACTAGGAAAATGAGAATTTAGTTAAGAATAATGACATGTGACAGAACGAACTAGCTTGCATTTGTCGAAGATATTTACTCCACAGAGTGCAGTAAAGGTTTTAAATGATTGACTGATTGAATATAATTCTCGTGTGTAATGTAAGAAAACATGAAAGCATAATCATCTTTCTATGTAGATCGTACACGTGGTTCCCTGTGAGTTTTGTCCAGTTCTATCGCCTGTATTTTCTTCTTCTTCTTCTTCTTCGTTCGTTCTCAATCTCCCACTACCAAATCCTGAAAAGGCTTAAGTAGTAGAATGTAGTCCAGAGAACGGAATGCGTTGTATCGTAGTTTACAGCTTGACTGCGATATTTGCACCTTTCGGTCCAACACATCCGACTTCAGCAAGCATTTTTTGAGTACCGCGTTAGCATTCCCTCTTTGATCCCTTCTCCTTAACCATTCTGCCCTGCTGCAACCTGTTATCCAGGATCACCGCGTGGAGGTGTAGAAGGGTCTTGGCAGCTCTGATTAGCTGGCCCTGACGCTAGCAGTCAGCTATGGGTCGCTGACCGCTGCAGCTCATGCGCTGCTCAGCGTCTTGATCCGCCTGTATTTTGACACAGTCTGCTAAGATTGTAAAGGCCGATCCGGGAGTGACAGTCTCTGCCACAGATCGTACAACCATGTTGAGGCGGCTGGCTTCCCGGGATGTCCCCCTACATCCTCAGTTTCTCTGTTATCCTCAGCCATAAGGTTTCTATGAGCAGCTACTTTGCCAATTTCAACTGACTGTCTCCGAAAAGCTCGACCCTGAGCAATCGTTACCCAGCCCTTGGATGGGATGTCTCATGATTTCATGTCCCCATTGTAATTTCTATCCCTTTTGTAAGGTTTTCATTTGAAGCCCCCTCGTGATTTCTATCCCACTTGTAAGGTTTTCATTTGAAGCTCCCTCGTAATTTCTATCTCACTTGTAAGGTTTTCATTTGAAGCTCCCTCGTAATTTCTATCTCACTTGTAAGGTTTTCATTTGAAGCCACCTCGTAATTTCTATCTCACTTGTAAGGTTTTCATTTAAACACCCCTCGTGATTTCTATATCACTTGTAAGGTTCTCATTTGAAGCTCCCTCGTAATTTCTATCCCAATTCAAGGTTTTCATTTAAAGGCCCCTCGTAATTTCTATTCTAAATTAAGGTTTTAATTAAAAACCCCCTCGTAATTTCTATCTCACTTGTAAGGTTTTCATTTGAAGCCCCATCGTAATTTATATCTCTCTTGTAAGGTTTTCATTTGAAGCCACCTCGTAATTTCTATTTCACCTGTACAAGGTTTTCATTTGAAGCCACCTCGTAATTTCTATCCCACTTGTAAGGTTTTCATTTGAAGCCACCTCGTAATTTCTATCTCACTTGTAAGGTTTTCATTTCAAGCCCCCCCGGTCCCCCCACTCTAAAAAGCATAAAACAAAGATAATAAAAAAAAGAAGTCAATTAAACAAGGCATCTGATACTTACCTTGGTCATGAACAGCAATAACGCAACGGTAATCAGCATCAGAATCTTTCTTCAAATCTTTCGGATCGTTATCAAAAGTTGAAAACACCAAAGACTTGTATGTTTCGTGATCAGTTTTAAACACGGTCCAATCAGAAGATGGAAGCGGTTCTAAATACATCTCATCAGGCTTTGCCACACGCCAGATATCTGACTCAGGATTCAGTATAAACTTTTTCAACTTTCCTCGATATCGAACTGTTAATTTGCGATCACTAAATACATTAATAGTCCGATCTTGTGTAGACTGTAGTATAGCCAGAACTCCTATATTGTAGGTCTTGCAGTATGTATCCAAAACAGCTCTTCGTGTCGACTCCATATTCAAATACGTGACGAACTCACCAAAAACAATCAATGAATATCTTGGCACACCAATATCATCAAAAACTAAAGAAGGCAACTCCTTATCAATACTTCTAAATCTATACTGTATTCTTTGCTGCGCAAAAAATTCCGCAAACGCGCTTACAGATGGTGCAGAAACATTTTGCAATAAAATTAGAACAATTTGTAGACGTTTGTCTCGTTCGATTCTTGAAAATTCAAGATAGGAGATGCCTACGGGAATTGTTCCGCTCAATTTGTCACTGAAATATGTTCCTAATGGGTTGTCTTGAACCAAATCGTCATAGAAATAAGACTCACTTTTTGATGACATCACTATGGACTTCTTGCGCGCTCCTTGCTGACCATTCCTTGTGAAGTTGTCAACGCTCTGTACTTTATATATACGGTTTTGAAATTCTGAACTGTTCACGAAAATGTAACCGGACCAGACCAACAAGATAGCTCCAACGATGACTGATGTGCTTCGATAAGAACATCTCTTTATGAGATTTCTTCCAACACTTAGAAATAATTTAACCATTATGCGCGTTATGGACATAACTAAGTCATGGAGAAGAAATTTGATGTCAGTTCATCCAGACAATGGAATAAGGACATCATGCGGGTTTCATAGTTAACTGTGGATATTGAGGAACATCGCAGATCTCATCACACCGATAGGTCATTGGTTATTGTATAAAAGGTGTTTTGAGTCTACCAACTGCAATAAAGACAACTCGTGAATGTTATCAGCGTCACAATTTCACATTCTGAAACACAGATCCGTCTATGACCTGCAGTGAATACAAAGAATGAATTTGTAACTCAAGTGATTATAGCTTCTGAATCAACTCAGCAGACACACATCTCGATTCTATTAACTGCAGTGAACATAGTTCCTGAATTTTATCAGTTCAGCAAACAGAGATTCCGAATCTATTAACTGCAGTAAACACAAATCATGAATTTGTCACTCAAGTAACTGGCTTCTGAATGTAAAAGGTTTTTTTAAAAAAACAGCCTGAATTTAATGTATAAGGTGTATTAATAAGCTGTATTAATTGTAATAAGTTAAAAAATACAACGACTGAATTTAGATTCTGTAGTAAATCTAGATGCTGAATGTAATTAATGAATCAAAAACAGACCTCTAATTTAGATGCTGGAGGAAGATGTACAAGTAGATCAACCACTACCTCAAAAACAGAACGGCCAGAGTCTAAGTACAAAGGCAGACGAGCAGAAAGGTGACACTTGAGCAGGAAGTACCCCAAGGGGGAGTACTGTCACTCACACTCTTCCTGGTGTATATAAACGACATTACAGAGAATATACCAAGAAGAGTCCATAGCTCAATGTTTGCAGACGATCTGGCTATGTGGACCTCTGAAAAGAATATCACCATAGCAAGAAATCGGATGCAGCAGGCCCTAACATCGCTGGAAGATTGGGCGAACTCATGGCTGGTCAAAATAAACGAGGAGAAAACCACATGCACAATATTCTCGCTTTCAATCAAACCCCAAAATACCAAGTTAAGTTTAAATGGCAAATTCCTGCAGCCAAACGACAACCCAAACTTTTTGGGAGTCACATTTGATCGGCTCATGACATGGAAAAGTCAGATCGAGAGAAACCGAATGAGAGCCAGAGAAAGAATGGCAATCATGAGGAAACTTGCTGGCACAAGCTGGGGAGCAGACGAAAGCATACTAAAGAAACTGTACACTGGAAGAATGAGACCAGTTTTCGAGTATGGCATTGCGGCATGGACAACATCAGCAAAGGCGAACTTCGATAACGTTAGCAAACTTCAAAACCAAGCCATGAGAGTTATAACAGGAGGCATGAAGTCAACGCCAATTGTAGAACTTGAAAAGATTACAAAACTGCAATCCATGACCGATAGAAAAGACTGCAGAGCCCAGCTGCAGTCAGAGAAACTCGAAAGACTGACCGACCATCCAATGCACAAGAGACTAAACAATTTCGGAAATGGGAAACTAAAGCGGAGAAACTTTGCAGAAATAGCCAAAGCAAAGATGCACGAAGATCCCATAAACGCACTAACAACACCAAAACCCATCACTACTGTAGGAAAACCTACCTGGAGGCAGGATATATTTCCAGAGGTGGTAGAAAATATACCAGGTATTGGAAAGAAAAACGGCCAGACTTAAAAAGAAAGGAGAGATACTACCCTAAGCTTTATATCGAAAAACTACCCAAGCATGGACTGGACCCATGCATACACCGACGGTTCTGTAACAAACACTACACAGAACGGAGGGGCAGGAGCATTCCTGAACCTACCAAATGGCAGAAAAATAACACTGTCATTCGCTACTGGTAAGTACACAAGCAATTTCAGAGCGGAGGCAGAGGCACTGAGGGCGGCAGTGGAAGAAATGGTGACACATAAAGAAAATGAAAGCCATATAGTCCTGCTTACAGATGCTCTCGCCGTAGTCACAGCGCTACAAAGCCAGAAAGACACTGAGCTTAATTACTTAAGAGCAGCACTCTGCAAACTGTGCCAGCAGTCCGCACCAAAAAGGGTAGTGGTACAGTGGGTCCCATCACACTGCAACATCCAAGGCAACGAGGAGGCAGACAGACTGGCAAAAGAAGGTGCAAGACTACCACAAACAGATACTAGAATGACGTACGAAGAGTCAAAACGGCTTATCAAAGCCAGATACATGACCAAATGGGAAACCGAGCATACTGGTTACACCAACAACGATGCCTATTACCAGTTGAACCGAAGAGAGCAGGTCGTTTTCTTTAGACTTCGCACTGGCCACAATAGACTGAGGTACCACCTATTCAACAAATTGAAGATAGGTGGTACCGACGAATGCCCGTGCGGTACCAGTAAAATGACCGCTGAACATCTGCTGCAGAACTGCCCGACATACGAGGATCAGAGAGAGCAGATGTGGCCATCACCAGTGGAACTGCAAGACAAGCTCTATGGCAGTGGCGACAGCCTCAGGATGACCGCCGCTTTTTTCGAAAAAATAATGGTTACTGTCTGACTGCGTACGAAGAAGAAGAAGAAGAAGTAATCCAAGTCGTAGCAAGCCATATCGCTGTCGACGAGATTATAAGCTCCTACTATGTAGTGGCTTGTCAATCATGACTGACTAGGATGATACGAACCTGGAGTACTAGTTTTCTACTGAGATTTTGGGTTTCTTTTTCTTCACGGTGTTGTCTTTTCACTTAACCGTGTTGCAGTAGCTACTTTTCTTGCAGTCTGATGTTGCTCTTCTTTGTACACACTCACAAGGATCGGTCTGCAGCTCTGTCGTCCCAGAATGTTGGACTTATATTCAGCGCCTTCATGTCCAGTTTACAAATGTCTTTGAACCTCGTCTGTATTCGGCCGACAGTTCTTCTACCATGAGCAGTACAGTGCGTACAGTGCAAAATTAAAAGACTGTCTACACGGCTGAAAAAAGAGAATGGTCTTCATCACACGTGATAGATAAACATAATACAAAGATTGTATACCTTCATTGCTCGGCTCGTACTTTGCCGCAGATGACCGCATGAATTAACAAATACAGCCGATTGGTAGAAACCATCTCAACCCCAAGTCAAGTTCAAGGTTTGAGAAAGTGGAAACAGGTAGATCAATGAATCAGAAATTCACTCAACAAAATAACCGTACAGGTCGATCTCTTCCGATTCATATTTTGTGTCGGGATCAAGATGCTGAGCAGCACATGAGCTGCAGTGGTCAGCGACCCATAGCTGACTGCTAGCGCCAGGGCCAGCGAACCAGAGCTTCCAAGACCCTTCTACACCTCCACGGGTTGATCCCGGATAACAGGCTGCAGTAGGCACACTGGCTAAGGAGAAGAGATCGAAGATGACATGCTAACCCGGTACTAAAAAAATGCTTGCTGAAGTCGGATGTGTTGGGCCGAAAGGTGCAAATATCACAGTCAAGCTGTAAACTACGACACAGCGCATTCCATTCTCTGGACTACATTCTACTACTTAAGCCCTTTCAGGGTTTGGTAGCTGGAGATTGAGAACGAACGAAGCCAAGCCAAGCCATATTTTGTGTCGATTTCTTAGCTTCCAGTCCTCCACTCAAGCTTCCATGACTTCGTCGTCTTCTACTACTCTTCGTCAGATGATCTTTGAGTAATCACACTTCATTTCCTTTCCGGGTTTCAGATTAAGGCATTTTTGATAATATTGTTAGGTCTCTTTTCCGGTTTGTGTGCGATCGATCTCCATTGTCTATATTTAATCTCCGGTTTGAATAATTGTTGCAGTTATCTTGCTACTTTCCTGTATTTTAATGGATATCTGGCATGTATTTTACATCATATCTAGTTTGTGTTCTATACAATATCTGGAATGTGTTTTATAACATATCTGACCGGTGTTCTATAATATATATCACCAGTGTTAAATTTAATATCTTGCCTGTACT
The DNA here is from genome assembly GCA_036924085.1 of Ariolimax columbianus. Lineage (NCBI taxonomy): Eukaryota > Metazoa > Mollusca > Gastropoda > Stylommatophora > Arionidae > Ariolimax > Ariolimax columbianus. The sequence continues at coordinate 50,923,119 of JAVGWX010000012.1, forward strand.
TTGTATCTTGTGTTTGATATAATACATCGTCTGTATCTGATATAATATCTGGCCTGTGTTTTATATCTGACCTGGCCTGTATCTGATATAATATCTTGTCTGTGTTTGATAACATACTTGTATTTGGCCTGTATTTGAAATAATATTTGGCTCGTATCTGATATCATATCTGGCCCGTATGTGATATCATATCTGGATTGTGTTTGATTATATTTATGACCATTTAACATGAATTTCTCGTGGTAGACATCTGATCGCAAAGGTCTATATTATGGATGTGATACTTGTAGTTACATGTCATAGTGAAGGTCTACAGTCTGGATGTGAGACTCTTAGTTACATGTCATAGTGAATGTCTTCACTCTTAGTTAGGGAGGTAGGGCAGAAGCGTGTAAGGGATATCACCTCACGGCAAGAAGCAATTACTTCCTAGAAAAAAAGGTAAACCTGGATCCTACTTGATTGCTCCTGCTGTTTAACTCATGGATGTCTCCTAGAGTCTGCTAACAAACAGCAGCGCCACCCCAAGGGCAACGTCTTTGACTGGCCGGCTAAACTACGTAACCAAACGCGGAGAAAAACCAGGGCGCAAATCTTTTCATTCATGGGAGGGGTACAACATCCCTGACTGACGCTCGCACAATGAGACGGAAAACGTGATCAAAACCCGGATAGGGAAGATCCGATAGTCGTGTAAGACAGCTTTCCTAGAAGAGACAACTTTGAACCCAAACAACTGCTGCCCTTCTGGCAGGCTGCGTACATCCAAGGGCTAGGGAGGTGGCCCCGAACAAATGCGTGCTGAAGTCGGATGCACTGGGCGCATAACACTGCAGCGCAGTGCGTTTAATGATGACGGACACCAAAATGACTCAACGAGATGGTGCTTGACCCAAGGTGTCCCGCCAGGTGGGAAGAGTGCCGGATACCCTGCCTCGAATGGGTCTACCAAATGCTACTGGCGGTCCCCTACCTCCGTGCAGTGGGACCAGGACACGGACAGATAGGGAAACCACTACTGACCAAAACACAAAGAGAAGGACTCTAAATATACTCGAATGGAATGCTGAGGGTGTCCTAAACAAGAAGCTACCACTCGCTCACAAACTCCATGAGGAAAACATTGACATTGCTTGCATCCAAGAGACCCACCTTAACCAAAATCATAGGTTCCTGATACGAGGATACAAAAGCCTTCGGCTTGACAGAAAGGGCCACAAAGGTGGAGTGATCATGCTAATTAGAAACTCTCTACCATGCAGAGATGTCCCAAACCACACAAGCAACCAAGCTGGTCATTGGTGCTGATGTCACTGTAGATGAACAAACCATGAGAGTGATACATTTGTTCTGCGTCCCCCCCACCCCCCACCAGAAAAGGATCTCTCACTGGCATCAGTAGAGGTACAACACTCAAACTAGGTAGTTGTCGGAGACTTCAATAGCATCTCAGAAAGATGGGGATTCGCAGAGACTGAAGAAGTGGAAGACTGGGAAATTGACAGTAACCTACAGCTCATTAACAAAGGAGACGATGCACCCTGTTTTTACTCAAGAAGATGGCAGTCCACCTCAACATCGGACCTCGACAGGAGACATCAGTCATAAGATAAACAGAGTTGTCCTTTACCAATTGGCAGGCAGTGATCACAAACCAATAAAGCTTGTGATTAATATGGAACACGCAGCCCAAGAACATAAGCCACTGCCCCGATGTAATTACAAAAGAGCAAACTGGAACCTCTTTTTTATATACAATATCCCCAACATCGAAGACAAAAAGACACAAACAGAGGAAAAGAAAAAAAAACACATAGTTACAAATTACATCAACCAAAATTTCCACCAGCATCTTAGACACATGCCTATAAGGATGGCTCACCCAAAGATGCCATTGGAAACGTTAGAGGAGGTATCACTATAAAACTAAAACAAAACCTAAGTATACTCAGCAGCGTTTGCCACTGGGAGACGCTGCAGCAAATTCAGTGCCATGAGGCAAGCAGCTGAAACTCTTATAGACCATAACGAGCAGGCAGAAAAGTAAGCATTTTCACAGACGCTCTTGCAGTGTTAATGGCGCTCAAGAACCAGCACACAAATGAACTCTGTCAGACTCGCTCAAACGTCTATCCCAGTGTTTCAAAAAATAAGCATAGTCCAGTGGATACCAGCCCACTGCGATATTCCAGGCAACGAGGAGGCGGCAGACCCGCCAGAGAGGGAGTAATGCAGCAGCAGAGTCATACAGAAATCACATACAATGAGACTAAAGCATTCATCAGGGCAACGTACAGTGCAAAATGAAAAAGACCCCCCTGGCCACAAATAGGAAACAATGCCTAACATCAACTCTACATGGGAGACCAGGTGATAATTCTCCGGCTACGCACAGGCCACACCAAACTTAGATGTTATATTTACAACAAATTGAAAATTGGTACAACAGACCTTTGTGCCAGCGGAACAGACACCCATGAAGGCAGAACATATTTTACAGTCCTGTCCACTGTATACCGACAAAAGAAGTAGCATTTGGCTACAGCCAGTGTCCTTCCACGAGAAGCTGTACGGAAGCGTACAGAGCCTTGAGTCGACTGCTGCCTTTGTTAGAGTCATTGAAGTTGAGGTCTGAAGACGAACGAGAAAGAGGAAGACGCCTCTTGGTTACATGTCAGGGTGAAGGTCTTCGGTCTTCAGAAACGTTGCTAATGGCCCCACTGAAATCCGGAGAGGAAAAACTGTATTCTGTCAATGCAATCGTGGTAGATCACAAAATAAAGTTGTGCATGTTGCTAGCAACATAATTACTTACAAAGTTATCACATAAATTATCACTGTAAGAACACGCACAACTGCCATGATACAGGCTTCCTGAATGCATCCAAAAGAAGAAGCCGCAACGAAATAGTTAACACCACAATATGTATCATCAGGTTTACTTACAAGCAACGTTGATATCCATATTCAAACATAACACTTTTGCAGTTATAAAAACGGAACGCCGCTCGAGGATAAAGAACGCAGAATCAATGTATCAGGTCTGTTCAGATGAGCTCTCGTAACTGATCCTTGCACCTGGTAAGGTAAATTGATTTTTGTGTGCATTGTCTTGTCATAACTCACGTGCATCGGTGGTGTACTTCAGTAGGGCATTAAGCCCCTTGCCCACTTTACGTGTTAGTAGCAAGTCCCGTCCGGTGAGGACTACGAATTGTTTTTTATTGACTGTTAGGGACTACGCACTGTGATAACAGTTCGATTTATAGCGGGTACTTATGTCCGATCTGGGGTTAACGTAATTTGAGAACGTGCGGTCAGCTTAAGCAAGGCCATCTGCAATTCTAAACTACAGATGACCATGGCTGAAGCGCATTGAAAGCTTTTCACCCTTCAACGGTTTCCTGATTTCTTGCCTTTCATGCTTTCTGTTTATCTTTCTTTCTTTCTTTCTTTCTTCTGTTTCGTGCTTTCTTTCTTTCTTCCATTTCCGGCTTTCTTTGTTTATTCTATTCGGGGCTTTCTTGATCTCTTCTGTTTCATGCTTTCTTTCTTTCTTCCATTTCAGGCTTTCTTTGTTTATTCCATTTCAAGCTTTCTTTATTTCTTCCATTTCATGCGTTATTTATTTCTTCCATTTCAGGCTTTCTTTGTTTATTCCATTTCAAGCTTTCTTTATTTCTTCCATTCCAGGTTTTCTTTGTTTATTCCAATTAAATCTTTCTTTATTTCTCCCCTTTCATGCTTTCTTTATTTCTTCCATTCCAGAATTTATTTATTTCTTCCATTTCAGGCTTTCTTTATTTCTTAAATTCCAGGCTTTCTTTATTTCTCCACTTTCATGCTTTCTTGATTTATTCCACAACAAACTTTCTTTCTTCTCTTCCACTCTTTCTTCTCTTTCATGCATCCTTTATTTCCTCTCTTACTTGCTTTCTTTATTTCTTCCATTCCAAACTTTCTTTCTTTCTTACTTTTCATGCTTTCTTTTTTTATTCTTTTTCATGTATTCTTTATTTCTTCCTTTTCATGATTTCTTTCTTTCTGTCTCTCTTTCATGCTTTCTTTTTTTACTCTCTTCCATGCTTTTTTTTTTCTTGCAGGCTTTCGCATTTTCTTCCCTTCAAGATATTATTTATGTCTTTCCTATAATTCCTTCTGAATTTCTTCCTTTCCAGGCTTTCATTAATACTTCCTTTCCAGACTTGTTTTATTTCTTTGCTTCCAGCCTTACTTTATTTCTTCCCTTCCAGGCTTTCATTAATTCTTCCCTTCCAGGCTTATTTTATTTCTTTTCTTCCAGGATTTCATTATATCTTTCCTCCAAGGTATTCTTTATTTCTTTCCTTCCATATTATTTTCACTCCTGCCTTTCAGGCTTTCCTGTTTTCTGCCCTTTTAGGCTTATTTTCTGCCCTTCCATGCCTTTACGTAAGTTTTGCTATATTTTCTTCTTTCTTTCCTCAATTCGTTTCTTATTCTTCTTGTCGGTGTTCTTGATATATTTCAGTGTTTATATTCCTTAAATTGTTGCTTTGGTAAACTTATCATGTTCAATAACATGTTACTGTTCTTTCAACCGCTCTTTTTTCTGTGATTTATTTTTTTAAATTTCAAAACTTCTTTGTGAATGTTGCACCTTCCTTCCTTCCTTCCTTCCTTCCTTCCTTCCTTCCTTCCTTCCTTCCTTCCTTCCTTCCTTCCTTCCTTCCTTCCTTCCTTCCTTCCTTCCTTCCTTCCTTCCTTCCTTCCTTCCTTCCTCCCTCCCTTCCTTCCTTCCTCCCTCCCTTCCTTCCTTCCTTCCTTCCTCCCTTCCTTCCTTACTTCCTAGCTTCCCTCCTTCCTTCCTTCCTCCCTCCCTCCATCATTTTCTTCCTTCCTCCCTCCCTCCCTCCCTTCCTTCCTTCCTTCTTTCCTCCCTCCCTTCCTTCCTTCCTCCCTCCCTTCCTTCCTTCCTTCCTTCTTTCCTTCCTTCCTTCCTTCATTTCTTCCTTCTTTCCTTCTTTCCTTCCTTCCTTCCTTCCTTTATGTGTTTATTACATTCTTTGTTCCTATCTTATATCTGTTTTCCTGCTTATGTATCACAATTTGCGTCAGTTGTTTTTGGTTGACTGTCTTTGGGTGTTTGATTATTTAATTCTTTTCATTTTTTGTTTATTTTGTTGATAGTTTTGTTTATCAGTAAGTTTCTTATTTTCTGGTTTTTCTTTCTTCTTTTCTATTTTTCTTTTCTTTCTTCCTTTTTTACCTTTTTTAATTTTCTCGTTTGTTATTATTTTCAGTCTTACTTTTCATTTTTTCCATTCATTCTTTTTTCTGTTGTTTCCCAATTTCACCTTTTTTTTTCTACTTGTTTTTTTAAAAATGTTTATTTCACTGGCTTTCTGTCATTTTTTTCTTTCGTCTCGTATTTATTTTCCTTCCCCACCATCTACTGTTTTTCATTTATTTCTCTCATCTTTTCTGTTCTTTATTATTTCTGCGTCTACTAGCAGTAAGTTTAAGAGTGGTTTACGTCGTGCGATTTTCTAGGCCTTGTGTTAAGATGGCCGCCGGTTGAGGTGCGCTAAAAATACTCGCTCTCAGTACAACACTCCGGCTCAATTTTACTGGAAATTCCGCTGCACTCGATCGTATTTAAGGTGTGTTTGTGCTTCGACAAGGTATATGAATGAGTTTAATGGTTTCTTTGTGATTCTGTTGCTGTGTATTCCTAGAATTCTAAAACCATACCTGTGACCTAATTTCGACGATCCATGTCCATTAGGCTGTGTTCTGCGCATAGATTTGAAAGACTGACGCGACACGGAGGCTAATGTTGATTCCTACAGATGACAGGTGCATCAACGCTGTGATACGGGCGCCTATTTGGGTCATTGTGTTATCAATAGAGTACATTAAACAACTAAATGTGGCTTTCATTGATTTGAGAGAAGGCCTTCCATAGAGTCAACAGTAGGGTATATTTTTAGAGCACTGTATCGTTCAAGTATAAACGTCGTCAGAGCGACTGATAGTATCACACATGTTTTTGAAATCACTACCGATCTGAGACAAGGGTGTGTACTTTATTCTCTGATGTTTAAACTTCTACATGAACAAAATCTCATCAGAGACAACACAAATTGATATACTTGAAGCAGAACCGAACTCAATACACACTATACTCAATCCAGATGATCAGTGTCTGTTGTACTACGATGGAAATACAATGCAAAACCGATTGCGACTACCTGTGCTAAAAATAATATGTAAGAAAACAGAAACTATGAGGATCATTAGAACACCTAGGTCACTCAACATAAGTGTAAATAATATTGCTCTTCAACAGACCCATGAGTTCAAGTATTTAGGCAACATTTTTTTCGGCAGACGGTAGGATTGACAGAGAAAACGAGACTAGGTTCCAGAAAGCATCTGCGATGACTTATCAGCTGTCACCACTGCTAAGGCATCCAAGCATTAGTTTGGAAGCGAAGCAATAGCTGATAAACAGTATATTTATATCGATTCTGTTCTACCAAACATGGCCTCTGTCCAGTAGGGCATTAGAGAGCAGAATTTCGACGTGGGAATGAAGTGTTTGAGGAAGGTCATCGGTGTTACCAGGAGAGACAAAATGCGGAATGACGACATTCGAGGGATGGACGGCACTACGTCTTCTGTCGAATACATTTCCAGGCGCAAAATACGATTGTTTGGTCATCTCATAAGAATGCACCATGAAAAACTTTCACTGAATGCTTACAACGATGGTAGATCTGGTTGCAGGGCAAGGGGGCGGCACCGAGGCAGGTGAATAAATGATTGGAGTGATTGTGCACTCACATTGACCGACGTAACGCACTTGGCGCAGGACAGACGACTCGAGAACCCCATGTCCCGTAGACAGCATAAGGGGAAAGAAATCTGATTAACTAACTCCTGGATAAATACGGTGTAATGGGATAGCTACTGGACAATATACGAGCCATATGCGCCAACAACGAGGTGGCCGATAGAAGAAATGTCGGACAGACAAATTGGTTCTCCTTGTGGAGTGGTGAAAGTCGAAGATATTCTATCCTCTGGTGTATTGATAGTCTATACGAATAAAATCACCAGAATAGCCAGTCGTCACGAGTAATCGCTTAACGATGTGATTTTTCACAAAAGACCAAAGCCTCTTTCCAATAAACAAGAGCATTTATAACAACACCTCATCTTCCTCGACTCAACCTGTCTAGAGTAAGACACGAAGATGAGCTGTGATAAGACAGAAACTAGGACAATCATACGTCAACCAACACAGCCCCGTTTTCTCACTGGCGGCAAACACTGAAGCATGTAAGGGAGTTTATGTACCTGGGAAGTGTCTTCCCTGACAACGACAGACGGGATAGGGAAAATAGATTTCAAAAGGCAAAGAAGGTGCACCCCCAAGTAGCACCGATACTTAAACATTGCCAATATGTCTACTAAACAGACGCTGACAAACATGCTGATCATACCTTCGACTTGTTATCAGTGTCAAACTTGGGCCCTATTAGAGATGCACACACTTAAGATCGAGACCTGTGAGATGTGGTGTGTACGACGTGCAGCAGGGAAGATAATTCGTCACAACATCCTCAACAGCGCGCCACGGAACATGATGGTGGGCTACATCGGTTAACTACCATATTAAAGCACAGAAGATAATGTGGTTCGGTCATTTGACAAAGGTTCATGATGACTGGACTGCAGCGAGAGCATATCATATGGCGATCTCCCGCTGACCTGCAAGGGGCCCACCTCAAGTTAGTTGGATCGAGAATGTCTCTTACACTAGGAGGTCAACAAAAACAAGAAATCTACGCATAGCGTCTCTCTGCGACGCCTTATGGTAAGAGCAGTTGGACAAAAGAAGAAAGAGACACTCCAAAAGTTCAACATTTCGGCAGCACAAGCCCCAAATCTAGCGAAAACCAGAAGTCTACACATACCTTCTCCGTGCGACACAGCAAAACTTGTACAGAAGGCAACAAGAAGAATAAGAAGTGGTTTGCCTACCCCCTTGAAAACCCCCTGCATGTGAGTGGAAAGAAGGTGTATTTTGGATGTGTATATGGAGAGTTTGCGAATCTTTGTGGTGATTCTGCTGCTGTGTATTCCGAATATTTGTAACAGTTCTTTGACCGGCCTAACTGACCAAATTTAACGATCAAGGTCCTTTGGCCGTTTTTATGGTCTGGGCATAGATTTGAAAGGCCGACAACACACAAATAATAACATGGATTCCGACAGATTATATATACTGAGCCACTATACTAGGGTGGACTATTTGGGTCTATGCTTTCGCTTACACGGCCCAATGTCTTCAAGGTTTGCACTAATTATGTCAACACGCTGCTATTCTGTTGTGTGGTCTCCAGTCGTCTGATTTCAGGTTCACGCTACACATCTGTTGACAAATATGGATGTCTGTTTCTCCGAGTGGCTTCTACAACATCGACAGGTAGATACAAGTTAGGACCCTTTGTTCGACATTAAAGTCTGTTCAAGTATCTTTAATAAAAAAAAAATAAAAATAATAATCATAATAGTAACAATAATAATAGTCGCGATCCCAAGCAAATATGGCGACTACGTCATAAATGTGTATTCAGAGGGGACCGTTTATGACTGTACAGCCCGATCTGGGTGTGACAAACCATGGCCATCTACAGTGTGGTTTTCTAAACTACAGATGGCCATGGACAAACTTTACCGCACGTGGGTTATATGTACACAGCGTCAGTAATTGTTGTTGTTGTTGTTATCCCATAGCTGCTAACCAAGCCTACGCTTGGCAGCCCAATGCCATTCTTATATAGATACATGTCTTCTTCACTTGTGTCACTTCTCCGAACAGTGTGTTGCACACAATGAGTAGGTGTCTGTTTCATCAGCAGGATGAGAGCAATGTCTGCACTAGGGCAGGTGCCGGGGATTGATACGGTTCAAGTGGCTATTGACTCTGATATGTCCTGTTCGAAAATGAAATATGAGATTTTCATCTCTTCTATTTAGTTTATTTATATGAGATTTTCATCTCTTCTATTTAGTTTATTTATATGAGATTTTCATCTCTTCTATTTAGTTTATTTATATGAGACTTTCATCTCTTCTATTTAGTTTATTTATGTCATCGGTACTTTTTGGCTGTGTCATTTCGCTAAATACGATCAGATGTTCCCGTTGCCCTTCTGTTCATCCAGATTTTCGGAGTATTATTCTAAATAATTAGTTTTGTTGTGGGGTTACTGAAGGGTCTATCCAATTGATGTTTAGACGTTCCTGTTTTTGCCAATCTGTTGGTCATCTTGTTCCATTGTAGCCCACTATGTCTAGGGATCCATTGCAAGGTGACATTTATCCCGTGGGCAGTGATGATGTTGCTGATCGCATTCCCAACCAAGAATATCTTATTTTCTTTGTATGTGGTGGTCTTCAGTGCCTCCAGAACCGACTTGAATCCACCGGCAACAGTTTGTCTAAGTCAAACTGTTGGTGGAACATGTCAACGGCCGTTTTTATAGCCTCGGCCACCGCTTCATCATTTGAACAGGTTTCGCCAAATGAATCACACAACGCGGGGATTCGTTTTCAAACAGCTAAATTATGTCGATCAATTGACATTCATCTCAGAATGCAGGCAGTGTATGGTGCCAGAGTGTGTTGAAGACAACAGTATTTAAAGAAGACAAGACGAGAGTTAACGAAAGATCCTCTGAGGCCTGGTCAGATCTTCAGAGAAGCAAAGTGTTGCGTTAACTCACGTCCTTTTTTAAACATCGTTGTCCAGTTCTTCGCTGTTGTCTTCGACACATTTTTTTCGCAATACACTGCCTGAATTCTGCGCTGGATATCAACTGGTCATCATCTTTCAGCTGTTAGACGCAGAATCACCGCTTGCTGATACTCTGGACGGATTGCAAATCACATCTGCCTTGTTTTCAACAGCCTGCCGAGGAAACTGTGAATCGGAGGATAATGAAATTTGGCAAACTTGACGGTTGGTATTTGCTGTTTACACCAGACGTGGCGTCATCATGCGCATCATACGTCTCTCTACTTGTTGTAGCTTGGTCCGGTTTCATTTGAACACGTCTAGTATTATTTGCTTTTTAACTTTGATACGTGTACTTTCAGTACATTATTGGACGGCGTCAAGATCGATAGACCCGGAAGAAAAACAACAGGAGTGGCCAGCGAACTAGCACTCTACAAGGTGGATAGGGTTGCTCTTAGGGAGACTTTATGAACTGGAAAGGTTCAGATCTCAGAAGCGGTGAATTGCTACAGTTTATTGTTAAGAGTTCCATTTTTTCAGGTTTCGATGCAGCGCACCTTGTCCTACCATCGTTGACCACTTGGCACTCAACATTATGATGAGCAACGCTTCCGTATAAGAGCTAGGACTTCCAGAGCGTGTTGTTCTTGAATCTGCAAAGAACTGTCCTTGTGTGTGTGTGTGTGTGTGTGTGTGCATGTGTGTTTTTTTTTTCTGTTCAACTTATACACTCAGGAAGACTATAGACCTCTAAACACATTTCGTCTTGCAATGTAAAACTGCAACTAATAATTATAGGTAAATTAAAAATGTATGTACACTTGACAGAGAGAAACCGTTATGTGTATGACAACTGTTCAAGCCAATATATCAACTCTTCATCATTACAAGAAAGATTGGAAGCCGACAAATCGGCTATACGGAATGAGTAAGTTAACGCTCTAAACCGCATATTCTTTTAGCCAGACCTTCCCACTACAATCGCTACACTCTTAGCCAGACCTTCCCACTACAATCCCTACTCTCTTAGCCAGACCTTCCCACTACAATCACTACAATCACTACACTCTTAGCCAGACCTTCCCACTACAATCCCTACTCTCTTAGCCAGACCTTCCCACTACAATCCCTACTCTCTTAGCCAGACCACAATAATGTTTCCAGAGCAGCCGCGTGGAGGCGGAATAGTGTCTGGGTCAGCTCTGGCTCGCGAGATCGAAATTAATAATAATAATAATAATAATATCCGCGTAGGCGTCAACGACTCATTGCGTCGAACGGCCTCTACCATGTCCAGCTGCCATGGTTATTTTCATGCTTAGCGGTCTACCGAAATCCCTACATACTCCCCTGGTTGTCGAGTATTCCGCTGTATTGGGATGGGGACAACGAACAGTATGTGTTAGACCAATGTTTCTGTCACGGAAACGGCGATCCAACCATCGCCCACACGCCACCTGGTTATATCAAGTAGGAGAGACATCATCCTCCCTGCATGCAGCCTGGAATTCAATTACCTATCGTGGACGGTTGAAACGACAAGGCCTTGTCACCTATGCGACCTGTATTCTTATCTACCTACCTACCTACTCACCTATCTACCTACCTATCAACATACCTACTGTATCTATGAGAGACCAAGGATTAGATTGGAATCACGCTTTGATGTTTTTTGGTTGGTTATTGGTCCCGCAGGCTGTGGGCTCCTGTCCCTTGGCCAAATGCCATTTAATTGAATCTGCAAGTATTAGCCAGCTGCTGTTTAACACCATACATAATGTAAAAACAAGCTATTCTCTAACACCGTCAAATGTCTGATATTAAAAAAGGTGATTTTCCCAGTTTCTTAGGGATGTGTGCATAGCCTACACTATGGAGTATGTTCTGGTTGGGTTCTGATCAAGTGACAATTGAGTGTGGAGAATGCCAGGTCGGGTACTGGTGCTTTGATCTATCCTTTTAAGGAGGTTGATGTTGTATTTGGGATGCGCAGATGTATATCTTTATCCCAGTATTACCCATTGCTCATCTTTTCAGCAAAGCCTATTTGTTCGCAGTCTTCAGTAGTTATTTGACAGTCTGCAGCTTTGAGACAGATTGCATATAGAACAATCTGGCTTTCTCTGTTGCAAACCATTACACCTCATGGTAGGAGAGAGTCTTTGAGAAGACAAGCGCATGAATCACTGACATCTGATTTCTGAAATCAGTTAAGACATTGTAAAGCACATACATCATTTAATTTCCTTGTAGTTTTCATAAGTTGTCATTTATTTTTTTTTAGATTTTTATAAGGCTGTGGCATGGCGAATCGCTTTGTGATACGGCTCAGAGCTAAACTTGCTGGGTTCAGATTCCATAAGTAGCTAAATCTTACCCTCTTGGGAAGCAAACATAGAAAACAAAAACATGTCGAATTTGAACACAACAAGCGGTAAGACGCAAAACCACAACACAATGCAAACAGTATTCAGAAAAAAAAAAACAACAGGAAACGCGAAAGACAAAATATAGCAACAATGAATGCATGTATTTTTTTTATCACACCAAAATAGTAAAACAAATGTTGTGAACAATTGTATTCTCATTTAATCACAGAATGTAATACAACAACACACAGGAGATTCATAGCAAACCGTGTTTGTAAACAGACATGAGATATAGACCTCAACAGTTTTAGGCCGATCAGGATACAGGGCCAAGCGTCTTCTTCATTTACTTCTTCGTTCGTTCTCAATCTCCCGGTAGCAGCCCCTGAAAATAGCTTTGCAAGTAGCATAATGTAGTCCGGAAAACAGAATGCGTTGTGTCATAGCTTACATCTTGACTGCGATATTTACACCTGTCGGTCGGACACATCCGACTACAGGAGGCATTTTTGAGTACCCGGTTGCCTTTCTCCTTCGATCCCTTCTACTTAACCAGCCTGCTCTGTTTGCAGCCTGTTATCCAGGATCACCGTGTGGAGGTGTAGAAGGGTCTTGGCAGCTTTGGATCGCTGGCCCTGACGCTAGCAGTCAGCCATTGGTCGCTGACCATTGCAGCTCATACGCTGCTCTGCTCTGGTTCGCTGGCCCTGACGCTAGCAGTCAGCCATGGGTCGCTGACCGTTGCAGCTCATGCGCTGCTCGGCTCTGGTTCGCTGGCCCTGACGCTAGCAGTCAGCCATGGGTCGCTGACCGTTGCAGCTCATGCGCTGCTCGGCTCTGGTTCGCTGGCCCTGACGCTAGCAGTCAGCCATGGGTCGCTGACCGTTGCAGCTCATTCCGCAGCCAAGTGGCGGCCCTGGAAGCAGACTGCGCTATACAACTTGCTAACGAGGTTAGAGATTCCGAGTTGAAATGGGATGTACTGGGCTGAAAGGCCCGGTTCGTAGGTTGTTATATATTATCATACAACGTCACTAACGTCCATTCCAGGACAAACAATTAAGAAGAAGTAGAAGAAGAGGAAGACAAAAAAGAATAAGACGAAAATGTATAAGAAAAAAAAAGGAGAAGAAGAATAAAAAGAGGAAGAATAAGAAATAGAAGAAGAAAACGGGATCAAGATGCTGCAGTGGTCAGCGACCCATAGCTGACTGCTAGCGTCAGGGCCAGCGAACCATAGCTGCCAAGACCCTCTACACCTCCACGCGGTGATCCTGGATAACAGGCTGCAGCAGGGCAGACTGGCTAAGGAGAAGGGATCGAAGAGGGAATGCTAACCCGGTACTAAAAAAATGCTTGCTGAAGTCGGATGTGTTGGACCGAAAGGTGCAAATATCGCAGTCAAGCTGTAAACTACGACACAACGCATTCCGTTCTCTGAACTTCATTCTGCTACTTAAGCCCTTTCAGGGTTTGGTAGTGGGAGATTGAGAACGAACGAAGAAGAAGAAGAAGAAAACTAGGGTAAAGAAAGAAGAAAAAGATAAAGGAGAAAAAATAGAAGTAGAAGAAGAAGGAAAAGAAGAAGAAAAAGATGAAGAATAAGAGGTAGAATAATAAGAAGGAAAAGAAGAATAAATGCACGATAAATACTTACATGGAATCAATAAAACTTAAATGAAATTTCAAAAAATTCCAACACGTCGTTAAAAAAACCGTAACTTGGAATCAAGCATCGCATCTCCGGGGAACGGTGAAGTTTCCAATGTCCGTAAATCCGAAGCACCGTATTTTGATAACCCGGAATTGTATATGTAGCTGACCTTACATTTCACTCCAAGAACGGTCAAGGGGAACACGTGAACATATTATGTAGCTCGTTTCGGAACCGGGACCCGGTAACTGAATACAACATAAAATTCAGAGTGTTATTTAAATACAGAATAAATACTAACATTGAATAAACTAAGCTCAATTCTGAATTTTCATAGCGATCAGGAAAGTGGAAGGCAATCTGTTGGTAGATTCCTATCGGGAAGTTGCTGACAAGGAAGACGATATTGATGATGACGAGAGTGACTGTAAGAGAAGCGTCCTTTCTGGACATTGCTTGACCTTGGACATCTGCAGGTCGGTGCGAGGAAATGTGGTTTGATCGAAGAGAGTTGAACCGTTCAACGCAGTTTTTCAGCAGGGACGACCTGCGACGAAGTAGCCCTTTAATAATCGCAATGTTTAAGGTGAAAATGACGATAAAAGGAATCAGGCTTTGCTTGATAAAATGCGTTAAAAACCACGCTTGCGCAGAAGCAGTGTACGTATTTCGAAATCCGCATACGCGGTAACTAAATGTCTTATTAGCTGTTGAAGAAATCCCGCCTGTGCTGTTGGTTTCATTGCTTCTGTGGTCTATTGTGTTAGATAATTTGGAAGACGAGACAATGTATTTCCCAAAGAAGAAAAAAATTGGGATATTAACAACAATAATGATGGAAGCAGCCACTACAATAATGACGTAGGATTTGAATTTCGTGCACAAAATTTTGACACGGTGCGGCTTGGTGATTGCTAGGACCCTTTCGGATGTGACCATGACCAGGGTCCAGGCACTGAGTTCGGTAAACACGTAAACGATGTAGACTTGACACTGGCAGCTTAACTCTGTTGTACCTCTAACATCATAATCTGTGGTGATTGAAGAGAATGTGGATCTATTAAATATTGGAAGTAAGGGGTACGATAAACAAGAAGGCAATCTTATTTACTTTACTGTATACTTCTACTGATGTCGTGAAGTGTAGTGGGGATCTGCAGGTCTCGTACTTGGGCCAGAGGTGCTGATGTGGTTGGTGTGAGTCCAAAATGTATAGGACACTTCACTTTATAATTCCACTGATGCCGTGAAATAAAGTAGGGAGCAGCAGGTCTCGTACTTGGGACAGATGTGTTGATGTGAGCCCATGCTGGTGTACGATACTTTACTGTACCCTTCTATTGATGTCGTGAAGTGTAGTGGGGAGCTGCAGGTCTCGTACTTGGGACAGATGTGTTGATGTGAGCCCATGCTGGTGTACGATACTTTACTGTACCCTTCTATTGATGTCGCGAAGTGTAGTGGGGAGCTGCAGGTCTCGTACTTGGGACAGATGTGTTGATGTGAGCCCATGCTGGTGTACGATACTTTACTGTACCCTTCTACTGATGTCGCGAAGTGTAGTGGGGAGCTGCAGGTCTCGTACTTGGGACAGATGTGTTGATGTGAGCCCATGCTGGTGTACGATACTTTACTGTACCCTTCTACTGATGTCGCGAAGTGTAGTGGGGAGCTGCAGGTCTCGTACTTGGGACAGATGTGTTGATGTGAGCCCATGCTGGTGTACGATACTTTACTGTACCCTTCTACTGATGTCGCGAAGTGTAGTGGGGAGCTGCAGGTCTCGTACTTGGGACAGATGTGTTGATGTGAGCCCATGCTGGTGTACGATACTTTACTGTACCCTTCTACTGATGTCGCGAAGTGTAGTGGGGAGCTGCAGGTCTCGTACTTGGGACAGATGTGTTGATGTGAGCCCATGCTGGTGTACGATACTTTACTGTACCCTTCTACTGATGTCGCGAAGTGTAGTGGGGAGCTGCAGGTCTCGTACTTGGGACAGATGTGTTGATGTGAGCCCATGCTGGTGTACGATACTTTACTGTACCCTTCTATTGATGTCGCGAAGTGTAGTGGGGAGCTGCAGGTCTCGTACTTGGGACATATGTGTTGATGTGAGTCCATGCTGGTGTACGATACTTTACTGTACCCTTCTACTGATGTTGCGAAGTGTAGTGGGGAGCTGCAGGTCTCGTACTTGGGACAGATGTGTTGATGTGAGCCCATGCTGGTGTACGATACTTTACTGTACCCTTCTACTGATGTCGCGAAGTGTAGTGGGGAGCTGCAGGTCTCGTACTTGGGACAGATGTGTTGATGTGAGCCCATGCTGGTGTTCGATACTTTACTGTACCCTTCTACTGATGTCGCGAAGTGTAGTGGGGAGCTGCAGGTCTCGCACTTGGGACAGATGTGTTGATGTGAGCCCATGCTGGTGTACGATATTTTACTGTACCCTTCTACTTTAGAAAGGAAGACTAACCTTTGGTCAGGCAAAATATATTGATATAGTCAGGTTCAGACAACACATAAAGGACAAGACCATCACCTTGGCTTCCTCGTAGCCCTTCATGGAAATGGGCTGTCTCCATGGCAACCTGTTGAAGGATCGACGTGATCCCCGTAGTAGTGTGCGACACGCAGATAAAGCTAAGCATAGCATAGCCGCATGGATGACCCGTTCCACTTTTATCAGCACGCTCGGGATGTGAGAAAAGCTACAACTCGCCACTTAACGTCCTTTTTAGGACCCACAAAAGATTTATCTTTTTCATTGTGGGCATTCAACAACAACATTCTTCCACTGATTCCGCGTAGCGTAGTGGGGAGCTGCAGATCTCGTACTTGGACCAGATGTGTTGATGTGGTTGCTGTGAACCCATGCTGGTATAGGATACTTTACTTTATCCTTCCACTGATGCAGTGAAGCGTAGTGAGCAGCTGCAGATCTCGTACTTGGACCAGATGTGTTGATGTGGTTGCTGTGAACCCATGCTGGTATTGGATGTCTTTCATGTTGTCTATCCATTTTCCTTGGCTATACGCCCCTATCCGCTACGATTGTATCTTTAATGGAAGCCGATCTAGTTTCACTCTCATGGCCAAACCACTTTACCTTCTGTATATGTCTATGTTCTTGGGAGAACAATGTTCCCACAATGTTCCAGAAATCTATCCTTTGGTTATCTAAATCCATCTGGTCGGAGGTTAGAACGGGCTGTCCTGTGTTTTCATTGGTTTACATTTCGGACCCACATTTGACTATTCGTAGTAAATGTGTGGCTTCTTCTTGCAGCCATGACACGGAAAGGTGCAGCTCTGAGGTGTCTAGAAACCAGGCTTATCGCTGTTGATATTTCTTGCATTCGAAGGTAGAAAATATCAGGCTGCAGTATGGGTGGATAGCAAATATAGAGGCTTTACTTCTTAATTGGCGTGTGTACATCTACTGTCGATGCCATGCTAGGCATTAGGGCAATGAGTCCTCCTTCAAAGATACGTCTGCTGGGCACTTTGGATTTCCATAGGAGAAACATTATGGGGTCGATCGATGACCACCATTTGAGTATGCTTCTTCTTCATCATCTTCTTTTTCTTCTTCTTCTTCATCTTCGGCGTTCGTCGTGAAATTGATGTTGTGACAACGTGTCATAGTTGTATCCGGGGTGCGATATCTGCGCCTTTATGATTTCAGCTGACTATTTTGAGTACCTAGTTAGCGCTCCGACTGTGAACCCTACCCTCGTAGCCAGACTACACTAGCGCATGATGTTTCCAGGACCGGGTCTTGCTCAGCTCTGGCCCTACAGCAGTCAGCCAACAATGAGTCGCTGGCTGTTGTTGACTCATTCGCTGCCTTGCATCTTCGGTCCCTTTTTGGATATTAACACTGCAGTTGGCCTTGTTAGAAGATGTTCCTACTGAGTTGATTTGACTCTTGGTGACGGTAATTGGGTAGCTGGTTCCTGCTGGTTTCTTTACATACTGAGTCGTACTTTGAAAGGTGAGCTGTGTACTCCTGACTATAGTGCAATGCGATGCTCTTCAGTTGTTTAGTGCCCAGAATGAGTAAGTTTACTCTTCTCTGTGCCCTGAAAATTGCGTTAAGTGGTAGGTTGTAGTAGTTTTTTTCACATCCCGAGTGTGACGATAAAGGCGGACGGTGGTCCTCAAGGCGATTGTGTTATGCTTGGCTTCATCTGCGTGACGCTCACTACTTAGATGATCCATATTGATGCCTATCTCGATGAATGGATACATGTATTTACTGCGTTTAAAGCCACCATCAAAGCAGGTTATGGCGTTTATATAAAATACCCGGACGGATCCTCAGATGAACTGTCTAATGCTTGCGAGGAAGTTTGCACTAACTATGAAGCTGAGATCAGTTGAAGGCCTTCTGATGATATCTTTTGAGGTCTTTCAGTCAAAGAACCAAAACGTTGCTATTTTCACAGATTCATTGTCAGCTCTTCAAGCATTAGACATTGCTGGTCAGACCTGACCGTATCCAAATCTAGACATTGTCCACATTTATCCCTTCCAGTTCTGTCAAAATATTTCTGCAGTCGATCCCTGGACACTCAAACACACATGGCAATGACAAGACAGACAGACTAGCAAAGGAGGGATCTAGACAAGAACAGTCACATACAGCAACAACTTTGCAAACAGCCAAACAGCTGATAAGAACAGTAAAGAAAGAAACTTGGCTGAACAGGTGGGCCATGGGAAACACGGGAAGGCAGGTGTACAGACATATGGCAAGCTCCAGTCCACATGACAGTATACATCAACTCAGAAGGAAGGATCAGAACACGATTTTCCGACTGAGAACCCAACACATTCCACTACAGAAACTCCTGAACATAATCCAACCACAACCCACTAATGAGTGTCAGCTGTGTACACACCCATATTAAATTGTTGATCATCATCTCCTTAAGTGCTCCGAGCTCAATAATTTTAGAAAAATGTTTCTACCTCCGTAGCCAGATACATGTAACACTTTGTATGGCATTAGACAGCTGATAAACACGTGCAGATAGTATTATATAGCATTAGGCCGAAGGGCGAGAGCCTGGATGCTGCTGGATCCGTAACAGCAACAAGAGCATCATGTCGATCCAAATCTCGTCAGTCAGACTGCCTCGAGAACAGCCTATTTCCTGCGGACGTTGTATGGAAGAGACTGTTGTCTTAGTCAGTATATTGTGCCAGACTCTGACGTGACTCTGAAAATGTCAGGACTGCTAACGTACACAAGAGGTCTGTGTTCTGCCTAGGTTGATGAAGTCCTCTGTAGGATCGACATGGCTGCCGTTTAAAGTGATTCTCGTCACTGAAACTTAAGATTTTGACCTTCGCCTTTGACAGATGGGAACCCAAATTGGAAGATGATCGTTCCAGGTGCTTCCGGCGGCTTGTCAGCGCAAGAGATGCTGCGCCTTCTATGAGTACGTCGTCTGCATAATTATTATCGTCTGTACGTCGTCTGCATAATTATAATCGTCTGTACGTCGTCTGCATAATTATAATCGTCTGTACGTCGTCTGCATAATTATAATCGTCTGTACGTTGTCTACATAATTATAATCGTCTGTACGTCGTCTGCATAATTATAATCGTCTGTACGTCGTAAAAATAACTGGGCTATACATATGGTTTGTAAGACTTTAATGTACTGTACATTATTTGAGAAGCTTCTATTGCAAAGGACTGAAAAATGCATCACCTCCAACAGTAACACAATCTCAAGACTACCACAAACGTAATCATTCATTGTAACAATGTTAGCAACAACATAATCCACTCTAGACACCACCCCTACCAACATCATCTATACAATACCACACTACAACCAACATCATTCACAGAAGCCGCTACCACCTTCAACATCTTACACACAAACCACCACCACCAACATCATTCACTAATGACAAAATCAACGACTAGCATTGCCATCCACTTAAGACTCTTACAGACATCTTCATAAATTAATGATGTTTACCAACAACATTGTCCAATTATAAAACTCCCACCACCACCAGCAACAACAACAACCTCATACATAAATGACACCACTAAGAACACCATCAACTCAAGACTTTCACCAACAACATTGTCCCCAATGTCTAGATTTGGATACGGTCAGGTCTGACCAGCAATGTCTAATGCTTGAAGAGCTGACAATGAATCTGTGAAAATAGCAACGTTTTGGTTCTTTGACTGAAAGACCTCAAAAGATATCATCAGATGGTACAAAGCGCCTTCAACTGATCTCAGCTTCATAGTTAGTGCAAACTTCCTCGCAAGCATTAGACAGTTCATCTGAGGATCCGTCCGGGTATTTTATATAAACGCCATAACCTGCTTTGATGGTGGCTTTAAACGCAGTAAATACATGTATCCATTCATCGAGATAGGCATCAATATGGATCATCTAAGTAGTGAGCGTCACGCAGATGAAGCCAAGCATAACACAATCGCCTTGAGGACCACCGTCCGCCTTTATCGTCACACTCGGGATGTGAAAAAAACTACTACAACCTACCACTTAACGCAATTTTCAGGGCACAGAGAAGAGTAAACTTACTCATTCTGGGCACTAAACAACTGAAGAGCATCGCATTGCACTATAGTCAGGAGTACACAGCTCACCTTTCAAAGTACGACTCAGTATGTAAAGAAACCAGCAGGAACCAGCTACCCAATTACCGTCACCAAGAGTCAAATCAACTCAGTAGGAACATCTTCTAACAAGGCCAACTGCAGTGTTAATATCCAAAAAGGGACCGAAGATGCAAGGCAGCGAATGAGTCAACAACAGCCAGCGACTCATTGTTGGCTGACTGCTGTAGGGCCAGAGCTGAGCAAGACCCGGTCCTGGAAACATCATGCGCTAGTGTAGTCTGGCTACGAGGGTAGGGTTCACAGTCGGAGCGCTAACTAGGTACTCAAAATAGTCAGCTGAAATCATAAAGGCGCAGATATCGCACCCCGGATACAATTATGACACGTTGTCACAACATCAATTTCACGACGAACGCCGAAGATGAAGAAGAAGAAGAAAAAGAAGATGATGAAGAAGAAGCATACTCAAATGGTGGTCATCGATCGACCCCATAATGTTTCTCCTATGGAAATCCAAAGTGCCCAGCAGACGTGTCTTTGAAGGAGGACTCATTGCCCTAATGCCTAGCATGGCATCGACAGTAGATGTACACACGCCAATTAAGAAGTAAAGCCTCTATATTTGCTATCCACCCATACTGCAGCCTGATATTTTCTACCTTCGAATGCAAGAAATATCAACAGCGATAAGCCTGGTTTCTAGACACCTCAGAGCTGCACCTTTCCGTGTCATGGCTGCAAGAAGAAGCCACACATTTACTACGAATAGTCAAATGTGGGTCCGAAATGTAAACCAATGAAAACACAGGACAGCCCGTTCTAACCTCCGACCAGATGGATTTAGATAACCAAAGGATAGATTTCTGGAACATTGTGGGAACATTGTTCTCCCAAGAACATAGACATATACAGAAGGTAAAGTGGTTTGGCCATGAGAGTGAAACTAGATCGGCTTCCATTAAAGATACAAACGTAGCGGATAGGGGCGTATAGCCAAGGAAAATGGATAGACAACATGAAAGACATCCAATACCAGCATGGGTTCACAGCAACCACATCAACACATCTGGTCCAAGTACGAGATCTGCAGCTGCTCACTACGCTTCACTGCATCAGTGGAAGGATAAAGTAAAGTATCCTATACCAGCATGGGTTCACAGCAACCACATCAACACATCTGGTCCAAGTACGAGATCTGCAGCTCCCCACTACGCTACGCGGAATCAGTGGAAGAATGTTGTTGTTGAATGCCCACAATGAAGACTAACGTCTGGTCAGGCACAATATACTGATCAGACATGTTAGTCAGGGTCAGACAAAACATACTGGCCAAGACCTCCACGTCGGCTTTCTAGTAGCTCTCCCTGGAAACGGGCTGTTTTCGTGTCAACCTGGCTAACGTGGTGAGTGATCGACGTGATCCCCGTAGTAATGAGTGACATGCATAGGAAGCCAAACATAGCCCAACCGCCTGGAGGACCCCAGTCCATCTTCATCAGCACGCTCAGAATGTGAGGAAAACGACTGTAACACGCCACTTAACGTCCTTTTCATGGCGCACAAAAGAGTAACCACCTCATTGTTGGCATTCGCAAACAATAAAAACCAACATTTTCCATCCATGACACCACTACCACCACAAATAACAACCCTAACATCATTCATCCATTAGACCACCAACAACATCATCAACTCAAGACTTTCACCAACAACATTTTCCAATAATGACACCACCACCACCTCCACCACCACTACCAACAATAACATCACCAACAACATCATCAACTCAAGACTTTCACCAACAACATTTTCCAATAATGACACCACCACCACTACCAACAATAACATCACCAATCCATGACACCATCACCACCAATAACAATATCCCTCCATGGCACTTGTAACAACATCATAAACTCAGTACTTTCAGCATCAACATTATATAATAATGACACCACCTCCAACATCATATACTCAAAACTTTCATTAACAATATTTTTCAATTATGACACCATCAACAACAACATCATCCATCCATAACACCATCACTAACATCAATAAATGTAGGCTTTCACTATCAACATTTTCTAATAATAATACCACCAACATCATAAACAACATCCATCTGTGACACCACCAACATCATAAACAACATCCATCTATGACACCACCAACATCATCATCAACTCAAGACTTTTACCAACAACATTTTCCAATTACGACACCATCACCACCATCAACAACAACAACATCATCCACCCATGACACCATCACCAACATCATCATTGAAGAAAGACTCATCATCACAGAATCCACTCAAGACTCCACACACATTCACCAAACCTGTAAGTGCTAGGATAAACCGTGGGAGAAGTCCTGTGATCACCGTCCCTGTATCCATCACAGCCAAGACTCTCAGGTAAACAGACATCGGCATTGAGCTGAAGGATCTTCTGGACAGAACCAGGAAAGCCAGGAGGTTGCCAAGTAGGCTCATGAACACCATCAATGGAGACACTGCAATGTTGATGATTGTGTCTGCACGGAACAGAGTGTCCATCATTTTCTGGAGATTTAACAGGGATGCTTCTTCTAGGGTATGTTAGTCTATTCGTCTAAATGCCTGTGAATAAGGAAATAATACGTCTTGTTGAAAGCGACGACGGCCTTCTCCTAAAGATAAACGTTAAGCGAGACAATGTGAGGCGAAGGTGCAGCAGTGCTTGGGCTTATTGCAGACTGCGAATCATAGCTGACTATCTGCATCTGCGTCACTGACCGATTACTGAGAAAGACCCTATTTCCCCCTCAAAGTGGTGGCTCTGCAAACAGACTGGACAATACCCTAATTTAAAGAGTTAGGGATGTGAGGAAAGCTACTGCAACCTACACGTAACGTCCTTCTCAGGACACACGAAAGAGTAAACATACTCACAGTGGGCATTCAACAACAACAAAGTTTCCGTCTTTGATGTATTCATTTTCATACAATGAGAGGCACTTATTTAGCAACATGGACTTTATTGTGAAGTGCAAGGAAAAGTATGTACAGCGACAGAATCTTATAAAAGGAAACACACTGGTTCTTTAGAAATACACTACGTAGTGGTAGTGATGATCGAGCAGTATGTGCATACGCAACATAGCGTACAAAATTGGCGTCACACTGTCAACTTGCACATTGGAAAAACAACGAGGCGTTATCTGTTTGTTGTGGTCACAGTATAAGCAACTTTTTAAATTGTACGTAAGAATGAACATTTCAGTATGGAGAAAATTGTTTGAGTCGGGGAAGAGTGTTTGATTGGATTTAGAGATTTCAAAACGTCATTGATGAACTGCGGAGTGGGAGTCCAGCACGCGTTCTAGCTGATACACTGAAACAGAGCATTGACAAGCTAGTACGTTGCAACAGACCAGTCACAGTTGATGATACGGCTGCAGATTTCAACATGAGGTACACGTGTTACAATTGTCCATGATGAGGTCAGTTATAGGAAAGTGTGTAGCAGCTGGGTCCCATGCAGATGACTGCGAGAGAACAGAGGCGGTAAACAATCGGTTAAAAGTCATACCAAAATACTTTTTTCTTGAGCGCATTCACAGGCTTGTGGGCAGGTGGACAAAGTGTGTTGCCAAGCATGGAGACTATGTCGAAAAATAAGAAACAAAAATCTCTTTTTCTTACTCAGGTATTCATAACATTCCTGTTACCTAATGACTGTTTCTCGCCTACCTGCCATACACACATCCAAATGCATTTGTTTGACTTTGAAGCTATTTGTCCTCATGTATTAGGTTGTGGTCGTCTGTAAAGCTTATGTCATGTAATGAATTGAGTTCATCTCTTCTCGAGTTGAATTTCACTTCCACCAATGCAACAATGTTGGTTTATGTTGTATTTTGCTCATTAAGAATTGTAACAGAGATGGTGAAAGTACACATTCCAGTCGTGATACTGTGGTTCTGTGAGAAGAACTGGCGTTTCTATGTAACAAAAATTCATGGAGATGAAAAAAAAAACGCGCGTGCTTGCTTTATTGATTACACTAAAGTGTATGATCACGTGAAGCATGAACAGTTCATAAGATGTCTGGAGGATATCAATCTGGACGGTATGGATATCAAACTTATCACAAACGTGTATTAGGATCAACCAGTATGTCTGAGAATTAGAGATGAGGCGTCACCTAGTATAACTATTAAAAATGGCGTTAGATAGGAATATGTGCTCTCCCCTTGCTTGTTTAATGTATACACAGAACAGATCTTCAAAGACAGAGATGATATGCCTATATTGAATATAGGGATACGTAGCATCAATAGTATCATACATGCTGATGATACAGTGTTAATAAAAGAGCATCAGGTACATCTGCAGAACTTAATGCATAAGATAACCAGGAAAAGTCAGCAAAATGGGTTGGAAATCAGCATAAAAAAAACTTATAGTGTTCACCAAAAAGAAAGAAAGTCCAAAGCTTTCATTCACATAAATTGAGACATTTTGACACAAGTATTGCTATGAATATCTTAGCCAACTCATTTCAGAACAAAAGGGAGATCACTAAAAGAATTGCAATGGCCAAAAATATATTTAGCAGCAAGAGAGACATTTTTGTCCAATCAGATTTCTCAGACCTTAGAGAGATACACTTCTGTCCAAGCAGATAGCTCAGACCTTAGAGAGATACACTTCTGGTAAAGCAGAAAGCTCAGACCTTAGAGAGATACACTTCTGTCCAAGAAGATAGCTCAGACCTTAGAGAGATACACTTCTGTCCAAGCAGATAGCTCAGACCTTAGAGAGATACACTTCTGTCCAAGCAGATAGCTCAGACCTTAGAGAGATACACTTCTGTCCAAGCAGACATCTCAGACCTTAGAGAGATACACTTTTGTCCAAGCAGATGTCTCAGAACTTAGAGAGATACACTTTTGTCCAAGCAGATTTCTCAGACCTTAGAGAGAGACACTTCTGTCCAAGCAGATATCTCAGACCTTAGAGAGATACACTTTTGTCCAAGCAGATTTCTCAGACCTTAGAGAGATTACACTTCTGTCCAAGCAGATTTCTCAGACCTTAGAGAGAGACACTTCTGTCCAAGCAGATATCTCAGACCTTAGAGAGATACACTTTTGTCCAAGCAGATTTCTCAGACCTTAGAGAGATTACACTTCTGTCCAAGCAGATTTCTCAGACCTTAGAGAGATACACTTCTGTCCAAGAAGATATATCAGACCTTAGAGAGATACACTTCTGTCCAAGCAGATAGCTCAGATCTTAAAAGATGAGAATAATAAAATGCTATATGCATTCAGTTTTATTGTATGGAGTAGAAACCTGGACCCTGACAAAGAAAATGGAGAAGCGTATTCAAGCCTTTGTAATGTTGGTATTCAGAAGATTTGGACGAGTTTCTTGGAAAGATCGGAAAAACGAAAATGAGGTTTTTGGGCAACACCAGGGGGAACAGACACTTCTGAAGGAAATACAAGTCAGAAAAAAATAAAATAGTTTGGTCATGTCAAGCGTCATGACAGTCTGGTAAAGGTTATGTTGAAGGGCAGAGTAGAGGGCAAAAGAGCCAAATGGCAAAAGAGGTAAAGTTAGGCAGAAAATATCAGGACGTCGTTTGACTACGAGTGCCAGATAACGCAAGACAGAGACATATGGAGATATATTAGCGTACACCTCTGTTGCGGAGACGGCACTTGATGTCACTTTAAGAAGGAAAAAAAAGTCGTTCGCTAATCATTAAAAAAAAGTATTGCCCTGGCATAATGAAGCGTTCTATAACATATCTTGTATAACAAAACAACAAACTTATAGAGACACAGGTGATGACAGTATTTTATGCCAGCAACATAGCAGTCGCTGCTCGAGGATAAACACAAACGGACAAGCACCCTAGATGCCCTTACTGTATAATGCTAAAATCACCTTAAACCAATCCCCAGCAAAACTAAAGTATGATCTGTCCGTGACTCTACTGACAGTCCAGTAGTAAAGAAAATTGCAGATCAGGTGACAAGGACAGGTGCTGGAAACCAATGCCGTTCCCAAATACCTGGATCTAAAGGTGGATCGCACGCTGTTCTATGCGACATACTGCTTTGGAACAAAACCGAAGATGCATGCTAGAAATCATAACTCCGAAAATTAGCTGGTACAATATGAGCGGGACAGCCATATATCCACCGAACATCTGCACTTGCCCTGTTTTTCTAGGTAGCTGAGAGCGCCGCGTTAATTTGGGAGAACTCTGCACATGTCAAACTGATTGATTCAACAATAAATGAGACAAGTCGGATAGGTACCGAAAAGCTGAAACCTTCTTCAACTGAAGAAAATAACCCCATAATCGGCGTAAACCGACCTGAAACACGAAGATGTGTCGTTTTAGAAAATCAAGATAGAAACAGGCAAAGGAACCTGTTTGGACACCAGGTGCAGTGCACAGGACTGAAATCAAAAACGAACAGTCTCGCACTCAATAAAGTCCTCACAAACTAGTCTCAGATAACGTCTCATAGAAAAATGGAATCGAATGAGGCATGTTCGCTAGATCGTTTTCTTCTTCTTCTTCTTCGGACGTTCTCAGACGTCAACTTGAATTTGTTCGAAGAAAGCAGCTGTCATTCCGAGGCTATCGACACTGCCATAGAGCTTGTCTAGTGTTGGCACTGGTGATGGACACATGTGCTTTCTCTGGTCCTCGTATGTCGGGCAATTTTGCAGCAGATGTTCAGGGGTCATTCTCCCTGTACCACATGTACATTCGTCAGTGGCACCTATCTTCAGTTTATTGAATAGATGGTACCTCAGTCTGTTGTGTCCTGTGCGGAGTCTGAAGACCACGACCTGCTCTTTTCTGTTCAACTGGTAATAAGAATCATTTTTTGTGTAGCAGGTATGCACTGTTTTCCCATTTGGCCAAATATCTGGCCCTGATAAACCTTTTTGTCACATTAGAATCTGGTTGTAGTAATCCTGCACTTTCTTTTGTCAGTCTGTCTACTTCCTCGTCCCTTGAATGTTACAGTGGGAAAGAACCCACAGTGCCACTAACCTAGATGGAGCTGTGGAAGGAACCTGCTCTTGGAGACCACTTGCATTAAAGCAACATGGATGTCACTTGACTCCAAACTGGTGTATCACGAAACTTGAAGAGCTTGAAGCGATGGGGAAACAAGAATGATGAGACATGTGACTGTGAAGCAACACAAGACCCAGACCGTCTTGGAACATGCATTATGGATAATATGCTGAGGGGGAATGACAATGTAATCCACTTGGTTGAACAATGGAAACATGATCATGGGGACTCAGTGGTCTTGAAGTAAGCTTTCCCGATCGGGTGCCCCAGATCGCGGTTCGAATCAAGATGGAATTTTTTCAATCGGATCTTCCGGTAACAATTCCTTTGATCTATGGGTAGCGAATCGGACTTTCTCGTTCATTGTCTTGGTAGTTGGAAATCGAAAAGAATAGGCTTAATGGTTGCTGCCCACACAAAATTCAAATAGTTCTAGCTAAAAATGTACCCAAAGTTATTTGTAACTTCCCCCAAGTGGTTTGATAAGAGCAGCTATAGATGGCGCCTAACTGGCTGCGGATCAACTTAACTCTATTGCTTTAGTCTATTACAATAGACTCACACATTAGTTAAATCCACCTCTAAGAAACTTTCACTGTTTGTCATATTATATTGTTTTTCCGTTAAATGGTCTTGAAGTGACTAATTCATCAACACATCCCATTTCCTCATGAAATCTAAATTGGAACCTCCTCAGCTGAAGCTAAAGAATTTGCTACATTATTTGTTGAGGTATTTTATGTATATATTTCTCCTGTTTATCTATTAGCGATATGTCTCGGTATGTTAAACATTTTGTTTTAATACATTTGTTCTTCCAGATTGATATTATCGTCTGATACTCTTCTTTCTTTCCAAGTTGTTGTGAAGATTATTTTTAACCACTTCAGTCCTGTCTTCTCACATTGGTTCAATTGTGACTAATTTCTGAGGCTGTTCTTTATAGCTGTTTCAATTTCTTGATTCTTCTTCTTCTTCTTCTTCGTATTATTTTGATATTACTTCAATTTCTTGATTCAATATATCAGGTTCGCATTTGACAAAGTCTGGAAAGAGTCAAGCTAAGAAGAAGTGAAGTTTGTGGGAAAATGTACAAGTGGATCAACCACTACCTCAGAAACAGAACGGCCAGAGTTCAAGTACAAGGGCAGATGAGCAAAAAGGTGACACATGAGCAGGGAGTACCCAAAGGGGGAGTACTGTCACCCACACTCTTCCTGGTGTATATAAATGACATTACAGAGAATATACCAAGAGGAGTCCATAGCTCAATGTTTGCAGACGATCTAGCTATGTGGACCTCTGAAAAGAATCTCACCATAGCAAGAAATCGGATGCAGCAGGCCCTAACATCGCTGGAAGAGTGGGCGAACTCATGGCTGGTCAAAATAAACGAGGAAAAAACCACATGTACAATATTCTCGCTATCAAACAAACCCCAAAACACCAAATTAAGTCTAAACGGCAAATACCTGCAGCCAAACGACAACCCAAACTACCTGGGAGTCACATTTGATCGGCGCATGACATGGGAAAGTCAGATCGAGAGAACCCGAATGAGAGCCAGAGAAAGAATGGCAATCATGAGAAAACTTGCTGGCACAAGCTGGAGAGCAGACGAAAGTATACTAAAGAAACTGTACACTGGAAGAGTGAGACCAGTTCTCGAGTATGGCATTGCGGCATGGACAACAGCAGCAAAGGCGAACTTCGATAAAATTAGCAAACTCCAAAACCAAGCCATGAGAGTTATAACAGGAGGCATGAAGTCAACGTCAAAACTGCAATCCATGACCGACAGAAGGAGACTGCAGAGCCCAGCTGCAATCAGAGAAACTCAGAAGACTGACAGACCCTCCAATGCACCAGAGACTAAACAATTTCGGAAATGGGAAACTAAAGCGAAGAAACTTTGCAGAAATAGCCAAAGCAAAGATGCACGAAAACCCCATGAACGCAAAGCCCATCCCTACTGTACGAAAACCTACCTGGAGGCAGCATATATTTCCAGAGGTGGTAGAAAATATACTAGGTATTGGAAACAAAAACTGCCAGTCTGAAAAAGAAAGAAGAGATACCACCCTGAGTTACATAACGGAAAACTACCCAAGCATGGACTGGACCCATGCATACACCGACGGTTCCGTAACAAATACAACACAGAACGGAGGGACAGGAGCATTTCTGAACCTACCAAATGGCAGAAAAATAACACTGTCATTCGCTACTGGAAAATACACAAGCAATTTCAGAGCGGAGGCAGAGGAACTGAGGGCGGCAGTGGAAGAAATGGTGACAGGTAAAAGGAATGAAAGCCACATAGTCCTGCTTACAGATGCTCTGGCCGTAGTCACAGCACTAAAAAGCCAGAAAATACTGAACTTAATGATTTAAGAGCAGTACTCTGTCAACTATGCCAGCAATCCGCACCAAAAAGGGTAGTGGTACAGTGGGTTCCATCTCACTGCAACATCCAAGGCAACGAGGAGGCAGACAGACTGGCAAAAGAAGCTGCACAACTACCACAACCAGATACTAGTATGACATACGAAGAGTCAAAACGGCTTATTAGAGCTAGATACATGACCAAATGGGAAACCGAACATACTGGCTACACCAAAAATGATGCCTATTACCAGTTGAACAGAAGAGAGCAGGTCGTGGTCTTCAGACTTCGCACTGGCCACAATAGACTGAGGTACCACCTATTCAACAAATTGAAGATAGGTGGCACTGACGAATGCCCGTGTGGTACCGGGAAAATAACCACTGAGCATTTGCTGCAAAACTGCCCGACATACGAGGATCAGAGAGAGCAGATGTGTACATCACCAGTGGCAACACTAGACAAGCTCTATGGCAGTGTCGACAGCCTCAGGATGACCGCTGCCTTTTTCGAAAAAATAATGGTTACTGTCTGACTGCGTACGATGAAGAAGAAGAAGATATCCGGTTCCAGGTTGTCTTAGGACAAATATTGATTTCCGTGAGAGCATGTTAGGCTGAAAAGTTCATGAACATATTCTTTGAATTGCTCTTGTTTTTCACGTTTGTTAATTATTGGGGATCCATTTTTATCAGTAATGATTGTAGTAGGATTTGCAGATCTCATCTCTTAACATCATTGCTTTGATACCTCTTTGAAAATCTTATGGGCGATATTTACATATGGATATTAGTTATTCTGTATAACTTTTCCGTGTTTCTGTTTTCTTTTTTTTTTAAACGAATTTGATTACCGTAATTTCAAATGACCCATACATCAATTACCCGAGAAAAGATAGTTCTTTCAATTTCTGACCAAATATTTTTGTTTATGAATAATGAATAGTTAATGACGTCATCTTTTTTTGAGCTCAATAGCGGATCGATTTCTTTGTTTAATTGACAACCTGTTTCCGGCTGATTAGAAAGGTGTATTATATTTCCAAGGTCGCACTTATCTTGAACGTTTGAATAAACAGGGGCGTACCTTCAAATGCAGGGACACTTTGCACAAAATATGTGGGTCCTTATGTAATAACTAGTTTAATAACCATCTACATTGTGACAGAAAACTCAATGTAGAGGGACGCAACATGAGGTAATCTGATCGTCAGAATGATTCACCTCCTCTGTCGAACACGTATTCTGCTCGCTTTATTTTTTGTACACTCTAAGTAATTCCCGAGTTGTTAGTTTTCTGTTGATTTTTTTATATTTTCATCAGCCGAATTTCTCGTGGGAATAACTCTCAGACAACAGCGGCAAAGCACATTACACAATATAATGTCACACATCAAGGATGTCCTACAGCACGTCAACCATTCAAAACACCTCTGCGCAGGTCATATATCTAGAAGACAAGACGAAAGATGGCCATATGGTACCCGCGCGACAAATAGAAACCTAAGGCACGGCCCCCAACTCGCTGGCGACTTTCACTAGACAAGCACAACACGCACGATCCCACAACAGATATACTACTTTCCCACTGGACGACACGCGCCCGCTACAGAAACGACTGGACCCTGAGTTGGGACCCGCTCAACTTAACTTAACTTCACGTCTTCATACTGGTTTAGAAGACCCTGCAGAGTCTGTATAAAACTAGTTACATTTACATCACCTTGCTCTAAAAGCTATGCGCATCCAATTTATTCTAAAATTGCATTAACTGTCCCTGCTTCCACTACCTCCCCTGTCAATGCATTCCAAGCATTCACCACTCTCTGACTAAAAAAATATTTCCTAATATCTTATCTGGACCTCTATTTAGTCAGCTTGTAGCTATGCCCTCTTGTTATTGTGGGTGGCTAATTTAAAAAAAAAAATTGTAATAGTCTAATTTATCCATTCCTCTGATCATCTTATAAACCTGTATTAACTCACCTCGAATTCTTCTCTCTTCTAGACACTGTAGGCCGGTTTTTCTGAGTCTTTCCTCATAACTGTAATTCTGGAATCCCACTATCAGCTTTTGTCGCTGTTTTTTGCATTCTTTCCAGCAAGTTTACATCCCCTCTATGACAAGGACTCCAAACCTGTACACAGTACTCCAATCTAGGTCTAAATAATGCTTTATACAGTTTGACTATCACTTCCTTGCTCCTATGTTTAATATTTCTTTTTATCATACCTAGCATTGCATTTGCCTTTTTCACTGCTACCTTAACTTGCTCACTCCCCTTTCCTGTATAATCTATTATAACCCCTATGCCCCTTTCCTTATCTATCTTTCTAATATTGTTCTCAAGGACGACCACCCAATGGAGAAAAACGGGTCGAACTAAGACCAAAGAACCCATACCCTTCTGGTTGCCAGTTTATTTATTCCAACAATTTGAGACGGTGATTGTTGTTGTGAATGCTTACGATGAGTTATTTTACTCTTTTGTGCTACTCGAATACAGAAAAAATTGAATACAACCTCTGATCTAAAAGAGGTGAAATAGGGCACGTAGTCCTACCGGAAACGGACGATTAAATCGGAGGTCGCGTGAACATAATGACAACTTAAAAAAATCCTTTCCAATTGAAAATCGAAAGGCAGGATCCGTTAGCCGATGTCCGACAATTACGGTCAGAAACAAAAATTCTACTTAATACTTAACTTCTTTAAACTAGTTCAGAAGGGTCTGCAGAGTATGTATACGCCCAGTTTCTTTTATTCCACGGGATCTAAAAATAGCAACACGCATTCAATCTATACTTGAATGCATTAACTGACCCTGCCCACTACTATTTCCTGCGGCAATGCACTCCAAGCATTCATCACTCTCCGACTAAATCATATTTTCTAATAGGTCTTTACGTCACCTACCTTCCTGTAGGTCTATTAACCAAATCACAAACAACACCTACTACAGAGAGCCTTCCGCTACCTGGCAGCAGACAAATACTTATCTTTTCAAACAGGACAATTCCAAGTATTCTAAGTGTGGTGTTTATTTATCTATTTTTTTTTAAATTAAAGAATTTTAAAATTTCTTTGCGTTTGCCTTATTTCTCCATTCTCCAAGGCTGTGAGCGTTGGAAACCGGTTTTTATTTTCCGCCGGTTGGCCCAGTACATCCGACTTCGACATTCATTTTATGTAAGGATCTGCTACCTCCTGCATTTTCTAAGGGTTTGCTTTCCCTGGGAAACGACCGATGCTGTGACGGGGATCGAACCCAGCATCTTCGGGTTGCGTGCCGTGTCAGGTAACCACTAGCCCACGCCGTCCCCTGCGGTTTATTGAATCTAGAGGCTAATTCCCCAGTAGGGGCGGAATAGCGAAGCGGTAAGTAACGCTACTTGTAACTCAAACATGTTTGTGTTCAGATTAATAAAACCCTAAGGTCATACCCTTTGGGTGCATACATTATTAAAATTCGTTCTGAAGTCGACTGCACCGCTCAATCTTTCCTGTTTTTTCCGCTTTTATGTCCTGTTTGTGACTTTCAGCGACGGGCACTAGTATGTGCTTCGTACACGGGGAGCTTTATTGCTCTTGTTATTTCTGTTATACATCTGGCTTTGTAACCGGTGTACCTGTATAGCCAATCTTTCTGAGGGATAATATCTTGCGTTTGACGTGTCACGTGGCCGAACTGTTTGGTTTGTTGTCTCTTGATGAGCTCTAGGTCTGGTGTTGTACCTACTTGTCTCCTAATATATTTGTTTCTGATGCTATCAAAGCATTCTGCGCATCCATTTCATCTATGGCATCACTATCTGTCTTTTATGTTGTTTGTTAATGCCCAATTCTGGCGCTGATAGCCCAAATGGGTAAGAATATTGTGATATATAGTGTTCTTTTTGTATCCATTGCCACGTGTTTACATTGTAATATCAGGAACATTTGCCCAATGTAAGTACTCAATGAAGGCACAGCACACTTAATCAATCAAGCCCGTTGCTCCTATCAGTCATAGTCCATTGACAACATCGCGACACCAAACACGGTCCTCAACTGCGTTATGTTGCCTCTCTTCAGGTGTAATCATTTAATCGTAGTTCCTTATCAGATTCTGACTCCGTGTATTATTTGGTCTTTCTTTCTCTCATTTTCCTTGATGATTTCGTGCAAAAGCATGTCTGGCTATCTTAGACGGTGCCTTTCGAAACGTATGTTCTATCCAACCCCATTTTATTCGCTTAATTTCTTGTTCCAGTGGTTGTTTAGCTCCTTTCCCATAAGTCTTCATTCCTCACCATGTCCTGCCACTTTATGAACACAAGTCTTCATTCCTCACCATGTCCTGCCACTTTATGTCCATTTTCCTTCGTATGCATCTGTTAACGAATATTTTCCATACCTTTTCTTAAAACCTCATACTGGCCCAAATCTATTTGCCTTCCTTCTCCACCCCCCCCCTTCTACCAGTCCTCGCCCCCCCCCCTCTATTAATCTCACCCCCCCCCCCTTATATCACCTTCTTTTTGTTCTCCCTCCTGGATCACTATTTGGCCGTTTCCATATTTGGCCACCACTGGCTTATCCGGCACATTCCCCTCCACTCCTTACACTCTCCTGGCCACCTTGTGTTTGACCACTCTCCTTCATTTTTAGTTAAGCATCTGGCCCAACCGGTCGCTTAGACAGACTGGGTATACTATCAGATAAGTTGACAATTCTTTCCTTATATGTTGATTTGTTAGTTCAGTATTGTTGTCCCTGATGAAGGCCTATTGGTCGCAACGTAGGTTTTGTTTGTGTTCTCGGTGCGGTATCTGACCACACCCATTAAACAATTTTGATTAAACTCAACCCTAATCAACTTTTACAATTTGTTTCATGTTTTTTTTCCATTAACGAAGGACTGGCGTCGTTGTTGTATGACCTTGGTCGTTCTCCATGTTTCAGCTCCATACATCACCTTGACAACGGCGTAGAATATTATAACTTTTTGTGAATCTTGATTTCTCTGGATCACTATATATTGTTTAGTGTTATTAAATCTCTCTCTTGCACTCCCAAATCTGAATATCATATTCATTAAGTGATAATTAGTTTTGCCAGATATCTAAACACTCTCTCACATAATTTTGACACTTTTGGAAATTTTACAAATTTAAAGCACAGACAAATTTATGATACAAATAAACGAAAATATCCTTTAGTTCAAACGCACATTTTCAGAATATCAGTGACGTTATGAATTAGAGCAACCTAATTTCATTGGCTGTTTAAAAAATATGCAGTTATTGATAATTTTTTTTATAGTGGTGCTGTATAGACTGTGTCATGGTCACTGAGACCTTACATCTGCAAACCCTTTGCTGACGTTCTGAACGGAGGGGTATTCTAATATTTAAACACGAAAAGTGACATTCAATATTGAAATGATCTGTCTCCTACTATTAGTTTGTAAGCAAATTTTGCTGTGTTTTCGTTTTTAATAGTTTATTTTTCGTTTTCATTAACTCATATTTAACAGGACGAATGCAACGCAATGGATTCTGAGCTCGGCTTATAAACTGAAGCTCACAATATGAAAATATATATTTAGTGTGCAGTACATATCATGAAATAAATTAACAAGCGAAAACACGCTAACACATTTGGAGATAGCCGTATTACTGCAGTAATTTATACTGAAACACGCTGAACAAACACACTCACACGCGCACGCGCACACATACATCAATACACACGATCTCATACACCCATACACATATACCAACAAATGACAAGAAGTAGAAAAAGAAGAAGGAGAAGAAGAAAAAGAAGAAAAAGTAGAAGAAGAAGCAAAAGAAGAAGAAAAAAGAAGTAGAAAAAAGAGAAGAAGAAGGAGAAGAAGAAGAAGGTGACGAAATTGAAGAAGGAGAAGAAGAAGAAGAAGAAGAAGAAGAAGAAGAAGAAGTAGAAAAAGGAGAAGACGAAGAAAAAGAAGAATAGAAAAAGACGAAGAAGAAAAGGAAGAAGAAGAAAAAAGAATGTTCTTGTTATTGTTGAATACCCACAATAAGTACGTTTTCTCTTTTGTGGGCCCTTAAAAGGACGTTAAGTGGCGCGTTGTAGTAGCTTTCCTCACATCCCGAGTGTGCTGTCGAAAGTGAACCTCCGTCCTCCAAGCGGTTGTGCTATGCTTGGCTTCATCTGCGTGGCGCTCATTACTACGGAGATCACATCGATCCACATCTCGTCAACCAGGCTGCCTTGAAAACAGCCTGTTTCCAGGGTACACTACATGGACGAGATTGTGGTCTGGGTCAGTGACCCTGACGCGACGTACTAGTCAGTGTATTGACCCTGACGCGACGTACTGGTCAGTGTATTGACCCTGACGCGACCTACCGGTCAGTGTATTGTTTCTGACTAGACTAGCGTCTCAGTTCCACAAGAAAAACAATAATAATAATAAAAAAATAACAATAATAATAATAATAATAAATATCATTTCTAGTCAAATATGCTTCTCTGTTGGTTGGTCTTTAACAGAACAGACAAAAAGAGAGCAAAAGAAGGCAATGCTGGAGCGATCAATTCATTAATCGACAAGTCACATGAAGAAAGAGATTATTCTAAAAAATGTTACAGACAGAGCAGCATAGGTCGCCGGTTCAATTGAATAAATAAGGATGATTCTAGAAAAGACATTCTCAGTTATTAAAAAATCTGACACTAAATCAATGTCTGGGGGTTGCGAAGACCATCAGTTCTATTTTGATGGATGCACGATCAGCTCTGTCCCGAATCAAGATGTGTGCGTTTAGAACATTTTGATAAATTAATACGTGAAATCTTAGAGACACATGAGTTTGCAAAGGCTGATGCAACACATTAGGTCCAAGAGCCAGCTTTCCAAGTCGATCAATGAGAAAGTGGACGAGTAACTGAGCGAAATTGATGATTAATCATAATTCATATTTCAGCGTAATCTTTGCATTTCCGATATGAAATCATGAATTGAATTCGTCATGATTTCTCTTTCATTTGTAAGGTTTATTATCATCATACAGCGCCATGCTAATCTGTTCCTGTCACAACCGTCGGTCCTTTGAGCACATTAGCGCTTTAGCTGTTGTTATTTCCAATGCCGGTTTGCCATGTCATCCCAAATCGTGTTCGCTGTCGTTCACTGTCACGTTTGCCTTGATCTTTCCTATTATTACAAGGTTCTCCATCTCCACCTTCCTTAGTTTGTGTCCAGCTGCCTAGACTGATGTTTTGTTGCTTAATCATTGATCCAGCAGGCCGTGAGCCGTTGCCTTTAGAGCCATATTGAGGTGTAGATAAGTGTTTCTGAGCTGTTGTTTAGTTCTGTACAAAGATTTGCATTTGTTTGCCCTCGGAAGTAAAAGCTCTTCCCTAACATCGGCAAACGCCGGACACTCAAAAAGATGATGTTCAACAATTGTGTAGGGATGTCTGCACAGCCAGCACTCTGGAACATGTTCTGGTTGGATTCTGTTCAAGTGTCTGTTAAGTTGTATGTGTTGAGTTCGAATTTGGAAAATGGTGCTTTGGTCTCTCTTTTCAGGTGGTTGATGTTGTCTTTGAGAAGTGAGAATCCCATATGTTTTTGTAAATTTATCTCCCAGCGTAACTCACTGCTACTCTATTCAGCCAAGTCTCGTTGTTGGTGGTCGTTAGCTATTGCTTGACTTTAAAAAAAAAGTTATAGCTGTGCATTTTTGATCTTTACTTGATCTTCTCTAAGCCACTTCGTCCGTCATATTGTAACCAGGCCTATCTGAGTAGCCAGTAATCAATTGCATAACTATTCTGACATCATTGGATGTGGCTTGGCTTGGCTTCGTTCGTTCTCAATCTCCCGCTACCAAACCCTAAATGGGCTTGAGTAGCAGAATGTAGTCCAGAGAACGGAATGCGTTGTGTTGTAGTTTAAAGCTTAACTGCGATATTTGCATCTTTCGGTCCAACACATCCGACTTCAGCAAGCATTTTTTGAGTACTGCGTTAGCATTAACTCTTCGATCCCTTCTCCTTAGCCAGTCTGCCCTGCTGCAGCCTGTTATCCAGGATCACTTCGTGGAGGTGTAGAAGGGTCTTGGCAGCTCTGTTTCGCTGGCCCTGACGCTAGCAGTCAGCTATGGGTCGCCGACCGCTGCAGCTCATGCACTGCTCAGCATTATGATCATTCATTGGATGTGATAGGTTTGTTAGAAATAAGGGTGTTAAAGTAGTCAGGAGGTAAGGCATTCATCTCTAAAAATTATGAACGGAAACAGTTGGCGATCGAATCTCGTAAGTTCCAAGTTGCATATGGTCTCAAGGGAGGTAAGACCAGCGTGATTCTATCCTGAGTTATCTCCATTGTTCACTTTTGGTCGTCTTGCAATATATCCCAGGAGCTCGGGACAAAAGAGTGAACGAAAAAGAAGTAGACAAAGCGATTGATGAAGCCAAACATAAAGTATAAAAAGAAGGGATGCAAGAAGAAGACAATGTGGATGTAAAAGATTCTGCGTAGACGAATAAGAAGAAAATGAAGAAAAAGATGAACTGTTCACAAATATCATATTTGACGGTTTCTTGGCATGGGTAAATAAAGGCGGAGCAACAACTGATATGATCTCTCGTCTAACAATACCCCCTGTTCACGTAAATGCAAGAACTATATTTGTATTTGCAAGAATCTTAGAAATTATTCAGAATTGTTTTGTTTTTGAGCAGTGGCGTGTCAAATAAATGGGTAACTTAGGGTAAATGGAGACGTGCCCTAACGATGCATCTTCTTTGTCAAAATGGTTATCGCCATTTCAAAATTTCAAAAGGGAATTTGTACCATGCTAGAAGAAGTAGGTACATGCAACTTCATGTTCTGTACGATTTGTTTGGTCGTTTTGTTAAGTTCGCCTGGTGTGATGAAGGCAACACTCGGCAACAGTCTATCTATCTATCTATCTATCTATCTATCTATCTATCTATCTATCTATCTATCTATCTATCTATCTATCTATCTATCTATCTATCTATCTATCTATCTATCTATCTATCTATCTATCTATCTATCTATCTATCTATCTATCTATCTATCTAATATATCTATCTATCTATCTATCTATCTATCTATCTATCTATCTATCTATCTATCTATCTATCTATCTATCTATCTATCTATCTATCTATCTATCTATCTATCTATCTATCTATCTATCTATCTATCTATCAATCTATCTATCTATCTATCTATCTATATATCTATCTATCTATCTATCTATCTATCTATCTATCTATCTATCTATCTATCTATCTATCTATCTATCTATCTATCTATCTATCTATCTATCTATCTATCTATCTATCTATCTATCTATCTATCTATCTATCTATCTATCTATCTATCTATCTATGTATCTATCTATCTATCTATCTATCTATATATCTATCTATCTATCTATCTATCTATCTATCTATCTATCTATCTATCTATCTATCTATCTATCTATCTATCTATCTATCTATCTATCTATCTATCTATCTATCTATCTATCTATCTATCTATCTATCTATCTATCTATCTATCTATCTATCTATCTATCTATCTATCTATCTATCTATCTATCTATCTATCTGTATATCTGTCTATCTATATGCGGCAGTGGGATAGAAGACCACATGCCTCCCAGCATTATTTTCACAATCTTCATAGTCAACGATGGCATATTATGTATCTATGTATGTATCTTTGTATATATGTATGAATGTATATATGTGTGTCTATATCTTTGCACGTGTAGTATCGCTTGATAAAGAAAATATTGAACAACAATATGGATAATGATTGAAACAAGTACATCCTAGGCACCGCAGAGGAAACCATTACAGACAACCTTAATAAACCTACCTGGATATTGATTAGCAGGTATTGACCCTAGTAAGCCACACTTTCTAAATGTCCAATAGATTTTGAATGTCTTTGGTTTATTTTATATCATTTTTACCCTTTCGATAAATCAGTAACACAACGACACCGATATTATTATTCGTAGTTTCCCTAAATTATTGAGTTCACGTTATCTGTGTTTGAACTCGTAACGCTGGAAACATGTTGCACTTTTCTTAAATTTAAGAATTTAAGTACGAAGATAAACTCAATCTCCGAAAAGGTCCGTGAAATCCGATGTATCGGCCCGAAAGGCGCCGATTTCGCAGCCTCGCAGTAGACTACGGCAGAACTCCACGACGTCTATTTCAGGACGAATGCCGAAGAACAAGAAATGCTGAACACCATGCAATAATTTAAAATTGCGGTGTGGAAAGATTACATTTAATGTATGTAATTAAGTAATGTTTTTGTAGATATTTTTCACTTAAAACTGTGACGATTATGTACGTGAAAAATACAGTTCACAGTACTGAAGAAATTAAGGTTTGAGTACATAAGGTCGCGCGCAGATATTAATACCTGGGGTTTCTAAGCTTTGAAGGGCGTTCGATAGCGGAATGTTTGTTGGTTTTAGGTCACATGATATGCATCAGCGATGGATCGGTTGATTTTTTTACGTGTGTTCAATATTGGGATATGTTCGTCCATAGTATGTTAGATTAGAAGTTGTTGGCCGAGTGGTTTTGATGTCAGTCTTTTGATAAGGAGAATGAGCATTCAAATCCTACGCAGTGAAAAGGTATTATTTCTGTCCAGTTCAATTCAAGTGCCGTCTCCACAACGTAGATTGACTGTAAACATTATTGGCTCTTTTCATCTTGTCAGACGATAGTAATTGTGCTTTTAGCACAAAGACCGAAAACAAACTTAGAGACCATGTGTTGTTCATGCAGTATGGTTATTCTCTCGGCCTGCCATGTTTACTCCAAGGGAAAGGTGCCATCAATACATTTGGAACAAGATAAGCTGCAGAAGCTGCCGGATCAGCAGAGCAATGCTCTGTCTGTTCGCCTGTCGGGGCTTTACTTCTAGATCAGCCGCCAACCAAGGCTAAGGGCCTGGTCTGCCCTGCCACAACACTCAGCTGATGTTGCCTTTCCTTGCTCTAGGAAAAGGCATTGTATCCTCTTGCGTGTGGTCCTTCGCATATTGTCGGTTGTCAGGTGTGGTAAACACTGACTAACTTTCAGAGTTTTCAGAAAACAAGTTGCACAGTCATATATGTCAAAACCCGACAAGATACGCCATTATTATATCTGCAAGACTTCAGATGGTTTGAAATCAAAGTTTTCCTTCTCTTAGATGAGGTGCCTTCTTAGGATTTCGAGCCCCATCGCCCGAAACTGGTTTTAAGACCCCAGTGGCTCGACTTCCACTCCTCCTGTTAGTCAAAACAGTTCTGCCACCCGAAGGCCAGGAGATGGACTTTGTTGTCAGAGGCTATATGAGACGCACGCTACGTCAGCATTTAGTTGGTGTTGAGAGTTCATCCTCAACCACGGCTACAACAACATTTAGAACCTGTAATGTGCCCTCAATGTCCTCTGTTTCTTTTGTTGACAGTGCACTCTGTCAAACTAACAAAAGTCCATCTTTTGATGATGCTGCCCGTCTCTTATCAACCGACCTTCAATCTTTTATTCCAGTATTGTTCCCAATAAAGTATCGAGTATTTTCATATGACCAAAATACTTGACTTGCCTAATTGTAATATCTGTCAAAACTTCTCTACCCATTCCTCTCGTCATGACGTCGTTATTTGTTTGTTTCTCTATCCACGAAATGCGACACATCCTTCTGTATGATTCCATTTTGAGGCCCTCTATTTAGTTTTCCCACTGTATGTTCATAGTCAATGATTCTGCGTCGTATAATGAATAATTATAAATATATATAAATATCATCATCAGGTGCCCTATCCATTGGCTTTGGTGATCATTGCCCTTCACTCATTTCTATGATGTGTCTCGTTTACCAACTCTGTTGTTGATTGTGGCCTATACCCTTCTTTCAGGCTGTCGTCAAGAATCTTCTTCTACGGCCTTCCTCTGTCTCTCTTTCCTGCTATATTTCCCGTTGTCACAACGTGCTCCAAGCCGCCTCTTCTCATGACATGTCCAACAAAGGATGTCTTGCTCTGATTCTTGCAATGAGTTGTCTTTCTGTTTGTGCCTCCTGGACTACTGTATCATTAGCCTTCTTTAAAGTCCATTTGATCCGCATAATTCTTCTGTAAAACCACATCTCTGCTGCTTCCAAAATTCTAAGTGCTTGCTTGCTAATTGTCCATGATTCACTGCCATATGTCAGTACTGATTCTACGCAGCAGCTAATGATTTTCTTTCTCAGTTCCAGAGACAAGGTTAAGTTGCACAATATTCCCTTTATGGTTTGAAAGCCAAATTTTGCTTGGGCTATTCTGCATTTTATTTTGCATTTTATATATATATATATACACATGAAGCGTGTTCAAATGAAACCGGACCAAACTGCATCAAGTGAACATACTACGTTGCGCTTGATGACGTAACTTCTAGTGTAAGCAGCGCATACCAACCATTTAGTTTGAAAAATTTCATTATCCTGCGACTCATAGTTTCCTCAGCAGACCGTTGAAAACATGACAGGTGTGATACGGAATATGTCCAGAGTTGATGAGCGAGCGGTGATTCGGTTTCTAACAGCTGAATGATGTCACCAGTTAACATTCATCACAGAATGCAGGCAGTGTATGGGGACAAAATTGTGTTGAAGACAACAGCGAAGAACTGGACAACGATGTTTAAAGAAGGACGTGAGTTAACGAAAGATTTTCTGAGACCAGGTCAGGCTCATATTGTTACGTTAACTCACGTCCGTGACCAGGTCAGGCGCACATTGTTACGTTAACTCACGTCCTTCCTTAAACATTGTTGTTCAGTTCTTCGCTGTTGTCTTCAACACAATTTTGTCCCCATACACTGCCTGCATTCTGTGATGAATGTCAACTGGTCGACATCCTTCAGCTGTTAGAAACCGAATCACCGCTCGCTGATCAACACTGGACGGAATCCAACAACATACATTCTCCAGGTGTACAGCAGTGGAAATAACGAGGCAATATTTTCTTAAAAAGTATCTTTGAGAGCGTCTGATTAGTTTAACAGTAAGAGCAGTCGTTTTTCAAGACAAAGATGACGTGCTGAATTTCCGCTATTTACATGTTTTCAGTCAACGCACCTGTGTATGGGCTTAATCTGTAAATGGATACCAGACTTACAGATAGGGAAAGTTAGACGGCGTGGAAAGGAAACTGGCTCCCCGCCCCCCCCCTCCGCCCCACGATCCTCCCCCGAGCCTGACTTCACAAAAACTGGCGTATAGTACAATGAAGTCTCTAACACTTCTCCCCCGAAGGCAGTTTCAGCTATGCCACTCTATTTTTATCTTTGACACGTTCACAAATAGAGAGTTTATTGAAGAGATAAGAAAAAGACTTTGGAAGATGCTAGA
Source organism: Ariolimax columbianus (assembly GCA_036924085.1). Classification (NCBI taxonomy): domain Eukaryota; kingdom Metazoa; phylum Mollusca; class Gastropoda; order Stylommatophora; family Arionidae; genus Ariolimax; species Ariolimax columbianus. Next base: position 50,966,483 of record JAVGWX010000012.1, read on the forward strand.
GCTGGTTAGTCTAGATATTGTAAAAGATTTAGTCTGGAATCATCAGGTAATATCTAAGTAGGGGAACTCCCGGATCTGGATTAAATGAAGACATAATAACATATCGATACGAAACTTAGAGGCTGATAGAAGAGAACGTGGAGAGGGGCTGGATAGAGCTGGAGAAAACAGAACTGGTCTGATTGGAAAGGATTGCTTAATGTTAATTTAGCCACGAAGTTTTTAAAATAATGATCTTTGCCTCACTGTGCGAGATGCTCAGGCCTGTTTGTAGGAAACACATTCATGGTTTGCTAGTCTGCCTGAAGTTTCATTATCTTTAATATTGTATTGGATGTGAACCTACTGAAAGACCAACAACCTGTGATGTTATGCTGTGGGCTGTGTCACACCCATACACACACCCACACACACACACCCATACACACACATATATACACCGATACACACACCCATACACACATCCATATACCCATACACACACCGACTCACACACCCATACACACATCCATATACCCATACACACACCGATTCACACACCCATACACACATCCATATACCCATACACACACCGATCACACACCCATACACACACCGATTCACACACCCATACACACATCCATATACCCATACACACACCGATTCACACACCCATACACACATCCATATACCCATACACACACCGATTCACACACCCATACACACATCCATATACCCATACACACACCGATTCACACACCCATACACACATCCATATACCCATACACACCCATACACATATACACACACCCATACACACATCCAAACACCCATACACACCCATACACATATACACACACCCATACACACATCCAAACACCCATACACACACCGATTCACACACCCATACACACATCCATATACCCATACACACCCATACACATATACACAGAGCCATACACACATCCAAACACCCATACACACCCCTACACACACCCATACACATATCTATGCACACTCATTTAAAACAAACAAAACACATTATTTAAATAATATTTTTTGGTTTTTTTTTAAAAACATTTTTTATTGCACAATTTCAAAACAAAATTGTGTGTGAAGTGAGGTGAAGTGAGGTGAAGTGAGGTGAAGTGAGGTGAAGTGAGGTGAAGTGAAGTGATAATTCCCAATAGATGAAACGTGAGATGGTGGGAATTACACTTTGTGAGGTGAAAGGCGTCATACATTTATATGTGAAAGCATAAATGAATGTTCATATAAATGAATGCCCATATAAATGAATGCACCTGTGTATCTGCTGATACATACCTATTCATTTTTGCACATACATATATCTTTTCACACCCACATGCCCGTACAAATATATCCATACATATTTTTATATATATATATACACATGCGCACACCCATGTATACGTATATGCATACATACGCACTCGTGCTTACACCCATGTATACATACATACATACATACATACATACATACATACAAACATTCACATACATACACATACATCCGTCTATCCATCCATCCCTCCATATATGCATACATACGTATATACACACATACACGCACATGCATGTACACATGTACATACGCACACATATATGTACGTACCCACATACATATATGCAAATGGTAATAGCTTTATAATCTTATAGTTTGTGTTGTTGTGAAAAAAATGTTTGTGAATATTTGTGTAGTGTAGATTCTTTGTTAGTAAACTGCTTTGTTTATGTATGTCAATATTAAGTGAATTCTACTAGTAGTGTTAATAGTCTATTTTGAGTGTTTCTATATGTTATTAGAATGGTATTTAACATACTTGTTCAGTACATGTTGACTTTAATTTATGTGGGGTTATTTATTGTTTGTCTGAGTGTTTCTAACGTTTTTGATATGATTATGCACTGAAAAAAATACATGTTTTCACGAGGCATCTGGCAAGCAAAATTGTTTATTTTTTTGTGCGTAAAGTGTTTGCCTCTCTGTATTCTACGGGCGGAGGCACGTCTTTTTCACTCCAGGCTGCAGTCTTTTAAGTGATATCAGGACATATGAACCATTTCTTGTATGCAAGTTAAGGCGCTTTCAGAGGTTAACCAAACCATAGTGCATTGGATGGGCCTCACCCTGAGGGCGGGCGGGTGTTAGAGTGTGCTTGTTGGACAGAGTAATATGAAGCAGAGAGTGAGGTAAGAAGAGAGGAAAGGAAATTAACTGAAGTATCTTCTATTTGGTGAATGTTGTTGCTTAGATGTTTGCCTCACTAGTTTCTACTGGCGGAGGCGCGCCATTTTTCACCCTAGACCGTAGTCCATTGGGCGATATCAGGACGCATAAACCAGTGATTGGGTGCATGTGTGCTTCTGTATGTACCTATGCTAGGTTTGTGCGCCCTCAGAAGCTAGCCCAACCAAAAGCAATGGAAGGGCCTAACCATGAGGGCGCGTGTGAAAGTTGTGCAAGGTGTGACTGTAGAACAGAGTCAAATGAAACAGAGTGAGGTAAGAAGAGAGAGAAGAGTTGCCCCCCAGGGTAGAAGACCACCGTTTGGTGAATGTCTAGGTCTTGGATTTACAAGTCTATGAAGAAGAAAAAGATAAAATATGAGAGGCGGCTTCCATGTCTCAAAACTAGTGCAGATCTTTTGAGAAATAAAAAAAGAAAGAAGGAAAAGCTAACATGAAGAGCGTATGTCAAAGGCAGGACACGTTCAAGAAGGAAAATCCTCATCCCTAAAACAAAAGTTTACCCAGGAAATAGTTGTCTCACATTTAATTACTCCTCAAACTAATTATCCCCCTTCAAAGGTGCCACAAAAATGTTGAGTTTGTTCCCTTGAGTCTTTGAACGGATTATCGTTTCTTAGGTGTGTGAGATAGGTTTAGGGCGAGGGAGGGTTTCTTCAGTAGTGCGGCCAGCGGATCTGAGCGGCACTACGGGCTGATTTGATCTCATTTGATCAACTTGATCTCATTCAGTTATGGATTCATTAACTTGACCTCATGTAGCCCTTGATAAAAATATTTGGTTTTGCGTGGTCCTTCGTCAACTAACTTGATCTCATTAAGTTATGGATTTATTAGCTTGACCTCATATAGCGTTGGCCAAAATACTTGGTTATCCGTGGCCCTTCGTTAATTAACGACTTCGTTTAATCATTTGCACATTATCTTGACTTCTTACTGCCCTTGGTATAAAGTTGACCTAGCTGAACCCTTGGTGCATTATCTAGACTTCATTCAACGCTTGGGCCATTCACTTAACTTCAACGAACCTTTTATTCCATTCACTTGGCTTCCTTCCTCTCTTATTTGGAATACGTGGAATCCTGGTATTGAAACAGGCATATTAATGACTATTGTCAGGTAGTCGAAGGCTACACATAGTAACTATCTCCTCACGTGGACCATTAACTTGACGTGGTTCATCTCTAGGTTCCTTAATTTGACTTCCTTTATTTCTTAGCCCATTAACTTACCTTCCTCCACTCCTCATTCCATTAACTTACCTGCCTCCTTCTCTTGGTCCATTAACTCACCTTCCTCCATCTCTTGGTCCATTAACTCACCCTCCTTCATCTCTTGATCCATTAACATACCTTCCTCCATTTCTTAGTCTATTAACTTACCTTCCTCCAATCCCTTAGACCATTAACCTACCTTCCTCCATCTCTAGTCCATTAACTTACTTTCCTCCATCCCTCAGTCCATTAACCTACCTTCCTACATCCCTTAGTCCATTAACTTACCTTCCTCCATCCCTTAGTTCATTAACCTACCTTCCTCCATCCCTTAGTTCATTAACCTACCTTTCTCCATCCCTTAGTTCATTAGCCTACTTTCCTCCATCCCTTAGTCCATTAACTTACCTTCTTCGTTCCTTTAGTCCATTAACTTACCTTCCTCAATTTCTTAGTCCACTAACCTACCTTCCTCCATGTCTTAGTCCATTAACTTACCTTCAGAAGAATTAAGATGCTAGACCTGGCCAGATGGAGCAGAACTGAGAAAAAAAAGCTATGGAAGCCACCTCTCAAAAGGACTGTGGACTGCATCCTGGCGAAAGGTCTGAAGATTTACCATGATCAGAAAACAGGAACGCAAAAGAAGAAAAAAAAAGACAATAGAAGGACAATGATGGGTTTGTTTATGGTGGCCATAGAACTACAATCTCTGGCGTGGCAGCCCGTTAAAAGAGAAGATCTGCACCACGCTTTTGGACATGGTACTGCAGGGCAAAGGACAGAAACATACTCAAGCAGCTCTTGGCTACCTTATCGGGATAACTGGTGAATGGTTCCGCACGTCCACCGGTGTACGATAAGGATGTATTCTTTCACTGACCTTATTGGTAGAAGAATAATAACTGAAGACCAGAAAAAGCAGAGTACTTCAAGCGGTACTTTGCCGCTGTGAAGAGAGCAGAACAACTTTCTGAGTTGGACAAAGACGTCTAGGACGCTTGAAACGTCAAGAGAACACCCGAACCGCTAGTGGCTCAATATTTGAAGCGGACTTTGGTATGCAAGAATTTCAACAAGGTCTGAAGAAATTAAAACCTAGACAATTTCTTAGACAGACATAATCCATAATGAAACAGTCCTCACGTACTTACTTACTTTCCGTGTCCAAACACCATGTCACACAGCATCCGTCCAGTATTCACCAACTCGAACTGCCTAGTTCTCATCTTAATCAACATGACTTGCAGAAATGGCCAACTGCCCAAATACTGGAAGAATGCGCATCTTATTCGCATCCTAAAAGGCAACACACCTCAAGGTGCACTAAAACGTTACCGTCCAATCTCATCAACATCAAGCCTTGGAAGATTAGCAGAAAGAATGATAAATACACGCTTTTACTGGTTCCTTAAGAGTTCAGAAATCTTTCGCCACGATCAAGTAGGCTTCAGAAATGGTAGTTGCACAGAAGACCAGCTTTTCAGGTTAATACAGAAAATGGGTTCCAAAATTAGGAACTTACAGTATCAATCTTCTTCGACTTACAACAGGCCTATGATTGAGTATGGAGAAAATGGCTCTTGATAAAGATGAATGATGTGGGGATTAGCGGATAGCTGTACAACTGGATACAATATTCCCTCATTGGCCGAACAATCCAGACAAAGATGAACAATGCAGTCTCCTCTAAAGAAGTCTTAGAGGAAGGCTTACAACAGGGCTCTGCTTTGAGCTGCCCTCTCTTTCTCATCTACATGAATGACCTTGTCAAACACACCAAAGCTGAAAAAGCACAACACAAAGATTAAATGAAGACCTGAGACGACTGCATGAGTATTGTCAAATGTGGAAACTGAAGATCAAGTATAAAAAGACTGTTTACACTATCTTTACCAATAGCCACAAAGTAGCCAAGAAAAATATCAGTCTAAGATTTGGCAAACAAAAATTTCCCAAAAAGGAAGAGCCTACATATCTTGGAGTCACTCACGACCGACACCTAAGCCACAAGAAACATGTCAAAAATGTTAAAGATAAAACGTTGAGGCGGCTACAGTTGTTGAAATGGCTCGCTGGTACAGCAAGGGGATCTAACAAGGACACTCTGTGAGGCTTTTATCTTGAATATTTGCGCTCTGCTTTAGAGTACATCGGTGTAGTCCTGACAACATGCTCGCAGACTAATGTAGAGTCCCTGGACAGAGTGCAGAACAATGCCCTGTTCCTTATTAGTGGAGCCCACTGCGGCATGTGAAATTCATGTGAGAGTAGAACTCCTTGAGATTTGAAACTATGTGATCGCTGTTGAAGTGTATGAGAGGAGTAAAAGGATGAGCAAAGACCACAACAATGGAAGGCAAAAGTGGAGAATAAAACAAAAATCATTTCTCCGCAACGTCAGTGAGATTGAAGACAGATATCACGCCCCAGACAAAACACAAGAACACATAGACAAACAAGAAATTTACCACCACATACATGTTTAAAAATGCAAGAAATTCAAACAAAACTAACAGATAATACAAAAAGAAGTGCTCATCCAGTCAGTCTTATGAGAGCATCACAGAGAATGATTGACAACTATCCAGAAGAATGGATAAATGTCTATACCGATGGATCATCTTTTAAAGCAGGATTTGGAGCCTATATAGAGTATCCAGATAAAACATCTGATGAGCTGTTTGATGCCTGTGGGGAGATATGTTCAAATTATGAGGCAGAAATAACAGCACTGGAAGTAACTGTACTACTTGAGGGCGGTATTAAATGCTTTCCCATCAAAATCCCAAAAGCAACGAAAACTTTATAACTCATTATCTGCCCTTCAAGCTCTGGAATATGGTGGTCATTGTAGGCCGGATCTTACCCAAAAATCCCTTGATGCCAACCAACTTATCACATCCCATGAAGTCAGAATAGTAATACAATTGATCCCTGGTCACTCAAATACACCTGGAAATGACAAGGCAGACAGATCGACTAAGAACAACAATTCACACCAACAATCCTACAGAGAGCCGGACATCTACTGAAGACTGAGAACAAAAAGGCCTGGCTGAATAGATGGGTAATGGGAAATACGGAGATAGAAATCTACAAAATATGGCCTTCCCAAATCCCAGAGACAACACGAACCTCATGAAAAGGAAAGACCAAAGCACTATTTTCCGATTTCGCACTCAACAGATACAACTTAACAGTCCCTGAACAGAATGCAACCAGAACATACTCCAGAGTGCCGGATGTGCACACATCCCTTTGAAACTGTTGAACATAATTTTGCCAGTGTTAGGAAAGAGATTCTTCCTCAGAACACGTTTTACGGAACTAAACAACAGCTTACAAACACTTGGAGATACCACTGTATGGCATTGGGCCAAAGGGCAGGAGTCCATGGGCCGCTGGATCAATAAACAACCAACCACCAAACCAACCAACCACTGACCCTATTCAACATTTTTCTTGAATACATCATGTCCGAAGCTGTGGAGGATCACATGGGTACTGTCATCGTAGGTGGTCATTCACTTACCAATCTCCGGGTAGCTGATGACATTACCGGGCTAGTAGGAACGGAGTTTGAACTTGCGAGACCATTCACAACCCTTGACAATGCCACTCAAACGTTTGGAATGTAAATTAGTGCAGAAAAGAGTAAAATCATGGTCAACTTTCCAGAGGGCTAACGAGAACGACTGCGATTAACATTTACCTGGGAGGAATCAAGATGCTGAGCAGCGTATGAGCTGCAGCGGTCAGCCACCCATAGCTGACTGCTAGCGTCAGGGCCAGCAAACCAGAGCTGCCAAGGCCCTTTTACACCTCCACGAGATGATCGTTGATAACAGGGTGTAGCAGGGCAGACTGGCTAAGGAGAAGGGATTGAAGAGGAAATGCTAACTCGGTACTCAAAAAATTCTTGCTGAAGTCGGATGTGTTAGACCGAAAGGTGCAAATATCGGAGTCAAGCTGTAAACTACGACACAACGCATTCCGTTTTCTGGACTACATTCTGCTACTTAAACCCTTTCAGGGTTTGGTAGCCGGAGATTGAGAACGAACGAAGCCAAGCCAAGCCAAATACCTGGGAGAACTGATGGACGTGGACGGTTCAAGAACTGCGATTCAGGTACGAACAGTGATGACATTGGCTGCTCTGACCAAACTGAGGTCTATATTTAGGGACAAATCATCAATCTGAAATCCAATTTGATTTTAATGAATGCACTTTTCCCTCCCATGTACCCTTAAGCATACGAAACGTGGACTCTGACAGCGGTTCTATGGCGAAGAATTTGTGCAATGGAGGTGAGATGTCTACGTCGAATTCTCGGCGTTTCGTATCTAGATCACGTCACGAATAGGGCAGTTCGAGACACCGTAAAAGAGAGAGATAGGTCGGCCAATAGATACCTATTCATTATGGTAGAATAAACGCAAGCTCACATGGTATGTGCATGTATCAAGGTCGTCTGGGTTGACCTAGCTCACATGGTATGTGCATGTTTCAAGGTCGTCTGGGTTGACCAAACTCACATGGTATGACCATGTTTCGTCTGGGTTGACCTAGCTCACATGGTATGATCATGTTTCGTCTGGATTGACCAAGTTCACATGGTATGACCATGTTTCGTCTGGGTTGATCTAGCTCACATGGTATGACCATGTTTCGTCTGGGTTGACCAAGCTCACATGGTATAGGCATGTTTCAAGGTCGTCTGGGTTGACCAAGCTCACATGGTATAGGCATGTTTCAAGGTCGTCTGGGTTGACCAAACTCACATGGTATGGCCATGTTTCGTCTGTGTTGACCAAGCTCACATGGTATAGCCGTTTCGTCTGGGTTGGCCAAGCTCACATGGTATAGCCATGTTTCGTCTGGGTTGACCAAGCTCACATGGTATGGGCATGTTTCAAGACAGTCTGAGTTGACTAAGCTCACATGGTATGGCCGTTCCGTCTGGGTCCACCAAGCTCACATGGTATGGCCATGTTTCGTCTGGGTTGACCAAGCTCACATGGTATGGCCATGCTTCAAGGTCATCTGGGTTGAACAAGACGAACATTCAAGGTACTGTGCCTGGGAAGAGGAAGAGAGGGAGTCAGAAAAAGAGATGGGAAGACAACATCAGAGAGGGGACAGGAAGGTCTATAGCTAGATAAAATATCTTGACACAAAACCGAATGGAGAGCCGGGAACGGGTCCAACAAACCACAGTATTGGTTCCCAATGACCTTCCAGGTTACGGGACTAATGTGGATGATGATGATGATGTATCAATCAATCTTGTCTGTTTGAGTACCAGAATTGAAGTATTAAACTATATATATATATAATGTCAAATACATTTCCAGGCAGAAAATAAGTTAGTTTGGTCATCTCATGAGAATGAACCCTCATCAACTTCCACTGATGGCTTACAACGCTGGTAGTTCTAGCTACAGGGCAAGGGTGGCGTCCGCGAGGTAAGTGGATAGATGACATTAGTGTCATTGTGGAGCGACACGGGCTCACACTGACCGACGCAACTCACTTTGTGCAGGATAGACGACTTAAGCTCCCCTAGACGCTTAACGGCACAAGTGTAAAAAAAACTAACCAACTAACTAGCTATGTTCTCACAAGTCAAACGTATTCCTGAGTGAATGAGTTAACTTAACTTCGTGCTGTCCTTGGTTTAGTTGTGTCGAAGAATCGACGTTACTTTACGTGGTTTAACCTGGAAGTGTTCTGTTTTTCTTCATATTTTTTTAGATTCTAAGCACCGGCGAAGATCCCCGTAATCGATAGGGTAGATTTTTAACATAATTTAGAATTTTGCCACAGAAACGTCAGTTAAGCCTACTTTTTTTCAATTTCCTACGGCCGAGGGATTTTTAACGTGCGCAACTAGGTAGACGGGTGTATGATCTCTACTGCGTAGAGATCCGACGAAATACTAGAAAGTCCACTTGAACAAATATGGTCTCCACCGTGATTCGAATCCGCGACCTCCAGCACCCTTAGCCGGAGTCTTACCTAGAGACCACTCAGTCACCATTTATCCTAGGGACATTAATTTGACATAACGGCCGCCTGCCGACCGTTAAATTAACTTCAGCCTGCCCATAACATTCTAATCAGTTTGAGACTCATGCATTGACGAATTGCCACCTCTCAGTTATTTGCCCTGTCTGTGTCAGACGTGCTGAGATATGGCATGTCGCCCTCACAGAGCGACAAGGGTCTAACAGATGCGTGCCGGCACGCAGGGATAGTGTGCGCACCAGAAATTATAGACCGGAGAAAACAAATATGGTTAGCAACGGTATACAAATATGAGTAGCAACGGTAAACAAAAATTCTTATGTGCGATGCAATGGCCTGGTGGTTAAGTTATTTTTTTTCTTTCTTTTCAGGTCTCAGGAAGAACGTTAGGAGCGTATGAAGAATATATTTGCTAAGTTCTTGTTTATTGCACCATAGGTGTTGAGAAATTCAAAAATTGTGACCTACATGTGAAGCACAGGTCTTGATAATATACACGAAAAGTACCCATGTCATAGGCATTCCGTTCTAACTCGGTTCAAATCTTTCTTGTTTACTTTATGTTCATATCAAGCTCTTTTCTCTGAGAATTTAGTTTAGTTTAGTTTAGTTTAGTTTAGTTTAGAGGAAGAACCAACGTCATTGCACACGGTTTAACCCATACGTGCTCTCTTCTTTTCCATGTTTTTGGAGAATCTCAGCACAATGGACGGACTCCGTAGCACAGGCGAGGATCCTGTAATAGATTGGGTAGATTTTAAACATAATTTAGAATTTTGCCCAGGCAGCGACTGTTGAGCTTACACTATTAGGTTTCCAACCACTGAGGGATTTTTAGCGTGAGCAACATTGAAACGGGCGTCCGATCTCTACTACCCAGAGATCCACAGAAATACCGGAAAGTCCAGGAGAAAAAATCCCGGTCGCCACCGGGATTTGAACCCACGACCTCTAGCACTCGAGACCGACGTCTTACCTCGAGACCACTCATTTCCCTCAGTCAACTTGTGAGTGTTTTGGTCTGCCACTACTTCTCATGTCATTGGAATTCCAGAACAAAGACTGTCTTGTAATGCTATCAGCCGGTTTCTTTCGTGTTTGTCCTAGCCAATGTCAACACTGTCCTGTCTCTGATGTCCTACTGAAATCTGCCTGCTTTAAACCAACAGCTCCACATTTGTGATCGTATCAAACTATTTCAATCTCTCTATTCGGGGACGGCGTGGGCTAGTGGTTAAGTAAGACGGCTCACAACTCGAAGGTGCTGGGTTCGCTCCCCATCACAGCATTGGCCGTTACCCCTGGAAAGCAAACCCTTAGAAAATGCAGGAGGAAGCAGACCCTTACATAAAATGCATGCCGAAGTAGGCAGCACTGGGCCGACAGGAGCAAAATAATAAACTTAGTGGTGCAACGCACACCGTCTTGGGGAATAGAGAAATAAGGCGAATGCAAAAACAAAACAAACAAAAAAAGCCATCTATTCTGCACCTGCATCCATTTATGAAAGTATGTACTTTTATCTGTGTTAATTTTGTTGTTCTCCTTATATCAGAGCTATACAATAGGGCAGACTTCGTAAAGGAGTTCAAGATGTTAATATTGGACTAAATATCTTTCGATTTCTTCAAGTTATCTCGAGCAATGCAAGCTGCTTGCATCTTTGGTTTTTTTATTTTATCTTTATCTGTACCTCCAAATTTGTCTATATTTCTACCAAAGAAATATGAATGATTCCCCGTCTTATCGAAGTGTGTCTCCACCTTCACACACACACAAACTGATTCTCGTTAGTTGCATTTATTCTAATTATCTTTGATTTTGATAAAAGGTACCGAGGTTAATTATCCGTTTACGACACGTCACAGTCGACCCAGCTGTAAATTGGTACTTTATGTTTTGAGAGAAAGATATTTAAGCAATGAAAATCAGAAGAATAAAGAAAACACTAATTATACAGATAAACAGTACCGAGCTTAAACAAGTCAGTGAATTCAAATACTTGGGCAGCGTGTTTAGGCAAGATGGAAGGCTAGATAGAGAGGGGGAATCAAGAACACATAAAGCTAATGCGGTTTCCTATCACCATTACTAAGACACAAACACATTCAACGGAGACAAAGAGACACCTGATAAATAGTAAGTGTTTACCAAATCTGTGCAACCAGTGTCAGACATAGACTCTCACCAGGGCACGAGAAGCACAAGCCAGGGTATGCCAAATGAAGTGTTCAAGAAAGTCTATCGGGCTGACCAGGCTCGATAGAGTGTGAGACGAGGTAATCAGACAGAAGGTGGGTGCAACAGCGTGCATGGTTACATGGAAAGGCAGAGAATAACATGGTTAGCTCAGCTGATAAGAATGCAAACCAGCTGTCCATACCTACAACACCAACATTCAGGGTTGCAGATCAAGAGGTAGACTATGAAACAAATGGATCGGCGGTGTCAGTGAAACAATGAAGAAACACGGGATGACAACAACATTGGCACAAGATGGCACACGATAGAAGACTACACCTCCCCACGACGTCTAATGGGAAAAGACGATAGAAGATGATGATGATGATGATGATGATGATGGTGATAGTGATAAGAAGGATACACAGCAAAGGAGGGAACTGACAAAATCATCTCGTCAAAGTCATACTGAGGTCTAGTACAATGGAGTCTCTAACACTCCATCCCCGAGAACAATGTGATTACGCTAATGGTTTTTTTGGTATCTCCATAGAGCATGTACAGGAGTGGAGGCTAATGGGCTTCTACTGTTCATTTTGTGTTGGAATAACTTTCAGGCGACATCTTGAATATGTTCAAGACCAGATAATATATACGTATATATAACATCGCTCTCCCAAAAGCCGAGCTGTGCGACTCTCAAGCTCTAGCCAGAACTCCCACCTCTGTCGCTTTCACATTCAAGACCTACGTGATGACCTTGTCTCCATCTTCTCCCCAGTCTTCCTCTGCCCCGGTTTCCAGACACCATACCCTATAGTATCATTTTCTCCAGACCATTATGGCGTTTTACGTGGCCAAAATATGTTTGCTTTCTAGACAAAATAATATTTTACTAACCAACTTTCCTCCATATCCAGTTCTTTTAGGATATATGCAATGTCCCTTTTCGCTATCAATGGTATTTTGAGCACTCTATTGTAGCATTTTAGTTCAAAATATTCAATTAATTTTGTAAGTGTGTGTGTGGTGGTCCACGTTTCACGTCTGTACCCTGCCACCGGGAAAATGCAAGTTCGCATTATGTTTATGCCGTTATTTTAATTTATTTCCGTTCAAAATAATGGAAAGTATGACAAGTTCGAGACAATAATAGGTTGGAAGAAGATACCAGAGCTCGGATATACAGAATACAGAGTAACACAACACAGTGAAGACCAAAATCTATACCTGAAAATAAGTAAAGAGAAAATAATGAGCACAGACAAGACAAAGCCCAAAACTAAAGTTATTCTAGACAACAGGAAATTAAGAAAGTCACAAGTTTTGAGTACCCCGGCACAATTATAGGCAACAATGGAGATTGCCTGAAGAAAGTCAAACGGAGTATGGATATGGCAGGTTGAATAAAATAAGAAACTTATGACAGATCTCTAATAAAATGAAGAACATAAATGTCCTGCGAACTTGCATCTTTCCGATGGCAACGCACGGATGTGAAACGTGGACCAACACACAAACATTTAACAAAAAGATCGAATCTTTTGAACTAAAAGGTTACAGGAGGGTGCAGTAAATATCATGGATAGCGAAAAGGAAAGATGCATATATCTTACGGGATCTGGATATCGAGAGAAATTGGTTAGACGATATCTTGTCCAGAAAGATGCATATATCTTACAGGATCTGGATATCGAGAGAAATTGGTTAAACGATATCTTGTCCAGAAAGATGCATATATCTAACGGGATCTGGATATCGAGGGAAATTGGTTAGTAGACGATATCTTGTCCAGAAAGATGCATATATCTTACGGGATCTGGATATCGAGGGAAATTGGTTAGTAGACGATATCTTGTCCAGAAATATGCATATATCTTACGGGATGTGGATATCGAGGGAAATTGGTTAGTAGACGATATCTTGTCCAGAAATATGCATATATCTTACGGGATGTGGATATCGAGGGAAATTGGATAGTAGACGATATCTTGTCCAGAAATATGCATATATCTTACGGGATGTGGATATCGAGGGAAATTGGTTAGTAGACGATATCTTGTCCAGAAAGCTAAAATATGTTGACAACATCGAACTCCATAATAATCTGGAGAGAACGATACTGGATGGTATTGTAACTTGGAAGCGGAGCAGAGGCGGATCGGGGAGATATGGACACAGGACATCAAGGAGGTCCTGGGGATGACGGCGACAGCGGCGGGAGTTCTGGATAGAGATCGAGAGTCTTACGGATTGGTGGTTAGGAGAGCGACGTTCTTGCAAAGGACATGATGATGATATTTTATTACGAGGCGTGTTCATATGAAAAAGGACCTAACTGCAACAAGTAAACATACGCATGATGACGTCACTTCTGGTGTAAACAGCACATACCAACCGTCAATTTTTGCAAAAATTGCATTACCTTCCAACTCATGTCACCATACACTGTCTGCATTCTGCAATAAATGTCAACTGGTCAACATCCTTCAGCTGTTAGAAACCGAATCACCGCTCGCCAATCAACTCTTGACGGATTCCGTATCACACTCGCCATGTTTTCAACGGTCTTCTGAGTAAACTATGAGTCGGAAGATAATTTAATTTTGCAAAATTGACGGTTGGTATGTGCTGTAAACATCAGAAGTGACGTCATCATGGGCATCCGTACGTATGCTCACTTGGTGCACTTAGGTCTGGTTTCATTTGAACACGCTTCGAAGTATTCTACCATAAGTTTCTCACTTTTTACAACCTTTGCAATGTCGTAGCCATTCTCCGTCTGACTTATTTCAGGAAGTCCTTCAGGAACGTGTTCTTGTAACATCAAGGTAGTCGCACTGTTGTCGAGGATGAAGTGGTTGAGACTTCATTGTAGGGGTTGCGGCCTGGGCATTGGCAATGGAAATAGGTGATTTATTGAAGTTGATCAATGACCGTCTTTTGGATGAATACACCACAGTCGATGAACCAAAAATGTTCGGATTGCAGGATTGTGAAATTATCGGCGTGTCCACCAACGAGGGGCGCCTGAGAGTGCGGGCAGGTGTCCGCAACCAGTGAACTAAAGAAACCCTGAGTATCTACACTGTTCGCCATTTGCTGAGAGGAATGAGCACGCCTGAGTCTGCCCGGAGTGCAATAACATCGATTCTTAACAGAACATAATTTGTTTATGAGTTACGGTGGCCAGTTCCCTTCCTCGTCTCTTTTCCTTCCCTAACAGTAAGCCAGGTACCCATTTACAGCTGGGACGAGTGGGGAATGATGATAACGGGAATCGAACCCCATACATTTACTGTTGAAGCGAGCGATCTGCCCCTATGCTAATCACTCACTCAAATAAAAATAAAAATGCGAAGAGAAAAGAAAAGGACTCTCACGAAACGAAAGCTAAGACCATTTCACTTTTTTTAGGTTCAGCCTTTGAAGTCGGCCATCCTGACCTTTCGTATGTGCCTTCCTGTCAAACAGTTAACAAGAACACGACGCTACCTTTGAGCCTTAAACACGCCTGACAGAAGCCTAACCTCTGGAAACCAGGCTTCAGTAGCTATAAAAACCGCAAGAGGGAGTCCTTAACTGTGCTTTCCCCAGAATCTCTTTGACAGAAGACAACACACTGCCGTGTTTTATAACAATGGCGTATTTGAGACATCTATTGCTGGCCATGTCCATCATCTGTAAGTAGAGACGATATAAATAAATTAAACATTACTAAACATCGAAATCTCCTTAACTAAATTGATACATTTGTATTTGTTGCTTTCCGTTTAATTTATATTTGCTTCGTAGACCACGAGACCGGTTTTTTGACAGTCCAACATGGAGCATTTATTAAATTTCTCAAAAAGATGAGTCTAGATGTTAAAGCCATACGACTGCTCAGTAATATGTACTGGGAACAAACTGCCACAATACAATAAGGAATGTTATGCTCTCCAAGTATAGATGTAAAAAGAGAGGTGAGACAGAGATGTGTATTATCCACTTATGTTTTTTAATGTCTACATAGAACAAATATGCAAACAGTTAGACGGGATGCCACGGCTTGTCATTTGAGGAGTGACAACGAATAACCATAGATAGGCGGATGATACAGTTTTGATGGTAAAATGTAAGCAAGAATTGCAGGAGCTTCTGACAACAATATACAAAATAAGTCAAGAGTTTGGATTAAATATAAACAAAAAGGAAAACAAAGACTTTGATGCTTGAGAAAAGTGACAAGAAACCACGAATGCAGATAACAATAAAAGATTGTTCAACTACTTGAACAGATACAACAGAGTTTCTCCTATTTAGATTAATATAATAAACGAAAGAAGGCAGAAAAAGAATAGGTATGGCCAAGATGATATTCAACAACATGCGACACACATTGACATCCAAACAGATAAATCATAAAGTGAAAATGAGAATTGTCAGGTGGTATGTATACTCGTTACTACTTTATGGCGCAGAAACATGGACACTGAATAACAAGTTGGAAAAGATTATCGAAGCATTCGAAATGTGAGTATATAGAAAATTGGGTGGCATTTCTTGGAATGAGAAGAAAATAAACGTGGAGGTATTAAAAACGTTGAGGGAGAGTTGGGGGTGGGGGTGGGGTGGGGTGGTTGGGGGGGGGGAGGAGGAGGTGAACAGAGAATCAATCACTGAAATCATGGTTGTTAGACAGTCACGATATTCTGACCATTAGACAAGATTATACTAGATGGCTGCATGGAAGGCAGTCGTTCAAGAGGCAGACAACGCTTTAAGTGAGTGGATAGCATCAGCAGGTGGACTGAAAAAAATCCTGTCAGTCAGTTTGCCCCATTACGGCAAGAGATAGAGTACACTAAAGATCCATTGTAACCAACCTTTGAAACGGAGATGACACTTGAACTAACGTGATTTAAACCATCATACACCCATATTGCAATCGTACACCACATCATATCTGGCTGTAATTATAGATAGATAAATGGATAAATGATCAGATATACGAATGATAAATAAATGATGTTTGTCCATCACATGTGATGAGGCCCAACCACTCTCTTTGTTCAGCCGTGTGGAGTTTTCTCTTGGTTTGTCCGCTGAAATGGATGACTTGCACTGTCTTTTGGATTAAAGTTATCCTTTTGTCAGCCTCACTCTCTCGTCCTGTGTTACCTTTGGTCAGTGGCAAGATATTATCGAGACGACTGAAGATAGCACAAAATACAGATTTCTCCTCAGTGTTTACTCCCGAAGTCCTACAGGTATCCCGCAAGGCAACGGTTGGGGGGGGGGGGATGACATATATCGTTGTCTGTCTTGCCTTTCCCATAACCACAAGAGTTCGCTTTGAGTGCTGTGTTGGGCATCTCTTCCGAGTGATGTGTTCTAGTCCATTGTAGTCACGTGTCTACATTATACAGTCACACCAACACCAACACTATCTGTAACTAGTGCAAGGGACGGCAGCCTCGTGAAGTTCCGCCGTGTGCACTAGTCTATGGAAAAGCTACACAGGTTTAACTTTGGTACTAATTCATAAAGCAGTTGTCCATGTTAGGATAACTGGAGGGAAGAAAACACCAAAAAATGAACAAATTGACTAGTCCAAAGAGAAAACAATGGCAAATATATATATATATATATATATATATAAATACTGTGTATAGATAAATGAATAAGCAAATATAATATATGTATAAGTACATATATATATATATATATATATATATATATGACGGCTGGTGGACATCTTTAAACATTTAGTTGTGTATTTACGGTGTGGAGCTCAAAATGGAAATTGTACTTTAAATATTGTCCTAAATATGACTTGTTTTGTTTTAGATTTTTTGACTTTCAAATACTTTTCAAATGTTTTTTAATCCGTGTAGACCTTGTAAATATATATCTTATATATTCATTACACAATTAATATTGGCTATACGATACGAAAAAAATAAGCTTTAAACATTAATTTTTGCTCCTAAAAGTTGACATTTTTTGGAACAGACGTCAACCAAAGTATTTCATATTTCATTAATGAAAATGATTAGGATATTACAACAAACATTTGTTTTTTCAAATGTTTAAACAAATTAAAAAAACCATTTCTTTACTTGTAGGTACAAATCAAGACTACGCTTCTTCTTCCCACAGTCATCAATGACTAAATCTTGAAAATTCATCTTGGATCGCTGAATTTTTTTCAGTTGTTTTTCTGTTTATTTTACCATTAGAGACATCCAAGTCTGTCGTTGTTCATACTATCGCGTTTAAAGTCTTGAATTCTTTCTTTAGCTGAAAAATGTCATTC
This sequence comes from Ariolimax columbianus, assembly GCA_036924085.1. Lineage (NCBI taxonomy): Eukaryota > Metazoa > Mollusca > Gastropoda > Stylommatophora > Arionidae > Ariolimax > Ariolimax columbianus. The sequence continues at coordinate 50,984,460 of JAVGWX010000012.1, forward strand.
GGCGATTACTGTTGTACTTGGCAACGTAAGAACTAATGTACACAAGCTTCTGCAATTTTTCGTAATCAATCAAATCAATCAAACGCTTAGGCGATCAGGTTCCGTCGCGTCTAATGACCAGTCCCATGACCACGTTCTGATGACCGCGTTCCAGGCTGCCTGCAGTTCTGTTGAGGAGGGGGCGATCTGTTTTAGCCAGGTGTTGCGAGGGCGGCCCCGAGGACGTCTCCAGGATGAGTACGGCTTGTTTCCGTAACTCGCCCCCACAGCCTGTCGGAGCATCTTGTGGGCTGGGACCTCCTGGGAAAGGCGAGCAATGTGACAGAAGAGAGAGATAGAGAGAGAGAGAGAGAGATAGAGATAGAGAGAGAGAGAGAGAGCCGGCGGCGATCAATCGTTGAGACAATGCCTGCAAGTTGATTACGTAGAACTATTTCACTGTTGAAAATCATGTCATGTCAGACAATCCCGAGCATGCTCCTCTGGTTGCGCAGGTGGAAGGCCTCTAGACGCTGTCGGTCCTGTTGTAGTAGTGCCCAGGACTTGAACCAGTACAGAACAATGGGGACAATGCAGGAGGACTAAACATACGAAAACGAAAGATGTAAATAGAAATATATTTTGTACAGCCAGCTATACGCACGCGTGAAAAATGAATTAAAAGATTATCTAACATTATGGTGTCACAAATACTTGTCGCTCATTGGCTAAAAGAATATATAATCTTGTTTCTAATACTTGGCTAAAAGAATATATAATCTTGTTTCTAATACCGCTGTGTTGTTGTTGTTTTTTAATGCCAGCAATGAGTAAGTTTAGTCTTTTGTGCGCCATGAAAATGACGTTAAGTGACGGGTTGTTGTAGCTTTCCTCACATCCCGAGCATGTTGACAAAGGTAGACCACGGTCCTTCAGACAGTCGCGCTATGAAGCTTCATCTCCGTGATACAACAACGCGGGTCACGTTGATCCACATCTCGTCAGACAGACTGCCTTGAAAACAGCCAGTTTCTAGGGAACGCAACATGGAAGAAGAGAGATACTTGTCTTTGTCAGTATATTGTGTCTGATCCTGACCATTTTGTTGTGTCTCCTTCTTCTTCTTCTTCTTCTTCTTCTTCTTCTTCTTCTTCTTCTTCTTCTTCTTCTTCTTCTTCTTCTTCTTTTTCTTCGTGTATCCTCAGACCAAGTTGCCGGTTTCTCGTACAAAGCACACCGTTGTTTGTTCAGTTCAGTTCAGCTCATCCCGTAACCCATCAGGTCGTTGGGGCACAAATGAAGACACCCATAAAACTCCATGCCATACCTCTCTGTCTATCGCCGACTGTCGTATCTCACCGGGACGAAGGCCTGACCACTCAGTGATGTCCATCCATCTCTTTCTTGGACGTCTTCGCTCTCTCTGTCCCGGTACGGAACCAAATAGTCTCGAGTTGGTAATTCTGTTGGACCTCGGGACGTGCCCGCACCAGGTCATCTTTCGTCTTTTGAAAGCTGTGAACAGATCTTCAAAAGGACTAATAGCGTCTTCAACTCTCTGACGTATTTCTACGTTCGTGACACGATCGTTATATGTAATATTTAGGAGTTTTCTATAGCACTTCATTCCCATTGCATGCATTCTGCCCTGTATATCTGCTGTAATGTTCCAGATCTCGCAGATAGGACACACGCTACAAAAGGAAAGTCCAACATGGACAGACAAGCTCTGCACGGAATCATCAAGGGGAGAGAGTGAGAAGTAGACACAAAAATACACGGAGAAGAGGATGACAGAAGCAGTGGAGATTTAACGATTTCACCTGGAGAGAGGCAGAAAGAGCAGTCCAGGACGTGCATGCTGGCATGATGTTGTCAATGGTCTATGCACCGTGAGGAGTGATGGGTTTTGATTGATTGATTGAATGTGGAATTCTTAAAAAGAACCAGACACATATCTGGGGAATATGTCGTTACTAGAAAGCGTCGGCATCAGATTTGACACACAAAAAACATGTTGATAACATTACACGACAGTCGTTATTCTGGAATGTCCGTGTAAAGAGAAGACGTTATAGACCAACACACAAATGGGCAGTGCTTGACATTTTGTAGAGTGGCTCAACAATCAGTCAACAACTTCACCAGTCAGCATAGTTGGGCTACAACATGTAATATATGTTCACAAATTTAAAGAATACACTCATTCACTTGTGTTCCTTCAATGCGTACCAAACCAAAATATATTGTATTACTTACACAGTTTTAGCCTATTTCTTCTTAAAAAAAAAAATACACCGATGTTAGAGATATGGTGCTTGTGTCCTTGAACATGCTTTGTAGTTTTATTACTGAAGTACTATTTATCGATGGCTTCAGTAGCTTTAAATTGTGATACTGAAGGTCCATTTAGATTAACCATCGAAAGCTTACTTGTGTGCAATCTTTTCGAACCGTAATATCATTAATAATCGTGCGAGAGATGTTAGTTAGTAACGGTTAAAAACGTAACCTTGGAAAACTTGGAATGGAATCCTGGCATTCAAACAGGCATGTTAATGTCTGTTACCAGGTAGCTGAATGGCTTCGGCTATACGTTGTAGGTATTTTACAACTTCCTGCGGCTTACTAGGCCTGAGGGGAGGTACAAATAGTTTGGATTGATTTTTAACTATAATTTTTAAATTTTGTTCGGGCAACCGCCGCCCTATGCCCGCCTTGGATGCGTGTTCGAATCACGATTGAAGACCGGGATTTTTTCCATGTGGATCTTCCGACAAAAATTGCCCTGTTCTCTAGGTAGTGAGATCGAACTCCCGTGTCAGTGTTGAGCATGTTAAAAATTCCTTGGTAGTTTGAAAATCGAAAAGAGTAGGATTAACAGCCGCTGTCAAATTCAAAATCTAACCAAGTTATCTGTACCTTTCCCAAGTGGTTTGTTAAGAGCAGCTAAAGTAGTCGCCTAACTGACCGTGGTCTACTTAGCTCTAGTGTTTGAGTCTATTAAGATAGACTTATACACGATAAAATCCGCCTTACAAGAAACTGGTTGTATACAGAATCTGTACAGTCTTCTAAACATGTATAACGATGTTAAGGTAAGTAGAGTTAAGTTGAGTTAAGAGTTAAGTTGAGCTAAGTTAAGTTGAGGGGGACGGCGTGGGCTAGTGGTTAAGTAACACGGCTCACAACCAGAAGGTGCTGGGTTCGATCCCCGTCACAGCACCGACCGTTACCCCGGGGAAGCAAACCCTTAAAAAATGCAGGAGGAAGCAGATCCTTATATAAAATGCATGCTGAAGTCGGATGCACTGGGCCGACAGGCGCAAAAATAAAAACCACAGTGCAACGCACACCGCCTTGGGGAATAGATAAATAAGGCGAACGCAAAAATAAAAAAAAAATAAAAAGTAAAGTTAAGTTTAGTTAAGTTTAGTTAAGTTGAGTTAAGCTGAGTTAAGTTGAGTTGAGTTTAGTTAAGTTGAGTTCAGTTGAGTTAAGGTGAGTAAAGTTGAGTTACGTTGAGTTAAGTTGAGTTAAGCTGAGTTAAGATGAGTTAAGTTGATTTAAAAACTGTATGAAGATAACATGAACCTGACTGCTACCTTCGTTAGAATCATGAATGTTTTTGAAATCAAACGAATAAGAAGGAGATGACGACAAAGAGGTATTAATGTTATTATTACCGCTACTACTAGTAGTAGTAGTAGTTGTAGTAGTAGTAGTAGTAGTAGTAGTAGCAGTAGTAGCAGTAGTAGTAGTAGTAGTAGTAGCATTAGCAATTATAAAATAAAAAGGACAATAATAAGAATTAAAACGGAAAGAATTCACATTCCTCAAAACTTTATTGACAGGTTTCAGCACAGCCCTTCCAACTGACTTTGACTACGACTGCAAGGGTCTTCCCGAGAGCTTCTTATATTGGTGGGCGTGTGGCTCGTATGGTATCTGCAGAGGAGGTCGCTACTCGCAAATTGACTGCATCAATGGCACCAGCTATGACAGGAGAAGCGGGGACTGCATTCAGTAAGTCATGTTTATTTTCGTAGATGGTCGCGCAGACTTCTTCACATTTGGCGAATTTTCTCTGAAAGGAAGGTTGTCTATATTCAATATGTGATTAGACCAAATGAAAATACAAACATTTATTTTAAAATTATGTTGCACGAATATTTTGTATTAATAATAGATAAATGATAGCTAATTTTTGAAAACAGGTGTATATTAATTAAAATGCGTGAGACAAACTAATAGCATATGCTTCAAATTCCAGCGACGAAATGTATAATGATTAAAAGTTAAGATGGCCGCAGTGTCAGCCCTGTCTTGAGAAAGACAATCGCAAGGGGTTGTGGGTTTCTATCCTGGCACAGCAGACCTTATCACGCATGGATCGCAGATTGTTGGATTTGGTAGTTGCGTTGTTGTACATTCTTTATTTTCGAGAAGTGCGATTTCTCTGAGTCTCATCCATTATGTTGTCTGTGGTGTGTTGGTGTATGAACAGCAGTGGCATCATCCCTGATGGTGTGATGATCTTTCTTCGTATCGCTTATCCTGACTTGCTTACAGCATCAGGTTATGAAGAGATCTCTAGAACGAAGCCTTCTGTGTGCCTTTCAGATTCAGGTTATGAAGAGATCTCTAGAACGAGCCCTTCTGTGTGCCTTTCAGATTCAGGTTATGAAGAGATCTCTAGAACGAGGCCTTCTGTGTGCCTTTCAGATTCAGGTTATGAAGAGATCTCTAGAACGAGCCCTTCTGTGTGCCTTTCAGATTCAGGTTATGAAGAGATCTCTAGAACGAGGCCTTCTGTGTGCCTTTCAGATTCAGGTTATGAAGAGATCTCTAGAACGATCCCTTCTGTGTGCCTTTCAGATTCAGGTTATGAAGAGATCTCTAGAACGAGGCCTTCTGTGTGCCTTTCAGATTCAGGTTATGAAGAGATCTCTAGAACGAGGCCTTCTGTGTGCCTTTCAGATTCAGGTTATGAAGATATCTCTAGAACAAGCCCTTCTGTGTGCCTCTCAACGTCAGGTTATGAAGAGATCTCTAGAACGAACCATTATGTGTGCCTTTCCGAGTCAGGTTATGAAGGGATCTCTAGAACAAGCCCTTCTGTGTGCCTCATGCACATTGGCATTCAACACCTTAGATTTTTTTGGGTAAGCCTCATTTTTAGTGGTCGCCGTATGGCCTTGAATCCGTTGAATCGAAATAGCATTGCTTGGAGTGGTGTGATATGTGGATCTAATTATCAATATGCAATGACCCTGCTACCAACGTCTTCTTAGCCAGGCTGTTAGCTCTTTCGTTGACGTACATCCTAGCATGACCAGGACATCAATCCCACAGAAATATGGATTTCTCTATTTCTGCTATCCACTAAAGCGATATCAAGGACGGTCGTACCTTCTGTAGTAAGGATTTGATATCAAGAGACCAAACACATAATGATAAAGAAACACACAAATACATGTTATTATTTGTATTGCGCTTCTGGCGATCAAACTATTTTCTATTATGAACTTGACCATTCCTCGGAGTTCCTCTTTAGTTCTGTACAGTTTAGAGTTGAGTGTTGGATCGTCTAGCGAGTGTATCTTCCTTAACTGTCCATACAGTTTAGAGTTGAGTGTTGGATCGTCTAGCGAGTGTATCTTCCTTAACTGTCCATACAGTTTAGAGTTGAGTGTTGAATCGTCTAGCGAGTGAGTCTTCCTTAACTGACCATACAGTTTAGAGTTGAGTGTTGGATCGTCTAGCGAGTGTATCTTCCTTAACTGTCCATGCAGTTTAGAGTTGAGTGTTGAATCGTCTAGCGAGTGTATCTTTCTTAACTGATCATACAGTTTAGAGTTGAGTGTTGAATCGTCTAGCGAGTGTATCTTTCTTAACTGACCATACAGTTTAGAGTTGAGTGTTGAATCGTCTAGCGAGTGTATCTTTCTTAACTGACCATACAGTTTAGAGTTGAGTGTTGAATCGTCTAGCGAGTGTATCTTCCTTAACTGTCCATACAGTTTAGAGTTGAGTGTTGAATCGTCTAGCGAGTGTATCTTTCTTAACTGTCCAAACAGTTTAGAGTTGAGTGTTGAATCGTCTAGCGAGTGTATCTTCCTTAACTGACCATACAGTTTAGAGTTGAGTGTTGAATCGTCTAGCGAGTGTATCTTTCTTAACTGACAATACAGTTTAGAGTTGAGTGTTGAATCGTCTAGCGAGTGTATCTTTCTTAAATGACCATACAGTTTAGAGTTGAGTGTTGAATCGTCTAGCGAGTGAATCTTCCTTAACTGACCATACAGAAAACATGTGCAGTAATAACCAGAGTTGATGCTTGCTCACGGATGTATCCAGTCTAGTATACCCTGTTCTGAGAAGAAGAATGGTGATATATCCCTGCTGACCGGTGACGTTGCTGTTGTTTTCTGTGGTTGTTGTTGTTGTTTAATGCCCACAATGAGTAAGTTTACCTTTTTGTGCGCCCTGAAAAAGACGTTAAGTGGCGAGTTGCAGCAACTTTCCTCACATCCCAAGCGTGCTGATGAAGGTTGACAGGCGTCCTCCAGGCGGTTGTTCTATGTTTGGTTTCATCTACGTGTCACTCACTACTACGGGGATCACGTAGATCCCTTACCGTGTTAGCCAGACTGCCATGAAAGCAGCCTGTTTCCTGGTAAAGCTACTAGGAAGTCGAGGTGAGAGCCAGTATACATTACCTGTCCCTGACTAACATGTCCGATCAGTATGTTGTGCCTAACCAGACGTTAGTCTTCCTCCCCGACCAGTGACGTAATATACATCGACTGGTTGGTCCTTTGTTTCTACATCAATATTTATTATATGTTCAATTTAATCCTTACCATTAGTGATCATCATCAATAGTGAATTTTGGTAATTAGGAAATTGAACATGTGAATTATTTTGAATACCTCGGATCTATAATAACTTACGATGGAGACTGTGCTAAGGAAATAAGGAGACGATTGTCCAGGGCAATGCAGAAACTGAATACTATGCAAAATGTGTGACACAATACTAACAAAGAATACGAATTAAATATCCTAAGAACATGCGTATTTCCAGTGGCAATAAAGGTAGGCGAGACATGGACCAACACACTAATATTAAGAAATAAGATCGGGGCTTTCTAAACACAATGCTGGAGAAGAATTCAATGTTGGGTAAAGCAAATAACAAATAGAGCCATCCTGCAAGATATGAATACCGAAGAAAACTGGCTTATACAAAAACATAATGTCTTGGAAATAAAGGCTTTTCGGCCACATCAAGCGCCATGACGGACTGGAAACAGCAGTTCTGAGAGCATTGTTCCAGGAAGACGAGACAGAGGCCGACCTGATGGAGGTAGATAGAAACACAGCATCAAGGACACCCTAAACAGGCGGCTAGACTGACTGCAGACCGAGACACCAAAGACACCCTAAACATGAACATGGAGCAGGAGGCTAGACTGACTGCAGACCGAGACACCAAAGACACCCTAAACATGAACATGGAGCAGGAGGCTAGACTGACTGCAGACCGAGACACCAAAGACACCCTAAACATGAACATGGAGCAGGCGGGTAGACTGACTGCAGACCGAGACACCAAAGACACCATAAACATGGACATGGAGCAGGCGAGTAGACTGACTGCAGACCGAGACACCAAAGACACCCTAAACATGGACATGGAGCAGGCGAGTAGACTGACTGCAGACCGAGACACCAAAGACACCATAAACATGGACATGGAGCAGGCGAGTAGACTGACTGCAGACCGAGACACCAAAGACACCATAAACATGAACATGGAGCAGGCGAGTAGACTGACTGCAGACCGAGACACCAAAGACACCATAAACATGGACATGGAGCAGGCGAGTAGACTGACTGCAGACCGAGACACCAAAGACACCCTAAACATGAACATGGAGCAGGCGAGTAGACTGACTGCAGACCGAGACACCAAAGACACCATAAACATGGACATGGAGCAGGCGAGTAGACTGACTGCAGACCGAGACACCAAAGACACCCTAAACATGAACATGGAACAGGCGAGTAGACTGACTGCAGACCGAGACACCAAAGACACCCTAAACATGAACATGGAACAGGCGAGTAGACTGACTGCAGACCGAGACACCAAAGACACCCTAAACATGAACATGGAACAGGCGAGTAGACTGACTGCAGACCGAGACACCAAAGACACCCTAAACATGAACATGGAACAGGCGGGTAGACTGACTGCAAACCGAGACACCAAAGACACCCTAAACATGAACATGGAACAGGCGAGTAGACTGACTGCAGACCGAGACACCAAAGACACCATAAACATGATCATGGAGCAGGCGAGTAGACTGACTGCAGACCGAGACACCAAAGACACCATAAACATGAACATGGAGCAGGCGAGTAGACTGACTGCAGACCGAGACACCTATCAATTGACTGTGATGAGAACGACGTTTCGCCAAGGACATTCTACATGATGAAGATGAAGATGATGATGATATTTATTACATACATTTCTTTTCAGCAACTCACAAGCCGTAACCTACCCGTGCAACTCCGTCCCTGAAGATTGCTTGATCTACAAGGGCCCAGGACTTCGCTACCCGGACAGGAACCCAGACCCCGTAGAAGCTCTGCCTCCCTGTACATTCTACTACACCTGCGCTTATGGCAGGTATTTGGGCCACCAGAGATGTCCAGAAGGTAAGTTACAGCTACTGAAAAAACATTTAGAATAACAACTAATCGATCATCTTAGATTCTATTTCAAATGCTGGTTTCCTCATTAGAGTGAAACATAGGTAGACATGAAAATAGATACACAGTTTGGTAGATAGATTTGTAGGGGGAAAGATAACTAAGATGGTTGGGCAGCTTTCTCGTCTATTAACACGGTCCTTGGCGGTTATCATGACTAAGACCTATGAGCTTCGCACTTCAATACCACTATACTCCCTGCGCGATGTACTATAGGGTCGAGAGGTGGGCACTAACAAAATTCAGTTCAGTTCAGTTCAGTTCATCCCGTAACCCATCAGGTCGTTGGGGCACACACGAAGACACTCCCAAAATCCCACGACATCCCTCTCTGTCTGTCGCCGCCTGACGCATCTCACCGGGACGAAGGCCTGACCACTCAGTGATGTTGTCCACCTATCTCTTCCTTGGACGTCCTCGCCTTCTCTGTCCCGATACGGAACCAAAGAATATCGAATTGGTAATTCCGTTGAACCTCGCGACGTGCCCGCACCAGGTCTTCTTTCGTCTTTTGATAGCTGTGAACAGATCTTCAAAAGGACCAATAGCGTCATCAACTCTCTGACGTATTACTACGTTCGTGACATGATCTTTATATGTAACATTTAGGAGTGTTCTATAGCACCTCATTTTCATTGCATGTATTCTGCCCTGGATATCTGCTGTAATGGTCCAGGTCTCGCAGGCATACATAAATATTGATAGCACCAAAGAGCGCATTAGCCTAACTTTTATTCAACGATAACAAAATTACTAGAGGACAAACTAAGAGTGACCCAGGCCTCCCTTGAGAGACGTTTGGTCGGAATCCCTCTCCTGAACCAACATATGCAAGGTCTCCACAATTATGAAACACGACGATTGTCCCTGGTGAAGATGGGGTAACCTTTGCAGAAAAGGCAAACCATAGATGGGCAGGTTACAGCAGTCTGGTACCCCAGAGGCAAGAAGAGACCGATGGGAAGACCTTCAATACGCTGCACGCTACAACATCTGTCATGTCTCTAGAAAATCACTTACCACGCACTGGGCTTCCGTGACCCAAGACAAGGTCCACTAGAGACGAAGTTGGGACCCGCAGCAACGCTAAGGAACGGGTCATCAAGATGAGGATCAAGACGATTTATATATATATATATATATATATATATATATAGTTGTATATATACATACACAAATACATACATGCACACATACATACATACATACATAGATACATACACAAATACATACATGCATACATACATACATACATACATACATACATACATACATACATACATACATACGATAACTGTCTACCGACATCATCCATGTTGTATGTGATCTTTTTGTTTTGTTTCTGCACCGGCTGACATGTTTCGACCCGGTGTTTGCCGGACATTATTTGGCTTATCAGTCCAATGCGAGAACGGAATGTTCTATTACAGGGTTTGCATACTATGTCTCCTGCTGCCAGTGATGGTAGTTTCACTGCTCTTTCCTTCCAGATCAGGTGTTTGTTTCGCGATGTTTGCATACGGTGACACTCTCCTTCTGAAAAGTCCACGTTTACTGTATTTTTCCAGTCCGATCTTTTTTCCACAATGCATATATACATACATAAATACATACTAAGATACATACATACATATATGCATCAGCATCATAAGTGTCTTAATCTCTGCAGGCCGTTCGCGTGACGCCATGTTAGCTTTGTCTAGCCCTGTCTCCTGTATTACGACACAGTCTGCTTTGACTGTTAGAGCCGATCCGCGAATGACAATCCCTGCCACATATTGGACACCCATGGGGAGGAGACTGGCTTGCTCGGGTGTTCCTTCAACTCTTCAGTCATTTATCCTCATCCATAACGTCTCTGTGAGCGTCGGCAGTCACTATGTACTGTCTCCAAACAGTCCGATACTTAGCAATCGTTTCCCAGTTTTCGGATGGGATGTCGCATGACGTCATGTTCCTCTTGTATACGTCCTTGAACTGCAGTGTGGGACGGTTGAATCCTCTAATCCCAATGACCAGCTGTCCGTACATACAAAAACATACACAGAGACAGATAGACAGACAAGCAGACCGAGAAACAGACAGACATGTGACAGACACACTTACAGACACACATACATATATATATCTATATAAATATATATATATATATATATATATATATATATATATATATAGATAAATATATAGATAGATAAATAAATAGATAGATAGATAAATAAATAGATAGATAGATAAATAGATAGATAGATAGATATATAAATAGATAGATAGATAGATAGATATATAGATAGATAGATATATAGATTAGATAGATATAAAGATAGATAGATAGATAGATAGATAGATAGATAGATAGATAGATAGATAGACAGATATATATATATATATATTTATATATATATATATATACATATATAAATATATATACAAGAAAAGACATTCAAACAAAGAGAAATTGAGGCAAATAACCAGACATTACGATTTATAAATAGATATCCATCCAAACAAATAGAGAGAAAGACAAATATATATACATCAGTGTTCCGTGTTAAACAGATTTCTGCTTCCTCTAAATACACAGATCTAGGCTTACTCATTATCACAGCGTCTGGATCCTGTAACAGTTTGTTTCATGGGGAGAATACCATTTGCATGCATTTGCGACCAAACTACATTTATTTTGTAACTTTCGTTCATATAATTTTCTATTTAATCCAACTTGCAGGTACTGTCTATGACGAGCCCCAACAAAGATGTCTACCTGCTAGCCAAGTTTTACCTCCATGTGGACATTCTCTTGGCGTAAGTTTGAAAACTCATTAGCTATTCATGGAGTTCTTACTGGGGGTGAGCGATAACAGCACTGGTTATCTACACGTTTCGTAAAAGGTGATTAAAAAAAGAGCTCATTTAGTCCAGATACCATCGTTGCATCGTAAATCGATTGAAAATGACGTCTAAAATAAATTTGGAGGTTCCAGGGTTATCGAAGAAAAGTCAGCAGTCAGCAACAGTAGAAATAATCCACGTTCTGCAGGAGCTTAAAAGACAGTACCCTAGCAACTCTTGGCTACACGTGTACACAGATGGATCTGCAACGGTAAGCGATAAAAGGGGAGGCAGTGTGATCTACATCGCACACTCCAATGGCGACTTTGAAAATGACTCCATTCCAGCAGAAGAGACTTGTACCAATTTCAGAGCTGAAGCGAGAGCTGTTCGTGCAGCAACTCGGATACTTATCAGCCAAAACATAACTACAAGAAAAACGATCATTCTAACAGACTCCAAAAGTAAAAGTCATCTCAAGTCCTACAATGGATTCCAGTCCACTATCGGATCCTTGGAAACGAGAAAGCAGATGAGCTCGCAAAAGCCGGAAGTGGTGGCACGCAGACTCCCCGTCCACAGAGCTATAAAGAAGCAAAGACACTCACTCATCAAACGATCTATGTGACTAGAATGGGACGATCAGCACAAAGAATACAAACTAGAAAATGACAGCATAGACAAACTTGGCAGAGATGGGCAGATAAAGATCTTCAGACTCAGATGGGGACATTGTAGACTCAATTCCCACCTCCACATAATTGGTTTCAGAGACACCGTCACAATCGATTGTGGAGCACACATGCACACACCAGAACATATTCTGCAGGACTGCCCGACTTACACAGATTAAAGAGGGTCTGTCTGGCCTGGAGGACCGACCATGCTCTAAAAGATGTGGGGGACCGGCGAAGACCTGAAACGCATAGTCTCCTTCTTGAACCTCACCGGACTAGAAGCATAGCATCAGTTGATCGATGAAGAAAACGATTGCAGAAGATCTCCATTGTTCTTTGGCACTTGTCTTGATGGTACAATATGTCAGGCTTTTTTCTGTCCATCTATTGATGTTATCCTCGTACCTATGCCATTGTTGATCTTTGGCACAATTGCCTCACCTATCCATCCAGTATTGCTTTTCAGCAAGGTTTTAGATTACCTGCAGAATCTTCGCTTCCCTAAACTGGTTTACAAGGCTCTACAGAGCCTAAACAGCCAGTCTATGCCACTTTACACTCCACCGATACTAAAAATAACTGTGAGCATCCAATCTATTTTTAAATGCATTAACTGACTCTGCCTCCACCACATCCTGCGCAATGCATTCCAAGAATTATAACTTTTCATACGACAAAAATATCGGTCTGACTTTGAATGAAAACTATTCACATTGAAAATGACTGGTTCGCAATAGGCGAAATTGGAAAGTAGTTTTTTTTTAACTCTTGAAATGGAATTGAAAAAATGGTTTCTAGAATCGACCAGGGAGCCCACTTATACCCCAGTCCCTGTCAACGCTGAAAGGGCAGAATCCTGAACCCGAACCGTAGTCCTGTAGCGGCTTCGTATCCCCCCCCCCCCTTCCCCGCCTCCATTCTTCGTCAGGTATATATTTACAGCTGGGTCGACTGGAAGAAGCTTTTATACCATGAACAAAAACCACGACATTTCGCGTCTGCAAACTAAGATCGACGGAATGCAGACCTGGTACGTTGGGATTGTAGACCGAGCACACAAACACCTAGACCACCGATTCTACAGTTTTTTTTTACTATATCCACAACAAACCACTTGCCGGTTTACGTGTTATTGAACCAGCTATACGTTCTAAATGAAACAAGTGGCCACTACTACAGTTTACCTTTTCGCAGAAAGTGTATTAGCAGTACTTTTACATCATGAGTAATGCCTTGCAAAGCCCTCTTATTTACGACATTTTTGGGAGATTTCGGTTCTACTCTTTCCAACCCAGATACCACTCTAGTGGGTTGGAATAATTATTTAATTTATAACCAAACGTGAGATCGAGTGCCAAGTCCTAGTCTTGAAGTTATCGTACACATACGGTGCACCGTGAAAGTACTTTGGTACTTCAACATTGAAAGAAACAGGTTTATTAGACCCCGTCAGGGCAAATATTATAAGATCATTAAATTCCTACGCAATAGTAGCCTGCACGAAGACCAAAAGGAGACATCCCCTACATAATGTAAGGACATAACAGGCCATTCATCTGTTTGTCTGCATATTTATTGCACGTTTATTAAAAATGATGCTTGCACTTCTATAGGGCAAACGAAGTACTGCTATAAAGAGATTGATTTAATCAATCATCTATGTTGACATACCTTCTAGAGGGGGTGGATGGTAGGATACGTCTTGTAGTAAGGCCTCACACGGTCACAGCTCAACGGTTGGTTATCAGCATCTCAAAAGGCAGAGTACAGGTCCTGTAATGCCGGATAGTTTAATTAAATGCCAACACGGAGCCAGCATGGAAGCTGGACACCGCAGAGCAGCAATTTCCTAGGCCTAGTTAAACGCGAAGGATACCATCCCCAGACTTACTACTAATAGTCACGTCTTCATCTATGGGAATAATATAAGGTTAATACAAGAATAGCTAGGGCAAGTGGGCATTTGGTAGATTTCATAGGAAGGTGGGAGAAAGGCGAGGGATCAGAACTCGAACAAAAATGAAGATCTACGCTGCAGTTGTTCAATCAACCCGCTTATAAGTATGTGAGACCTGGACCGTGTTTAGTCATCATGTCGAGAAATTAAACCACTCCAATATGCCCTGTCTGCGGAAACTGGTGAAGATCATATGGCAGGACATGGTGCCAGATACAGATGTGATAGCGCGATCGGACATGTCCAGTACACACACCATGATATGTGCAGCACAGCTGAGATGGGCTGACCATGTCGTACGCATGTTGGATCTACATCTTCAATAACAGCTCTTCTATGGTGAACTGCAAAATGGCAAGAGAGCAAGTAGTGGGCAGCAGAAATGATACATGGGCACACTTATGACATCACGGATCCAGTGTGGTATTAACCATGATGACCCGAAGATTCGCTACCAATCGCACAAGCTCGCACAGCCCTATTGTGGAGAGTGTTCACAGACATGGGGTATCGTGAATAGAATAGGCTTTTCAGAGATGATCGCTTCGAAAGTCAGCTCTTATCAACTCTTCTTCAACCTCGGGGCGTCCTATTTCCTTGTACTAAGTGCAACAAACAATTCAAGTCTCAGATTGGTGTATTTAGCCGTCTTCAAATCCATGCGAACAGCGAGTGCAGAGAAAGTGGTCCTCATCAATTACGATGGACGAAGAACACACTGATAGTCAAAAAGGATTCTGAAAGGCAACCCAGGGAAGACACGAAAAGACACCATGACGAAAGTGCCATGTACGGCATTACATGTACCGTCCTTGCAGCGTGCAGGCTAGTCGACAGTGAATTGGCTCACTAGACTGGGATCACATCGTGCCAGGGTTCGAGTTCACGAGCGGACAGACACAAATTGGAGTCGTGATTCATGCCTGGTACGACCGCTCCTTCAGTCGACTGTAAATGGGTACCTGACGTATGCGTTGGGGAAGGTAAACACAGCAAAGAAGGGAACTGTGCACTCCGCCTCACAAAGGCTGCAGCTTAGTACATACAAAGTTATTTTTATCCCTGACGTCAATTGTTACCATTTTCCTCACAAATACCTTGACCTTTGACTGCGTCTCAAATTGTCATAACGATGCATGCTTACGTGCCTTATCCACTGTCTTTTATTCTATATCAGCCAGCCAGGTAGTCATAATAATAGTTACCCATCGCAAGCAAAGATGGCAACATCTTCAGAATTGTGCTGCGAGACGTTATATCAAATGACTGTAAAGTCTAATCCTAGCAAGGCAAACAGTTATAACCGGAGAACGCATTGCGAGAAGTCGGCTGTGGAGTTGACGTACGTTCTGTTTAGCTGCGCGACTCGCTTTTTGTGAGCCTCGGTGGGTAAATTATCGCTCTGCGATCTGAGCACCATGTGCGATGCTACAGTGCCAGGTTGTGACATTAATGTTAAAGCTTGTTGGAGGCATTTTTAAGGAGTCTGTATCGTTTTCTCTGTATCTCTGATAAACGTATTCCTGTTCTGAGCTCGTCCTGATGGGGGAGGCGCTCATCGGACACGCGAACATATCCCGTCCATCTTATCAGGGCTTTCTTTGCAGAAAGGTATATGGTCGCTCAAAATGTTTGACTGTGCTAAGAATTTTAGACTTCAGCACTTCGTCCTGCCACCTGGTGCAGAGTATCCTACGCTGTCAACTCATGTGATAAACTTTACTCAAGTTAACTTAACCGAACTTAACTTAACCTAACCTAACTTAACTTAACCTAACTCAACTCAACTCAAATCAACTCAACTCAACTTAACTCAACTTAGTGTAACGTGATTATACTGGTTTAGAAGACTCTACTGAGTCTGTACACAACTAGTTCCATTTACATTTCCTTACCCTACAAGCTATGCATATCCAATCTATTAGGATTACACTTTTTGGCGTGTCTGCCATACACTGTCCATGTTTCGTAAGCAATAAGCATAGTGGTTAGCAATGCATCACAATACACATTTGCCTTTGTGACGACACTGATACAATGTCGGTTCCAAATGTTCGCTGACAACCTCTCAAACTCAGAGATTGGCTTTGCAATCCTGTGATTGACCTCGTAATCGATTTTCGCTGCTCTGGTGAGAGTACGGCCTATGCAGGTGAAGCTTACAAACCATCTGGACACCATGGTTCTGTATGGTAATACTTGTTTCTCTGTAAGGCTTACCGTGAGCTGCCTGTAAGAGAACCTCACTTTTCCTAAATTGATACTTGAAGAAAACAGATGCGGACGGACTGAAAGAGTTGCGGATGAAATGAGAATTACTGACTGAAATCAAACTGACATACAAACAGATAAATCAGAATTTTAAAAATGAGAGTTGTCAGGTGCTATGTGTACTCGTCACTAGTTTATGGTGAAAAAGCATGGCCACTGAAAAACAAGTTGGATAAAAGAATCGAAGCGTTCGAAGTGGGGATATATATAGCAGATAGACTCACATTTCTTGAAAAGAGAAGAAAGCAAATGCGGAGATATTAAACATCTTATGGGTGAATATAGAATTAGTGACTCAAATCAAGATTAGCCTGTTAGTATAGTTTGGTCATATAACAAGACATACCTCCTTGATGAAGACCGTACTAGAGGGTGAGGTGGTTGTTGTTGTTGAATGCCCATAATGAGTAGGAGTACTCTTTTGTGCGCCCTAACAAGGACGTTTAGTGGCGGGTTGTCGTAGCTTTCCTCATATCCCGAGCGTGATGATGAAGGTAGACCGTGTACTCCAGGTGATTTTGCTATGCTTGGCTTCATGTGCACGGTGCTCACTACTACGGGGATCACGTAGAACCCTCGCCCATCAGCGTGGCTGCCAGGAAAACAACCAGTTTCCAGGAAAGGCTACGAGGAAGCCAGGGTAAATGGTCTTGGCCAGTATGTTTTGCTTGAACCTGACTAACATGTCTGGACAGTATGTTTTACCTGACCAGACGTTAGTCTTCCATCTCAGAGGGTAGGGTAGATGGCAGTCGTCCCAGGGGCAGACAACTTTATAAGTTGGTGAATAACATCAGGAAAAAGGAATTGAGCACCATTACTGTCAGAAGTAGAGTAGACTGGAGATCAATTGCAGCCGATATTTGATGCGGAGATGTCACTTCAACTGAACTGAATCAGATACTATTTACAGCTCTGGGTCTACTCTAGCCTTTCGATAACGTGATAGGAAAGTTAAAAGCGGGAACTCTGTCTCCTTGCTACTCAGACGTTGTCCGAGTTAAAGTCTTACTGTGTTGAAGTGAAGACTATAACGTTTGCCAACATCTTCAACATTTCTGTCTCTTCTATACAGAATGACGGATCATCATTTCAAGGAGATGTGATTGATGGCAGACAGGTATGTGTTTCTCAGTGTCACTGGTCTTGATTTCTTTCTGCTTGCGTTTCTCTATGTCGTATATACATATCTTGATCTTGATGATCTTGATGACCCGTTCCTCGGCGTAGCTACGGGTCCCAACTTCGTCTCCAATGGTCCCTGTCTTGGGCAACGGAAGTCCAGTGCGTAGTAAGTGCTTCTCTAGAGGCATCTAGGATACTGCAGCGTACAGCACGGGAGTCTGACCAAAGCATTGGAGGTCTTCCCCGCGGTCTCTTCTTACCTCGGGGGTACCAGACTGCTGTCGCTGTGCTCCATCGACCATCTTTTCGTCGCAACATGCGACCTGCCCATGTATATTTTGCCTTGTCTGCATAGATTACCGTAACCTTCACATTTGACACTCGTCTTATGTCAGAATTGTGGAGACCTTGCATATGTTGGTTCCGGAGGCTGATTCCGACCAAGCGGCTCTCGAGGGAGGCCTGGGTAACTCTTAATTTGTCATCTAGTGATTTTGTTAGTGTCCACGTCTCGGCACCGTAGCACATCGCAGGGAGTACATGGCAATTGAAGAGGGAGGCTCGTAGGTCTTGGTCATGACAACCGTCCAGGACCGTGTTAACAGACAAGAAGGCTGCCTAACCCGCGCGACGACGTCTTGTCAGTTCAGGCTCCAGGTTATCCTCCATATTGAGAAGACGTCCCAGATAAATATACTCCTTGACATCCTCTAATCGTATCTCAACAAGGAAGACTGGATCACAAGTGGCGAAGCGAATGCGCAACGCTTTGTTTTTCGAGACGTTCATCTCCAGACGGTTTCTTATCCTCTCCATCGTGTAGCTGCAACATTTGGTTGGCTTCTGATGCGCACTATATGATGAGCACTATGTCATCCGCAAATTGAAGGTGATTGAGGCGTCTGCCATCCGTAAGGATACTAAAGGTGTCCAAGTTACATCGGCTAATGACTGATTCCAAACATGCAGAAAAGAGATTTGGTGGGATAGGATCGCCCTGGTGGACCCACTTTTGAATTGGTACCACAATTAGACGTTAGCAGGTACGAAATCTGTTACTGTAGTTTGTATAACTATTGGTGAGAACTGTGATGTAACCAGGATCTACACCTTGTTCCAACAATGAACGCCAAACAAAATGTGGTTCTACCGAATCAAAACCCCTTTTTATAGTCGACGAAGATGAATATCAAGATCAGCTGGAAAAGGGGAATTGTACCACAGGCATGGAAAGATGCAATACTGGTACCAGTATCAAAAACAGGAAATGACAAAACAGATCCAAATGGATACAGGCCCATAAGCCTACTGAGCTGTGTCGGCAAGCTGATGGAACGGATGATAAACACCAGACTGATGTGGCATCTGGAAGAAAAACGAATACTAATTCCACAGCAAGCCGGCTTTAGACAGCACAGATCCACTGAGGACCAGGTCATCCTCATAGCCCAAGAGATATAAGATGCCTACCAGGCACAGAAACACACAGTAGCTGTTTGGGTGGATCTGGAAAAGGCATTTGACAAAGTCTGGAAAGATGGACTTAGAGTCAAGCTAAGAAGAAGTGATGTCTGTGGGAAGATGTACAAGTGGATCAACCACTACCTCAAACAAAGAACGGCCAGAGTCCAAGTAAAAGGGCAGATGAGCAAAAAGGTGACACTCGAGCAGGGAGTACCCCAAGGGGGAGTATTGTCACCCACACTCTTCCTGGTATATATATAAACGATATTACAGAGAATATACCAAGAAGAGTCCATAGCTCAATGTTTGCAGACGATCTGGCTATGTGGACCTCTGAAAAGAATCTCACCATAGCAAGAAATCGGATGCAGGCGGCCCTAACATCGCTGGAAGAGTGGGCGAACTCATGGCTGGTCAAAATAAACGAGGAGAAAACAACATGTACAATATTCTCGCTTTCATTAAAACCCCAAAGTACCAAATTAAGTTTAAATGGCAAAATCCTGCAGCCAAACGACAACCCAACCTATCTGGGAGTCACATTTGATCGGCGCATGACATGGAAAAGTCAGATTGAGAGAAACCGAATGAAAGCCAGAGAAAGAATGGCAATCTTGAGGAAACTTGCTGGCACAAGCTGGGGAGCAGACGAAGGCATACTAAAGAAACTGTACACTGGAAGAGTGAGACCAGTTCTCGAGTATGGCATTGCGGCATGGACAACAGCAGCGAAGGCGAACTTCGATAAAGTTAACAAACTTCAAAACCAAGCCATGAGAATCATAACAGGTGGCATGAAGTCAACGCCAATTGTAGAACTTGAAAAGATTACAAAACTGCAATCCATGACCGATAGAAGAGACTGCAGAGCCCAGCTGCAGTCAGAGAAACTCCGAAGACTGACGGACCATCCAATGTACCAGAGACTAAACAATTTGGGAAATGGGACACTAAAGCGGAGAAACTTTGCAGAAATAGCCAAAGCAAAGATGCACGAAGATCCCATAAACGCACTAACAACACCAAAACCCATCACTACTGTACGAAAACCTACCTGGAGGCAGGATATATTTCCAGAGGTGGTAGAAAATATACCAGGTATTGCAAACAAAAACTGCCAGACTGAAAAAGAAAGGAGAGACACTACCCTAAGCTTCATAACGAAAAGCTACCCAAGCATGGACTGGACCCATGCATACACCGACGGTTCTGTAACAAACACTACACAGAACGGAGGGGCAGGAGCATTCCTGAACCTACCAAATGGCAGAAAAATAACACTGTCATTCGCTACTGGTAAGTACACAAGCAATTTCAGAGCGGAGGCAGAGGCACTGAGGGCGGCAGTGGAAGAAATGGTGACACACAGTGACAATGAGAGCCATATAGTCCTGCTGACAGATGCTCTCGCCGTAGTCACAGCGCTAAAAAGCCAGAAAAACACTGAGCTTAATGACCTAAGAGCAGCACTCTGCAAACTATGCCAGCAGTCCGCACCAAAAAGGGTAGTGGTACAGTGGGTTCCGTCACACTGCAACATCCAAGGCAACGAGGAGGCAGACAGACTGGCAAAAGAAGGTGCAAGACTACCACAAACAGATACCAGTATGACGTACGAAGAGTCAAAACGGCTTATCAAAGCCAGATACATGACCAAATGGGAAACCGAACATACTGGTTACACCAAAAACGATGCCTATTACCAGTTGAACCGAAGAGAGCAGGTCGTTGTCTTCAGACTTCGCACTGGCCACAACAGACTGAGGTACCACCTATTCAACAAATTGAAGATAGGGTGTACCGACGAATGTTTTCTATTTTCTGCGATGCACATCTTTATCTAACTACACACATCTGTTTCTGTTGTCATCTCTGTCTCTCTCCCTCTCACTCTCTCCTCTCTCTCTCTCTCTCTCTCTCTATATATATATATATATATATATATATATATATATATATATATATATATATATATATATATATATATATATATATATATATTCATATATATACACACACATTTACACACGAGTTTGTCAGTATACTGGTTAACACGGCTCTGCAGAGACCGTATACTACCAGTTTAATTTATTTTCACTTGATCTAGAAATACATATGCGCATAGAATCTATTCTTGAATGCATCAATTGACTCTGTCTCCACTATTGTCTGTGGCAATGCGTTCAAAGCATTCACTACTCTCTGACTAAAATACTATATTCCTAATATTTGATCTGGGCCTTTCTTTAATTAATTTGTAGCTATGCTCTCTTGTTCTTGTAGGCGCTTGCATTTATTAAAAAAAATCTTGTTATAATCTAATTTATCCTTTCCTTTGACCATCTTATAAACCTTTATTAAATCACCTTGAATTCTTCTCTTTTATAGACACTATAGACCTCTTTTTCTGCGTCTTTCCTCATAACTATAATTTTGGAATCCCACAATCAGCTTTGTCGCTCTTCTTTGTATCCTTTCCAACGTGTTTATATTTCCTCTACGGTAATGACTCCACACCTGTACACTGTCTTTTGTCTTGCTGACTCCAATTCTATTTATCTAACAATCCGTTTATTGCCAGACTATAAATGTGATCTTCTATTCAAAAACTCTCCCCCTCTCCCAACTCTTTCACGCTTTCAGGTTATCCAACCACAAACGGACAACTTCGGGAACGTTGACAAAAACCGGTGGCCATTTACAAATACCAGAAACAGCCGCAACCCGAGGTCCTCCCAGCAGCGCCTGGTTTACAGATCAGCCGATCATGGCCAGGATTTGAACAAAGGACATCTCGGAGACAATGTGAAAGATCTCACGTCAAGCGAATCTGATAGTTCATAACGTTGATAAGGGATGTAACAATTAAAAATCAGTATTTTTCTGTGGAGTTATTTCTCTTCGTTTGTTTTTTGGTCTTTCCTCAATTGGGGTTTGGGATGGTTAAATGTAATTATTCTGTGGTTGGGATGGTTAAATGTGATTATTCTGTCGTTGGGGTGGTTAAATATGATTATTTGTGTTTGTTGGTGGATGGTTGAATGTGATTATTTTGTGGTTGTTGGTGGATGGTTGAATGTGATCGTTTTGTGGTTATTGGGGGATGGTTGAGTGTGATCGTTTTGTGGTTATTGGTGGATGGTTGAATGTGATCGTTTTGTGGTTATTGGGGGATGGTTGAATGTGATCGTTTTGTGGTTATTGGGGGATGGTTGAATGTGATCGTTTTGTGGTTATTGGGGGATGGTTGAATGTGATCGTTTTGTGGTTATTGGGGGATGGTTCAATGTGATCGTTTTGTGGTTATTGGGGGATGGTTGAATGTGATCGTTTTGTGGTTGTTTTGGTGGGGGAGGGGCGTATGGTGGGAGGGGTTTGGGGTGAGGGTTTAATGTCATGTTCTGTAGTTTAGGAGGATCGTTGTTGTCAAAACAACGGAAACAAAAATCTGCAAAACATATTTTTAAAAAACAATAGGAAACATAACTAAATATATCAAAACAACCAAAAATATAAAAAAGATAGCAATACATAAGAAACTAAAAACATAACAGATCATAAAAAATAATCAAGCATAACAAAATATAACAAAACATACAAAACATATAAAAACGAAACAACAGAATATAACAACACATAACAAATCATAACAAATCATAAATAATTTCAAAGCAAACATGGAACATAAAATAATATAACAATACATTACATTTCTTTAACTGTAATGAATTTTTCCCGTTTTTTTTTTTCAGTGTCTACAATGCACACCATTAACACAAAATTAGCTCTATGAAAAATGTAGTAATTCCATAAGGAAACCACTACTTAACAATTCTAAATAACAAAAATCCCTAATCCAAACAAAAGAAAGCGGTGTCATGGCGTAACACGGGCACAACCCAAACTTACATGTGTTGGGATTCACCAGCCAGCAGAGTCGTGCCACTGGATAAAGTAATCAATTCACACAAAAAAGAACTGTTAAAATCGGTTGTTCCGGACGAAAAAGCGCAAAACTCAGTGCAACACACTCTGCATTGAGAAACAAGACGAACGAGAACAAATTAAGAAATGAAGCAGAAACAAAACGATTGTGTCTGAAATGTCGATATTAGCAATATGCTTTTACCTTCTAAAATGTGTGTAAAATGTCGATATTAGCATTAGGCCATCATCTTATTCAAAATATGTATGAATTATCGTTATTAACAACAGGCCATTCAGGTCAGGTCAGATCATCCCGTAACCGGTGAGGTCGTTGGGGCACACATGAAGACATCCTCACAAATCCACGCCAGCAAACTCTGTCAGATGCCACTCCCTGTACCTCTTCTGGTCGGAGACTGGTCCACTCTTTTATGTTGTCCTCCCATCTCTTTTTGGGCCGACCTCTTCGTCGTCTGCCATGCACCTTTCCGTGGATTATTGTGTTTGCAAGACTATTTGATCTCGAAATGTGACCGTACCAAGTGAGTTTACTTCTTTTGACAGTTGCCAAGAGGTCTTCGAAAGGCCCTATTGCTGTTGTAATTCTATCTCGTATTTCCTCATTTGTAACTCGATCTTTGTATGTGACGTTTAAAAGTTTTCGGAAAAATCTCATCTTTAAGGCCTGTATCCTTCGTTGAAGGTCAGTTGTAACTGTCCATGTCTCACACGCATTCAGGACTATTGACAGGACCAGTGTACGCATTAATCTGATTTTCGTGCATAGTGCTAACCGTTTATCTTGCCAGATTTTGTTAAGCCGTGCAAGCACCGCTATTGTCTGTGCTATTCTGGCCAACACCTCACATTTTGATCCTTCATCACTGACAATCGACCCAAGATATTTAAAACGGTCAACCACTTCGAGTTCCTGACCGTTTGCTTTTATCTTGCTGTTGAAGTCCGTGGCGATGTTGGTCATTAATTTTGTCTTTCCAGCGTTTATCTCCATACCATAGTCAAGAGCTGTTTCATCGAGCCTTCTGACCTATTCCTGAAGTTCTGCTTCTGAACCCACCAACGCGTCGATATCATCTGCAAAACGAAGGTTGGTAATCGTTCGGCCCCCTATCTTGACAGTACTAACGTGACCTCCAAGTGCCTCACTCTTAATTCCTTCAAGGAATATATTGAAAAGAGTTGGAGAGAGTGTACACCCCTGTCTAACACCAACTGATGTGCGAAACCAGTCTGCTCGCCTCCCATTCACAAGAACTGCGCTAGACGCCTTGTTATACAGGTGTTCAAGGACCGTTATAATATTTCCGTTGATATTATACATCCTCATGGTTGCCCAAAGCGATTTATGCCATACCCTATCAAACGCCTTCTGAAAATCCACAAACACATTATACAGTGTTTGCTGCTGTTCTAGATATTTCTCGCTTAGCAGCCTTAAATTAAATATCTGTTCTGCAGTGCTTTTTGCCTGTCTGAACCCTGCTTGCTCCTCGGCAATAATGTTCTCTGCTTGGGGTTTCAATCGGTCGAGGATTTAATCTAAGCATGACCTTGCTAGGGTGGCTGATGAGGCTTATTGTTCTGTAATTTTGTTGCAGATGTGTGTCAGGCCTTCCACCACTACCTCTCCACCTGCTTGTAAGAGCTCTGCTGGTATACTGTCCACGCCGGCCGCCTTCCCTCTTCTCAATGTCTTTTCCGCTGCAGTTACCTCTTCCTTCGTTATCAGTTGGTTATCCTCTATATTTGTTTGTGTTGGGGTGACGGGGGGGCGGGGGGGGGGGGGCGGGGGGGGGAATTGTTTTCTCAGGTTTGTTTCGCCCTTCATAGTTGTATAGCTCGGAACAGAACTCCGTCCATCGTGCCAGTACGTCATTTTCCCCAAATAAGGCACTTGCCGCTTTTATCATGGATCATAAGGTTCCTGCTTTGTCTTGTGTTACCAGTTCTTTGACAACCTTGTATGCTCCTTTAGCATCATTTCTGTTTAGTCTCTCTTCGATGTTTGTGCATTGCCCGCATATCCGCGCTTCTTTCGCCTCTCTCATCTTTTGTTGTATGGCTTTCTTGATCTCTTTATAACTGCCGACTTCCTCCGGGGGGTGATTGTGTTTTTTCAGTGACCTTCTTTTATCACAAAGGTCTAGAATGTATTTGGTCACCCATGGCTTCTTTTTTGTTTGGTGGCATCCCAGGATCTCTTGCAGTATCTATGAGAGCTGCGTTAAGAGACTCTGTAACTGTATCTGTATCCTGTTCCCATCTGAGAGCCAACAGTGGCGCAAATCTCCCTCCCACCCTTGCTTGGATTACTTCGGAGATTTTTGGGTCTATTAGTTTGTCCAGGTCACATCCTTCTTTGCGACTCCCTTCAATCGCAGACGCATGGTCATCATAACCAGATCGTAGTCGCTTCCTATATCAGCTCTGGGGAAACTACTCGTTTTGTCGGAGTTGATGCTCGATCGGAACCTCCTCTGGACAAGTATATAGTCAATCTGGCTATGCACTTCATTGCTTGGGTTATGCCATGTCCAGCGTCTCGACGGCTTGTTTAACCCAAATGTATTTGCCACCAACAGCTGGTTGCATCTTGCAATTTCTAGGAGTCTTGAGGCCCCGATAATTTGTTTCTTTATTTCCGTATGGGCCACATGTTCCCCTCCAGTCGTGGACTGCATCTTCTCTAATTTTTGCATTCCAATCACCCTGGACTACCAATATGTCTTTTTTTGGCGTTTCGTGTATCAGACTTTGAAGTTGGTCATAGAATGCCTCTATTTCACAATCTTCGTAGTCTGCAGTGGGTGCGTATCACTGTATTATGGTAATATTAAACGGTGCTGCATTTAGCCGTAAGATGATAAAACGGCTAAATATTGGGCGGCAACCCAATATGCATCTGGCTGTGTCTTTATGAATCAGTATCCCCACTCCGTGTAAATGTTTGTCCTCCCTGCCACTGAAGTAGAACTTGTGGCCTTCCTCCTTATTCAAAATGTATCTTAAATGTCGTTGTTGACAACAAGCCATCACCTTATTCAAAATGTGTCTGAAATATCGTTATTAGCAATAGGTCATCACCTTATTCAAAATGTGTCTGAAATATCGTTATTAGCAATAGGTCATCACCTTATTCAAAATGTGTCTGAAATATCGTTATTAGCAATAGGTCATCACCTTATTCAAAATGTATCTGAAATGTCGTTATTAACACCAAGCCATCACCGTATTGAAAATATATCTGAAATGTCGTTATTAACAACAAGCCAACACGTTTTTCAAAAGATGATTGAAATGTCGTTATTAACAATAAGCCAACACGTTATTCAAAAGATGATTGAAATTTCGTTATTAACAATAAGCCAACATGTTATTCAAAAGATGATTGAAATGTCGTTATTAACAATAAGCCAACAGGTTATTCAAAAAATGTCTGAAATGTCGTTATTAACAATAAGCCAACACGTTATTCAAAAAATGTCTGAAATGTCGTTATTAACAATAAGCCAACACGTTATTCAAAAAATGTCTGAAATGTCGTTATTAGTAATACACCACCCCTTTCTTTCCAATTGATACATAAAATGAACGGCTGACGAGGATTCTTCTGCTTATCCATATGAAGAATATACAAAGTCCTTCTTCGTCTTCGCGCATACCAGCTTCAGCTGCGTATCCTATTAGTGAATATGTCTTCAGATATAATACAATAAACTCACTGCGGAAAGTCTGACACAAAAGGACATCACGCGAGGATCAGACAAAGAGCATATGCTAACCATTAGCAACGCAGTCTTCATCCATGTTGATCTGATGAACCTGCAGATTCTTCAATTTTCCATCGATGTCGTTTACTAGTATTTCATTGATCATCGTGTTTGTTCCGGTTTTGTGTTGTCTAACTTCTATTCCTTATGCTTTCCACCATGATGCCGTCTTCTGGTCCTTAATTTAGAAGTCAAGTTTGGACACGATTCAGTCTGTAGTCGGTCCGGTACCCTGTGCCAAACAGCTTTGGTGACTTTTACGTTATCGATTATTTTATCACCAGGAAGAGTGACAGGCCACTACCATTGTTTTGATCGTAGAGGGTTCCAGACTCTTTTGTACCGAGTGGACATGTGAAACATTGTGTTCAAACGTTGTTGGCAAAAGAACGGTTCAAAGTACTTCCTCAAAATATATCTGACACCCTTCAACATTGATGTAAGCTCTTGAGAGTGCCTGGCACAAAACCGCTAGACGCGGTGTTGTTGTTGAAGAATGCCCTAAATAGGTAGATTGAGCGTTTTGCGCGAAGAGAAAGCCTAACGTCTGGTCAGGCAAAATATACTTGTCAGACATGTTAGTCAGAGTCAGGTAAAATATACTGTTCAGACATGTTAGTCAGGATCAGGGAAAATATACTAATCAGACATGTTAGTCAGGGTCAGGCAAAATATACTGATCAGACATGTTAGTCAGGGTCAGGCAAAATATACTGATCAGACATGTTAGTCAGGATCAGGCAAAATATACTAATCAGACATGTTAGTCAGGGTCAGGCAAAATATAGTGGCCAAGACCCTCATCTTGGCTTCCTAGTAGCCCTCCCTGGAAATGGGCTGCTTTCATGGTAGCCTGGCTAACGAGGTGAGGGATGGACGTGATCCTCGTAGTAGTGAGCGACCAGTACATGAAGCCAACCATAGCACAATCGCCTGGAGGATCACGGTCCACTTTCATCAGCACGCTCGAGGTGTGAGGAAAGCTGCGACAACTCGCCACTTAACGTCCTTTTCAGGACGCACACAATAGGAATCCTACTCATTGTGGGTATTCAACAAGAACAACAGCACATAAATATATTTCAGTGGTATGAACACCATTCTTGGACAGAAACATTTTCTTCTGCGTCCAGGTGATTGGTAACGCTAGATCTACTGTCGAGTCGCCATCAGAAGGTTCAGTCTTTTCAAGGTCTTGGCATCAGCTCCATTGCTTCTGCCACAGCTCTGCTTCCTCTTACCTGGGCTGGCTTCGCTGGTCATTGTGGGCTGGGCATTGTTGTAGGACATGTCTTGTGGTATGGACTCCGGTTGGTCACACATATTCCTTCGTGTTGGATGTCAAGACCCGGTAGAGGGGAAAGAGTATTTTACAATGGCATGCTCTCAGGCAGAACAAAGTAGTTTGGTGACAAAAACAACCTTCATGGACAAAAAACATAATTCATAAACAGAAGTACCATCCATTAACAGAATCAATATTCTTTGGAAAAAAACCATAATTCCTAAACAGGGTTAACATTCATTAACAGAAACATAATTCAAAGAAAAGAGTACCACCCTTTAACAGAAACAGCATTCATATACAGGAGTACCATTCATTCACAGAAAAAGCTTTCATAGATAGGAATACCATGCCTTAACAACAACATAATTCATAGACAGGAGTACCATTCATTAACAGAAACAGCATTCATGGACAGAAACATAATTCATAGACAGAAGTACCATTCATTAACAGAAACAGCATTCATGGACATAATTATAATTCATAGACAGAAGTACGATTCATTAACAGAAACAGCATTCATGGACAGAAACATAATTCATAGACAGGAGTACCATTCATGGACAGAAACAGCATTCATGGACAAAACCATAATTCATAGACAGGTGTACCATTCATTAACAGATACATCACTAATGGACAGACACATAATTCATAGACAGAAGTACCATTCATTAACAGAAACAGCATTTATGGACATAAAAGCCATTTATATACAGAATTACCACTCACGAAGAAAATTACTATTCACGGATAGAAGCACAATGCAATGGCATAATTATTATTCATGGACAAAAATACAATACACGAACAGACACATCATTATTTTGTAAGGATATCCAAAAAATCTTCAGACATTTCTACTTTATAAAATATATACTCAACGAAAAAAGTGCATTACCAATGTTTGTGCCTGTTTTTAAGTTTGAAAATTAATTCTAATGCAATTTCATGCCGATACATTCTTGGCCGTTACTAGAAGCCATCAAATTGTCTTAGTACAGTCTAAGTGTGAAGTGACCTTTCACTGCCCTCTATTAACGACCACACGGCAGGGTCGTTTCATCACTCTCGCACATCTGCGAAACAGATTTCAGTCAGCCACTGTCACTTTATAGCACCCTATCCCGGACTAAGAAGAATAAACTCAGACAGTTACTGTCATTTCTAGCATCCAACCCCGGACTAAAAAGAATAAGCTCAGCTACTGTCAGGAAGAGTTTAAGAGTTTATACAAGCAGGGTCTACGTGCAAGACGACCTACTTGTCTTTCAGCTCTGGAGCATTATGCCGCGAGACTAGCCTAGGCTGTCTAGTAGCAATAGTAGTAGTTATTGTAGTAGTAGTTATTGTAGTAGTAGTTATTGTAGTAGCAGTAGTTATTATTGTAGTAGTAGTAGTAGTAGTAGTTGTAGTAGTAGTAGTAGTAGTAGTAGTAGTAGTAGTTGTAGTAGTAGTAGTGGTAGTTGTTGTTATTGTAGTAGTAGTAGTAGTTGTTGTTTTAGTAGTAGTGGTTGTTGTCGTAGTAGTTGTTGTAGTAGTAGTAGTAGTGGTTGTTGTAGTAGTAGTAGTTGTAGTTATTGTAGTAGTAGTAGTAGTTTTTGTTGTAGTAGTAGTTGTTTTTGTTGTAGTAGTAGTTGTAGTAGTAGTAGTAGTAGTAGTAGTAGTAGTAGTAGCAGTTGTTATTGTAGTAATAGTAGTAGTAGTAGTAGTAGTAGTAGCAGCTGAAGAGGAAGAAGAAGAAGAAGAAGAAGAAGAAAAAGAAGAAGAAGAAGAAGAAGAAGAAGTAAAACGAAGACGAAGAAGAAGACGAAGTAGAAGAAGACGACGAGGAAGAAGAAGAAGAAGAAGAAGAAGAAGAAAAAGAAGACGAATACTAGTAATAATAATAATAATAAGAAGAAGAACATTTCACGTCTATGAAAAAGACAAAAATAAGTAAAGACCATACACAGACCCTTCCCAAATTTGACATTCTTCACAATGTGTGTATAGCTGCTTGCATCTCCCTACGCCTCTCACAAACTATTAGACATAATAACACTAATCCTTGTTCCGTCTTTGGATGATGCTCCTCTGGCCTTCATAAACCATCTCTTTGCTACCAAAGAACATATCTTCTTGTTTGCCATAAACCCAAAGAACAGAAGAACGCCCTGGAGAAGCACCAAGCAAACGTAGATGTAGGGGAGAACATCATTTTGAGGATAGATATTGATCAATATGGATATGATCCACGAAAACCCCATCGCTGTGGATAATTTTATATATATCAAGCAGCGAGATCTATCCGAGGTGCTAATCCCTGCTTTCTCCGAGTTCTTGCTGGTCTCGTGAATCCCGACAAGGGTGAGGACGAAGCCTGTAGCGCTTATTAGATAGGTGATAAAGTACGGGACGACAATGAAGGACAATCTTGTCCAAAGAGGACCTGAAAACCAAGTGCAGAATGGGTACCCATACCTAGGAAAACGCGTTTCAGAAATTACTGAAACTGTATCATCTGCTGAAGTCTGTGTATCTGTGATTTCATCTCGATGGGTGAAGTCAAGTATTGCTGACGTCAGGACAATAGAGACAGACGTGCCCCAGACAACCACGTTGTAGATGACAAATGTCTTTTTGTCAGTTTGTTTCTTAACTAAAGTTTTCGAACCAGGTCCAAAGGCCAATGCCATGTTAACGGATATTGCTGACATCCAACCAAAGTGAGCTAGCGTGACCACGTGACTTATCACTGCCATGACAGGACACATGTAATCGTGGTGAAGTTCCACAAGTGAGACCATGTTGAACATAAACGTCAGAAGCATTGTTAGAGCCAAGCTGGCCGTCATTTTTCCTGGCAAACTTCTCAGTTCAGGAAACACACAATAAAAAACCAGCATTAGAAATAGAAACAAAATTGAAAGACCTGTGAAAGTACATGTAATTATTAGATATTTCACGTTTTGTTTCATAGGTTTTCGTTCAACTTTGAATTCAAAATTGGAACATACAAAGACTTTATTTCCCCGGATATCAAAATCGCCTTCATTGTAGTACTGCATTGACCCAAGAATCGTTAGCAAGGATCCGTTCAGCAATGTTTCATTCAGTGAGTACTCAACTGTAGAACAGTTAGCTCTGTTTAGTAACTGGCTTGCTTGGCAAATATAAACTGTATTCAATACTGTCACAAATTTGTTCAACACAATAGAACCATTCATAATAAATTCATACCCGACACTGTCAAGGGGATAATAAATACCCTCCTCAGTAAAGTTGAAAACCGTGTAGAGAACGCCTTTGTGCTCAACCAAAATGAAATCAGATCTAGGGGTCAAGACCTCACCCTCGCCGCAGAAATTCAAAGCCGGATCAAGTTTCATCATATTTGTTACTACAATCTGTGGAACATCCTCTTCTGACGCCAGCGGTACCAAAGACTCAGCTAGCCTTTCCAGTTCTTCGATTGTATCCAACCCTGGCTCATGAGTCAGTGACAGAATTAAATCAATAGTCTGCAGAAACGTACTTT
Organism: Ariolimax columbianus; assembly: GCA_036924085.1. Lineage (NCBI taxonomy): Eukaryota > Metazoa > Mollusca > Gastropoda > Stylommatophora > Arionidae > Ariolimax > Ariolimax columbianus. The sequence continues at coordinate 51,016,080 of JAVGWX010000012.1, forward strand.
CCTGTTCTATAATATATTCTTCGCAGGAACATAAAGTCGTTGAACTGTTTTCTGGCAATATTCCGTGAATTTCTTGGAAATCATTTATCAAAACCTTTTCTACCTTAAAACTTGAATGTCTATCTTTCACTTGGGTTTGTCCCAGAACCTCGTCACAGGAAATGTAGCTATCCACATCTGAAGTTGTCGTAATAATGTCTAACCGTTTCCAACCATTAGGGAAAACTTGGGAAGATTTGGGCATAAAGGAAGCTTCCACCGATTTGACACATTGTCCACGGTATCCCTCGAATCCTGGTTGACAAAACAGCGTCTTGCATTTCAGAAAAAAAGGATCAAACACTTGATTATCTTCACAAATATAAAAGGTGGGTCCTTGTGCTCTGTTAGCATACACACCCGTTATGTCTAAGATTATTAGAATTCCTCCAGTCAAGGGCGTATATCCGTCTTTCGTTATAGGGTCCCCAGTTGGAGTTTTGAAAGGATACGTGATATTACACATATCGATACCAACATCTATTTCGTGTATTTGGTTTGTTCCGTTTAAACATCGCTCACAAGTCGGATTTTTGTAACCGTTTCTTAGAATATAGTACGTGCGACATATCAATGCATCGATTAATGTGCATTTTCCTCTTTGAAGGTTATCTGCGAGAATGTCTTCCTGTTCGTTACTCAGCCTAAAACCAGAAACACAATGTCTAGGCTCACAAGCGCCTTGAGGAGCACCAAAAGTAACATTACATTCCCCTGATGACACCAAATTATTAATCTCACGAATAGTTAAAGTGTTTATATTTTTATTGATAAATTCATTTTCACAATCCAGCTGAACCAGCCAGGCTTTTAAACTGTCCTCTCTGACGCCATGACACTTTGCGCAGAAAGCGTTTTTAAAACCAACACTTCCCCCATTTAAAGTTGCGGTGACAGGGGGAATTAACGGCATATCCTGCTTTTCGCACTTCTCCTTAATGGAAGCTTCAGTGAACCATGTTGGACAACGGTTTACCAGCAGCACACTGACACCTACATCTGTTCTCTCACATGATGCGAAATGAAACACAAAATTGTGAAGAACCTTGCTTGTAATCGCCTCATTGTTCATCAAACTCATTGTAGTATCTATTTCCAGTTTAATCTTAATGTCATAGATGAAATCTACGATTTCCTTTGCTTCTGTTTTCCGAAAGCAGCTTTGAAACACATCCACACAGCAATCTCCGTACATCACACAGGCTTCATCACAAAAACACGTCGCGTTCTGAATCACGCTTTCACAACGAGGTTCAATTATTACTTGTTCTGCATCTCTTGTCCCTCTTTGTCTAGTGTTTTCTGAAGAATATTTTCTACCTGCATTGTTTGTTCGTTGTTTTATTCGTTCCTTCCTACGTCTTCCTAATTCTTTATTCTTTGCAACTTCTCGTCTTTTCCTATCGTCAATCCTTGTCGTCTTGTCTTCATTTTCTGTGGTTTTCTTTGTAAGATCCTCAGTGTCCAACTCATCTTCATCGGCAGATACTACGCGTGCTCTAGACTTAACCAAGGGATGCCCACCAGAATCAGATTGTGGAGACGTCCCACATCTGTTTTGGCAGAGCAAGTACTTTGAACACACCATTAAAGTCGTATCGCCCAATTTAACTGCATAAGGCTCCTGGTCATTGAGTATGTATGCTCCCCCATTATAAATGTTCGGATCAGCATCTGACTCATCCGTCGACTCGCTAGCGTCATGTAAGCTATTGCTGCTGCTGTCGCCCGTCCACTCGCTAGCGTCATGTAAGCTATTGCTGCTGCTGTCGCCCGTCCACTCGCTAGCGTCATGTAAGCTGTTGCTGCTGCTGTCGCCCGTCCACTCGCTAGCGTCATGTAAGCTGTTGCTGCTGCTGCTCCAATTATCTGACTTTGACATCTCGAGTAATAGTGTATCATTCCTATCAATTGATTCCGCGAAATTTTTGATATCACTATCTGCACCTCCAAAGAAGAGTCTTGGTTTGCCTTCCATCTCACTTGACACACCATTCGTATGGGAGCCTTCATTACTTTTCCATGGAATATACTCAGTCTTTACATCATCCAAGTTGATGCCTTCCTCAATTGTTCTTGACGTGTTCCCAGATGTCTCACCACAATCCAAGATGGTTCTATCCATGGTTTCTCTTGTAAAATACCCAAATGTGCCTCTACCATCCGGGGAGATGCTTTCATTGTTTGTCCTTTCATGATTCCCATCAATACCGCCTTCCTCGTTGATGCGTCCTTCATCGATTTTCCATGGGACAAAAGCATATTCACCTCCACCGTTCTCGATAATGTCTTCTTCAACTGTCTTTGGAAAATACTCTGTTTTATCTCCACGATCCGCTGTCCTACTTTTATAGATACTCTCTTGAATACGTCCCGATGTCTCTCCACCTACCAAAGCCCTACCTTCTTCAATTTCCTTTAGCGGATCTCCATGTGTCTCTCTACCATCTGAAACTGTTTCTTCCAGGTCTTTTCTTTGAATATAACCAGATAGCACTAAAACATCCGAGACACTGCTATCCTCAACCTTACTTGCAATAATCTCAGATATCACTCCATCATCTTCCGAACCATTGCCAAGAGTTGCCTTATATTCTTTCCCTATGTATTGTTCCGACGAATCAGAAACGATTTCCGGCAATGACCTCCTGTCACTCAATTTTATTGACCAATTCCCTGTGTCATGTGATTTAACATCATCTTCTGATAACGATATATTATCTGTGCTGTTACTAAGGGCTAACTCTGAATTCACAGTGGATCTTAGAAGAGAAGAAAAGAAGTGTTCAACAGAACGTCTTCCTGTTGGTATTATTGCAGTTTCGTTGTCGCTTGATGTCGATAGTGAGGCATATTCACATCCACGTCCAGAGATGTAGGCGAGAATTTGAAGAACCAGAATTAGAGAACCTGCAAAAACATTAATTTTATTCGCTCGTAAATGCAGATCATTAGGACATCACACAAAGGTCATATTTCAAAATGTTAGCATGCGAAATGCAAGTTATTAAAAGATGTTGGACCGTAAAAAGACATATTGTCTGTGTTAAAACCACATTATCTGTAATTGTGCATCATGAAGAAGGACCAAGGTCATACTAGAAAGATGACATTTCTTCATCAACAGACGAAGGAACATGAACAATAAGTGGAAGGACCTGTAACGGAATGAAGACGTGTAGAAAAAGAGTCACTAACAGCCACTGCAATAACACATTTAGTGAAGAAGACGGGACTGGATAGGTTATACGGAAAGGTAGAGTCCAATAAAGTCCAGCAGGCTCTCACATGGAATCCACAGGGAAAGAGAAGAATAGGGAGGCCTAACAGTACTTGGAGAAGTGAATGTGAGAGGGAAATAAGATTGAATAGTTACAGTTGGAGAGAAGCGGAGACAGAGAGAGACAAACGTATAGAAGGAGAGTCGTCCAGACCATGAGTGCTGACGAGATGTGCTGAACTACCTGAGCACAAAGAGTAGCGATATGATACGATTAATTGATTGCCAATACTGTGTCAAGATCAAATAAATTGACCAACATTAGACTAATCATAATCTCGATATTCTTAGTCGAAGTCTGTCGGTTACGGTGGAACGAACATGAAGCTTGTCATAATCACTATCATCATCTCCATCATCATCTCCATCCTCATCACTATCATCATCTTCATCATCATCTCCATCATCATCTCCATCATCATCTCCATCATCATCTCCATCATCATCTCCATCATCATCTCCATCATCATCTCCATCATCATCACTATCATCATCTCCATCATCATCTCCATCATCATCTCCATCATCATCACTATCATCATCTCCATCATCATCACTATCATCATCACTATCATCATCTCCATCATCATCACTATCATCATCACTATCATCATCTTCATCATCATCTCCATCATCATCACTATCATCATCTCCATCATCATCTCCATCATCATCACTATCATCATCTCCATCATCATCACTATCATCATCTCCATCATCATCTCCATCATCATCTCCATCATCATCTCCATCATCATCTCCATCATCATCTCCATCATCATCTCCATCATCATCACTATCATCATCTCCATCATCATCACTATCATCATCTCCATCATCACCATCGATCATCATCCTCATTACCATCATCATCGTCATCATCAACATGTAGCATTTCCTTTGCGGAACGTCGCTCTCATGACAACCGATCTGTAACACACTCGATCTCTGACCAGCTTTCACACACATTCAACTATCATGCCCATGCAATGCAAATTCTGCTATGTCTACCTTGCCTCATTTGCCAGGTAACTTCTTCATACTGGTTTAAAAGACTACATAGTCTGTATGCAACCCGTTTCTGGGAGGGTGGTTTTACCGATGTGCGAGTCCATCCTAAAAGACTCAAACAATAGAGCTCAGTAGACCCACATCCAGTTAGGCGCCATCTATAGATGCTCTTAACGAACCACCGGGGGGGGGGGGGGGAGGGGGGGAAGGTACCAAAAACTGGCATTATTCATCAAACTCCTTGTAGTATCCATTTCCAGTTGAATCTTAATGTCATAGATGAAATCTGCGATTTCCACACATCCAGACAGCAATCTCCGTACACCACACAGGCTTCATCACAAATACACGGGCAGCGGCTGTTAAGCTTACGTATTTTAATTGGTTATGCCTCTCAGCTGACGTCATAGACGACAAGCTAAAAGGGAGTGTAGAGTAAGGCCGTTAAGCCTACTCTTTTCTATTTCCAACTGCCACGGGATTTTTAACATGTTCGACACTAACCGCGGATGTCAGATCTCATTACCCAGAGACAGGGAAACTTTACCAGAAGGTCCACGCGGACACCTTACCTCGGGACCACTCAGTCCCCCACCCGAGGCGGACACCTTTCCTCGGGACCACACAGTCCCTCACCCCAGGCGGACACCTTAACTCGGGACCACTCAATCCTCCACCCGAGTTGGACACCTTACCGCGGGACCACTGGGTAACAGTAGCTTCAGTATCGTTCGTTCTATGCCAATGGGGCGTTGTTTGTGGCCGAAGTATGTTCATTTCCTAAACGTAATGTTGTTTAATAGTCAGTTTTGTTAAGGTCGAGCGCCAGTAGGATTTCTGCGTTTTCTTTTTCGCTATCAATGGTATTTTGATTACACTCCTGTAGCATTTTAGCTCGACGGTTTCAAACTGCTGACGCAGGGATTGCATTGCTGCCATCGGAAAGTTGCACGTCCACTGGATCTTTATTATTTTTATCCTTTTGTTAGTGTTCTGCCACATGCTTGTTATTTGAGTTATCTTCTGCACTGTGATGGTCATTCGTAGCTTTATTTCTTGTTGGTGTCTCCATTGTTGTTTACAGTCGAGACGAGATATTCAAAAGTCGTGACTCTCTGAACTTTTTGGTTCTCTAGATTTGTTGTTGTTGTTTAATGCCCACAATGAGTATATTTACTATTTTGTGAGCCTGTCACTGTGGGGGGAAGGGGGTGGTCTTAAATTTTCACTCCCAGACAACACTTTGTGACTATCTGGGACATTATTTGGTACTTACAGTTGACTGTGCCATTTGCTATTAATAAACATATTTAGGCTTGGTCATCTTACATTACAAACCTATTGAGTGTTAACACACCCCCCCCCCCCTCGCCGCCCCACTCCAACCACGCTGCTTTGCGAGGATAGCTCTTTGCAGGAAAGGCTTCGTGAGTATGCGTAGAGAAAAAATCTGCATCCTGTACTATCTCCAGTCGTCTCGAGAATGTCCTGCAACCGATCAAAGGTAGCTCTCGACGAGAGCATGAGGTTAACATATTGCACAAATCGTCCTTGCTTTAATTCAAATCACCGCCGAAAGTCACCCATTTCAGGAGACACATCAAAAGTAAAAACATTGTCCACACGGATGAACAGAGAAAGTGGTCTTCATGAGACGGGATGGATGAACAGAGAAAGTAGTCTTCACGAGACGTGATGGACGAACTGAGAAAGTGGTCTTCTTGACACGTGATGGACGAACTTCCATTCTAATATTGATATCCGCATCCATATCACCAGTCTTGACAACGACTCTTGCGTCATTACTGTTCTGTTAAGAGTCGACGTCACTGCACTCAGGGCTAACCGATAGATGCTCAGTCTCGCTCAGAAAATGGCGAAGAGTGTAGATACTGAAGGTTCTTTTAGCTCGCTGGTTATACACATTCCTGCCCCATCCTCACAGGCGCTCCTCTCTACTGGACCCGTGCATAATTTCAAAATATTGCAATAGCTGCACGAGTGGTCCATCCAAAATGGTGGGTCATTGATCGACTTTAAAATATCACGTCTATCCACTTCCAATATTCACAGTCGAGGTGCCCTTCAGACCAGGAAAACAGCTCATTCATTCCCACAGAACCCAGTATGGCCAGAA